>JALGBA010000227.1:1200000-1800000 GCA_023970755.1 Azemiops feae | reverse complement strand
CAGCTCACTCTGTTTACATTAGCAGCACCCAGCGGAGCATTAAATCAAAACATTTGTATTAATGAGAAAAATCAACAGGTTTGAGGCTACTTCACATTTATGAATACAATCAGCTTCCTCTGGATGCAGTGCCCTTGTCCAGAATTTGACTTCTTGAGGAGACGATGCAGATGAAGCTAGAAAATTTGTCCTTGTTAAGAAATTTCATTTTCTGTGCTGCAAATTGAGCCCAAAGGTATTCTGTTCTTTCCTCCTTTTTTTTTTGTTTTTGTTATTCCACTGATATACACAAAGAGAGAGGGGGGGGGGGAGATGTGCAATACTGCAATTTAATATTGGCTAAAGCAAAATCACAGCAAAAAGTAATTGATTTTTATTTAATATTTAAAAATTAAACACTTGTTTGAATATGGTTAAAGAAATAGAAAGATTTTAGCTTAAGACGGATGAACCCCCCAAGTAATATAGTATTCTTTCTTTTCTCTTTTTTTTAACTTTGTTTTTTGATATGAGAAATATAAAAATGTTTGGGATGGTCAATATAAAGGAAATATTTTAGATATTTAAATGTAATTGACTTTAAGAAAATTCCAATGGATAATTAAAAATGTTTTGAATAGAGTTAAAAGATTAGATGATTGGATTTATTAAATGGAACATCTAAAGATTAAACATATGTTTAATTATGGGTAAAAAGAACAGAAATTTTTTGGAAATAAATGTATATTAGTTTAAGAGGGTTATGTATTTTAAGTAGTATATTATTTTCTTATTCTTTTCTCTCTTTTTTTCTCTCTTCTTTTTTTTGTTTTTTGTTTTGTCTTTTTTTTTTTACTTTTTAAGACATGAGAAATGTAAAAGTGTTGGGATGGCCTGTACGAGGAAAATAGATTTAAATATTTAAATGTAATTAACCTTCAGAAAATCTTAACCAGTAAGAATGTTTTGAACATTGTAGGGAAAGCAAATTTAAATAAGAATTGTAAACAGGATTTATGAGAGGCAACCAAGATGACCAGATAGAAAAGAAGCATGATATTGATTGATTATTATTTGTAGAAATTTTAGAAAAATCTTTATATTTAATTGTTACCTATCAAACTAATAAGAATTGTATCAATTCAAGGTTGGTAAAGAGAATATTATTGGAAGAAGAGAAAATCAAGCAAAGCTATTATGTGGACTTGGGAATATAGAAACTGATTGCTAGTGATTACTTTGCAAATATAAGCCCAGACAACACGCTGTTTACCAAATATTAAGGTGTTTATGTTAAAAAATCAATAATATATATATATATATATATTAAAAAAGTAATTGATTTTGTAGCATTCCCACTGGCCTAATACAGACACCCTCTTCCATGTCCTGACTCCAACAAGGAAAGAAATATATGGCCTCCTGTGTAAAACCAAAATCTAATACATTTTTTAAAAGTTGCCAAAGCATCAAAAAACTGCAGTTTGAACACTGATGTCAAAATTCACTAAAATTACATCTATATGACATGGGTTCCACTTCTTTATACATCATGAATGTAAGAAGCCTGTGTACAACACCATTTAACAACTACAGCGATTTCTGGATTGGGAGGCTTTGCTCATGCTTTGGTCAGCTCCTGATTGGACTGCTGCAATGTACGCCACATGAAATCATTTGGAAGCTACAAATGGTTCAGAAGGGGCAGCTCTAGCATAATTAATTCCATCAGTAAAACACCCCTACTTGGAGAATTACACTGATTGTCATTTGGCTTCTGGGTACAATTTCAGCCAGTGGTTGTCCTTATTAGAACCCTACTTGGCTCAGTACCTAGATATTTCAGAGACCGTGTACCCCAGGGTTGCGGTCCATCAAATAAGATCTAGAAGAGAAGACCCATAGAAGCAGGTCTTCTCCACTGCTGCTTCCTTTTCTGGAAAAGCATATCCTCAGAGGACAGTATGGGCTGATACTGCTAAATTTCCAAAAAACAGTAATTGTTAAATGCCTTGTGAGAGGGTTGACACATAGGAATAAGGGGAAAAAAACAGATACCCCTTTCACAAAGGAAGAAAATCTCTGTAAATGACAAGGCAGATTTTGGCACATCATTTATCTTGAGCAATAGAATGTATAAACCAACCATACAAAAGACCCCTGCTTCTAGTTCTGATCTCCTATCCATTATACCCCATTGCCATCTCAGTGTAAGCAAGAATATTTGGCCACTAAAAATATTTGCTATCAAATCCTGAGAAGAAAATGGTCTTTTTAACTTTCTGTTTAATATTTCCCCATCTCCATGCATATAAATTATTGTATTTAATTTATACACTTGAAGAAGACAGATCAAGAAGAGATCAAATATATTTATGCAGGCAATTTTATACTTTCCTAATATAGCTACAACTGAAAACCAAGCAATTCAGCTTCTTTACTATCTCTCTGCACTCAGCCTGTAACACTTCTCCAGCTTTATATGGGCCATCCATGCTGGCTAAAGTTAATACCTCAATCATTAATTTGCTTTTCTTCTGCTTCACCAGTTCACTCTTGTAAAAAGGAAATTTCTGTGCTTTGCAAAAGTAATTTCTTAGTTATATTTAGCTGCTGTTTCAGAAATAGCAAATATGAAGGATTCTATTAGGTAGAATTTTAAATGAATATTTTGATAGTGCCAATATACAGATGCTATAGATATCTTCAGGGGGCAAAGGAAACAAATGAAAAAAACAAACAAACAAAACCCAAGCATTGTGATATTCAAACACAGGGCACATGATTAAAATACGTGCATCCAGTATTGAGACCCAAACAAGAAAGGCATTCATTTTGCATTTTTTGCATTAGCACAACTTATATCAAGTGCATATGATGACTGTTCCTTCAGAAGATAGAATGAAAATATAACATCTCAAAATCTATACAATGTCTGCTATGTTCCAAAAGTTGGAACCCTGGACAAATACACACAAGCATCTTTCAACCTTGCATATTTTGGCTTTGGATGTATCAAATCAGCATGACTAGGATCCTTAATTTTGCATGTGTTAGATTTGTATTGTTTCAGAATAATGTTTATTCCTGCCAAATTGTCTAGTCACAAAGTCCCAGTGGCATTGCTGTTCTTTCTAGAGGCTGAAATATTCAATTTTCTTCCTCATTTGGTGCCAGAATTATACAGTGGTTAGAGCTGTCTAGAAGTGCTTGATAGAGAAATGGGGAGCATATAAATTTAATAAATAAATGAACACATGTTAGATTAGGATTAAGATGTCTCATCCCATTTGAATGTCAAGTTTATTTTAGTCAAAATGTATTTGTTCGTTGTTTATTTTAAAAAATCCTACTCTTACTTCAAGGCAGTTTACAATAAAACACTGGAGGTTTTTAAGAAGAGATTGGATGACAATTTGTCTGAAATAGTATAGGATTTCCTCTCTGAGCAGGGAGTTGGACTAGAAGACCTCCAAGGTCCCTTCCAACTTTGTTATTCTGTTATACTAAAAATGCATTGTCAATAAAAACACAACAACAACAACAACAACAACAACAACAACAACAACAACAACAATAATAATAACAATAACAATAACAACAACAACAACAACAACAACAACAACAACAACAACAACAATAATAATAATAATAATAATAATAATAATAATAATAATAATAATAATAATAATAATAATAATAATAATAATAATAATAATAATAATAATAGAGTTGAAAGGGACCTTGGAGGTCTTCTAGTCCAACCCCCTGCTCAGGCATGAAACCCCTACACAACAAAATCAAAGAAAATGCAAAAGAAAAACACCATTTGAAACATTTTCTAAAACTGGACAAACTTCATTTCAATTTTTTTGGATTTCCCAAGGAACATATTCAAAAAAGTTGTATTTCTTGAAGATTTTCTTCATTGGACATATAAAAAATTTGAGGGTTCACTGATTCATATATGTGAACTATTGCTCTTTTCAAACAGTCCTTAATTGTTAAAGAAGTGAATGTGCTGCTGAATTATTTCCCCAAATACTGAATTCTGATTGCCTGTGAGGAATTATGACTGTCTGGGCATGAGATATGATAAAAAAAAATATACTAAGAAATTCTGGAAAGGGCAGCATTTTCAAAGTAATCAAAGAATTAAGCAATATGTACTTCATTGGCACAGATTTATTGATAATTTGCAATAATACAGTGGTATTATTAGGTAATTTATTTTTATCCATTTATATTTGATAATAATACAGTATTGTACTGCAACTTTTGTGAACCAGTGGTATTTGCTTAACATAAATATTAAATGTTTAGTATTACAATTTCTTAAGTTCTGTTGGGGTCTTTAAAAATTATTGGGATGTCTTTTGCTTTTATTGCAAAAGAATAAAATTTAATTATAAATAAATTGTAGTTTTAATTTTAACTTATTTTTATTTTTTATAATTCTAATTCAATTTTATTGGTGTTTATTATCTTAATATTAAGTATGAATTTGATCATTAATTCTTAATACTATATGATTTCTTTTAATTAGTTATCTCTTGTATTCTAGTTTTCTGCATTTTTTGCAATCCTATAAAAAAAAATAAAGATTATTTTTTTAAAATAATGCCACTGCCCATTATGGACAAATCTGATTTTCTACAATCTATCAATCATTATGATGCGTATTATATAAGTAGAGGTATTAAATTTCTGATAAACATTGTTTTATTCATTCCCAATTACAAGTAATGCCATTACAGAGAACATTGCATACAAAACAAGACTAGCATTACAACAGAAACAGTAAAGAGTTTGAAGCCTAACATTGTTCTTGTCAGGAAAAAGAAGTCAAAATCAATGAATCTTAGAATGTTTACTTGACTTGCAACATATTGAAATGCAGATATTTGATGCTATGAAATATATTTTAAGTATGTAATTTTTAAAATGTGTATAAATTATACACTCTTTTGATAATGCGATTAGCACAATAGATATAAAGAGACTGTACTAAAGCAGGGCTTTTCAACCTTTTCACCCATTGCACCACTTTTAGGATATGGCAATATCTGAGTACCACCAGTCGCCTAGCAAGGTGTCAAAAACTTGATGACCGAAAAAAAGGAAAAAAGTGATGAAGTACAGGTAGTCCTCGACTTACAACAGTTCGCTTAGTGACTGTTCAAAGTTACAATGGCACTGAAAAAAGTGCCCCCCAAGCCACAGGCGAGCAAGACACCTGCCTGCCCCCCGGTGGCGCTCTTCCTCCTGTCCGAGGTTTTCATTGTTGTGAGCATTTCTGTTGAGGATTGGCAGCGGGGGTGGGGTGAGGGGTGTTTGGTTTTTATTCCCCCTGTCTTCTGGGTGGTTGCAGCAGGTTTTGGTCAATTCACATGACCCTGGGACACTGTGACCGTCATAAATATGAATCAGTTGCCAAGCGTCTGAATGTAAATCACAAGACCCTGGAGATGCTGCAACATTCCAGCTGATCGGCACTTCTTCTGGGCTCAGCAGAAGTGCCAGGATCAGCGCCGAGCTCCAGCTGGAGCCTGGCGCTGATCCTGGCACTTCCGCTGAGCCCTGACAGCCCTGAAGAAGTGCCGATCAGCTGGAAAGTGGCACTGATCCTGGTGCTTCCGTTGAGCCCTGACAGCCCCGAAGAAGCGCCGATCAGCTGGAAAGTGGCACTGATCCTGGTGCTTCCGCTGAGCCCTGACAGCCCCGAAGAAGCGCCGATCAGCTGGAAAGTGGCACTGATCCTGGTGCTTCCGCTGAGCCCTGACAGCCCCGAAGAAGCGCCGATCAGCTGGAAAGTGGCACTGATCCTGGCGCTTCCGCTGAGCCCTGACAGCCCTGCAGCTCCAGCCATCTCTCGCTCAGGCATGTGCGGTGCTGCCACCGGTTCAGCTCATTCCCCTCCCCCGCTACCACTTTTCTAGGATGGTCGCGTATCACCTGCCAGGTGCCAATGTACCACAGGTGGTACCCATACCACTGGTTGAAAAGCCCTGTACTGACTTCCGGTTCCGGTCGCAGCGCCCGCGGACGTGCAGAGAACTCGTTCTCTTGGCCGTCTGGTTTCCCCCTGCCGGTAGACCCTGGATAGGGTCGAAAGTCGCCCTGTAGGGGCGACCACCGTAGAGGAGGGCACTCGTTGATCGCGGAGGGAGCGGCGGCTCCCTCTGCGGTCCTAGAAAACCACCTTTGGGCCGACGGGGAAAAGATCGGCCAGTAACATGGCCGATCACTCAGCTGCTCCAGCCGAAAGTCACAGCAACATCTAAGCGAAAAGAACCACCGTGGAAGATCCGGGTGAGACCTTTCCTTCCCTCTTGTTAATTTACCTTTTTCCCTGCTAACAGCTTTAAGAACTATTTCCCTATTTTGAGAAAGCAGCGTTTGATTACTGGGGAAAACGGGCTTTGGAAAAACAATTATTGTTTTTTTTTTACTATTTTATTTTGTCTACATAAGCAGTTGGAACTCGAGCATCCGGATTATTGTGACTTTCTCTTTTGGCTTGTTTATCTTCAGTTTAGGTGAAAATCCTTAGGGAGGGGGTGGAATGTTCTTTGTTTCCCCCCCCCCTCCTGAACAGTACTGCCTAAAAAACTTTTTGCTCTCTGGGCGGACTTATGTAGATTATTTTGGATACAATGCATCCTGGGACTTGGCATGAAGCCCAGAAACAGACTGATACAATGTAACTTGCTCTTTGAACTCCCACTTCCTGATTTTGGCCTGATGCCCAGACTGGATTACAATATAACAACTGACTGCCAGTTTTTATCTCTGTGCTGGTCTTGACTATTGGTTGTTTTTTTTCCTCTATCTTTCTTTGGAAATATATTTCTGTCTGCATTTTATATTTTATAACGCTGCAATCTATTTTTTAAGCTGAACTTCTCTAAAAAAAAAAAAAAGAAGAAGATGGAATCCTATTCACAGATTAATTATGGACTTATATTAGAAAAAATCTTGGAAGCAAGACTGGAACTTAAAGAACATATTAGATCGCTTAGATTCAAGGAGGACTCAGAATTAAAAATTGAAGCTCAACCTTTGATTGACTATGATAGACAATCAGATCTACAACTTAATGAGATGGATGGAATACATTTACAATCTATTGAATCTACTGAATTTATTGAAGAGGAAGAGGACACATCCTACATGATGGATTTCTTTGATGATCAAAGGCAGAACTCAACTAAAACATTTACAACTTTAAAAGCAACAGGATTGGACTTCCAAATACGAGGCACAAAAAACGTTGACAACATGACAGTACAGACAACACTGGATAAAAGAGAAAAAGAATATGATTGGACTCAATGGTGGGAAAAGGCCTTTAGCCAGTTACTAAGATGGGAGGACTTAGAAGCCCTGTTGTGGAAACCTACCTGGCACAAAAAGAAAGCTAGAATTAGATTTAAAAATAAGAGTTAAAATTTTAGTTGATGGGTAAAAAGGGCTTCTGGACATTGATTGAACTAATATTTTTGAGATCTTTAAGGTCACTTTGGTATGAGTCAACACTAGATTTAAATTATGGATTTGAGTATGATTTGGAATGGCAATAAGAATAATTGGAAAATTTATAATTAAAGGAGTTAGATTGAGATTGAGACTGGTGAAATATTATTGATATTTTTATTTATAAGAATTGAATGGTAATTAGTGAGATATTAAATGGATTAAACTGAAACAATTGAGGAATCTTTTAGGGACGTGGACTGATCTATGAAAATATTGGATAGAATATATGAAATAGAATATAGTTGAGAAATATTAAGATATAATAGTTATATTACTTGTTTATGATAGAAATAATTATTGTCCTATTATTATTATTATAATGTTATTATATTACTATGTCTAATGAAATAGTTTTAAAATATATAAATTCATGTTTATTTACATAATATGTATGTGAAATATAATAAGAGATATAATTTGATTGAGAAATATAAATTGAAATTGGAATAATAGAGGTGAGAAACAATTTATATTTTAGGAATGCTCGAATTGTATACCATAAGAGGGAACTTTTAAAGTAGTAGTTTAAATTGTATATGTATGACTGTATTTTTTGTTGTGTTCCCTGGAGTGCCCTATCTCCACGATGTGTTACAAGCACTTGGCTGTATAACAAACAAAAACTAATAAAACTTGTTATGATAAAAGAAAAGCCCTGTACTAAAGAACATAAAACTCTCTGAAAAACAAAATGGTTCTAGAAGATGGCACATAGCAACCATCTGCTAATTCCCTTCCACCAAAGGGTTAATCTTACTGGATGTCTTAGCATCAATAAATTAAGGAGCTAACGATATATTACTTTTGTTTATTATTCTGGAAAGCAGGAGCTTCCAAGGTTAACTAACATATGCAAGGGACTGGTTTCAGTTTCTGAGGAAGAATACTAGGGAATGAAGGTAGCAGCAGGTCCTTAGCACTCAAACAGCATATTTATAGAAACACCTGTTACTTTCTGGCAGTCTTAGTGCCATATTCTAACAATATTTTTACTTCCAATAATGCACTTGAATTTTTGAAAATAGTGGTTTACTACACCTCGGTGCTTGTTGGAAAATATTTTCATTGTCATTGTTTTCCAGGAAAAACAATAACAATAACAAGGGGACAGAAAAGAGAAAAAGAAAATATCTCATAAGCATATTCAGTAATAAATAAGTAGGTATGCTCTTTATGGTAGCCGCATGTTCTCAGAATGTTCCTTCCTATCCCTCAAAGACTGAGGATTCTTGTGGTAAGCCATTGATGATTCACTCTTGATTTATTGAAGAAAGTGCAACTGGCTCATTTCATAAGTACACAAGCCAGGACTAGGCAAGTTGTAACTCACTCAGTGAGTACTTGCAAAAGTGAATCCCCTTCAACTGAATGTTAGTCTACATGTTACACAGAGACGTAACTATTAAGAAGGGGATTGAGGTAATTTTAAGCAATGAAGTAGCAATTGTGTCCTTCCTACATTTGCTTTTACCAAATTATCTGCTTCCCATTTTTCTTTCCCCATTGCCTGGTGCAAAATGAGTGATAGTTTCACAAATTGAGATGTGATATCCTCTGGAAGAAATTCATGTAGAGGTAATTTGGAGCAGAAAAAAATGGCTGCACCAATTAGGGAGAAATACCCACTCTCCAACCTTCTCTGTTCAACGAGATTTTTTTCTTCTTCCTTACAGTGGCTGGCACTTTCTCTGTGCACATTTGTAGTTAGCTATTCAGCCTGCTTTCAGTGAGAAATTCCAGGAACAATTTATTCATTCTTTTAAAGTGCTCAGCTGTCACTGTGCAGTTTTTAAGCTCTCTTCCCTCTTGCCCTGTTTTTACAAAGCCTGAAGTTCCTCATTGCCATCTGTTATACCCATTGTAACAGGGGCTGACATAAACGAAAGGTCAACCTTTCGACAGAAGTGAGAGGATGTGTGACAAATTGTTACTGAACTCTGAGAGAATGATAGCATGATTCTTGTGACTCTTTCTTAAACATCTTGCATGTACTGTGAACATGCTGTTTTCTTTCAGCCTTCCTATTTCACCTCCTCCTCACAATCTTACCCACATATACTTAGATGTAAATCCCAAGAATTCAGCAAAGGTTACTCCTAGGTAGTATCTTTTTGTAAACTAGCCTCTTCTAAGAATGCTTGGACTTCAGCGTCTAGATTCACAAATCACACAATTAAAAAGCTGGTTGAATGGGTATTTCTTTTAAAAGATAATAAGAGGTGACATTATTTTATCCATCCTGCTTCTAGGAATCTAATGTTAGATTTTAACAATCTTTTCCAGCAAGAAGTTTCTATTGTTCCTTTTTCCTCTCATGAAATGAAGCACATATATTAGTCAATCAATCAATCAATCAATCAATCAATCAATCAATCAATCAATCAATCAGAATAAAGCTGGAAGGGACCATGGAGGTCTTCTAGTCCAACCCTCTGCTCAAGATCTTATATCATTTCAGACAGGTCGCTGTCCAATCTTTTCTTAAAAGCCTCAGTGATGAAGCACCCACAACGTCTGAAGGCAAGCTGTTCCACTGGTTAACTGTCCTCACTGTTGGGAAGTTTCTCCTTAATTCTGGGTTGCTTCTCTCCTTGATTAGTTTCCATCCATTGTTTCTTGTCTTGCCTTCTGGTTCTTTGGAAAATAAGTTATAGATAATTGGTATATAATATCCATTTCCATTACTGAAAGACTAGTACATTTGCATGCAGTTCGCAGTTTCTTTCAGTAAACTGAGAAGCATAAATCTAAGCTAGCTTTTAGCAGACTCATCTGTTATCTAGAAATAAAGGTTATATCAATATGTTTATTCAAAAGAAGATGTATGAATATAACGTATGATTCATAACAACTGCAATGTTAGCATATATAATGATAATTCTTTAATGTCCGTATGAACTCTGAAACTAAACCGTGCACCTGCAGGCTTCTTCTTTCAATCCCCAATGTTTTTGCTTCTGTTTGCTGTCCACCTGTTCAAATTAAAGCTGCAAGTAATTGTAGATACTATGTCCGAACTACATTTGTATGAAGCCGCCATATCTGGGCTGCAAAAATATATGATAGCCCTAATGAAATTAGACTCTTCCAGTTTTAACAGCAGTCTATAATCACTTACTTACTTACTTACTTACTTACTTACCTACTTACTTACTTACTTACTTACCTACCTACTTATTTATTTATTTATTTATTTATTTATTTATTTATTTATTTATTTATTTATTTATTTATTTATTTATTTATTTATTTATTTATTTATTTATTTATTTATGAATGCTGAACTGATGTACCAAACACTATTTATTCCACTAGGCTTAGAGGCGATGAATTTGGGGCAGACAATCTTTCCCCTTCTCCAATCATATTTTCCTGTGGGAAATAAGGGAGAAGAATACTAACAAGTATTAGCTTCACTTTGATTATTTCATTTTCCCCCCTTTTAGAAAACTGTAAAAAGAACATTTTTTTCCTAGCTTCTATTTTGTCAATTTGAGAAATGCACATTATTGCCAGAAACAGAACCTATGTTACTGCCACTCAAATACACAACATATATGGTTTTAAGAAAAAGTCCCCACTTGTGGCCTTATATTTGGATAGAATAGAATAGAATAGAATAGAATAGAAGAGAATAGAAGAGAAGAGAATAGAATAGAAGAGAAGAGAAGAGAAGAGAAGCTGGAAGGGACCTTGGAGGTCTTCTAGTCCATCCCCCTGCTCGAGCAGGAGAACCTATACCATTTCAGACAAGTGACTGTCCAGTTTCTTCTTAAAAATCTCCAGAGATGGAGTGCTCATGATTTCTGAAGGCAAACTGTTCCACTGGTTAATTGTCCTCACTGTTAGGAAGTTTCTCCTTAATTCCAGGTTGCCTCTCTCTTTGGTCAGTTTCCATAGTTTCTTGTCTTGCCTTCTGGTGCTTTGGAGAATAGTTTGACACCCTCTTCTTTGTGGCAGCCCCTCAAATACTGGAATATGACTATCATATCACCCCTGTTTCTTCTTTTCTTTTGACTAGCCAAACCCAAGTCCTGCAGCCATTCTTCATATGTTTTAGTCTCCGGGCCTTTGATCATTTTAGTTGCTCTTCTCTGAACTTTTTCCAAGTTCTCAACATCTTTTTTGTAGTATGGTGACCAAAACTGGCTGCAGTATTCCAGGTGTGGTCTTACTAAGGTTTTATACAGCGGTACTAATACTTCGCATGATCTTGATTCTATGCCTCTGTTTATAAACCCAGGATTATATTAGCTTTTTTGGCTGCTGCTGCACACTCTTGGCTCATAGTCAAGTGATCATCCGCTAGGACTCCAAGGTCCCTTTCACAATTGCTTGCCTAATCTGTACTTAAACCTTTGATTTTTCCTGCCTAAATGTAAAACTTTGCTTTTCTCCACATTAAAACTCATTTTGTTGGATAGGGCCTATTGTTCAAGTTTGTCAAGATCTTTTTGGATCCTGAGCTTGTCTTCTGGGCTGTTGGCTATTCCTGCCAGTTTAGTGTCATCTGCAAATTCGATGAATTCCCCTTCTATTCTCTAAGTCATTAATAAAGATATTGAAGAGTACTGGGCCTAAGATGGAGCCTTGTGGTACCCCACTGCTTATTTCTCTCCATGTGGATGTAATACCATTGAGGACTACTCGCTGAGTACGGTTTGTCAGCCAGCTACAGATCCATCTGATGGTGGTGTTGTCTAGCCCACCTTTTCCTAGCTTACCAAGGAGTAGGTTGTGGTCTACTTTGTCAAATGCCTTAGTGAAGTCGAAGTATACTATGTCCACAGCATTTTGCTGGTCTATTAATTTAGTCACTTTATCAAAGAATGAAATAAGATTGGCATGATCTTTTTTTGACAAACCCGTGCTGGCTACTGGTTATAACTTTGTTTGCTTCTAGTTGTTTGCAGATCTGTTTTTTGATTATCTTTTCCAGGATCTTCCCAGATATTGATGTTAGACTTATTGGTCTGTAGTTTCCTGGATCTGTTTTTTTCCCCCTTTTGTCAGGATAATAATTTAAAGGCTAAACAGCTTATGTAATGATGTAATGTAATGTAAGGTGGATGATGCAATCATAGGAATGACTCAGCAGATGTGTGTATCTCTTTAAGAGCCTGAGTATAAAAGGGAAGGCTTTGCTGGAGTCTCTCTCTCTCTCTCGTCCGTTTTCCTGCTATAATTGCTGTCTGTTGGAGTTTGCTGTTCTACCACGTGTATGTATTTTGTTTCTAGTATATTTGTAGATATTGTAATATAAACCACCATTTAATGCAAACCACTGTTTACTGTATTTATTCCTGGGTTACCTCAGCACAATAAGACTGTGCATGCTCTGACACCTTTCTTGAAGATGGGAACCACATCTGCCCTTTTCCAATCATCAGGTACTTCCCCGTTGCTCCAGGATTTTTGAAAGATATGGTACGATGGTTCTGAGATAACATCTGCCAGCTCCTTTAGAACTCTGGGATGTAACCTGTCGGGTCCTGGTGATTTATATTCATCTAGGTCGGATTTGACTGGGTTGACTGGACAAATTCATTCTAATTTAAAAAGTGCATACTTCCTCTTTACCTAGAGAATTTCCAAAAGCAATTTATGTTTCAGGTCCTTATCCTCCTATTTAATCTTCTTAGAAACTAAAGAAAGAGAAAAAAACCTCATATGCCAGCTCTTAATGCTATAAAGGTTAATGAAAAGGTCAGATGAAATGACAGTTGTAGTCTTTCTGAATTACAAAGGTATGTTTATTTTGAGTTTCTGAAAGGAGCTCCAACATAGGGTCTTATTTACTTTGATTTTTCTCTTTGTCCAGATATTTATCTATTGTCACCTTCTTTCGTGGTCTTTTAGTAGTGATTCTATAAAAATATGCTTTGCCTTATCTGACAGGAGTAATCCTCTCTATTCCATAGTGTTCATATTTGGGAAATTACACATAAGACCTCTATAGGAATATAGGAAGCCGTTTTATTTGAACTGGGGATCCACAACCTTTTTTTTGTAAAGGGTCAGACCCCACCATTTCTGTGAGGATGACTGGCTGGTCCAGAGGCATGATAGCCATTGGATGGAACCACATTATCTAGCAGCCCTTTGAGATACTCCAGACAGGAAACCCAAATAATGAGTACTAATACTAACATTATAGCAATAGCAATAGCACTTATTTCATAGTGCTTTACAGCACTCTCTAAGCATATTGTCCCCAACAATCTGGGTCCTCATTTTACTGATCTTGAAAAGATGGAAGGATGATTCAACCTTGAGCTGGTCAGGATCCAATTCTGGCAGTGGACAGAATTAGCCTGCAATACTGCCTTCCCTCTCCATTTTTAATTTACATGGAACTAGGGACGGTCCTTTCTGGGTCAGTTTCTCCACCCCAACCCTCTTCTGGACTTGTAAGTCTCTTATGAGACTGTTGATTTGGCTGCGGGTCTTCCTTCTGTCTCCCAAGATTATTCTCACATCCCATTACACTGCCATTAGAGAGGCTGATAATAGGTCACACCTGCCCAAAATGTCTTGGCCTTCTACCACTGGATTTGGTCTAGGGGCTGTAGTTTGCCAACCCTTTATTAAGAAGTATTCACCTGTGTTTAACCAAGTTAGGTGAACACCTAATACCTGCATTTGCAAACAAGGATTAAAGCCAGTTTTAATTTTGGCTGGATTATTTGAGGTTTAGTATGTTGTACAGTCAAAGCCTATTTTCTTGATTTATTATTGAGATTTCTGTGTACTTCCAGAAAGAGTTTACATTGATAGCCAAGAAAAACACAATACATGAACAAATCAATAAGTCAAAAGTTAATGGATCATCATCCAGGAGTCAGATCTCCACATTTTTAAACAATAGTTTCTGTCAGTCCTATCTGATGATCCCAGGATTGAAGCTTGGCATTTTGACATGTAAAATGTGTGCTACATCACTGCAATATTATCTTCTCTCTTATTCCAGGAGGGAATTCGTTATCTATTTATTAAATTATTTCCCATGCCAGCTTTTGGGCATTTTTTGCCTTACTTTTAGTTCTTTGTTTTAATATATGTGGTCTTTCTTTTCTTTTTTAATTAAGTTTTTCACTGCTTTGGGCATCTAGTAGATGAAAAGCAAAAATAATATTTTTCCTAAATGAATAAAATAGATATCCATACCAAACTTCTGCTACTTGCCAGTGTAACTCACAATGTATGGTCTCCAAGGTAACCAAGGAAGCATGGGCTTGTTTCAGTTGGTTCAGGTCCAATCATCCTCTAAAAACATTCACTAAGTTTATTTTTTGTTTTATACTGGACTAGGTGATAATGATTTGGGATGTAGCAGCTTGATATAGTTCCTAAACAATGCATCATTATATCATATTAAGCATAAACTCCTCATGGGTAAGGAAGCTTCTAAAATGTTCTGGCCTCAGGCTTACAAATTCTGATGCATCCTGGGGATTTCACTGTTGCTGGTGGGTGGGTTCAGAATTGCCCATTGGACCTGTTCAGGTCATCCGTTTGAGATACAGCAAGGATTGGCTGCTGTATTAATGTCATGGTTTATGCAATAAGAAAATATTGTCTTTTGATTAAATCTATTAATGGAGTACTTCCAAGTATATTCTTTTTGACTGGAACTCATGCATTTTTAAGTACAGTTCAGGTAATTCTCTGGTGGTTTCTTAAATGTGATTAACATTTCAGCTGGATAAAGAAAGTTTGGGAAAAAGTATCTTCCACTGCCTTGACCTTCCATTGCTACTTCCTACAAGATTTAGATGATAAAACCTTCTTCCCTTTAGAATTGCTGTCTTGGGAAATGAAATGGGAGTTGCTCAGGTTTTAAGCAGCCAGTTTTGTATTTTTATTTACTCTCTCGTATCAGTGTATACCTTGCCTTTATAGAAGCTTACCACTAATGTTAAAACAGCTAACAATGAAGTCCCACAGCAGGAAACACAATGAGAAAGGTGGAAACCACAAAAAGGTTTCACCCCATCAATTATCATAGAACCTAGTAACTCCACAAAAGCCCAGTAAAACAGGTAACTGTTTTAGCATTAAAATGTCAGTAAGATTGCCATGACATTTAATCTATCGCTGGAACAACAAATATGCCTCATTTTCAGTTCTGGGAATACAGATGAGCTGATTTAGGGAGAGGAGTTCTTTCATTGCCAATGTATCAAGCTGTTTTGTAGATCCATTATCTGGAATTCAGCTTATGAACAAATAAGCAATCGCCACAGCTTCTTCTTGACATTTTATATTCACTGATACTTGTTTTTATCAGTATCCCACTATAGTTATTTTGCAGGAACTGTAGTTTGGGGAAGGGTCATTTTCAAGAGCAGTTCCACATAAATTTTGGCTTGCCTTATCATAATGTTTTAGAAAGGCATCTTTGACTGAGGTTAGGCTATCTTTCCCAGAACATCTGAGGTACAAGATGTACATAGGAAAAGGCATTCTGTATTACTGATAACACTTGGCATTTCAGTGATAACTGAACATTGAATCAAGAAGCACTTCCAGATTATGTTCTTTCACCTTCAGTGGGAGTGCAACACCACCCAGTACAGGCTGTTTACTCAATTCCAGACCTTAGAACTGTTCATAGGCATTGAACGAGCAATAGCCTCATTTGTCTGACTCAAAGTTTAGCTGGAAATGCTACTGCAGTTTTTCTAGAGAAGTTGGGATTCTGGCCTTTTTGCCTTTGCCCACTCAATAGTTCATTTTGGTTTTCTGTTTGGTGAGGGAGGACTCATAGTCAAATTTCTGAGTTCCCTTTCCTTAGGATAATATCACCAAGTGGATCTTAACCCAATAAGCATCAAATTTTATTATTATTATTATTATAAATCTTTTATTCATTAGACATGAACCTCAGTCAACTGAACATTCAAATTGGCTGGTGCTGATGGTTGACATGGGTTGCTACCAGCATCCTAAGTGTCAACCAGTACCTCCTTAAAATATAAGATGTTCCAAGTAGCGCAGTTTTTTTGTAACATTGCTGGAGTTATTGCAGGAAGCTGCAGTTTCTTAATGTATTTTGCAAAGTTTTTGGACATAGTTCCCAGTGCCCCGATGACAATGGGTACCACTGTTACACGTTTCATCCATAATCGTGCAGTTTCGATGGCCAGGTCGTGATATTTCAAAAATTTTTCCAGTTCTTTTCTTCGACTCTGGCATCTCCTGGTACAGCGATATCAATCAGCTGTACACTTCTGTTCTCTACAACTGCGATATCTGGTGTATTGTGTTCCAAATGGCGATCTGTCTGTATTCGAAAGTCCCACAAGATCTTCACTCTCTCATTCTGAACAACTTTTTCCACCCTGTGTTTCCCATGACTTTTTGGACACAGGCAAGTCATATTTTTTACACAATGCCCAGTGGATTAATTTAGCAACTCGGTCATGTCTAGATTTGTAGTCAGTTTGCGTTGTTGTTGTTGTTGTTGTTGTTGTTGTTGTTGTTGTTGTTGTTATTATTATTATTATTATTATTATTATTATTATTATTATTATTATTATTATTATTTATTGTTATTATTATTATTTATTGTTATTATTATTATTATTATTATTTATTGTTGTTATTGTTATTGTAGAAATGTCTAGACAACGTGCATAATACGTTTGTTAAGAGAGTAAACATTCTTTGCATTCTGAAAAGCTGCACATACAAAACCACATACAGAGACTCCTGTAACTCCTCTGTGATAGAACTGACACTTTATATTTCAAGGATCCTATAGTCATTTCACTGACATTTCAAAAGACAAGATAAAAAAAAGGAGACTTCTGCTTAAGTTCTTGGAGTTCTCTTGTCCTAGAGGGCATTTACCATTTGACTAGATGTATAAAGTATCTAACAAAATAACAGCCAGCCAGTATGGTGTAGTGGCTAAAGGTATCAGAATAAAACCCAGAGACCATGAATTCCAGTCCTGTCTTACACACAAAATTGCTTAGTGACTTTGAAGCCGTTTCTTTCTGTCGGCTCTAGGAAGAAGACAATGTAAACCACTTCCAAAAATCTTGTTAAGAGAACTGCATGTACTTGCAACGAGTGACTTGAAGTTATGTGTGATTGTATAAAACAGTACAAAAACGTATGGAAAAATAAGCTAAGTAATTATGTAAAACGGGGCCCTATATGTAAAGGTCTAAAAAGGAAAGAGACAGATGTGTAGCTGCCACTGGAAAAATAAAATGAGGGCAGTGCCTTGCATCCATAGATGGGAGGGCATTTCAATAAGAAGGTGCCATCTCTGAATATCGCCTCATTCCCTTCTGCAGATATTGATTTAATGATCTATTTCAGAGTAAGAGGGGATAGTGGGGTTTTAAAAAACTATCATAGTTTTGTGTGACTGAAACTGAAGTGTTAAATGAGACCCAGATTCAAGTATATCCTCAGGCATGGAAGGTCACAGTTGAGGTCCTTTCATTCTCCTTTTGTTCAGCCTACACAGAGGAGCTGTTGGTGAGAGGGGAAATAGGAGAATATGTGCTGCTTTGAGTTTCTGAACCAAAGTATGTGATATAAAGTTAAGAACTTACTTTGTGTTTTATTATCCTCTATTTGCTTCTGCTACATGCCAATTTAACTATAGTGAAGCTCCTCTTCAAAGTATCTTGGCAGATTAGAACAGAGTGTCTTGAGGACATAGCTTTAGTAAGAGCTCAAAACAATGTTAAGTGCTCAGCAGGCATTCATAGAAGCTAATTACAATGATGAACACATAGACTATATGGATCCAGAATCAGATAATGGAAGAATTCTTGATGCCAGTTCAAGATACCACTCACCTGAGATACATAATCATCAATCTGGCATATGAACTTGCATCCAGTGAAAATATATCTCCACCGTTGAATTGCCATTACCGTTACCTTGCATAATAATCTTATATTTAGGGGAGAGGCCATAATTCATTGTCCATCTCATCAAAATAGATATAAAGCAATCTTACTTTATTTAGGCATTCAGTGCTATTTTTAAAAATGTATCATTTGCGCAACAAAAAGTAACCTTCTCTTACTTTACATATAGAGAGCTTGTCATTGTAGGGAGCTCTCCTTCTTGACCAGAACGAGAACACCATAGGGAGCTCTCATTCCACTAAAGCTGGGGTTTCTAAGCAGATTGTCCAGTTCTCTTTTAGGCAAAGAAAGTACATATTACAAGCATTTCAAGTTGCGATTTAGTTATAGAGTGGAAAGAGAAGATGTCACAATATAATAATAATTATGACTTTCCATTGTCACTTTTAATCTTACTTTTGACAACTGTCACAGTGAGACCTTGCAAGAGAAATGGGGAGTCTTATTTTCATTGGACAATAATAGAAGGTGTGGAGCACCAGCACTCTCTGGCATGCCAGTACCAAAAAAAGGTCAATACTTTGTTTTTTTTGTGGCAAAGAAGCACTTTGCATCTTTTAGCAATGCAAGGTTTAAAAGTCCATGTGTATTAATTTAGTTTTCATAAAAATAAATCTGCACCTTTATTTAAATTTGCTAGCCCATTCCATGCATTTGATCACAAGACAACATGTTGCTCTGGTTATGAGCATCAATTGTTGTTTATCCTGCTAAATCATGTGAGGGGCATTTCAGAATGATGGGAAGGGATCCATCAGAAATGGAGGCTCAATTGTACTCACTATTCCATGATAGATTATTACTACTTATTTAAATTTTTAGAAGAGATGCATCAATGATGTTGATGCACTCATAATGTTACCTACTTGGGTAATGAAATGTCTGCAAGCAAACAACAAATCTTAGCACCAAGGACTCCATAGTTATTTAAGTTTATTGGCCAGCAAAGTCCAGTGGACTCTGGCAATATAGCGAGAGATGTGGGTTAGAGGAAGAACATATGAACCTTCCATTGCAATTTGATAACATACATTTCCAAGCACCTTCCGCCTCCATTAGCTATGTTGGCAGCAGACATTTAAAGGAACAAAATTTATCTCCCTGCTGTAGCCACTCAAACCTGGTAAATGCATGTTTAAGATAGTCACAGCTTTTGAGGTAAGAAGTAGTAAAATAAAGTCCAATGCATTAAAATAGAGCTCAGCAAAAGCTACTGAAGTTTCAAAAATAGTCAGGGCCCCCAGGTCAAGTGATCACAGTAATAAAATAAAGGAATAAAAAGAATTGGGAAGCAAATATTATGATCAGCTGGCAAATGTACTGCATTCTGTATGGTAGCTTCAAGTCTGTCATATTTTAATTAATAAGATGTAAAAGGTCATAACATTACTTCCAAATAATACTGTATTAATTTCTAGAATTATATGGCTTTCTGCTTTGTTTGCTTCTAATTTTGCTTTAGATATAGCAAACATTAATGAAATACATCTAATCTATCTTTGGTATCTTATTTATGTCAGCTTGAGCAAAGAAGGCATATAATCACACATGCACACACAAGCACTCACTCACACACACACACACACACATATAGAGAGAGGAGGGAGGGAGGGAGAGAGAGAGAAGCATAAAGAGAAGATGACATCTGGACAATAGTTCTTAATTCTCATTAGAAAAATCCCTAACTTATCATTGTTCCAGTACATTGTTTAGCAAAAGACCAAGTAAACTATTTATTGATTTTTTTTTATGTAGCACTTTTTCCTTACAGATATTAAATCATATAAATATCACATAATTAGTCACACAAAATAAAACAAACTGACTACATTGATTGTGGAATAAAATGGCTAAGTCTTTACTATTATTATTGAACACTATTATTATTATCATCACAATAATAATCTAACAGACATGCTACATTATAATGGCTGAGTAAATAGAATGATTTTGACCAGATATTGAAAATATTACAGTTTTACTACCAATTTTATACCAGTTTATGTAGTGATTAAGGCATCAGGATAGCAGCCGGGTGACCTGGGCCAATCAATCTCTCTCAGTCCTAGGAAGCAGGCAATAGCAAACTGCTTCTGAAAAATCTTGTTAAGAAAACTGCAGGGACTTGTCCAATTAGTTGCCTCAAGTCACACTTTCAAAGGGACCAATATAAAAAAAGGGAATCAACAATTAGTGAGTCACTGGTTCTCTCCCTCTTGATTGCATAATGCACTTCCCTAATAGGAGTGCATAGCTAAAGACCTCCGTCCATTTTGTGTGGGAAGAGGTGTTTCTTCAACTTTTTGAATCCATTCTCAATGAGAGAAGAGCTGCACAGCTTGAGGCTCCAGATATGCATGCTATACTACAAACCTCTGGAGCTAATGAAGTCCCTTCTCCAATAATACTATCTCTTTGCAAGTGTTAACATGGCAAAAAAGAAAATTATTAAATAGACCATAGTAATTAATTTTATTAAATTAAAATTAAAATAATGTAGATTCT
This sequence comes from Azemiops feae, assembly GCA_023970755.1. Taxonomy (NCBI): domain Eukaryota; kingdom Metazoa; phylum Chordata; class Lepidosauria; order Squamata; family Viperidae; genus Azemiops; species Azemiops feae. The sequence continues at coordinate 1,779,079 of JALGBA010000227.1, read as the reverse complement.
ACCCTGTCTACCCACTTATTGGAATCTGGTTCTTGGCATGCCATTTAAAAGGTGGTGAAAAATATATGCCTTCCAGCCTGATAAAATATTATATGTTCTTAATTTGGAGCTTGAAAATCTATTTCTACTGAGCTGACCAAGAGCAAGGACCCATTCATTTCAACAGTGTCAACACAGTGCAAGTCACTCAGTATTGCCCTCAAGGGGGCTTTATTTTACACCAAACAGGATTCTTAGGAGGCTCATTATGCTACTCTGCACACCCCTTGCAATGGGCTCTTTAATATAGTGATTTTCCCTGCCTTTATACTGATATTTCTTATTCATAAAAACGGGAAGTTCATCAGAAGTGTCAGAGTATGACTCGGGTTTTCAATCTTTGATGTCACCTGCAAAACGTTACAACCAAAACCCTCTCCTAGTATTTCTATCACCACTCTGCCAACCAGTAATGAACAGGAAAGTTATACTGGGAAGCCTGACACCCCCGCCCAAAAAACCCCCCACTCTTTTTGTGCTTTGCCAAATTTTTCAAATGGAGATGGTGACAGTTATGAATCCTGATTATCCCTGAAGCATGCAAATGAAGTGAAGAGAATACTCAAGAGAAGAAAGCATGCCAAGACATCCCACCCATGGGAGTGTTATGTTATGTTATGTTGTTATGTTGTTGCTATGCTGTGCTGTGCTATGTATATTATGTTATGTTATGTTATGTTATGTTATGTTATGTTATGTTATGTTATGTTATGTTATGTTATGTTATGTTATGTTATGTTACGTTATGTTACGTTATGTATGTTATGTATATAAAATCTGGATGATAAAAAATTAAAGCTAATTGCATTCTGGCCATTATTCCATTTTCCATTAATATTTTAACTTCTTTAAAGGAAGTGTATACATATACTAATTGGTAAACTATTGAAGGATTTCCCCCCCCCTTTTAATCATTGAATACCAGAGCTTCCTTTCCTATATGCTACAAACTGGATTTTTACCTATATTCTCAACTTTCTTTCAGTTTCTGAAAAACCGCTAAGACATCCTGTCATAAAACTGACAGCAAAGTTGGACTGTCTTCCTGCCACACCAGTTTCCTCATGACACGCAGGAAATGACAATTACTCATTTTCCCTTCATCCCATTAACAGAGAATTAGAGCAGACTGAACTGTTTGGCATAGGGTTTCCTTGGCCACTGAGGCATTTTTTTTTTTTTTGCACAAAGTCATTTATCTTGTGAAATGCCAAAGACTTTCAGTTTGCTCAGTCCTATTGTCCAAGGAAACGTATTTTATTTAAATGAGGTGCAATGATTTTCTGAAAGCCATGCCATATATCTTTTTATGAATGGGAGCAGAAAGTGTCAAAAATGGAATGCTTTATCACAAGTAACATGCAATTTTCTTTTCTAAACTGGCATTTTGTTTCCAAAGCCTATTATGTGTACCTAACACAACTGGGGGCTTTAATATGTACCTCATACGGTTATCGTTTTTGTCAGTTTCAGAACTCTTTATAATTCTTCTCTCTAGATGGATTCAGTTCATAGAAAAGATGCCTCGGTTTGTAGAAAAGGATTTTCATACTCTTTAAGGAATATTTGCTTCACCAAATAACTTTGCAAAACAAATTGAAAATTGGAGTAGAATGAAGAACTTCACTTGTTGAAGAGAAAATGTAAAATAATGATGATGAAAAAGTAACCTTACAACCAATCTTTGCATTTATGACCTTTGTGAGTCTGTAAAGCAAAGGAAAGCTGAAGTAAGATTATAAGCACAGTTGTGGTTTCACTTAGTGACAGCTTTACCTAATGACCAAGTTGCCAGTCCCAAATGTGTCACTAAATGAGAACAACCTGTATCAAATTAGTACTATTTTAAACTAAAGATATATGAATAAAATTGCCATGCTTTGCCTAGATGATGTTGATTTTGGCATGAGGCTAACAATTCCCCATTAAAGACCTGCATCCCCCATGGAATGATGACTAAGTCAGTTACAATCTGCATCTGAGGAACAAATGAAGTAATGAATGGATAAACTAATGGGCAAATTTACTGAAGCCCATAAACCAGGTGGATATTCCACACTTGGAGGCACTCACATTTAATGGGAAAATGAAATAATGGGAAACTGTTGCACTTGAGCTGATCCTTGATGAGGCCAAAAGAGGATAAGAGGAAGATGTACTGTAGCTCAGTGTGGAGCATCTGTTTTGCTGTGAGAAGGCCTTGGTTTGGTGTCCTGTAACTCTAAGCAGGGCTGGAGGAACTTGTTTTAAACTCCTGGGAGCTTCCACTGTCAAAATCAATATTAGTTATCTATTCTAAAAGTTGGATCCTTGTTTAGGAATAGTCCTAAATTTAGGAAATTAGAAAGAAATCCAAGACCCTTTCTTCCCTGCCATATACATATGTGTGTGGGAAGAGGAACTCAAGGAGAGCAGCAAAAACTTTCTGTATATCAAATTGACAACAGTCTAACCCAGAAATTCCATCTGATAAGTCATGGAAATATAATTTCTGTTTTTATGCTAGAATTCCATTTGTATAATTCTGAAATTGCACAATGGCCTATATTTGATATCTTTCTCCCAAACCATATAATTTCATTTTTGCTATTTTACTTAATATATCATCCAATCTAAAAATCATTTTGGAAAATTAGTCGTTTTGGATTTTTTTTTTAATGGTTCTTATGATGCTACCATCTTATTAGAATTAAAAAAAAAAATACCAGGAAACATGACAGACCAGATTGGAGGGAAATGTTTAGCAATGCAGCAATGCAGCAATTTACTTTAAAGCTTTATGTCTATATGTATGTCTTTTCCACTACAAAAATCATAAAGAGTTTTCCTATAGTACCTGATACGCTCTTAGTGCTCCATGGAAACAGAAAAGATTGCGATTTTCTATCACTGCTTTCATTAATTTCATTTTAAACTTATTAATTTCATTTTAAACTTAATTTCATTTTAAACTTTACATTTGAGAAATACTTAAGCAGATGAATCATTCTTATTCCAAAAATGTGCATAAGCTAAGCATTGTTCACATACATTAAAAATCTATACATCTTGTAATAATTTTGAATATTATTATCTGTGAGATTTATGTTTGGCTATTATAGTGTTTGTTTCTGATTTCCTCTGGATTGGCTAGTTCATAAGAGAACATAACACAGCTGCACAATCATCTCCACACAATATTGTGAGATACAAAACAGCTCTATGTCACATTCTGATTGCCCAGGTCTATTATTTATTTTCCTTTGAAATGGGAAGAAGAAATAAGTATTAATCCTGCTCAGTATTCCAACTTATGTGCATGGTAGGCTTCGCAGTTCATATTTGCTGTGTCAAACACAAGAAAATTGCTGGGCATGAGTTACAGCTTTTTAACAAAGAGTTATGTTGCCAACCTAAGTTTAATCATAAGAAGGTGAAAATTTTCTGAATAGGGTTATTGATCTTACTTTGCTTTTCATTCTGCAAGTCTTGTTTTATCATTACAAACAAACCAATCTAAATGTAAGCCCTAGACAGGAAACTCATTGTTCTGATTTTTCCTTATTCTCTTCTAATACTCTTTGGCTCCACAAATTTATTTATTTTAAAAAAATTGTATGGCCACCCATTTACTCTCAGTGACTCTGGGCAGCTTACAAAAATAAAAACCCAATATACAAACAATAAAAAATAATAACCCCTCACCCTCCTGGCGACAAAAATTAATCAAGTCACTTGATGGGCTCCATCCTACTCTGAGTTCTCCAGGCCCATTGGCAAAACCAGATCTTTAGGGCCTTGTGAAAGAATGCCAGTATGGGGACAATCTAATCTCTGCAGGGATGATGTTCCAAAGTCACCATGGAGAAGGCCCTTCTTCTGGGTTCCCCCAGATATACCTCCTTAGGAGAGGGGACATTCCCTGACTCCCTGCTGTGGTGGGTTGGGTAAATGTGACCAGGAAAGGTGTTCCTTCAGATAACTCTCTCCCAAGTCATGTAGGGCTTTGAAGGCAACAACCAGCACCTTTCTTACTGGTTGCAATTGCAAAGTATTCATCAAATATTCAGCTTTAGTGAGTCAGGTGTATCCCACTAAAGAAGAGTCCCGTTAGCTCAGAAAGGACAATGATGGACCAAGAATATCTACAGGCTCTGAGTACTGGAGCAGGAATCTTAGTAGCTCTAAAAAAAAAAAGAGACGTATTTTGCTGTTGCTCCTTTTGGATCACCAATTTGAGCTATGGTACTTGTAATTTAGGAGGTATTAACCAGCCATCAGCTGGAAAAGATGGAAGAAAAGAGAAGTGGATGAGCAGCAGCAAGGTGGATGGACTTAGTTACATGGCAATGAGTGCACCATTAGATAATATACTTCCTATAGAGGTGAATTATTGCACATCCTCAATACACTGAAATCTGACAACTAGTGTATTTCTTTGAATGTTACCACTTTGTAAGAACCTATCCTTATTCCAGTTTCATTGGCTTCTATTTCCAGATTAGTGGTCATGCCCAGTCAATATATATTTGTTTCCATTAGCAATGCTATATCATCTGTGAACTCCAGATTCTTACATCCACATTGATTTTGTCAACGAATATCTGATTCCATGCTGTTCATAGTTGTTCATAATAAAACCTTCTTTGTTTTTCCAAAAGCTGTTTGTCTATTGAAGCCAGAAGTTGCCCGAGTAGGGTGATGCAAAAGACCTTGCCAGAAGTGAGAGCACCATGTCTCTCAATTTGGAAACTAATCAAGGAAAGAACCAACCTAGAACTAAGGAGAAATTTCCTGACAGTTAGAAGAATTAATCAGTGGAATGACTTCCCTTCAGAAGTTGTGGTTGCTCCAACAATTGGAGATTTTTAAGAAGAGATTGGACAACCATTTGTCTCAAATGGTATAGGGGTAACTTGTTTGAGCAGGGGCTTGGACTAGAAGACCTCCAAGGTTCCTTCCAACTCTGTTATTCAGTTAAATTGTTATAATTGGTGGAATTGCCATTCAATGGTAATTTGGTGATTATTCCCTTCCTCTGTTTCCAGAGGATGCATTCTGTTTACCAACATTTAGTCATTTGTTAATTTTTCTATCATGTGGTATACCTCTAGCTTTAGCAGTTCAGTTGAAATCTACCCATGCAGAGAAACTTATAAATACATTTGTTGAATGTTTTTCTGCCACAAAAACAATTATAATTGAGTCTGCTTCAGTTCAGAGAATGTTTCAGTTTCTTAACCCAATGTGTTTTACCTCAGACAGTAAATACTGGAAATAATAAAGAATTCCAAATTCAGCCTTCATTGCACATTTTTGAAAGATATTAAAAGACATGTTTTAAGCTACTTAGCAAAGATGGCTTAGCCTGCCATGGTCATTTTTCTAATGCAACGTGCCAAAATAGCATAACTAATATAGACTAATTTAGGAATACTTTGTAAGAAATTTCACAGATGGTTGATTTGCCATTTTTACTTTAGTGCATATCCAGAATCTAATGTTAGCAATTTGTTTGATGATATAGTAAATACTATATTACCAAACAAATTACTAAAAGTTGTAGTTTATAGTAATATTATATATAGTAATATATAGTATGTATGTTGTATCTATAGTATGTAGTAATGCTATATATACCTTCAATGTAACTCTGGTAAGATTGAGTGTGCTTTGAGATACTCAGATCTGGATAGTTTCTTCCTTAAATTTCAAGTGGATGACACTTCTCCAGGCAGACTTGATGTTCAGTTTGGGGGTCTTCTTGGACTCCTGCCTCTTGCCCAAAGAGCAGGTAACAGTCATGCCTAGGAAGACCTTTGCAGAGGTATAGTAAGTCTTGGGCACCAATTCCACCTACTATTGAATTGGGGAAGAGAATTACTCATGGTCACTCATGTCTTGGTCACTGTCCTATTATTTCAATATATTCTACATGGAGCTATCCCTGAAAAGCATTTGGAAGCTGCAGATGGTTCAGAATGCAGCAGAATTGGATGGTTCTTGGTATTCCATATTTTGCTTATATAGTATAACATCACTGCTGTGTGAGCTTTATTGGCTCCCACTGAACTTCTGGGTGCCATTGAAGGTGTTGGTTATCACCTGTAAAGTCTTACATGGCATAGGGTCAGTCTACTTGTGAATTGCCTATCTTTGTTTCTACTTCCCTCACCAGATCTACTGGAACTAATATGCTCTGGGCCTCTTCTAAAAGCCCTTTGCATAGAGCCCTTTCCTTTACTCCTGAGAGGATTTTGAGGAGATCAGAAGGTGTTGTCTAGTTGTTTAATTAAAGTTTAGTTGAAGTTGCCTTGTGACAATAAAATATAATTAAGACAGCCATCATGCCTGCTTAAGAACATCTGAGAAATATCTGATTTGTTACGATTTACTAGAGAGCATGCTAAACCAAATTGAAGGGATGCATAGGAAGACTTTATTGTGCTCATGTTCTGCTTGTGAGATTCTCTTAGGAAGTTGACTAGAAACTGTGGAAAATAACATGTTTGACTAGATAGGCCTTTGTCCTATTCATGCACAGCAATTTTGTTTTATTCCAACCCAATGCAAAAAATAAAGCAGAACACAGGGGGACCATATTTGATGTGGAGAAAGAAGCCAGCAAAAGAAAGATCAAATTTGGTAATGGACAAAAGCTGAAGTCTATTGAGAAAAAAAATCTAGAAAAAAAAACTTCAATGCATCTATACAGGGAAGTCAGTTGGGCAGTCAGAAGGCTACTGACTCTCCATTTGAAGTTCTGATCCCTCTTGGTCACCTGTCCAGACTGAGAGACTATAGCCCTACCTATGCTCCTCAGTGCACTCATTTAATCACCCAATACAAAAATATATACAAATATATTTTCTCATCCAATATATACAAGTATATTTTCCTCATTAGCCCCTCTCTCACAACTAATACATATCCACATACCATAATCAATCTTTGGAAAGAATATGTATAAAGCCACATACATAAATGCAACATATTGCTTTTTTTACACAGAAGAAAATACAGATGCTTCCCATGGCCACTGGTTGTAAAAGGGCTGGAGAGAATTCTGGATGTTTTCTTTATCTTATTATGCTTTACATTTTAAAGATGTTTGTTCATCCAGACCCATCTGTTTCTTTTTCTTAACTACTTTCCCCCCCAACATCAGCCACTAGGATTTTGGGGGAGGAGGGTGTCAAACCAAAATAATGAGAGTTTGCACATTCAGCCATTGGCAATTCTTACTGCAGATGAAAAATAAAATTATAGCAACCATAATTAAACATAAGAATAATCTGAGCCATTTTATGCACCAGCAGAATAGCAACATTCACTATGAAACAACACAAAACCTGATCTTGACAGATTAATACGTATTTTTCATGCAAGTGGGGATTAATGGGTCAATCATAGTCTTGTTTTGCTCTCATTTTCAAGTATACTTCAAGTCTTCTGACATTGCTTATGAACTTTGTAGTCCTATTTATATACAAGACCTGTTGAGTACAGTATGGCTTACTTTTAGTCATTATTTGACTTAAATATTTGACTACTTAACTTATTTGAGTATACAATTTTAGCTTTGTTCATGCCAAGTGATAAATGTATGTAAGTAGATAATTTATCTCTTAGTAGCAGTATTAACAAAAGTCAAAGACCAATCCTAGGAAAGACAATTGACATTATACTCATGTGACACATTATACCTAAATGCGTACTGCATGAACCACATTCTAATTTAGCATGCTGTGTAAATTTAGCTTATGTGTTGCACAAGTCTAAACAATTAAATCATCTGAACAAACCATGGAATAGCACATACTGCGAATAAAAATCGACAGAAGAGAGATAAAAACAACTGGCTAGCATTCTTTGCTGCTGTTAATCTTTACCTTTCCTTCTTTTTCTTACCCTTTTCTTCTCATTCCAGGTTATTGTGATGGAGCAGGATCATCATTTGAGAATACTCTTGCTCTTGGCATTTTCAAATAAAAGCAACAGTTTCTTCCTACAATGAAATCTCAATCTGGTCTCACAATCCCTTTATTTTCAATAGGAATACATTGGGGTGGCTTGCTACCCCAAATTTACATATCTATTTGCACAGAAGCTCTTTCAAAAGAGGTGGCACAGATTAATACACAGAGCTTATACTGTCATGCAAGATTATCTGAAGCCAGAAACTGGCTTTACAGTAGAACTAAAATGTTAACGAGAAATGGAGACTTCCAAAACAATTATAGAAGCAATTTTTACAAAAATCACACTGTGTCTCAATGCATCTGACATTTAGACTAAGATTTTCAAGATGAATGTGAGATTGAAAAGGAATAAATATAACTTATCTCAGTGTTCATTAGAAGCCAAAATGGAACAGAGATAAGATCAGCTAGTGCATCATGTACTGCATTAAAGGCAAACTGATTTACGGTAAGTCATCCAATGGAACAACAGTATTTCTTTGAAAATTAGGAAGATCAGAGCATGTTCCGGAATGCTATAAAATACCGCACAAGGATATTTTATAAATAATTAATTTAAAAATACCTAAATAAAGTGCTTGGGTTACCTGCAACTGACATTGGAGTAACTTGGTTAAACTAAGTTGCAGCTAATCTGATAATTGAAGATAAATGTTTTTGTTTTACATTTGCTTTTCACAAAACAAAAACTAAAAATCTAGAAAGTTCTCTGCCGCTACAATGATGCAGCATTGTTCAAAAACCTATTTGATAAAAATAGGGCTGTGCAATGTGTAGTTCAGATAAGATCTTAAATACGAACAGACATAGTCAGTATATTCTTGTCTCTTTTTTAATTCATTAAGGGACTGTGTATTTCTACTTGGTTTTCTCCCTGCTTTTCATTTCAAGTCCTCCAGTTGGGTAACTTTCCGATTTGCAAGATTCTTTTATTGTAACCTTACAAAAAAGTAGAGCTGGTACATTTGAAGGTGCTTCTTGTCTTGACTGTCTTGCAAGACTTACACACCAAGACCATTTTTGGCTAGGAATTTAGGGAGTTGTACTATTTTACAGTAGTCGACTAGATAGAGGAGCATGGAGCAACCTTATCAATTTGCCTTCTGATAAATGGATGTTTGGACATACAAACAGACAGTAATTTGGGGCATTGGACCACCCTCATTTGGAAGAGTAACAAAGACATTTCCCCCAAATTCCAAAGATGTTCTCCAGGCCCGAAGATTTAGCTAGCTATGCTATAGGTATAGGTGAGCTAAGAAGGTAATGTGTGTGAATCAGATGAAGCCAAATATCGAGGGAGGTCTTGCTTACATTATCATCTCGCCTGTCTTTCATTCATGCAATCCTATTTTGAATTTATTCTCAAAAATAAAAATTGTCTATGTCAAAGGTGTTTTTACAAGAGGCAACTGGACTTTCTTGTTTCTCTTTGAAGATGTTTTGCTTCTCTTCAGCTCTGAATGGATGTGGGGAATGGATGGTGGGATATTCTTTAAACCCAAGAATACACTAAGGCAGAATCTAGTCTATCCCAAGAATAAAACACCCAGACATAAATTAAACAATATGGTATATGCAGTACAATGCAGTGAAACATGTGCAGATCTGTACATTGGAGAAACAAAACAACCACTTCATAAATGCATGGCACAATATAGGAGAACAAATCCATCAAGATAAAATTCAGCAGGCCACACTTTTGAAGATAGAAAAGTCCACATTTTGGACAGGGAGGACTGCTGTTTTGAAAGAGGGGTCAAAGAGGCTATCTATGTTAAAATTAAACAGCCCTCTCTCTTGGAGGGCCGGCCTGGTGGTCGCAATAGGCTGCGGAGTCACAGAGTGCACCAGCCGAGGGCCTGGTGGGCTGTGGCTGCTGCCAGACACCATCGACCCCCGCACGCTCGCCGCCACCTGTGCACATGCTGGGGGCACGCCTGGCCGGGCAGCGGGAAAGGCCTTGGAGGGCCACGCCCACCCCGGGCATACCCACCCAGTTAGCTGCAGCTATCCTGGCCATGTCCACCCAGGCCAGGCCCACCCAGTCAGCTGCAACTACCTTGGCCATGCCCCCACACCCCTCCAAGGGCAACCATAATGCTGATGTGGCTCTCAATGAAATCGAGTTTGAAACCGCTGCTTTAAGGCAGCCTTAAATCTGTGTGGTGCTCTGGAGTGGCTTTCTGTATTATGGACTGAGTTTATTGTTGTTTCAATAGAATATTGTGATTTTCTAATGATTGCCAAGCCACTCATAATAGACTACTAAGAAACATCTCAAAGCCAATGACTGGATGAATGGTAATTATATGTCAGTAAGGAACAGGAAGTTGTGGTCCTTTTTTTTTAAACCACAGATAGTGGATCTGTATAGATATATTAGATCTTGCCTACAAAATATTGGTTAACTCTTAAATGGAAAGAGTTAATAAACATTCTAGTCCTTGCTGCTGCCTAGTGGCTATCAAGATTTTTGCAAGCCAAATATACTAGGTCTACCACTTTTTATACACTAATTCGTAGATGGGTCCCAGGACAGACTGTAACAAGGTTTAATAATAGCTTCTTCTTCTTCTTCTTGTGCCATATCCGTTATCGGATGTTGGTGATCATGTTGGTGATCCTGTTTTTATCAGCAGCCGCACGAAAAAGTGCTGCTGAGTTTTGTCCAAACCAGTCCCTTAGATTTTGAAGCCATGATGTTCTTCTTCTACCTGGACCTCATTTGCCTTCAATCTTTCCCTGGAGGATTAAATGGAGTATGCCGTATTTTTCTGGGTGTCGCATCACATGTCCGAAATATTCTAACTTTCGTTTTTTAATTGTTTTGATGATTTCCCTGGCTTTCCCAGGCGGTTAAAACCTCCTCATTTCTGATCTTGTCCACCCAGCTTATACGTAACAGCCGCCTGTAAATCCACATTTCAAATGCTTCTAGTCTCTCAGGTGGCCTTCTGTCAGAGACCAACTCTCTACTCCATAGAGCAGGATAGAAAAAAATATAGCATCTGACAAGCCTGATTTTCAGTCTTAGGCTTATGTCGTGACTGCAGAAGACCTTTTTCATTTTGAAGAATGCTGTTCGAGCTTTCTCTATCCTTGTCTTTACTTCAGCGGTCATGTCCCAGCTTTCATGTAAATTAGAGCCGAGGTGCGTGATCCTTTCAACTTTTTCTAGTGGTATTCCTTCTGAATTTATTGGTGGTAAGTTAACGGGTTGTTTGCTGATGACCATGATCTTGGTTTTTGAGGTGTTAAGCTTCAAGTCGTATTTTCCAGATAATAATAGCTTAAGAAAAATAAATAGATAAAAATATGACTGCCCAGCAGTTCTTAAGTAAGGGGACAATATATCATTAAAAGTTTTGCCTGAATACAAAATATGGGCTTCACAACCTTTTAATTCCAGTCATTAGTTGAAAATTTTAACTATCATATTTAGTGTACCAGGTTAACCTATTCATTAATTAAAAAAAAAACCTCTTGGTCTGATCAGTTGAAGGTCTAAACTCTGGGGAACAGAGAAGAAATGGAAGGTTTAAAATTCATAAATTCTAAGTAAGATAACAGCACCATAGCTCTGCATTATAACCAGGTTTCTCCTTAAGAGTGCTTAAGTTGAGATGCTTCAATCCTTCCCAGCCCTTTTTGAAAATGGCAAAACAAATCAATTATTTAAAACAGATGTTGCTTCTGAAATAGGACATCTTGATCTACTTGCAACCTTTTAAATTATATAAATGCTAATGGTGGCTTTTAAAGATCCAATGGAGAAACTTCAGACAGGCATCCTTTTTGTTAAATGACAGCAACTGTCAAGTGGAAAGCAAGCTTGTAATTTCTAATCAGCATCTGTCAGATACAAATTCTAAAACACACCTTGCAATGACTTCAGACCTTGGCTTTATCAGAAAAAGCAGAACTTATTTCTTCAATTAATCAATATTTTGCTTTTACTGAAGATTAACGTAAAATATTTTTGTTCACTTTCTTAGGTTAGTCTAAGGACATGATTCACTAGCTTTACATAGAAGATTGGATCCAATTCCTGCACTGAATCTTTTTTTGTTTAATGTCACAGTCTTCAAATTGGACATGGATGAGTATGTTGTAATTTTTTCCTGGAAAAACTGATAGTAGGAAGTACTTAAGGCAGGATTTCTTATTTTATGTGGCCCTATTTATTGTGCTTCTTGGGATTTATTTGATAGTCAGTTTGGTATAATGGTTCAATGATTTGTTAGAAACCAGGAGACTGTGAATTCTAGTCCTATTCTAAATACGAAGCCAGTTGGACAATTCTTGGCCATTCACTCTCTCTCTGAAGCCAATGGCACACAATGTAAGAAAACTATGTGGGGTTGTCTAGTCAGTCAAAGGCATCCAGATGGGGAAAAAAGTTAACTTCACCTTGCAACCTTCAATGGCAAAAGTTTCTATTTTTTTTCAAATTTCAAGAATGCAAGGGAATTGTGAACAGTGAAAAGACTAGGCTAGAAATAACCAGTACAGTATTATTTGAAGTGAGGGGTGGGGGGAGGTGAGGGAAACATCTTTTTAAACTAGTAAAATCATGATAGTTCACAGTAACGCAGGATGCAGGTCAAATAAAGCTCCCAAATCCTATCTGTGAAGTCTCTGGAACCCCACCAATTTTTCCTCTTCAATTCAGCGAATCATTTTATTTTTGAATAAGAATAGCATCTCAGCATCTCCCCTAAAGCAGACTCAACATTTTGATGCTGACATCTCCTGGGATGCCACTTTCTTACTATCCTATGGTTGTTGGAAATATATCAACATCAAAGTGAATCCTTGGTTGAAAAAAAATTGAATCGCTTCCTCCTGCCCCCAGAAAACTTTAAGATCATGTTAAATGAGAAAATAACAATGACAGAATTAATAGAGGCTATAAAAAGACAAAAAGAAAAAAGAAAAAACACCGGGACCAGATGGGCTACCAGTAGAGTTCTACAAATGCTTACAAGATACACTAAGCTTACCCTTGAAAGATGTTTATAATGAACTTTTATTGGAGGCCAAACTCCCAAATACATGGACAGAAGCAAATATTACTTTGATACCAAAAGAAGACTCTGATATGACACAGATAAAAAAAACTACAAACCAATATCATTATTAAATGTGGATTATAAAATCTTTACTTCAGTAATAGCTGAGAGACTGAAAAGATTTTTGACTGAATTTATACATCCAGACCAAAATGGATTTTTACCAAAGAGACAAATAAAAAACAATTTAAGAGTTATAATGGACATATTGGAATATTACAAAATGCACCCAGGGAAACAACTGGCATTAGTATTTCTAGATGCCCAAAAGGCATTTGACAATATTTCTTGGCAATTTATGATTCAACAACTAAAAATAATGGACTTTGGAGAAATTTTTATAAATATGACTAAGACAACATATCGTAAACAAACAGCAAAAGTGATTTAAATGGAGACTATACAGAGAATTTTGATATAAGAAAAGGCACAAGACAAGGATGTCCACTATCCCCATTGTTATTCATTTTAACTTTGGAAGTTTTAAATAGAAATATTAGACAGGACTCAGAAATTATATACACCAACGCACAGAGTATGAACAGCAAACAGGGTGACCTAGAAATTCAGGTTAATGAGGGCAGATATGATATTGTTGCCATTACGGAAACATGGTGGGATGAAACCCACAAATGGAACACACAGCTAGAGGGATTTAAATTATTTAAAAGAAACAGACCAAATAAAAGAGGAGGAGGAGGAGTTGCTCTATATGTAAGAAATAACTACATCTCTACAGAAATAGAGCACAACAATGATGAAAACTGTCTTGAATGCATTTGGGTCAATATAAAAGGGGGGGAAATGACATTGCCATAGGTGTATACTACAGGCCACCCAACCAAACAGAGGAAATAGATGAACTTTTTGCTAGTCAGCTAACTAAGGTATGTAGGAAGCACATCACAATAGTAATGGGAGACTTTAACTACCCTGACATCAACTGGGAGACAAACTCTGCACCAAGTGGAAGATCAAACAGATTCCTTCCAAACCTAGCAGACAACTTTGTCTCCCGAAAAGTAGAGAAGGAAACTAGGGGATTAGCCATTTTGGATCTAATTCTCACTAACAGAGATGAAATGATAGAAGGTGTTGAAGCCACAGGAACCTTGGGAGGAAGTGATCATGCAATATTGGAATTCAACATTATGGAAGCACAAGCAATAGAACACAGTCAAACTAGAGTCTTGGACTTTAAGAGAGCTAATTTCAATAAACTTAGAGAGGGCTTGGGAAGGATTCCATGGATGAGAATCCTCAAGGGGAAAACAACTCAAGAAGCTTGGGAAATTTTGAAAAGTGAGATAATAAAAGCCCAGTCTAGCACAATACCAACAAAGAGGAAAAAAAACAGCTCTCAAAAGAAACCAGCATGGCTGCATAAAGAACTCTCTGATAAATTGAAAGATAAAAAGGACAAGTATAGAAAGTGGAAAGAGGGGCACATAACTAAGTCAGAATATCAGCAAATAGCCCGAGCCTGCAAAGATGAAGTGAGGAAAGCTAAGGCTCAAAATGAACTAAGGCTTGCGACCAAAGTCAAAAATAACAAAAAAAGCTTCTTTCAACATGTAAAAAACAAGAAAAAAGTGAAGGAAATGATTGGTCCATTAGTGGGTGAAAGTTGCAAGAAGGTGACAAGCAACAGGGAGAAAGCAGAACTATTTAACTCATTTTTTGCATCTGTCTTTACACAAAGGGAAAAAACAGACCAACCTACCAAAAATAGTGCCATAAAAAACAGAATAGAAACGCAAGTTAAGATAGGCAAGAAAACGGTAAGTGAGCACCTGTCCAGCCTTGACGAGTTCAAATCACCAGGACCAGATGGATTACACCCCAGGGTTCTCAAGGAACTGGCAGATGTGATCTCAGAACCATTGAACTATATTTTTCAAAGATCCTGGAGCACTGGGGAACTACCGGAGAACTGAAAAAGAGCTGATGTAGTTCCCATCTTCAAAAAAGGAAAAAAAAATGGACCCAGGAAACTACAAACCTATCAGCCTGACCTCAATACCTGGGAAGATTCTGGAAAAGATAATCAAACAATGAATCAGCGAACACCTAAAGGCAAACAAAGTCATTACTAAAAGCCAACATGGGTTTGTCAAAAACAGATCATGCCAGACAAATCTTATTGCATTCTTTGACCAAATGACAAAATTAGTGGATCAGAGGAATGCTGTGGATATAATTTACTTGGACTTCAGTAAGGCATTTGATAAAGTAGATCACAACCTACTACTTGATAAGATAGAAAAATGTGGGTTAGACAGCATCACCACCAGATGGATCCGTAGCTGGCTGACCGCCGTACTCAGCGTGTGGTCCTCAATGGAACCGCATCTACATGGAGGGAAGTGTGTAGTGGGGTGCCCCAGGGCTCTGTTCTGGGCCCAGTGCTCTTCAACATCTTCATCAACGATTTGGACGAGGGGATAGATGGGGAAATCATCAAATTTGCAGACGACACCAAGCTGGCAGGAATAGCCAACACTCCAGAAGACAGGCTTAAGATACAGGAGGATCTGGACAGACTTGAACACTGGGCACTATCTAACAAAATGAAATTCAATGGTGAAAAAAGCAAGGTTCTACATTTAGGCAAGAAAAACCAAATGTACAGGTATAGATAGGGGTACCTTGCTCAATAGTAGTAACTGTGAGAGGGATCTTGGAGTCCTAGTGGACAATCACTTAAATATGAGCCAGCAGTGTGCTGCAGCTGCCAAAAAAGCCAACACAGTGCTAGGCTGCATTAACAGAGGGATAGAATCAAGATCACGTGAAGTATTAATACCACTTTACAATGCCTTGGTAAGGCCACACTTGGAATACTGCATCCAGTTTTGGTCACCACGATGTAAAAAAGATGTTGAGACTCTAGAAAGAGTACAGAGAAGAGCAACAAAGATGATTAGGGGACTGGAGGCTAAGCATATAAGGAACGGTTGCTGGAATTGGGTATGTCTAGTTTAATGAAGAGAAGGACAGGGGGGACATGATAGCAGTGTTCCAATATCTCAGGGGCTGCCACAAAGAAGAGGGAGTGAAGCTATTTTCCAAGGGCTGAAGGCAGGACAAGAAGCAACGAATGGAAACTCATCAAGGAGAGAAGCACACCAAGAAATAAGGAGAAACTTCTGACAGTAGAACAATTAACCGTGGAACAACTGCCTCAGAAGTGGTGATGCTCCAACACGGAAGTTTTTAAGAAGAGACTGGACAGCCATTTGTCTGAAATGGTATAGGGTTTCCTGCCTGAGCAGGGTGTTGGACTAGATGACCTCCAAGGTCCCTTCCACCTTTATTATTATTATTATTATTATTATTATTATTATTATTATTATTATTATTATTATTATTATTATTATTATTATTATTATTATTATTATTATTATTATTATTATTATTATTATTATTATTATTGGACTGCAAATAAAAGGTGAAACTTATAAACTGCAAGCATTTGCAGATGACCTGGTATTTATCCTAGAGGAGCCTTTAGAGATGATTCCTAAATTATTGGACAATGTCAACCTTTTATAAAGAAAATTTATATAAAATGTTTTATAGATGGCACCTGCCACCAGCAAGATTAGCAAAAATGTTTAAAAATATGTCAGATAAATGTTGGAAATGTAATCATAAACCAGGTACTTTTTATTATATGTGGTGGACATATGTTAAAGCAAAGAGATATTGGATAAAAATACATACTTGGCTAGAAAAGATGCTGGGGAAACATGTAGATTTTAAACATGAACTCTTTTTATTAGGCATAATGCCAGAAAAACCTGATAAACAAAGTGTATATTTGATTTTGCACATGATAACAGCAGCAAGAATTACATTCGCACAATACTGGGAAAATGAAGAAATACCACCAGAAGAAGAAATAATTAAAAAAATACTAGACTGTGCTGAAATGGACAGACTTACTTTGAGGTTGAAAGAAAAAGAAGAAACAGAATATTTTCAAACTTGGGACTTATTTTATCAATGGTTGGAGAAATGAATTAGGGATTAGGAATTTAATTTGTATTAGTGAATGATAAACTCAGACAATACGTTTGTTGAATAAGCACTGTTGAATTGTATCAAAAAATTAATACAAATTAATTAAAAAAATAAAGTACAGGCAAATCTTAAAATCTCTGTGGATTTAGTTGCCAATCATATGCACATTTTTTATGATTTCTGCTCTTCAAGCCCAGTTACAAGGTAAAAAAAATAATAATCATCCAGACAGAATCTTTTATTTTTAATTAGAAAAGGAAATTCTTACTACAGAGCTTGGAAAGAAAAATATACTATGTGTGTCAAATTGTCAAATGGATAAATCTTAGCAAGATGCTTTGATTTCTGACTTTGGGATCCTGGCCTGTGCTTGATTCTGTGAAGAGAAATGTTTACCAGTAATGGATGAAGACTCTCCCCCAAACATCCTTTTTTTTTTGTAGTAGATGATGATTTTAGAAATCTATGTATAGCTTGAGATCATAGGCTTTTTTAAAAAAACAACAACCTGAAAATATTCCTTTAAAAGAATCAGGCTGGTAAGTATTAATTATACCATCATTACACTATAATACCATGTTAACTTGCAGGACAATTCTAAGTTAGCTTTGCAAAATAGTGCAATTATTGTATATTAATGATTAAAATCAGAGAAAGAGAGTAATTGAGACAGATTATAAAGATACAATATATATTTTACGATAGAAGTAAAACTGTTATAACTTAGTTAAGGAATACAATGGAATGGGTGCAGTTATGTCCAGTACAGAAGATGTAATAGTCATGAAATGGAGACACTCTGACCTACAACAGCTATCCAATCCATGCTTTCATTACATCCTGATTTGACTATTGCAATGCACACTGCCTAGCTCCATCCTTAACACGTGTTGGAATTAACACAAAATATGTCAGGAGCATATGGCAAATTGTTTTCTTGACAAATTTAAGGTGTCAGTAGTAACATTTACTGTATTGCCCATTGACCTTGATGTGCACTCTCTGGTCATTAAGTCAGGAGAAGATGTGCTCATTTTCAGATGTTTTTCATTATGTCAGGCATCCAGAGAAGGCGTTTCATGAAGAAATTTCCCTTGGGAGATATGCTCAACCCACATTTTGTCAAGTTTCTGGAGGAGGATAGGAACTTCCTTTTCAGTCAGTTTTCTGCCTCTGAGTTCAATTTGATAGTGATTTAATGACACTTTGATTGTTTATGTTTTTATATATATGTATTTATAAAAATTACAGGCACCACAAAAGCAGAAATGTAACATAAAAATGGTCATTGGTCAATAAGAAAATGTCCAGGCATGATCATCAGTTGGGAACTTGAGCCACTGATGAACGAGAAGAATTAATCAATTAAATGTGGTTATTTCCCCGAGATGATGTTCGACAATCCACTCTCACATACTTTGACCCTGTGATCCAACTAAAAAAAATGACTATGGTTTATAAGATTGAGGGACGTAGAAGGAGCATAATGGATAAGGTAGATGTAGAGAGTAAAAAAAAAGTACAAGACCATCTTGGAAGATCCATAGAATATTACTAGAGACTGGGCAAGAAGGTAACCATTTGTTTATGAGGTCACTAGGACTTCAACCTTTAAAAAAGTTTTAATTTTAGTCCTAATGATTACCTCTCCATCCAAAAACTGCCTTACCTTATAATTTGGTATGGTAAAATTGTAATATTTACTCTGTGAAAGACAAGAAGAGGTAATTTGCATTGCCCTTCCTTCACTGTACTTATTTGAAAAGCTATTTTTTTCTTCAGCCATTATAAAGTTAATATACATTTTATAATGAAAAAAGACCTCCAAATAAAGCAAAATTCCCTTGAAGAAATTTTTGATCTAAGCTTGATTTAATTAGCCCACCATCTTATAGAAGTTCTCATACAGCCAGCAAAATATAAAAGGGAGAGGGAGAGGGAGAGGGAGAGGGAGAGAGAGAGAAAGAGAGAGAGAGAGAGAGAATCTCTCAGCTCTACACCTGAAACATACTGTTTATAGAGGGGGTGGTGAACCATGGCCCCTTTATGACTTGTGTACTTCAACTGAGCCACCATGGACAATACATGGTGATAAAGGGGCCATAATTCCCCACCTCTGGTTTACAATATGTATTCCTGTGCCAAAATAAAATATGCAACAAAACAAGAGGAAAAACAAAAGTTCATTTTAATGATCATCTGTGTATTCCACATGTGCCACTGATTTCATTAACACGATCCTTTTAAAATGGAATGATACTATGGGAGATTTTTTAAAATAATCTATAATGTGACAGATTTAAGATGTTGTAAATCTGAATGGAATTCTAATAATGCAGTACTATTGCTTTGTCACTGACGTGTTGTGATTAAGATGTTGGATTACAACTGGGGAGACTGAGCCGGAGGTTTACCCTAAACCATGGAAATTAAAACAAATTTCTTTTTTAGGCAAAAGGAAGCTAATTCCTGCAGTTCCCTTCTCAGTCCCAACCAGGAAGCAGACAAAATTACATCTTCTGCATATAACAAAGCTGGAATTGTAAAATATCTCACATTAGAAGGTAATGAGCAGAAGACAATGATAGTTTGAAAAGTAGAAGAGATAAAATATATCCTTTCTTTACCTTTCTGGGTGGTATCAGCTCCAAGAAACTGCTCCTGGGGAAACATCTAACTGGTAGATGCTTAGAATAAAGAATCTGGATCTAAAGGAGCAATCTTTTATGAGGATCCCCTTAGTTTTTTTCATATAGCCTCTCCTCTTCCTACTCAAACACTGATTAGAAATCCACAAAGTCTGCAAAAAGAGAGATGTGGAGAAGTGATGATTATTTTTTGGCTAAGTGATGGTTTTTGGTCCAGATGATGGTTCAAGGTTAATAGGTCCCCCGTGAATCAAACCTGCTTTTCAGTAAGAATATTTTCCCTCTGGATTCAATACATCAGTTTTATTTATAATTGGTAGATTCTAGTCTATTTCCTTTGTTGTTACAGAAATTAGTGACAGTGGTCTGATTCCACTCAGATGGGCAATACACAGTACTGTTTATATGAGTAAATATAAATATCAGCACTGGGATCCACCAATCTTTAATTTATCTTAGTAATTCTAGAGGGATAATCACTTCCAGGAACTTTCCCACTTAATTGTGTATTAAGGTCCTTAACCTTGGCTATAGAGGCCAATTGTTTCCTTGTGATTCTGATACTCAGAGAACATTTTAAATCAGCTTGGCTAACAAGAGCTAATAGCAAACTCCAATTTTTAGGCCTGTCTCTTTAGAAAGTCCCTACCCATTGAATTTTGAAAATAACAGGAATCATCTTAAGTTGCATATCTGGAATATTGATTTCTAAACTCATCTGAGCCTGGTATTTAATCCTGCAGTTTTTATTTTATTTTTCTTTCAAGTGGGCATGCGCTATCATCCTATCCTTCATCTATTCTAGTTCTGAAATTTCATTGGTCCTTCACCTTGGCCAATTTGGAAGTGCTACCCTCCACAGTCCTGGAGAACATTATTAAAAATATCTCTATATATCTGTGCATACTCCCATATGGGGACATCTGTGGAATCCCTGAGACCAATGCTGGGGCTTTCAGATGACATTCATCTGTCCTTTTCAGAAGAAACAGCCTGGCAGACAGTATCTAACTTTGTGTTCTCTAAGCTTGGTTGCTTGCAGATGCTTCTTTACCCAACTAGCCAACATCATCAACTGCAAGTGAGTTATACCATACAATAATGAAATGTCTGCAAGCCAGCCACCAAGTTAAGAGAGCACCAAGAACAACAACTCAGTTCATCACTGAGCTACAGCTATTAATTACCTTGCTTGTTGCTTCTTCTGTCTGATGAGGACCTTAATGTATCCTCCCAGAGTTTTGTGCTTCTCTTTGTTCTATTTGAATCACTTAGGATTGAAGAATAGCATTAATCTTGGTGATGGCCAATATTAATTTTAAAATTATTTTCGTGTTACTATGTTGCATTTCATGCCTTTTATTTATATCTATAGATTTTAGGTGTGTGTGTGTTACATATATTGTATTAATATATATTGTATTTTCTGTTTGTAAGGCTGTAATAAATTAAATAGTTTATTGGATGATTTTGAGCCAGTCAAGTTCTTTCAACTTATATTGTAGGGAGTAATGGAAGGGAGTGTTTTGCATGGTATCTTGAGCTCCTACAGTAAAAATGGGATATAAATAAATAAAATACAGAAATACAGTTCAATAATAAGTGCTAATTTTGTCTGATATGAGATATAATTATATTTTAAACTTAGTTCTTAATGTTATAGTTTGCCTTCTGGACTATCATTTTATTCTATGGTACTATTTTCAGTATACATATATAGGTATTTGCTTCAGCGACAATTGATCCCTATTAAAAGGAGAGAGAAAGACAGATTTCCTCACATGCCACAATTACCTCCTACTGGAAGTTGCCAACAAAAATTATTATTCTTTATCATATAGAAAAGCTTTTAGCTTTAAAGGCTTGTTGAGAAAGGAAAAAAGAGAATGAAATGGTTAAAAAACAAAACTGCAGAACTTCTAACTCAGGGTCAGTTCCCCAATCTTTCTGGCTTTGCAGATCGTCAGGGGGGAGGGGATGATTCTGTGTGAGTGGCGGACAAATGGAGCATGTGCACCTGTGTTTACCTGCTGCTTGTGCAAGTGGGGGTGTGTGCTTGCTTGCCCCCACCTTCCATGGCCTGGTTCCAAATGGCTCAAGGCCCAGTAGTGAGCCGTGGCCTCGGATTGGGGACCTCTGCTCTAACTTGTATACATTTATTAAGAAGTCTCTCCCTGTGAAAATGCATACTGAGATCCTCGAAATATATCCTGTTCTTTATAGGTGGAGAAAGAGGGATAGACAAGGGGAAACATGTGACGTATAGAATAGACCATTCAGCTACAATCATTTCAACCTAGGCAACAAATCAGAGTATAATTAGTTGTTTGTTTCATGTTATATCAAGAAGGGCTGGACAAGCTACAACTATACATGTTAATTTGATGTGAGTTAAAATACGTTTTTAAAGTTTGTGATATCAAAGTCATTATAGATTCAAGAATTACAAGATTGCCAAATCTTACTTTACAATAATCCATGTTTCTAAGTTTTGATATTACCAGTATAGTCATCCAGGCCCATGCAGAAGTAATCACCAATAACAGTGCAGTTGCAACAGGAAGTATTAAATGAATGTCTTCATCCATATATTTGAGAGTATAATGTTTAAAATATGTAGAACAACCCAGAGATTACATAGTAAGTGGAACTAGCATGTTAGAAGAAAGAAGAAAAGAGGCAATGAGCTGTCACTCACAATGACAGATAGGTGAGAGAAATAAGCATTGGGACTTAAGCATAAATTGTCGCACAGAGACATTAGTGTTACCTGCATAACCCCCAGCTTTCCTTTTGCAACAATTAAAGTATGAAAAAAGATAGATGACAATAGTGTAATGCCATCGGAAGCAGTGGACAGCTCATCCCATGTGTTGCAGCGGTTGCTAAGGCAACAAACCTTTGAAATGCTAGAAGTAAATACCAAATCTTCAGGAAAAAGCTCATTCTGAAGTAGATTGCTTTCTAAATTCATTTGAATGTTTCTTCAGAGCAGCAAATGTGATTAAATCTGGTTAGGATGCTTATGCTATTGAACAGAGCAATAAAGACTCATCTATTAAAAATGCAATCTTTGTTGTTCTCTATAAACAATTAAAATGCAAAGATTTTGAGAAAGTAGAATACTCAGATATGCTTAACATGGAAATCTCTTGTATTTGCACTATAGGAATTGACTCATATAAGAGAAAATAAGAGTGCAGTGAAGAATGGGGAGAAGTGTTCACTGGTCTTGGGCAGAGTCTTCCAGAGTTGTTCCAGGTTCAGGGGCCAGAATTGTTGAAGGAGAGTTAAGGAGTGGTCTTTGGCTAGAATGGTCCTAGGACATGAGTGACCTATGTTGTAGCATTATTTTCAAGGTCATCCAGCTTAGAAAAGCTATTGAAGCATTGAAACACAGAAGGAAAGATCAGCCCTTGGCAAACTAGAGTTTTAAAATATGACTGCTCTTTCTATGGAAATTATTCATATTCAAATATTGTGTTAATTTTCAAGAAATGCCTTCAACTAAATTCTCCAGCATTTATTTTTTATGCCAATCAGTGGGATTTTAAAATTGGAATCGTGTTCTGATGAGAGGTAACAAATAGGAACCAGGGGGAAATTAGCACCTGCAGTGGTTGTAGAACATTTTTTCTTGCCACTGAACTTACCTTTGCATTCTATATCATATCCTACAGAGAGAGAGAGAGAGAGAGAGAGAGAGAGAGAGAGAGAGAGAGAGAGAGAGAGAGAGAGAGAGAGAGAGAGAGAGAGAGAGAGAGAGATATGCAGACACATTCACACACACATACACATACACCAAAGTTTCTGCTTAATGAATGCCTCAGTTTGTTCTGAAAGGACAGGCCATAAATTTGTTCCAGTTGAAGCATGTCATGGTTGAAACATTTAGGACAAACTAGACAAGAGACAGAAATCCATTAGAAATCTGTCTCTATGTTTTTCTCTAAGCAGAATGTGGCTCATGCTTCAGTAAGTTGCCTCCCTCCACATTCACTCTAATTGCTTATCCATATCTGTAAATTGTCAGACAGAGAAATAGTAGCTTAAGATGAAGAAGGATGTTATTTGAAATACAGTATTTGTTCATGGGTCATGCCTTACATCATTATGAAGAACAGTCAACAGTAAAGAGATCTGTAGAGACAGAAAATGTTCAAAAGTGTGTGACAATTAACATGATCATGAAACAGCGTAATGATGATGTACATGAGAGTTATCCCTCCCCAGGCCTCTGGGCATTTAGCAGAAATTCTTACAGGAAGGGATGCTTGTATACATAGATTTCTGCCTACAGAAATTTGCACTGTATCACCTGGAAATGCAAGTGATGTTAGGAGTTGACTTCTTGGCTCCTAGTTCTTGTATTAATTTATTTACATTTATGGATTTATTTCTGATATCCCTCATTTCCTCTAAGGCACATGGAGTTCAAATGAGCATAGACGAGTTCACTTTTATCATCATACTAGCAAGCCAGTGGACTAAGTTGGGTTAAAAGAAAGTATCAGAAAGAGTAATATGGGAGAATCCCAATCTAACATTCTAACATTACAGTGCAATAGTACAGTTTAACTGTAAGCACAACTAAACAGTTCTCAAGTATGGGGATGTATAAATCAAAATCAACTATTCAAATTGATTCAGAAAATTGATCTAATTAATTTTGAACATTTTAATCAATTTAGAAAAAATAATTCAATCAAATATGATGTCCACAATAATTTGGAAGTCCCAGTTCAATTTAGATTGCTGAAAAGCAGGTGTGCATTTATTTATAAAGCGTTAGTTCATACTAATCTGAATGACTGAGGCACATGTATTTCAATCATTTAATCATTTTG
Source organism: Azemiops feae (assembly GCA_023970755.1). Classification (NCBI taxonomy): domain Eukaryota; kingdom Metazoa; phylum Chordata; class Lepidosauria; order Squamata; family Viperidae; genus Azemiops; species Azemiops feae. The sequence continues at coordinate 1,754,483 of JALGBA010000227.1, read as the reverse complement.
ACAATCCAGATATGTCTAAATTGGTTCAAAAGAATTCAAAATTTAAAATATTTTCACAGGCCTACTTAAATAATCTGTAAATAGTCCAGAATAGACATGTGGATGCATGACCTTATTTAGTGATTGCCTCATTTAGCAATCATTCCCAGTTATGACAGTGATGGAAAAGTAACTTTATGACCAGCCCTTGTATCTACAACTTTCACATGTCTGTAAAGCAAAGGAAAACTGAAGTAAGATCTTAAGCACAGTTGTGATTTCACTTAGTGACTGTTTCACTTAACAACTGAGTTGGTGACCCCAACTGTATCATTAAACAAGGACTACCTGTATATCAAACATCCAGGACTTGCTGTACTTTACATGTGATACTTTAGGCATTTAATAATATAGGGCATACTCTATATATGGTATGTTGGATAAGGAATCTGCAGCTTTGAAACGGAACTCTTAGCATCTTTTACCTTTGGTCATAAGACTGTTGAAGATATAGTGTAAGACTTGTGTAGTGGTCTGTGATACCAGAGTTTTGCACAAATAGGGGAAAAAGTCCTTTTAGAGGGGAAGATATCTGATGCTGAAAAACAACCACTGCTCAATTATCAATTCTATTTTCAGTTAGCAGACCATCCACCACTGCCAAGTACCAAAAATAGGCTATGATTTCAGCCTAATACCTTCAAGTTGTTCAATCACAGCAGGTTAGATAAATCCAAAATTTACAAACATCAAACTGATTTTAAAGTTACACGCAGAAGATCAATTTTATCATATTATGCATGTGTTTCTATTTGAGTGCAGGATATACTATTATACATTACTACATTTGATGCTCCATAGAAACTGAACTCCCCAGGATGGTTTTAATGCCATGACATTTTCTTAAGAGGATGCAGATCTCTAGAATTGCAGTTTTGCTTAGTTCATTCCAATGCAATTTTTCAATGGCATCAGGAGAGGAGGAATAGCTCATAGATAACGTGCAAACATCATACAGTAATTCAAATCAATAGATATAGAACAAACACATAGCATTTGGGATGCCTGTATTTGCCCTGACTCATTCATGCTAAGCTTGAGTAATCATACTGAATGAAGCATGGCTATACATGTTCATATGACCAGGAATATTGAATATTGATTTTGTAGAGACTGGCATTCATTGCACCAATCATTGTAACTGTAGGAAGATCCATGGGGGGGGGAGGGTTGCAGATGAGGATAGATAGAATGAAAATTTGGGCAGAATGCAAGAGAAATGGCTTATCTCCTTCCAAATAACTATATGAAATATAGATATAGCTAGATACACTTTTAGGGATCCATTCACAAACTCCACTTGCCTGACACTATTGTTACCTTAACAGGAAAAATTTCATCATTAAGCACAGCAGAGAGGAAATCTCTAATTATACTAATCTGAGTTATTGGAATAATTAAAGCATTACTCAATGGGATCTCCCACACATTCAGGCTCTGACTAGTATGTTTCTTTTGCAAATAGCAGAAGCTCAGTCAGGGAGCATTCAGATGAGAAAAAAGAATCAACCCCATGCTGTAGGGTTAGTTAGGGTGCTTTGGCAACAGTAATGTTGTGCTGTTATAAATTGACTGTGTCTCTTTGTTTTAGTATCATAGTGTGCACACATTGTGACAATCAGAAGGCAAATCCTACTCCAGTGGATTGGAAATCAAAAGCCTATAAGGCTGGGTGAAGGGCAAGTCATAGTTCCCAAGCATGTCATTTGCTTACATTTGTATTTTAGAGGCAGGCTGGAAACTCATGCACTCTAATCATTTCGCTGAGAAGACGGGATGCCTGCCCCATGAGGGAAAAAAGCATGGTATTTTTGGAGAGTCAAAAACAAAATGGACATACCATACAAAAGAGGTGCTAGATTTCCAATGAAAGGCAACTCCTCTTTCCCATACTTTGATTCCCTTCTCCTCATGGGACAAAAGTGAGATGACAGCTTTGGACACTTCATTGCAGAGAGCCTCAAGATCAAATGTTAGGAATGGAATCTGAGAGTTTATAGGAAGCCTGTAGGAATGCTCGGATAAAAGAAAAAGATCTGAAGAGAAGCACAGAAGATCCTTGAGTGAATTCTGCCTCAAACCCATGCAGCAACTATCAAACATTTTGGAGTTGGGGGGGGGGGGGGTACATAGCAAGGAAGCGAAACAACAATACATGTTTGGAAAGAGTATGATTTTGTCTGAAGCCTTAACAAATACAGGATCCCTGAGATAATCCTGCCATCTCAGCAGTGCTTTAAATAGTGCTGGCTTTGAGTAGTTACTTTGGCAAGTAGTATACATTGCATTGAAAAAAAAGATGTAGCAGTGAAAGCTGGTAAGTAATACATTGCACTCCACAATATCTGATTTCCTACTAGGGTCAAGTGTCAGTTTTGATGGAGAGGAAGATACCGAGTTGGAGCAGAAATAAAGGAGGAGAAGAAGCAGAATGGTTCACTTTTCAATTCCTATCAATCTGATTTTTTATATATATAAATGGCATATTTCTTTTAAAAAAGACGAAGAAGAAAACAACCATGGAAATCTCATCTTGGTTCTTTCACTTCCTTACTTAGTTCATCCTCGATCTTTGACACACCCTCAATTGTGACAGCATATCTGAAGTATCTTATACATGGAATCCGAGGCTTGCCCTTATATTTGCACGTGATATACTTAAACCTAACTAGTTGTGCCTTCAAATCTGGAAAAGCCAGCTTAATACAAAAATTCAACACTGAAAATAAATGCCTTTTTTAAAAAAAAGTAGCACAAACCTCAAAGACACATAGATACATAGATTCAGTTTCAGTAATGGTGGGTGGACATATTCAGAGATATGCAATCCCACAATTAACCAGGTCTGTGCCATGCAAGGTTTATATAGGTGATAATCAGCACCTTCTATATATTTTGATTTAAAACAAAGGATAACAAATGCAGATATTTGCCCTCATCATTGTCTTGATGTCACATAATCTTATATATGTATTCCACTGGAATTTTAAGTTTGTATTTCAACAAATGCCTTGAGCATTTTGAGTTTTTTTCATGCAGCCTTCTATGAACATTGAAGGACACATATATTCAATTGCAATAAAATCATGTACCTTTGAACTGTGAGGAATGATATATTGTTTATTATGCAAGGCATTAGAATGAACAATGTGTAACCAGGGGAAACCCACCAGATCACAGGAGGTCCTACAAAAAAAGCATCTCTGATCGACATCCTGTCATCTTCTTGAAATAACATACAACTAAAAAATTCTGTAGCTTTCACCAATTAACATACATTGGGGTTGTGCAGCAATCCAGATTTAAAAATGAAGTGTGACTTGGAGTGCACACAGTAACACCTGTTGTCAATACTTTAAAGCACTTAATTTTGTCCTGAGGTTATGTGGCTGCCCACCAAAGGAGAAACACGATTCCAGGAAATGTCATGTTTGGTTTAAGGTTTGGTTTAAGTCTGAAGAGGATGAACTCAGTAAGAAAGAAAAGCATTATTAATTTTGTCTAAGTATTTTTATGGCTTGATCCAGATTTTACTTTTTAAAACCACATTGGGACTGTGGGAAAATAGAAATCATTAAAAGCAATGCACTACTTTCTAGCTTTCTCGGCTATTTTAAAATAATGCAACAAATACTACTTGCCAAAGAAAGGTCTATTTGCTGCCAGCACTATTTAAAGCACTGCTGAGATGGCAGGATTATCTCAGTGATCCTGTATTTTTTAAGGCTATTGAGAAAATCATGCTGTCTCAAAATATGTATTGTTATTCCTTTTTACCATTTCTCCTCCCCCAAACATTTCAAAGTTGCTGCTTGACTTTGAGGCAGAATTCACTCAAAGATCTTCTGTGCTTCTCTTCAGAGCTTTTTCTTTTATCCGAGCATTCCTACAGGCTTCCCATAAAGTCTCAGATTCCATTCCTAACATTTGATTTTGAGGCTCTCTGCAATGAAGTGTCCAAAGCTGTCGTCTCACTTTTGTCCCACGAGGAGAAGGGAATCAAAGCACGGGAAAGAGGAGTTGCCTTCATTGGAAAGCTAGCACCTTTTTAGTATGGTATGTCCATTTTGTTTTTGACTCTCCAAAAATGCCATGCTTTTCTCCCTCATGGTGCGGGCATCCCATCTTCTCCTTCTGAAAGGATTAGAGTGCATGAGCTCCTAGCCTCCCTATAAAATGCAAAAGCGAAGGAATCTGCATGCTGGAAACTACAGTCTTGCTATTCACCCAGCCTCATCTCCCTCTGATTTCCCATGCAGTTACAGGGATTTGTCTTGTGACTGCCACGATACATACATACTATGATGCTAAAACAATGGTATAAACAGGCACATTAAATTTATTACAGCACATCATTACTGTTGCCAAAGCAGTCTAAACTAACCATAGAGCATGGTCTTGGGTTGATTCTTTTTCCTCACCTGAATGCTCCCTGCTTGGGCTTGAGTTGTCTATTTGCAGAAGAAGTGTACTAGTCAGATGCATGAATGTCTGGGAGATCCCACAGAGTGATGCTTTAATTACTCCAAGAACTTAGTACAATTAGTACAATTACATCACCATCTTGTCTGTGCTCTTTTCTGCTCTCTTTCTAGTTTCTTGGGATCTCTCCTGTATAGTAGCAACCAAAATTGGACACAGTGTTACAGATGGGGTCTGATCACTGCAGTGTAGAAAGAAATGAACACTTATGATTTTCATTAATATAGTCTAAGATTAATTGCCTCTTTTGGTTTCTGCAGCACTTCTTTGGCTTCTGCAACACATTGCTGGCTCATAGTTAATTACTGATCTTGGTAGTGGTACTTGTGAGATCCTTCTCACAAGTACCACTACCAAGCCAGGTGCCACCTGCTTTGTACCTGTAAATTGGCCTTTCCTGCCTAAATGCTGAACTTTATATTTCTTTACACTGAATATCACTTTGTTGAATAGGGCCCAATATTCTTTTAAAACTTGAGCATAAAGTATCTTCTGATATTTGTGTCAAGTGCAAATAAAATGGAGATCCTTTCATCTTCTCTTCTAAGTCATTTATACAAATGTTGAGAAGCACTGGGCCAAGGTACCACATTGCAAATTTTCTTTATGTAAATGTAGCTCCATTCATCCATTGAATGTGGTTGTTCAACCAACTGTGAAACCATCTGGTTGTGGTATTATCCATCTGACTTTGTTCCATATTATCAAATACGACATAATGGTCAACTTTATCAAATGCTTCACTGAGGTCTATGTACATTATCCCCACAACATTCCCTTGATTTACTAATTTAGTCATTCCCACAACATTCCCTTGATTCACTAATCTAGTCACTTTATCAAAAGAAAAAAAGAGTGATAAGATCTGGCATTATTCAGTGTTAACAAACCCACACTGATTCTAGTAACCCCTTATTCCTTTTTAAGTATTTGAAAACCCACTGCTTGATGAGCTTTTATTGAATTTTTCCAGGTATTAATATTATCCTGACTGTCTATAAATTTATAGTCTCCCATTTCTAAGGACTGCAACAAAGTTAACTCTTGTCTTATCTTCTGGCACTTCCCTTGCATTCCTCAAAATTATAGTCAGTGCTTCTGAGATTACATCCCTCAGTTCTTTTAGCACCTTGGGAGGTAGTCCATCTGACCCTAGTGACTTGAATTCATTTGAGGCAACTAGCTGTTCTGTCCACTTCATTGTCTATTTTGACCTGCATTTCTTTTCTGCCCCTCATGATGTACATTTTGATGTATGGAACAGCTTTTTTCCTTTTGTAAAAAGACAGATAGAAGACAGGAACTGAGCAGTTCAGTTTTCTGCCCCTTATCTGTCACCAGTTTTCCATCTTCTCCAACAAGCAGACCAATTGTTTCCTTGATTTTCCTCTTGTTCCACACATGCCCAAACAATAAATTCTTTGTAATTGTTGGCATTCATTGCCAGCCTTACCTTGTTCTGAGCTTTAGTTTTCATGACCTCATCCTTACAAATGTGGACTATTTCCTGAGAACTTTTTATGCAACCACATTGGTTTTATCAACTGCCTCCCCTCCCCTTTTTATTTTTTGCTTTGGTATTGTCTGTGTTTAAATCTTAATGCCCTCATTTCTTAAATAGTTTTTCATTCAGGATTCTCACTGATAGAATCCTTGTCACTTTTTGCCTTTACTTATTTAAATAAGAAATGTAGAACACTAATTTGACTATATTTAGTTCTTCCAGACTATAATATGTTGAATTATAGGATTGCATGGTCATTCTCTCCCAAATTTTCTGCGACTTCCGTTTCCTCAATGATTTCTTCTCTGTTATAATAATAATAATAATAAAGTTGGAAGGGACCTTGGAGGTCATCGAGTCCAACTCCCTGCTCAGGAAGGAAACCCTATACCATTTCAGACAAATGGCTGTCCAGTCTCTTCTTAAAAACTTCCAGTGTTGGAGCATTCACCGCTTCTGCAGGCAGGTTGTTCCACTGGTTAATTGTTCTAACTGTCAGGAAGTTTCTCCTCAGTTCCAGGTTGCTTCTCTCCTTGACTAGTTTCCATCCATTACTTCTTGTCCTGCCCTCAGGGGCCTTGGAAAATAGCTTCACTCCCTCTTCTTTGTGGCAACCCCTGAGATATTGGAATACTGCTATCATGTCACCCCTAGTCCTTCTTTTCATTAAACTAGACATACCCAATTCCAGCAAACGTTCCTGATATGCTTTAGCCTCCAGTCCCCTAATCATCTTTGTTGCCTTCTCTGCCTTCTTTCTAGAGTCTCAACATCTTTTTTACATCGTGGTGACCAAAACTGGATGCAGTATTCCAAGTGTGGCCTTACCAAGGCATTGTAAAGTGGTATTAATACTTCACGTGATCTTGATTCTATCCCTCTGTTAATGCAGCCCAGCACTGTGTTGGCTTTCTTGGCAGCTGCAGCACACTGCTGGCTCATATTTAAGTGATTGTCCACTAGGACTCCGAGATTCCTCTCACAGTTACTACTATTGAGCAAGGTACCCCCTATACTATACCTGTACATTTGGTTTTTCTTGCCTAAATGTAGAACCTTACTTTTTTCACCATTGAATTTCATTTTGTTAGATAGCGCCCAGTGTTCAAGTCTGTCCAGGTCCTCCTGTAAATAAATATTAAATGCGATGTAAGTTATCTCCTGTTTCCCACCTCCACATTTTGGATGATTAAGTTGTCTTGAAAGTATTTTCCATTTATCATAAAGTGTGATTCCCAGTTGATGTGGAGGTAGTTGAAAATACCCCTTTAGTACTGTGCTATGTTTCCTGGACATCTTAGCGATCTGATTTATGAAAAATGTCATCTACTTCTTCTGCTTGGTTGGATAAACTTGGTACATACCAACAACAGTGTCATCATTGTTTCTTTTCCTCTTAATATTTACTACTTTCTGCATGGTATTCACATTTTCTGTAATTTCTAAATTCTATTTTTGATAGATTTGTGAAATGAATCAGTCTTATGTTTCCTTTTTTCTGTATAAGGGAAGCAATTATTTGCTTGAAAGGAAAACTCTTCCCCATTACATCAATCTTCAAACCACAAATTTGATAATCATTATTGTAAGATTAAAATAATTTTTCTGTATCTGGAAAATGCCAACTGTATTGGATTACATCTAGGGCAGGATGGCTGGGAATTCTGGTAGTCCAAATATATCTTATAGAGTGCCTGCCTGAGAACAGCTGTTAAACACACATACTTTAACATACTTAAAGATAAGTAACAGATTCATTTACTTCTGATTAACATGGATAATAGCTGAAAAAGCTGGAGAGACTTCCAAAAGATCCTATCCAAGAAAAGCAATAATACTGTATGCACTCTATTTAAAACATATACATCTAATTAATAATTAACTAAAATATATCAATAATTTTAATTCATTTTGTTAAAAAATTGAACTCCAAATATTCATTCCCTGCTAATCCAACTGCCACTATTTATATCAATTCTTAACTTAGTAAGGAGATGTTTTATCTTTCCTTACTTTTATTGGATATTATTTATGTAAGAGATAACTTTACAATAAGCTGTTTCCAGTGTGTTGTAGAAGTATGAAAGAGGCTATGCTGCTTAGGATATAGAGCAATTCATTGAAAAAAAAGTGGGATTACTGAGCGAGTTTAGAATATGATTTTAAATCATTATGATCTATGCAGTTAAGAATGTGTATTAGCTAAAGGTCTAGGAATGGAAAAGGTTTTCTGATCTCTACAAATAACAGATGCACAATTACTCTTACAGCAGAACTGTAAAAATGGTTTTAAGTATTTTAAAAACAGGATAAATAATATTTGTTTATATTAAAATAAAACCAAAACAATTCTTTAGTTTCTACAGTTCTGAAGAAGTTTCTTGGATGAGAAGTGAAACGTCGTCAAGGAAAAACAAATAAAGTCCAGTTGCCTTTTGAAAAAGCACCTTTGGGACAACCATGATCTGGAGGACTGAGAATCTCCATAGACACTCAGCCTTGGATGTTCAGCTTAGCCCAGTCACTCTCTCTCAGGCCAATCCTCCACACAGAGTAGTAGTTACTCTGAGGGTTAGGAATAGGAGAGAGCACTGTATCTCCTTCTTTCAATCCCTGTAAAAAAGACAGAAATGTAATTAAATGAGTAATAAATGCACAAATAAGACATTGATCTATTTCTGCTTGCCACAATCACCTTATGATGATGGCTAAGGTCCAGGCTCCTGTTACTCTTAGGATGATCTAAAATTGGTGGGGCTTAACTAAATCATGATAAACCTATCCCACTGATTTCATGTCAATCTTTGTTTCATTTTTATGTCCTTTTATATATAAGGTTCATCAGGTGGAACCTGGCATTGCACCTGTTAGGAAGAATGTTTATTAACTAACAGGCTTCTTCTTCTTCTTCTTCTTGTGCCACATCCGTTATCGGACGTTGGCGATCATGTTGGCGATCCTGTTTTTATCAGCAGCCGCACGAAAAAGTGCTGCTGAGTTTTGTCCAAACCAGTCCCTTAGATTTTGAAGCCATGATGTTCTTCTTCTGCCTGGACCTCGTTTGCCTTCAATCTTTCCCTGGAGGATTAAATGGAGTATGCCATATTTTTCTGGGTGTCACATCACATGTCCGAAATATTCTAACTTTCGTTTTTTAATTGTTTTGATGATTTCCCTTGGCTTTCCCAGGCGGCTTAAAACCTCCTCATTTCTGATCTTGTCCACCCAGCTTATACGTAACAGCCGCCTGTGAATCCATATTTCAAATGCTTCTAGTCTCTTCAGGTGGCCTTCTGTCAGAGACCAACTCTCTACTCCATAGAGCAGGATAGAAAAAATATAGCATCTGACAAGCCTGATTTTCAGTCTTAGGCTTATGTCGTCACTGCAGAAGACCTTTTTCATTTTGAAGAATGCTGTTCGAGCTTTCTCTATCCTTGTCTTTACTTCAGCGGTCATGTCCCAGCTTTCATGTAAATTAGAACCGAGGTGCGTGATCCTTTCAACTTTTTCTAGTGGTATTCCTTCTGAATTTACTGGTGGTAAGTTAACGGGTTGTTTGCTGACGACCATGATCTTGGTTTTTGAGGTGTTAAGCTTCAAGCTGTATTTTCCAGATATTTCGGTGACTCTGTTGATGAGGAGCTGAAGGTCTTCATGCTTACTGGCAAGCAGAACTGTATCATCAGCATATCTTAAGTTGTTGATCCAAACACCGTTTACTTTGATGCCAGCATCGATGTTCTCCAGTGCCTCGTTGAAGATTGACTCAGAGTAGATATTGAACAACAGTGGAGACAGAATACATCCCTGTCTGACCCCTCTTCTTATTTCTGCATCAGCTGAGTATTTTTGGCCTAGTCTCACATTTGCTACCTGATGCCAATACAGATTCTTTATTATTTGGATGTCTTTGTCATCTAGTCCCCCTTGTTTCAGGATTTCTAATAGTTTGCTGTGTCTTATTTTATCAAAAGCTTTTTCAAAATCAATGAAGCACATGTAAACACTGTGATTGACATCTCTACAACGCTGTACAAGAACTTGAATGCTGAATAGCGCATCTCGTGTACCAAGATTGTTTCTGAAACCAAATTGTGTGTTACCTAGACGCTCTTCAATTTTGTTGTATATTCTTGTGTGAATTATTCTCAGGAATATTTTCAGGGCATGACTCATGAAGCTTATTGTTCTGTATTCGGTACACTTCTTTGCATTTATTTTTTGGGGGATTGTCACAAAGGTTGATTTTAGCCAATCATTTGGTATTTTTCCTGTTTCGTATATCTGATTGAAGAGCTGCAGTAAAAAAAATTTCCCACTGTCTTCCAGCAATTTTAAAATTTCTACTGGGCTATCATCAGGTCCTGTGGCTTTTCTTGTTTTTGCTATTTTTATTGCATGTTCAACCTCCTCCATAGTGATGTTTGGTCCAGTTGTTATACTTCCCATATCTATATCATCCCTAGTGTCCTCAAAAAGTTCTTCAATATATTCCTTCCATCTTTTTAGTTTTTCATCCTCATCTAAGATAATTTCCCCCTCTTTGTCAACTAAGTTGTTGGTTTTCTTTTTGTAGAGGCCTGCTGCTTCTTTCACATTTTTGTGTAAATTGAAATTATCATGCATACGTTCTGTCTCTTCTATTTCCTTGCATCTCTTTGCAAACCACTTTTCTTTTGCCAGTCGAATTTTTCTTCTAATTGTTTTCTGCAATTCATTGTATTTTTCTTTGTTTTTATTTTTATAAGATCTTCTTTCATCCATGAGATGAAGAATTTCCTCCGTCATCCACTGTTGTTTCTTGTGGTACTCCTCTCTCTGTTTTGAGTTTGTTACCTCTACTATTGCATTTTTAAATTTATTCCAGTTCACTTCTACATCATCATCATTCAGGTTGTTGGTTTCCCTTAAATGATTTTCTAGTTCTTCTTTAATCTTCCCTCCATGTTTAATGATGAAGTCTCTGTTGATTCTTGGTTTAGCAGGGTTTGGGTTTTTCATCCTTTTTAGTTTCAGCTGGACTTCAGCAAGTAGTAGATTATGATCGGATGGTACATCTGCACCTGGGTATGTCTTTACTGATTTTACTGAGTTTCTAAATCTTTTGTTTATTGTAAAATAGTCAATTTGGTTCCTTACTAAATTATTTCGTGTATCTGCTGGTGATCTCCAAGTGTAGAGGCGTCTTTTTGGCAACTTGAAAAAAGTATTCATCACACATTGCCTATGTTCCTTGCAGAAGTCTACAAATCTGTCACCTCTACCATTTCTGGTTCCTAAGCCAAAGTTTCCAACTACAGGAGCATCACTTCCTTCTCCCACTTTTGCATTGAAGTCCCCCATGAGTATTGTGATATCATTACTTTTTAGGGTTTTCAGTACACTGCTTATATCTTCGTAGAACTTCTCTAAATCCTCCTCATCACTGTCAGCTGTGGGAGCATAAACTTGTATAACATTCATATTTACTGGAGTACTATTTATTTGGATCATCATCACTCTATCGAATACAGGAATAAAGGACTTGATGCATTTATTTACACGATGGTTTACAATTATAGCTACTCCATTTCGATGGTGTTTGCTGTTCTCAACAGAGTAGTAGATAGTATAATTTTCTATTCTACACATTCCATTTTCAGGCCAGCGCATTTCACTCACTCCCAATATAGAGATATTGTATTTGGACATTTCTTGGATAGTGTTGTGTGTTTTCCCAGTTTCGTATAGGCTTCTCAGATTCCACGTACCAATTTTTAGTTTTGGATTTATCATGCTTCTAGCGGACCGGGAGATTCTTAGCACCCCTGCCCCATTTAAGGGGCGCCCGTACTTGGGGCCATTGTTAGGTTTTGCCGCCATTAACATGATTTTCCTGGGAAATATATAGTGTACTATATAGTCTTCCCTTTGCTTTCTACACCGCTGTGCACACGCTGTTCAAGTGGCTGCCACCACACCATGTGCTGTTCTTCTGAATCCATTCCAACCAATATGGTCTCCGCCTTCAGTCGATACTGGGGAGCCAGCTGCCACTCACCAGGCCTGTTGGTCCACGGGAGGTATTTGATTCCCTCTAACCCGCCATTACAGTATAAAAGCCATAATGGGTAGGGCCCCCCAATCCGCCACCTGGGGACGCGCTCTGTGGGGGTTCCAGGCTCCCCCTAAGAGAACAGGCTTATTAGTGGTTGTTTTTTTTTAAAAAAAAAATATTTCTCACTAATGCAGATTAGAATTTTTTTTAAAAAAATAGTCATAACAAAGTTAAGTTTCACTGATTTCAGGGACTGAAACCCATTCTCATAATGAGTACCCTTGCATGTTTTTGTACCATTCCTTTTTGAATCTTTCATTTTTTAAATTAGTTTTAGCAATCTTAGAAACTGGGGGGCAATAGCCTTTGTTGCTTTTAGAAGACAATTCCTTAAGCATGGCACAAGGTCACCCTGCAGTTTGGCAAAGTTTCTGGTATTTTCCTTGTAATTCATACAGTATATGTAATATTTACATATGTATGTAAACATATAAATACATATTGCAAATATGTTGGTTCATAGAAGATACAGTTTTAGCGTAAGATTCCCAATGTCTGCTTGGGAGACAACTAGATCTATTAAAAAATCTTGTTCTGCCATCTTTTTGAACATTCTCTTTCTTTTGGACCCCTCTGTTTCATTGCTACTGTACACATTCATCCATGTAAGTCTCTGCTCAGAAATAGTCTTGTCTCAAGACTATGAGCAACTGTTATATAATATTATTTTGTAAGCATCCCTGAGTTTAATGGCTTTGCTAAAAATAGTTTCTTTTAGACACTCCTAATTTAGGTAAAGTGCTTCATTTAGGTATTTTACTGGAGAGGATGCTTTGTACATAAAAGTTCATCTTTTTTTTAATTGCTCATTAGCAATGCTATTTCAACAACTCATTCATTTCTCTTGTCAAGCATTTAATCCAGACATTCATCAGTACTGGGTATCTTATCTTCGCTGGAAAATGATTGAATTTAAAATCTCTTGAAACAAATAACCAAAAGAAGGCCTAATAAGTCTATTACCTTTTTTGTCTCCAGTGACTAGCTAATTTGCTTTAAGATTGCTTCTAGCCATTCATATCCTTTTTATTTTTGGATTTAAAAAATCAGCACAGAAAATACCTGAGTAGAAATAAGATCAAAATGTCTCCACAAGGTTAGTTTGCCAAATATATAATGGTCACACTTTGAATTTGGAAACGAATGTTTACAGAGACAGAGAGACAGACAAAGAGACAGACAGACAGACAGACAGACAGACAGACAGATGTATGCCTGTGTGTATTTCTAACAGTGATCAAATTTCATCTCACAAAGTATAAAAAGTAAATTTAGTAGGCTTCCAGGTGAAGGAAAATGGCAGACTGAGATGTCTCCAAAGAGCAGGGATGATGCTGACTTAGAGAGCTGCAATTGGCAGTGAACCCAGATCAGCAGGGGTCTAGAATAACTTGCCACAGCTATTTCGCCATAGCCAACTCACTGCAGGCTTCTCGCCATGGCCATGTTGCGGTGGAACAACTCGCCCTGGACAATTCGACACGGAATAACCCAACACAACAAACGTTATCTGCCACTTTTTCTTTGAAATTATTTCCATTGACAAAAATATGAAAGAGAAAGTGAATAAAACATTGGACTAATATGCAATACAAATGATTGGAAAAGTTAAATAAATTGAGGAAAAAATAGAGTTCTTAGAAAATGAGATAGCAATAACAACCAGAGAAATCAATGAAGACCTGGATATGGCATTTACTGGGACCAAGACAGAAAGAAATTCATCTGAGACTGAGATGAATTTTAGAACAACCTGGGAAAGGCATTATGGAGAAAGCTGTCAAAGCTGTAACAGAATCAATGGAATGGGAAGAGGCAGTTATTGGCACAGAAGCAGACAGGGCATACAGAACCAACACAAACATGTAAACATAAAAAGGGTTTCAAGAGTTATACCTGTGCACTGTCAGGAAGATTCAGCCGGTTCGCACCAGTTCGGCAGAACCGGTAGCTAATTTTTTGTTGCCCAGGCCCAGAATGGACTTCCAGAAGCAGCATCGACACAGAGAACTAGTTGTTCACATATTTGAATCCCACCACTGCTTCAATACCAAGTTAATACTGCTCAAAGAAACACCTACAGTATTATAAGATTGCCTATGAAGAAAGACTATACAATAGATTTGTTTGATCAGAGATAAAATACTAAATGTTCTCCTAAAAGTTTGAAAATCTTTTATAGACTTTTTGTTGACCTAGGATTTTTTTTTATGCTTTTGTTAATTAAAAAGGGTTGACTATAGGGAGAGGTAAAATATGTCTGACACCTTAAACGGGGAGGAGAGAAAATGAGCTTGTTTGTAACTGCTGTAAAGAAATTGGAAATTGCTTCTTTTTTCTAATATCTTTTTCCTGCACTTTTTCTTTTATTCCTCACTGTTTTATATTTTTTCATGATTCTTTTATTTACGCAAAAAATTCAATAGAAATTATAGAAAGCACAAGTAATTCAGCAAATCAAAATTCAGCAAGCTTTGATAAAAAAAAAATGATATAGATGAAGGTTTCAGACTATTATAAAAATAACTCCACCCAAAAGCACAAATGGCTAATTCCCAAAGAGAACATAGTGGGAAAATTCTTCTCATTGCGCTTTTTAAGCAGTTAGCAGAATAGATTTTTCTTCTACAGAAGTTTGAAAAAAATTACCTTCCCAATATTTCTGTTCCCAAATTTTGAAAAGGCACTTTTACCTAGCTTCAGTCTTACTTTGATACTCCTTCTGCAGATACTGATTCGTTTTTGTTCATAAGTAGTACCTGGGAAAGACTTCCTGGAGATACTCACTCATACATAAGTTCTACTGTATTCATTGAGACACATATAGGCAGAGGTAGCAGTCTGAATCATCTTCTAAAGTACATGATATATGAGCAAAAAAGGGAAAACAGAGCCACTTCCCCCAAACCAAAACAACCCACATCTCTTTTGCTTGACAGCCTTTGATGATTTAATGATGAACTTTATTGAACCACATTTAAGTAATTTCCATTTCCATTTTTTGTTCTTAGAAAAGGCGTGTGTTCTATGATTTTGGCATAGCTAAGTAAACAGCTTTTGAGTATGTATCAGTCAAGGTTGTGCTACTCCCACTGTTCCTATTCAGTCATTTACACACACACACACACTTCTTTGCAAGGACTTCTTTTTCGGTCACCTTTTTTCTCTAAATTGAAATTAAAAAAATATGACAGACAATCTTCTTTTCCTAAATGACAATTTGTGGTGAAGGTGCTGGACTAGAAATCAGGAGTCTGTGTGCTAGCTAGTTGTGCCTTAGGCATGAAAGTTGACTTGATGATTTTGGGCCAGTCACTCTTTCTCAGCCCAACCGACCTCACAGAATTGTTGTTGTGGGGAAAACTGAAGAAAGAAAGAAAATTAGGTATGTTCATCTTGAGTTACTTATAAAAATAATAAAGGCAGGATAAAAAATATAACAGAGAGAAAGGAGAGAAAGAGGGAGGGAGGCAGGGAGAAAAACAAAGAGAGAGAGAGAGAGAGAGAGAGAGAGAGAGAGAGAGAGAGAGAGAGGACTGCCTGCCAATAGAAATCTTTATTACCATACCTTTACCATGGTGGCACAGTGGTTAGAATGCAGTATTGCAGGGTAATTCTGCCGACTGTCAGCAGTTTGATCTTGACCGGCTCAATATTGAATCAGCCTTCCATCCTTCTGAAGTCGTAAAATGAGGACCCAAATTTTGGGGGACAATATACTGACTCTGTTAACCATTCAGAGAGGGCTGTAAAGCACTATGAAGTGGTGCTATTGCTATTTACTATAATACATTATTTCTCCACCCACTTCTCTGATGCTTGGAAATTTTAGGAATGCTATACTGACTGAAATTCAAAATAACTGTACTACTAATATTTTATTGATTATTATGATTTATGTTTATCTAAGATTGTACCCATTCTGCACATGTAGGAATTAAAATATTATCTCTCTTTTTAGTCTTTCCATATTTGAACATAAACATTTCAAATATTTTCTCCTTTATTAGCAAAGGATGAAGCTCTTCCTCTTTTTCTGACTAGTTTTCCCATTCCAAATCTCCCCAAGTTAATGTATCAAGAAGTAGTTGGATTCTTCATGGATTTGTATAGTAACATTTATTTATTTTAAAAATTAATATAATTTTATATCACTCCAGTCTCAAACTCTGTGTGATACATAAAAATCTGGAGCAGCAAATTTAAAAAATAATCACATCCTAACAATAATATAAAAACAGTCAAAAATAGATTAAACAGGACTTTGCTTCCTACTCACCAGGCTTCAAAAGCATCAAAAGCCCACTGAAAAAGAAAACTTTTCAGAAGCCTCCTAGATGCAAAGTCAAGCTTATGTCCAGGGACAGCATGCTTGATGGGGGCCACGACAAAGAAGGCCTCAATACTTGTCCACAACTTCTGGTAATACAACATCCTGAGCAGGTCTTCTCTCACTGACCTAAGAGGATGGGCAGATTTTGGATAAGATAGTGAGAAAGCTGGAATAATATTGGAATATTATCCAGTGGAATATTCTGACATGCTAAAGTTTTTTCCCCATGCAAAGTAAGTCATTTTCTTTCTTTCTTTCTTTTTAAAAAATCACTTAATGTCTAAGATGGTACGATCCTTTGCAGACCATATACTATATTCTTACTGGGGAAAAATTGTGACTCCCCCCCCCCCACCTTTTAACTGTGAACCTGTGAAATTAGAGTGCTAGATACAATTGCAATGAAAGATTATTACTTTTCTTCTAAGTTCAACAACATATGTAATAAAAACAGTTTGGCTGTCAGTAATTTTTTTTCAAACAAAGCATAGTTAAATCACAGAGCCCCAATTTCATATGCATTACATTCAGATAGTTATTTAGCTACATCAGCAGAACAGACAACATCAGGACAATAGGTTGAAAAATGATTTAGTCATTAATAGATTGATTGTGTGGCATCAAGTGTCCACTCTCACTTGTGGCATCAAGTGTCCACTCATAGATTTTTTTCTATGATGAACTATTTTTAACCTGGTCCCTCAACTCTTCAATATGGCACTTATCAACACTGTAACTGAACCCATCTACCTTGCTGCAGGTCATTCTCTTTTGCTTTCCTTCCATCTTTCCCAGCATTAGACCCTCTTCCAGAGAACTAGTCTTCACATAATGGGCCCAAAGTTGGATAATTTGAGCCTGGTCATAAATATCAGAAGCATAAAGGGCAGATTATGATGCAAGATTTAGAAAAAAAGGGAAAATATATTTTAAGTCATACATTAACAATATCTTTCACCATGATTGCAAGTAAAGGAATATTAATTGATAATTAATTATACAAGATTGGGAGCCATCTTAAATGACATTATAAATAGAAGAGAATATTTGTGGCTCAGGGTTGAACTAAGGGGTCCTTGGTACTCTCTTGAGTTTGGTTATTTTCTTGCAGACATTTCATTACCAAATTGAGGATTGTTCTCATTTTATATACTAGTGGCTTGCCCTGTCAATGTTGGTGGGAATGGGCTTGGTGGTTCCTTGATTAGGTTGTTGTTTACTGTTAACTTGTTTGTCTGAGTTGGTGGTTCTCTTGATTGGGGTATTGTTTACTTCTTCATTGCTGGTCTACTGTTAATCCTGGTGTTAATCTTTGCTCATCTGGGTGTTGATTGCTAGTGATGATGACAATGATATTTCCCTAAAATGGAATGCATATATTTGGCTACATACATACATATGTACATACATACATAAAAATAAACTATGTAAACTATGTAAAAGAATAAAAAAAACAGCCTATCCTCTTATAAAATTGGAACAGTTTAGCACAAAAGGTTTTTGGGGCCACCTTAATTTTACAATGTTGCTAAGAGCTGCATTCTATGGAACTAGTGATGCGATAACACTCTTAGCTTGCCAGCACACATGATAAAATCCTTGTTCAGATTGGCAAGAAGCAGAGATAATACTATGCTGTAATATCCCTTCCTTTTGCCTCTTCCATTTAGTGGAGAACTGTTGCCTCATGAAGATAAAGCACAGTAGAAAGGGAACACCTCTTGGCAAAGAAACTTATACTAAGTGCATTTGCTGGAAATGTTGATGCTTTGTCCCTGAAGTCTACACTGAGTGTGCTGATACTGTTGCAATCTAGTTTAGTGTTTGTCATTCAAAGATGCTGTGGAAAACAAGAAGATCCCTTTCTCTACTTTGACAGACAGGAGGCAAATTTCTCTCCCAGCAATGAAATAGTCATGATTTGACAGCTGCAACGGGACCGTCTAATCTGTTTCCAGGTCTGGTTCAAAGTATTAGCTATTGCCTTTACAGCATCATTTCTCAACCTTGGCAGCTTTTAGATAAGTGGACTTCAATGTCCAGAATTCCCCAGCCAGGTTTGCTGCCAAGGTTGAGAAACACAACTTTAAATCCTGAAATCCTAGGTGCCAATCTGTGGCCAATGGGCCATGTATTCTTCTCAGTCCCTTTATGTGGAGTGAGACCTCCCCTAGATACAGTTATATAAAATTGGGTGATAAAACAGATATATTGCATAGTATCATTTATGCATCTGCTTTTCCCCCATGAAAGTAAATAAAACAGATACATTGAGCCTTTTCTATTTTAAATACCATTCAACCTCATAAAACAACAGCAATATCAGAAAGTAGACTGGGAACTTATGTAATGAAAAGTATAACCCCCAAATCTGGCCATATTCCTTCCAAATCTTTTTCTATCTCTTGCTCTATCCAAATACTGACAAATGATATATTATCAACAACTCTTTGCTGAAAAACAGATGTAGTAATCAACTTTTCTTCCAATGTTGTATGATATTTTTAGCCAGCTCACTTTAAAAAAAAATCCATGGCTTAGTGATGTTTTCATACAATCCCAATATTAGGTTTATAGCCAAGAAGAACAAATGCATTTTTAAATCACAGTAATTGACCCAGAGACATATTAACAATCTTGTTGGTTTCAGTTCAAAATGCTGCCATAGAAAGACAACTCCGATCCATAGGAGTTAATATTCCAAATCCTGGGGTGAGTGTATATTACAGTATATTTTCATTCACAAGTAATTATTGTATGACTTTTAAAAAAAAATCATAGGAAACCAATGTCATATTATTAAATGTGATTTTATTTATTTACGAATAACTCAAGGCAGCAAACATATCCGACACACCTTCCTCCTCCTATTTTCCCCCACAAAAGCAACCCTGAGTTTCTCAGCTGGGCTGAGAAAAAGAGAGTGACTGCCAAAAATCACTCAGCTGATTTTCATGGCTAAGGCAGAACTTGAACTCATAACTCATAGGACTTGAACTCTCTTTCTAACTTGGTACCTTAACCACTAGACCAACTGGTAGGATATTCATGTTCATTATTCCCGAGATTATAAAAGTAATATAACTGTCACCAAGTTCTGTCAATACTTTGTAAAAAAAAGAGTTACTACCTTAGAAACCATAGTTAATTCCTCCATAAAATCAGTTGTGGGATTCAGATATGTGAACAACCGGTTCTCTGTGTGGATGCCGCTTCCGGAAGTCCATTCTGGGCCTGGGCAACAAGAAATTAGCTACTGGTTCTGCCGAACCGGTGCGAACTGGCTGAATCCCACCACTGCATAAAATGCAACATCCGTGGAATTTTAGAAGCATATGCAACACCTTTGGAGCTTGTATGTATCTCTTCCAGTAACATTGCCGGGTAAGCATCAAAATGAAGTAGGCATTATTAATTAACGATGTGTTTCACTTAAGAATTGCAGTGATTTGCTTTACAACAGTGGCAAGATAGGTCATAAAATAGGTGCAACTCACTTAACTATGGAAATTCTGGTCTCCATAGTTGTAAGTCGAGGACTACTTGTAATGAAGTCCTTCTGAAAATCTTGGCAAGAAACTGCAGGGACAAGAATCAAAGGCATGCATGTACATACACAAACACGAAAAGACCAATACTTGGTGTAAGTTATATCTAATACTTTCTGCTTACAACAATATGAAAAACCATTCAAAGAATGTCTTTACTTTCTATAAAAAATAATGTTTACTAATGGGTTTTAATTTTATAATTTAGAATTATATATATTATATATATATATTTAGTTTTGACTAGTAATTGTATTGCTGATTAATTCTATTCAGATACTTCCCAATTGTACCCTAAACTGAAAGTTCAAGTTTATATTGCTTAATTTATTTGAATCTAAAAGTCAGTAACTTAGTTCTCTCCCTTTTTCTATATAATTGCTTTGTATAACATAATAAAATGTAGCTTAGAGGAAATAGGTTTTCCACATTTTTTCATCTACTACGATGGCTGATTGATTGGCTAGTACCTGCCTATTTATCTGGATCTGGAAGTCCCACAGGATCTTATTTTTCACTGCCTTCTGTGGAATCTCTCATCTGGACTTATCCTACACTGCGCATATATTTACACAAGGCCATCTATATGGTTATGTTGTTCAGCGTATGTTGCTACTGCCTGCATCTTACTCTCTGTCACTATATGTTGGACTGTCTATGAATCCTCTTTGCATAATCTGCACATTGAATCTTGTCAAGTGTGCAATTATGGATCTGTTGCTTTGGGCTTGGTCTGCTCCTATGATCAGTGCCTCAGGACTGTCTTTTAGTGCGGTCTTTAAGTCCAGCCCTTTTCAACCACTGGTAGAAATATATATTCCCTTGGGAAGTTTAATAGGATGCTAAATATTTGCATTCAGACATGGTACCTTGTAAATTAAACCAAGAATATAATAATCATAGATTAATGTTACAATATAAACAGGGCTCTAAATCTCCATCAACTATTATATGAGCCACTGTACATACAAGTGTACAAAAAACATACTTAAAATGGGACCACAATAATTTAAGGACTGATAACCAGAGGGCTAATTCAAACAGACCATAAAGAATTAAAAAAGAAAACTAGCTCTATGATGTTCCTTTTTTAACAATCAGTAGTTAAACAGTAACACCTCTTTCATATTTGGAATGGCAATTTATATAATCCGTTCCAACTCATGTATTATGTAAAAGCTGTTTATTTTAAGTGAAAATATGAATCTTTTTTAAACAAGCTATTTAAATTTTCATTTAAAAAAACAACAACACTTGTCTATTCATAGTTGAAGATCTCAGGTTTTTAATATTCCGTGTTATAAAGGAGACAGCCACTATATATTATTCATATTTTTAAAAGGGAATCACAAAAAACATTGACCGTATGTATCTACCCATATTGAAACTCAAGCCAAAAAATAAAAATACGATGAAAAATAAAAGGAGCGGGAGTTAAATATTCTTGTCTCCTATTCAAATTAATAAATTCATTGGGTTGTGATCTGAAAAAAGTCTTTGGTAATGTCTCTAATTTATAAACATTACTATATTAGCCAGTCTTAGAAATCCAAATCATAATTATTCTTGAAAAAGGTTCTACATCTTTCAGAAAAATAAGTATATTCTTTTGAATCATCATTTTTATATCTCCAAGTTATCTCTTAAATTAAATCATGTAATTTGCCATTTGCAACCTTCCCAGCCGGCTTCCAACAAAGTCAATAAGTCACGTGATTCACTAAACAACTGCAACAATTTCCTTAACAATGGTGACAAGTAAGTAAAACTGGGCTCTATTCACTTCACCACTGCCTTGCTTAGCAATGGAAATTCTGGTCTCAAGGGTATATATGCATAAATATGAACAAAATTTATCAGAGATGACAGAGAATGGGAGACAAATCGAATGGGCCTAAAACAATAAGGATGCTCTGTGAAACTATCAAAAAAGACCAAAACAGGAAATGCATCTGGCCAAATGGGTTGCAGATCTTTCACTATAAATGTTTTGAGAATGAGGTTTTGCAATCTTTACAGCAAACAATGCGTATTATTTTACAGAATGGAAAGACTTCCTCTTTTATCCTGGGATGGGGGAAGGCTAATCTAGGTTGTGAAGTTGGTGTAAGCTAATATAAAGTGTTTAATTTATGTCCCAGGAGGCAGATTTTTAGACTGTTGCCTCCCTATCACTTTCTAGTTTGTTCAATACACCTTCCTGAACATACAAAGATTATTATTGTGGGAATGATAAATTTCCATTTTAGGAACTCATTCTTGTTAATTTATCTGAGGACTAAGAGCACGGTGGCTCGTGGTTAGGACACTGCCTTGACAAGCAGCCAGCTCGCGTTTGAGAAACAAGCGCTGCCATGGGGCAGGGTGAGCTCCTAACTGGGGCATGATAGCCCCCAACTGGGTGTCCCCTAGGCAACGGTGATGTCACTGGCTAATTGTTTCAACCTGGAAGTGCCTTCGTACCTCCAGCATGACTGTGATTTGATCTTAGGACTCAAGTTAGTAATCTACTGCTGTCACTTATTGATTGGTCCTAGAAACTTTCTTTTCTAATAAATTACAGCCTGAATTCCAATTGTACTGGACTTTATTTTTATTTATTTCCTATGTAGAAAACATTTACATCTTTGATCTAAGTATATTTGTTCAGATATAAATTTCACTGACTTTGCTATATATACTTCTTTAAGTAAATACTCAAGACCTTCAGCTTTGAATTTGAAGAATGCATAAGTTGGTTTGGCTAAAATCCACTGCACAATTATAATTAATTTGAACAGCTTTTTAAATACCATGATATTCAAGTTTACTATTTTTTTCAGGGTAAAACACATGTCAGAATTAAGACGGGTAAATTAACTTTTGTGTTAATGATACTTCATTATTTTAAAATAGATTTTGATAAACTGACCTTTCTATGAAAGGGTTGAAAAATAAATGCCAACAATGCTTTTAATTATTACGTAAACAGAGAAACAGATGGGTTTGCTTTTAGAAATGAAAGAGAGAAAGAGAGTTTGCATGACAACATAGAAGTATGGAAACGCTAATAAATTTATACATGTTGGCCAAGTCAAAGCCAGCTATGGTAATAATAAATAAAAAAGTATAAGTGAGATTTGCATTTAAAATAGGATACTGACTAACAAATAAAATTAAAAATTAAAAGGGTAGTTTTATTACTGTAAACCCAAATGAATTGGATAAAAGTTAAAACTGGTAGTATAAAGAAGCTGATCAGTTGGCTACAAGAGTTAGATTTTCATTATGTTGAAAGGCATCCTTACTTCCTAAAGTTGGTATATAGTTGTCCCAGAACAGAACCGAGTAACTTTTGAAAGTCTGTCTTTGAGATATAATATAATATAATGTAATGTAATGTAACGTAATGTAACGTAATGTAACGTAGGCCTTTGAGATATAATATAATATAATATAATATAATGTAATGTAATGTAACGTAATGTAACGTAACGTAACGTAACGTAACGTAACGTAACCTAACGTAACCTAACGTAACCTAACGTAACCTAACGTAACCTAACGTAACCTAACGTAACCTAACGTAACGTAATATAATTGCTCCATCACTGCAGGCTTTAAAAAAGAGACTGAACAGCCACTTGTCTGGAATGGTATGTCTTCTGCTTGAGCAGAGGGTTTGACTAGGTCCCTTCCAACTCTATTATTCTGTTATAGTTGGCATAACTGCTCCTTGAGAACCAGTTTTGTGTACTGGTGAAAGCACTAGCTATGAGTTCTAGTCCTACCTTAGACTTGAAGTTAGCTGGTGACTTTGGCCAGTCACTCTATCAGTTTTAGGAAGAAGGCAATGAAAAAAGTTGCCAAGACATTTTCATGGCTATTGGCAGGAGTCAAAATTGATTCAAAGTCAAACAACTACCACCACCTCAAACATCTCTCCATAGAGCTATTTCCATACTTCTTATCGGTCCTACAAGATAAGACCAGATCAGGAAGCTGACTCCATAGGGAAACTACTTCATTGAGATAAGTTATAATAACTATAGTTTAATCTATCAGTTGTAGTAAACTATAATAAAGTCTATAGAACTACTTTCATTGAGAGTTGCTAAGATAACAGAATCCTGCAGATCTGATTATGTTGCACCCACTCCTCCTATTCATACTTCAGTGAGTTAGAGAGGTGTCTGTCTGAGCCTCTTCCAAATATTAACTGTCTGTTGTAGACATACAATATTTTTTGGCAATGTTGCCAACGTTGGCCTTGGCAACAGAGCTGGCAGAACTCCATCTTCTGTATTCTCTATTTATCATCTTATCATCTGAAGATGAAGACAGGAGGAGGTTTCTGTTTTTTTTCAGAGCAGAAGTTGTGCTTCTTTGTTTCAGCCTTCATGGTACCAGTTCATGTTGCATCACGTCTGTTAATTCAGTGAAACTCTAGTTTAAAATATAATCTAGCATATTAATTTGTTTATTTTAAACATTTGCATTTTGCTTCCCATTAAAGATCTTGAAGAGTAAATATTTACAGTAAAATATTACAACAAACTGAATGAGCTAAACAAAGTAATACATATCCTCATTTGCTAGAAGGCCAGCATAATCTTGTACACATCTGTTCAAAAGTTATGTTGGATAAATCTCTCAGTTTCTTCAGACTTAAATGTAGCTTCTACCACTTCTCCAACCACATGAGAATTTTCTTTGAAAAAGAAATGCCAAATTTTGACATGAATTTCTACATTACATGTATATTATATACAACTTTGTGTATTGCATATATTGCTATATATCATATGTCCTGAAGTAGTCCATTGTGTGTTTTATTTTGATGAAAATGGAAATTTAGTGACCCTAATATTTAAATTTCTGTCTGCATTATCTAAGTAGAAAATTGCACTGGAAAAAAAATCACATTTGGAAGGATAATTGCATTATAATCCATGCATTGGTTTGAATTTCAAGTTTGTCTGCAAATACAATTTGCATTAAAGTATGAACTGAACACATGCACACAACGCAAATACTTTTGATTTTTACAGGGGAAGATTTACAATACAACAGTCAGTTAGTGACATTTATTTCAGAAATTTAAAAACAAATGATATAGTAATCCAGGTAAACACAATAAATAGCTAAATGAAGAAAATGTACATATTAAGTTAAAAAAAAAAAAAGTAAAGGTTTTCCCTGTCTAGTCATGTCTGACTCTGGGGAGTGTGCTCATCTCCGTTTTCTAGCTGATGGAGTGAGGTTGTCCAAAAATACTTCCATGATCATTTAGACAACATGACTATACCCCAAGCTGCACGAAAGTTTTCACCATAGTGGAACCTATTTATCTACTTTCATTTGCAAGTTTTCGAACTGGTAGGTTGGCAGGAGCTGGGGAAACAATGGGAGCTTGCCCTGTCATGTGGTACATGGGTCTCAAACTGCCAAACTTTGGGTCGACAAGCCCAGCATTTTAACTTCTAGGCCATCATGTTCACATATTAAGTACCATTCAGTAAATCTGAGCCAACAGTATTTTTATCCAAACTAGACAAAATATAAACTATTTTATCATTAGCATCTTACATCCTGAACATTAATTCCTCAATAAACTCCCTTCTAGGAATGGTGTTTCTTTTTTTTTTAGCAAACTCCTGAACTATTTCTGTTGGAAGATGGCATTAATTTAAGAAAAAGAGAAAACAATTGCTGCTGTTTAATTCTGGGCACTAAAGAGCACACATCTTCAAATTGCCATGATTGATAAACACTGAGCTATAGCATCAACATGATCAAGTCATGGAGAATTCTACAAACAATAAAGCAAATTTTTTCCACATTCAAAATCAAAATCATACTGTCAGACAGTAGCAACTGTGCATGAAATAGATGTGACTGACCTGGAAAATGTACAGAAAGGGAGGTTATAAAACATAGCTTCACCTTGCTATTAAAGCAATAATAAAACAAAATATGGGCAGTTAATTCCTTGCTCTATTCCCACAAGGGCAAAGTTTAATGCATACAGGACTTAAAAAAAAAATAACCCTCTGGTAACCCATAATCAGAAGTCCATTTTGAGAAAATCCATTATCCTGCAATTTCTGCTGGAATGAGCAAGACAATTAAAAATTACCAACCAAAGATCATAGGGAAAAACAATAACTTTAGCCAATATGAGAAAATACTCCTCCATATTCTGATCTTCACTTTGTTAATTCCAGCTTCCTGGCAGAGAATCACATTGAGCACATAGTGTCCAGCTTAGGATGTTTTCTTAGTAGTTTTGATTGTACCCTTTCCAAGAACACACAACATGAATCCAGATGAAAGCTGTACATGAACTTTAGCTGAGAATATTTTTAAGGCTTTTTAAGGGAAAAATAATGCACCTGGAATGGCAAAAAAAGATATACAGCTACAAAACTACAAATTTTTGAATATTTTAGATGAATAATCTAGATACCCTGTACTTACTAGAGGCATGACATTACACTCAAATATTTGAAGATATTAATTTGCCCTTTTTAAAAAGTCCATAAGCTGCCTGGTATGAACTCTGGAGCTCTCGGCAAAAATTAAGACCTTAATTTTAGTATGGCTGACCTTTAGGAAATCTTCATTATAGCACACAGGTAGGGCCCATGTACAAGTCTAAGTGCTATTGCTATTACAAATATATTGGTATTATCTCATCCACATAAGAAAAAGATTAGAATCTGTTTATTAACCAGCTTCAGGAGGTGGTAGGCAGAATTGTTTATGTTGGACACAAGGATTTTTTTTAACAAAAATAAAAAAACAGAGAGGTTAACTTATGATACTGTCCTACTTAAGTCCTCTATGAATTGGAATTTTCATAGTATAACATTTTTGCATACTGCACTATTTTTTTAGTTTAGAATATTCATTATAGGAGTACATATCAGTATACAGTAGTGGCCAAAATTGTGGAAACCTTTTGGGAAAAGTGTACAGTAGAAATGCCACCTTTGGTTAAGTTTCCACCAATTTTTCTTTTAATTTCTTTATAACTGTAGCCTTGTTCATTTAATAATACTATTTTACATCGCTTTCTGTGCAACTAGTCAACTCTTTGCACCATTACTTTAATTTTATTACGTTTTACAAGCTCACTAAATGAAAGAACACAAAAAAACCCAACCAACTTGATAGCGATCACATAACACACTGACAAATATCCTCCTCTCAGCTTCAATACATGACATCAATAACTGAATCCTACTGTGATCTGATTGGATCATTGCCAAAACAAGATGACACCTGATTGGCTCTCTAAACACTCATGCTCATTGGCTACAATCAGATGAAAGAAAGCTACCTGATATCAATCTAAGCAAGTTGTGCTTCCTTTTTCTGGTTATTTGGCTATAACTTTTCATAGAATACAGTACAGATAATTGAACAAACTTTGCTGCATTACATATATAATTTTATGGTACTACTCCAAAAAAAAGGTGGTGTTATTCGCCATCAAACCTCAAAAATACACTTTTCCCAAAAGGTTTCCACAATTTTGGCCACTACTGTAATCTATAGCAGAATGTTTAATTTACAGCACAACTTTGTTCCAGAGATACATGAACATGAAATCAACAAAAATGTCAAATGTGAACTGAAATCAATAAAAGCAGCATATAACACTGGACGTGGCTTAGAAATATACTTTCTTAACTAAGTGCATCCAAGAAAGGCCATAAGCTAAAATAAAGCACCTGGCTCTAAACTCAGCCTTCTTTTCAACCAAAATGTGTTTGCTGTCGTGCCAGTTGGAAAGTTTATTACGTAGATGTTTAGCCTAAATCGTATTGATTATATTTCAAAATATGATGGGCTGATAATCAGCAAGAGAAACCGGGTTGCTCTTTTAATAAATAAGCTCTGTAATGGCTGGGCCTCAGTCCTCTGGAATGAACAAAGGTGTGATTTATAAAAGACAAGAAAGAAGCTTAGCTCCCCTGCAGATTGCAAACGATATATTTATTAATTTAATTTCTATAGCGCCCCCCCCCCATCTCAGTCAATGACTCAGGTTGGCTTATGGTTCAAAAATATGCTATAATTAAAATACTCAAAACATTTTTAAACAATAAAAAGCATCCAAATTAAATATACATAGCAGCCAAGATACTTGGCAACTTAGCAATACAGCCAGGAAACGGGGTCCTTAACACATTCAGCACCTTAGCCACAGGAACATAGCCATGTTTTTAGGACCTTACAAAGCATTAACAGGATTGGGGCCATTCTAATTTCCGAAAAGAAGATGTTCCATAGAGCAGAAACTGCTGAAGATTATTTCAGTCGCTACCTGGAGCTTTACCAGACTTGACCTACCTGACTAGATCCATTATTTCCAATGTTGTAACAGGAGCCAAGTAAGCAATCAGGCATCGGGTTCTAAACTGAACTTAGCTGACTTTTCCTGTACATACAAAGCCCTAAAATGGTCCTCCTAAACCAGGGGTAGGCAACCTTGGCTCTTTTATGACTCGTGGACTTCAACTCCCAGAATTCCTGAGCCAGCCATGCTGGCTCAGGAATTCTGGGAGTTGAAGTCCACGAGTCATAAAAGAGCCAAGGTTGCCTACCCCTGTCCTAAACCATTGCAGGTACAGGAAAAGCAAAGCTGGGGGACTGATAATTGGGTGAGAAACTATCAAATGCTAAACAAGGCAGAATTCTTAGATTGTGATGCTGAAATTAAATAGAGCCATAAAATCTGAACAACCTTTCTTGTTTTAATTTGAAGCAATAGTTGGAGGTTTCTCCACTATTATAAGATCCTAACCAGAATGCAAGAATGGATGTTTTTTAAATGCTAATTCTCTTATAGCCTCTCAATATTCTGAATTGGCTTCAGATCAGCCCAATACAAGCATTCATGAGGATAATCACTGCTCATAGTAAACAAAATTTGGCTTAATGAAAGTTTACAATAACACAGCCCCGTAAAAAACAATTTTGTCTTTAGACTGATGAGTGAATACAGGAAGATTTAACTTTAATCCTGGGGAATGTTGATGAAATTTGTACAAAGAAGCATCTTATGAATTTATTTTTTTTCGAATCTCACCCTTAAGTCACTGGCAATGATTACACAGGTGAAAGGATCTCTCTGTTTTGTCAGCATGACCGTCTTGTTTAGATGGAAAGACAATTAACCCACAAGTAGCTAGCAAGCTTTCATATCTCAATGAGGATTTGAACCCAGTTCCTTTCAATCATAGTTCTATAAGTTTGTTTCCTGGTATGTTTGTGCATATGTGTGTGCATGTGTACACATGTATTTATACCTATATAGGTATAGATACAGTAGAATTATTTATAGATATTTCATTCAGGTGTTGAAGCAACTTATCCAGCTCTCTCTTTTATCCTTCCCATGAAATAGATTGGTTTGCAGTAAAAGTAGTGACTTAAAGCAGGGGTTTTCAAACTTGGCCCTTTTATGACTTGTGGACTTCAACTCCCAGAATTTCTCAGCCAGCGTGCCTAGCTGAGGAATTCTGGGAGTTGAAGTCCACAAGTCATAAAAGGGCCAAGTTTGAAGACCCCTGACTTAAAGTTATTCTCTTTCCATAGCTGAAGATGGATTTGGACCTGGGTGTCTCCATTTGCATCTCCAAATCTTAATCACTACATCATCCTTTATGCAATAGGCAACATACACAGAACTGATGCCCCGCCACCTACATATCTTGATGACATTATACTCTCTCTGCATGTGATGAGCCAACAACTTCTTCCTATGGATAATAATATCTGGATTTCAGTATCCATCCAGGTAGTATACCAAAACTCACCCAGCAAGAGTGTATGTACAACAGTCTAGGACAAAGGACATCAGTTTTGAATGCGGAGTCCACTTTTTGGGGGGGAAACCTAATACTTTTGATCTTCTAAAGATAAAAACAGTTTCTGAGTTAAGTGATTAACATTGTATAATACAGCAGACAGAACTGACTTGCTTATACATGCCTTCCTCTGATGTGCCAAGAGAAAGTGTTGAAGATCTCAAACAATCTAGTTAGCAGCTAAAATTAAGTTAGACTTTTTCTCTCTGTTTTGCTCTTTGTTTTTCCCCTTTGTCCTAAAGGGAGTTTGCTGCCTAAGTGCTTTTAGGGTGGGGGAGGGAGCTGGAAATGCTTCCACCTTTCTGCTTTTCCTGTCATTCTTTTCTTATTTTTTTTTGACATACAATGGCCCTGTTCCTAGTGTTCGTAGAGAAAAGTGAGCATGGTGTGGGTGGTACTGAAGTCATAAATAGTTTTGTATAAGAAAGAAAAATACCAACAAATCAGAAGGATTGGCTTCTACAGTGGAGGCAATTTACAATTAAAGCTTCATGCTTTTTAAAAAGGCTGGTTAATCAAGAGGGGAGACGTGGAATCTGGGTTTGGGAGTGCCATTTATTTGCAAAAGATAATAAACTATTACAATCTACAATTTATGATAAACTCCAGGTATCAAGTTTAGGTGATGCTTTAAATATAGAACATAAAGCCCAAAAGCTTGGAGAAAAGTTGCCATGTTAATTATTTTTTCTGTTTTGTGAAGGAAATATTTCTCTATTTTTCTCTACTTGATTACATTAGGAAGATTGTGAAATCTGTTTATAATCTATTCAGTGACCTTCCAACTTGCTTCTTCCAGCCAATAAAAGGAATTAATTTAATAATTCATTGCGATTTACTCCAAAGTAAGCATTTTGTAACTTTTGAAGTAGCCTAGAAATAATAACACTGTATATGCCTGCATATACAAGATCATTTTCAGGTCAGTGGGATTTATTGTCCGGAAATAAATACAACCATGGTATGTAAACTGAATAATAAATAAAGCAGTACACAGGATTGAAACCATAGTAGCACCCCTCTATATCTTCTTGTTTTAATGCGGTTGCATTTATATATTCACCCCACATTTTTATTGTTTATGGAACAATAGAGTTTTAAAAATAACTAGACAACTTGTGACCCACTGAGCCATTGTTTCAAAGATATGTCCTTACCTAAATGGAAAAAACAGAATAACCATTAGTGGGCAAAAAAAATCTTCCTTCCTTCCTTCCTTCCTTCCTTCCTTCCTTCCTTCCTTCCTTCCTTCCTTCCTTCCTTCCTTCCTTCCTTCCTTCCTTCCTTCCTTCCTTCCTTCCTTCCTCCCTCCCTCCCTCCCTCCCTCCCTCCCTTCCTTCCTTCCTTCCTTTCTTTCCTCATTTCCAAATTTTATATTCCAGTTCTTTAAAAGCATAAATGAGGAGACGAGGAAAGTGTGCAGATAAATGCATGAGTACATGGCAGTCTACAAAAGATGTAGGGGAACTGTGAAAATGTACAGCACCAAACAAGTTGATATTCAAATGGAATAAAGCTAACTCCAGATTAAAAAATATGAGAATCCAAGAGAAGTTGAAATTGCTCTATTGATCGATGTTCAAATAGTTGTGCATTTTTGTCTTAGTTAAAGGGAACAAGGTCAGTCTCAGATTCTTTGCAATTCAACCAATAATTGTAGCAGATGTCTTATTAAACAGATAAAACATTTGAACATTTTCATTGGCTTCAGCTTCTCTGAAGTCAGAATCAGGGAAAGTTGGCATGTTCTTTGCTAACGAAGATATAATGCTTTCCCATGATGTGTTTTTAACACCTACCTTTTTTTTGTCAGTATCTCATATTTGTACATAATTAAGCACACTTTGTTCTTTTGCATTGCACAGATCTGCTTGCAGCTCTTCCTTAACTTCATCCTACATTACTTAAAGAAACATTCAATTCCATTCAGCAACATTTTTTTTATGAAAAATGAATTTCATTTGCAATAGAGGTGTGGGATGTGTGGCATTGGCTTGAAATACCATGCTTGGACAGCACTATCAACAATGAAGTTAGCTGGAGCAAAACAAACACTAGATTTAATCTGGATTATTTTTATTGTAAAATAAATTACATTCCCTGTTTAGAGAAAATGAATATCTCCAAATATTCTTTTGTGGTGGCAGTAAAATAATAAGATAAAGACAGGATAATTTGCCTAAAATAAGAAGGAACTTTGGGATCAAGCAGTAGATTTGCTAAAAGGAAATGTTCAGAAGAAAGACCTAAGGAAGCTTAAAATAAGCAGCTCCTGTTTATAGGATTTACTACAAATTAACAATTTGACAAAGGAGAGGGCAGCACTAAGTTGAGCTATTCTCGATATGGACAGTAAGCAGGGTCATGCTTAGTTTTTCCTTGCATGAAATATAGATTGAAAAGCAGAATAAAGAATAACGGAGTTGGTAGGGACCTTAGTCCAACCCTTGGCTCAGGCAGGAAACCCTATACTAGCATCTCAGAAGGCCTTGGCAAACCACTTCAGGTAGTTGTACTGTCTATGTATGTATGCATACAAGGCTTCAAGGACAGTCCAACACATGGTGGCAGAATATAAGATACAAGCAGGAAAATCATACATTGAACTGCACAACCAAGTAGCTAGTGTTGTATGCAGGAACATCTGCAGTGTTTCTGCCAGACTCTCCCAAATCCAGATGGGGGATGGGAGATTCCACAGAACGTTGTGGACAAGAACAGGATTAAGTTCCTGTGGGACTTTCAGATCCAGACAGGTAGGCAGGCACTGGCCAATCAATCAGATATTGTGGTGGTTGACAAAGATCAAAATACAGCAGTGGTAACTGATGTAATGATGCCAAATGACAGCAACATCAGGAAGAAGGAGTATTAGCAGCTGAAGAAGTACCAGTGCCTGAAGAAAAATGAGAGAAATGTGGAAAGTAAAGACCAAAGTGGTCCCAGTTCTGGTAAGAGCACTTGAGGCTGTGGATGTCCATACTAGGAGGGTGGCTCCAGCAGATCACAGGGACAACATCAGAACTCTCTGTCCAGAAGAGTGAAATGCTAGGAACAGTTAAGATATTGCACAGAATCCTCAAATTCCCAGGCCTCTGATAGAGGACCTAAGATTGAGGAAGAAATATGGGGGTGAGAAAAGATTTGTGTGTGTGTGTGTGTGTGTGTGTGTGTGTTTGTGTGTGTGTGTGTGTGTGTGTGAGAGAGAGAGAGAGACAGAGAGACACACACAGAGAGAGAGAGAGAGACACAGAGAGAGAGATAATATAATGTATCTGTGAGCGCATGTGCATACCTGCAGGTAAACATACATATGTACATACAATGTCTGTATAACATAACTGGATGTGATTCAACACTTTCTGCAGAACTGTAGGTTGCTCAGTAAGCAGCCAGCAGAGGGTTGCAGACATCAGAAGTAATTTTTTTAAAACTGCTTGTATTTTGATGAACTGAAAGATATTTTTTCTCTTTTGCAAGAAACATATTTTACTCTCATGCAGAAACAAGAAAGCAAACAACAAAAAGCTGGAGGAAGCTGAGGTTTACCAAGCTGTAGCTTACCATAATATGGGTTATATAGTTGGTAAGCAGGCTAGATGAAATATTCTGTGCTGAATGTTTTGCCCTATAAAGTAAGACACAGAAAGAAAGACACAGGGATGTGATAACATTATCTTTATCACTTGGCTAGACATTGCAAGCAACTTCCTCATTAAAAAATTTCCTGCAAACAATTTTGTAAATAAATATTTCTCTTGCACAGTCTAGACAGGAAGATATAAATATATTTTTGACTAAAAAGATTTAATTCTCAGCCCAAGTGGGTAGAACCATTCTAACTGGTTATTGTTATTTCATCCTTGATATTAATTGAATCAAAAAATATAAATCCAGTGGGTTTAATCTTAATCCAATAATGCCTGATATAATCAGTTATAATTTGATAGTTAATCCTTTGTAGACATTTATGTTGGAAACAAACAATAAGCCCATCTTAATATGGGCTGTTAATTTTGTGCAGGAGTGGACAACACATATTAATTGCTGGACGATTAATGTTCTCCATGTTATGCTTTTTATAAGCATTGTGCATATTTCAAAACTCAGTCAGAAGGAATGCTTCAAATATTACATGAGTTAAATTGCAGCACCTCTGTGCTATTCATTAAAGCCTTTTTTTCAAGCTTCTGCATGGCTTTGCAAAAAGGAGATGCTGATTTAAGAGCTGTATTAACTTTAATGTGAGTGTTTAAGAGATTAAGCATCTCTTCTTAATCAATTTTGAAGCATGCCCAGCCCTATTTTTGCCTTGTGTTACACTATCTGTCCATTCCTGCTGTTGCAAGTTGACTTTTATTATGCCCTACTGGAAATGAAGATCCAGGTTCCACTACAACTGTATTTAAAGCTTTCTATTTCAAACAAAAATGTTTCAACCTAAATTTTCTCTTTAAAGATTTAGCATAAATCTCTTCATAACTGTCTGCAAACCCTAAATAATAAATCTTTTACAAAAGAAGACACATTTTGCTATATCTTTCACTGATCTCTTCATAAATTTTCTATGTGGGAGAGGCTCTGTGTATAGAAAGGAGAGAAGGGCCATACTTTTAGGTCAGAAATAGCAAAGTTCTCATCTTACCTACTAAACCACTTGTGTCAAACTCGATCGCGTCATGTGATGTATCGTGACATATCGTGACATTTTTTGCCTTTGTGGAGCTAGAGTGGGCATGGCCTGTGTGTGATGCATCCAGCCTGCGGGCCACCGGTTTGACACCCCTGTTCTAAACCAACTGCATTACTGTGGGGTGACAAATGAGGGTCAGAATATTGCAAGCAGCAATATTCAGCAATATATAAAAAGGCAACCAACTTTTCAACATCCATTGTGACATTCATGTATGTCCAAAAGGGGTGGAGCTTATGACACAGTGCTGTAATGCTATTTTTGCCATTATGATGATACTTGGAGACATCAGATGAAAATATGGATATCAGATGAGAGAAAGCTACATCTGCTTTTTTCAGTTCAGCTGTCAATAATCTCTGCATGCTTTGATAGGTTCCCCTTTTCTTTCCGTGGCCTTTTACTTTCCTTAATACCACAATTGAGCTAATAGTTTTCATACAGTTTTTAAAATATCATGTCTGTATTACTTATTAATATGTATGTCATTTCATTACTGATTTTACATGTATAAAATTTTAGTATGACTCTAAACTTTGACTCCAGAGAATTTTGGATGTTGGTTGTAATTGGCAAACAAATAAACAAACAAAAAGAATAAATTGTAGGAAATTAAAAGTCCTGCTTCCTGGGGCTGCTGAAATGGAAACTCAGAAATTCCGTAACTAAGGAGAGCCTAGGAGAGTCAACAATATTAAGCATCATCAATTACTGATTCTAGCTGCTACTTTATGATTCCAGCCCTGCTTTTTGATGCAGAAATAAGCAAAAGATTCCTGAGGTAGAGGAAACACACAGGAAATGTCTGGAGACTGCCAGGATAAGTCCCTGCAGCTTTCTTGGCAAGTTTTTTCCAGAAGTGGTTTGCCAGTGTCTCCTTCCTAGGGCTGAGACAGAGTTACTGGTCTGTCACCCAGCTGGCTGTCTAAAGTGGGACTAAAACTCACAGTCTCTGGTTTCTAGCCTGACGCATTCACCACTGCACCAAATTGGCTTAGGGGTTCTCAATAAAGTGTCAATGAAATTGACAAAAACTAAAGCAGTTACTGACCAAGATCATAAATCCCTGCCCTGAATGGAAAGCAACATAATCATCTACAAGAAGCAAAACCTATGATTTCATTTCCAGAATCAGGAAATTAAAAGGTTAATTTTGATAAATTAACCTTTTCAGAATAAAACATAGCATTATCTGTTATTGAAGTTTCTAATAACTGAAATTCTCTGGGCAGATGCGAAACGTACTTAAAACATTTAACAGTAAATCAGTAAATAAAACCAGTGAGTCAAAACTGTGGTTTGTAACATCTTTCTTCAGCCCCAGCTCCTTTTTTTCTTCCTTTATAATATTTCTGGTATAGATAACATTTACCTATAGTTAAGAGTGAGCAATGGCTTTACACTGTTTCTAACTGTGAATAATGCTTTGGTGGATTTGAACTGAGAAACAAACTAAAGGGGTAAGGGAATGTACTGTATGCCTAAGGAAAAAAATAGGAGTTAAATCAACTTAGGAATATACAGCGCAATCACCATGAATTCTAAATTCCATATGGGAGTGTGCATGATGTGGGTATTTAACATCTTCATTCTAATTAAATGGCAACAGGGATTAAAAAACAATTTGTTGAAATGTACTCATTTGGAAAAGAACTCTCAGAAAAGAAAATTAATTAGTATGTGTGTGATTTTCAAAGACATGACAGATGACAAAGACCAGAGATGAAAGCATTTTTTCACATTTCTGTTGCTGAGTGATTAATAAACACTAGTATAAAGTATACTGCTTTAACTGGATGCATACCATCAGGAAAAATGATGGCTAACACTACAGGGCTCTGTGATGCAAATTTGGAGATGATTAAAACAAATGTTGGGCTCCACTAAAAGGCATCCATGGTTGCTAAGATAACCAAGTAACTCTTTTAGATGGTTGCCATGAGCAAATGTTGCAGAACATTGGTGAATTTCACAGAAAGGATTGCTTTCTAAGCTACTAATCCAAGAGTCTTTGGCCAATTGTGATTGTGAAGAAAATCACTATTTTTGAGAGCTTTTAAGAGATTATCTCATTTCATTTACAAACCATTGGAACTGCTTTTGTTGGTGGCTAAATGCATCCTTCATGAATATAATGTTTTTCTACACTGACAAATACAATTTGGTGGCTGATCCTTTCATTGTGTATTGGCAATTACAGCACTGTCAACTTTTCATCAAGGATTCTTTTCTTTACAATGCTGTGTAAGAAACATGTCATTAGTGACCTCAAACTAGTGTCACAGAAACTAGTCACAGGGCATAAATTTCACAAGTCCCTTTGGCAATCATGCATCTTTATTCATGCTGACTCCCCATCTTTATTCTGGAGCCAGCTTTCCCCCTGTTCTCAACTCAAGTGGTTCATGAAGACTGAAGCTAGAAAGAGGCCCCTAGGGGAAAATTGTGGCTTGTTTGGATGGCAGGGTAAGATCCAAAGTAGGAAAGGAGCATTGGAAGAGCAAAACTACACAAGAAGTACCCAGGACAATGTAATACTCCAATGTTTAGTTAATCAAATTATGGTTTTCTTTATAATGTTTATTACAGTGATGTGTAGAGTTATTATTATTATTGGTTAAGCGTGCCTATGCTGTCTGAGTACTTTGTATACTCCTGTGTATAATCCTGAGTCTAGTATAATAGAGATCTCAACTATTTATAGCCTATGCCCAGAAAATGAAAGGGGAGGAGGAAGCAACAGTAGCAGTACTTCTTAAACCATCCCAAATTCTAGCTAGTTCCAGGGATTAGGAAATAATTGTTGTATATTTTAGAATGAAATAAACTTTTATTACCTTAGTTTAAAAAATCAGATGTTAATCTCCTGAGTGCTTTGATAATTAAGGATAGGGAGGCTGTTTTGATCCAGTATAATCCATTCAATGAATAAGCACCAAAATCACAATCACATACTTTGACAATATCCAACCATAATCCAACAATCAATTCAACTGCAAAATATTTATTTGTTAGTTTCTATGGTGCCTTCCATGTACAAGCTGCTTTGCACAAGTGTATTAGCAATTCTCTTCTTGGGAGCCTTAAGTTTTACTGTGCAGAAAAGAAAAGTAAGAAAGGGGATAAGGAAGGAACTTTGTGAAGCATAGAAAAGTAAAAATGGCCCAGTTCAATCTAGTTACAAATTCAAAGAGGTTATATGATCAGA
The DNA here is from genome assembly GCA_023970755.1 of Azemiops feae. Lineage (NCBI taxonomy): Eukaryota > Metazoa > Chordata > Lepidosauria > Squamata > Viperidae > Azemiops > Azemiops feae. Next base: position 1,716,716 of record JALGBA010000227.1, on the reverse strand, counting down.
GAATCAAGGCAAGGATGAACAGATCCAGAATCCAATTCTTACGTGGTAATCAAGGTAATCTTGAAACCAGACAGAACCTTACCATACAGGCTATGAATTAAAAATGCATGCTGTGAAAGGGTCCTTGGAAACCACATTCTGTTCCTCATAAGGAAGATAAGATTAAAATTAAATTAAATACTTTCATTCACCCCCAGTCTCTTTTATAAGTTTTTATTTCTTCATTTCTTCATATCCCACCTTTATGATTTTCACAAATAACTCAACCCTCTTTCTTCTAATTTCCCCACAATAACAACCTTGTGAGATGAGTTGGGGTGCAATCTTGCATCTTTTTCTCCAACTTAAAAAACTGAGAATAATTTGTTTTGGACAAGAGGAGAGGTTTGACATTAGTCTTGGCTCTTTGTCTATGGAGAGTTTCAGTCATCCAGGTCATAGTTGTCCCAAAGATGCTTTTTCACAAGGCAATTGGACTTTCTTGTTTTCCTTTGAATACATTTTGCTTCTCATCCAAGAAGCTTCTTTAGCTCTGACTGGATGGTGGGGAATGGAAAGATTTTTATACTCCTTGTTTTTTTTGAAAAACAAGAAAGTCCAGTTGCCTCATGAAAAAGCATCTTTGGGACAGTCTTGGCTCTTTGCTTTTGACCTTGCCCCACCTAGCCCTCATAACTGCCATCCCAGCCTGGATTGATTTGGAAGCCACAACAGTTTTGTTATTTGTTGATATTCCATCTTTTTTCCCTGGGAACTAACAGTGTTGTGTATACTCCTCTAGTATCTACCAATTTTATTTAGAGCAAAAACACTATGGGGAGTCAGATTAGAGAAACTGCTCCAAAACATGAAGCTGAACTGGGACTTTTCCATCTGCAAACTACCAAATCATTCTTTGTTCACAGCAGAGGAGAATTTTCATTTACTGTTCCATTGATAAACCCTTAGCTTTGAACAATGTCTGTGTAACTGCCTGTCAGGAAGAAAAAAACAACACAGTGGAATACTTTTTATGATTGTAGCCTACGTCTGGATCACAAGATTTTATTGAAAAATTCTGTTCAACACACTTGAGAATTCCGGAGGGAAAATAGATACATTCCTAGATGATGATTGAAGATTCATCACAGTTTGTCTATTTAATAAAGAATGAAACCTCAAGAGAATATTAACTGTTAGTTGAATATTTACAGCTGGGAATATGTGTTAACATCAATTTCCTTTACTAACATTCAAAATAAAATTGAGTATCTTATTACAAAACAGCATTTTCTTAATTAACTAAAATACATGTCAAGCTAACCTTTCTTTTACAATAACTTGTAAAGTATGCAAAAAATAGAGACAGTCATCCTGTTTTTCCATGCCAAAACCTCCAAAATCAGTTGTTGGGCAACATCTATCTTAGGAACTAGTGAATATATCAAAGTCATATATAAACTTTCAAACTGTCCAGAATTACTTTAAGGTTCATTAGCTATGACCAGAAATGGTTTTCAAATCTAAGTGCCAATTATCCACAGCTAGAGACTGCAGATGTCAGGTAACACTTGAATACTGAGACTGTGGTACAGGAGAGTAGTCTTCAGTGTGCTGTTGCTCAGAGCTTGATCTGGATTGAGGCCAGCATACACTGGCAGAGGAAATTTAATCTTCTTCTTCCCCCTGTTGCTCTTATTTTGCAAAAAATACCACCTCCTTTTAGGGGTGTATCAACTGCGTATTTACAAAATACATATTGACTGCAGGAGAGAAACCTTTCACTGAATAAGAGGAGAGAGAAATAAAATTAAACTTCCTTCCATACATAGTGAACACAGTGCAGATTGGGACATCATATATTTATGTTGGATGGAAGGGGTGTCCACTGAATACCCATTACACTCATAAATTATATTCTTTTTTATTTGGAATTTGCTACATATGCTTGCAAAGATATTACTCTAGAGGAATTTTATTCAGCCTCAGGTTTAGGGATTGTTTGAGGACTCCCTTTTCTTCAATTATGGATAAACATTAAAAGGCTAGAACATCAATAACAAAAACGGCCTCTGTTGACCGTGTATCCTACAGCATTATTCTCCAATCTGATGCTTCTTGAGATGCTGAAGCATAGCTCCTTGTATTACTAGTTAGTATCTCTCTCAGATTTGGAGCTCCAATTCATCTAGAGTGCACCAAGTTGAGGAATCACTTTATGGTAAAAGGAGAAAAAAACAGGGCATCTATGAATCATATATTTAAATATTGTCATATTTCATCCCTTAAATCAGGGGTTCTCAACCTTGGCAATTTTAAGACTGAGGAAGCTGGCTGAGGAATTATGGGAGTTGAAGTCCACAAGTCTTAAAGTTGCCAAGGTTGAGGACCCCTGCCTTAGATATAAGGAAAGGATCTTTTTAAAAAAACCTATGTACTGTTGATAATTATAGTGATAATTCTTGACCTTCAATTGTATTAATAGTTTTGTATTCTTTTTCATTGCTTATATCTTCTTTCCTGATGCCACATGAGATGGCCATGTGACCATGAGATGTTGTTCCACCTATTTTCTCATTCAAGCTGTTTTTTTCTTGTGGAATTTTAATTTAAAAATCAGCATGTACATTCAATGGATCAGAAATCTTCTCCCTAGTGGAAGGTTAAGTGAAAAAAACTGTTCGTCCACTAATCCTTAGGTAAGAGGTACTGGTTCTGTTTCCACTAAAAGTACTAAATGTTTGGAGCAAAAGAAGGTAGCTTTTTTTAAAAAAGAGAGAGAGAGAGACAGAGAGAGACACAGAGAGAGACACAGAGAGAGAAGGAACAATTCATTTCTCCACAGCTAGTTATAAACTAGTGTCCAAATAAATAGGCTGGAAGTGTTCCAAAACAAGAACATTGTGACCTAATATAAATATTTTATATATAAATAATGATGTCATTCTGGCAAGCAATAAAAAGTTATATAAATACATGCATATGTGTATAATATATTATTTGAACTATTTTATACAGTTAGACTATTGTTCCAAATAGTCCATAGATGGAACTTCATGTAACAGTGCAAAGTAATAATAATAATAATAAAGTTGGAAGGGACCTTGGAGGTCATCGAGTCCAACCCCCTGCTCAGGCAGGAAACCCTATACCATTTCGGACAAATGGCTGTCCAGTCTCTTCTTAAAAACTTCCAGTGTTGGAGCATTCACCGCTTCTGGAGGCAGGTTGTTCCACTGGTTAATTGTTCTAACTGTCAGGAAGTTTCTCCTCAGTTCCAGGTTGCTTCTCTCCTTGACTAGTTTCCATCCATTACTTCTTGTCCTGCCCTCAGGCGCCTTGGAGAATAGCTTGACTCCCTCTTCTTTGTGGCAACCCCTGAGATATTGGAATACTGCTATCATGTCACCCCTAGTCCTTCTTTTCATTAAACTAGACATACCCAATTCCAGCAAACGTTCCTGATATGCTTTAGCCTCCAGTCCCCTAATCATCTTTGTTGCCCTTCTCTGCACTCTTTCTAGAGTCTCAACATCTTTTTTACATCGTGGTGACCAAAACTGGATGCAGTATTCCAAGTGTGGCCTTACCAAGGCATTGTAAAGTGGTATTAATACTTCACGTGATCTTGATTCTATCCCTCTGTTAATGCAGCCCAGCACTGTGTTGGCTTTTTTGGCAGCTGCCAAAATAAGTAATTATTGATGCTTTCAGTAAAGCTTGTTTATATACTTTCAGTGAAGTTATTTCTTATGTGGGAAAGTTAGGTAGTGTGTATCTTTAAAAAAAATAAATGCATATCTGTTCTACACTAATAAAATTCTTTATCTCATTAAAGAAGTTACTCAGTCTAGTTATCAGCCTATCATTGATAAACTGACTTCTACTACCTTTTACACATTACCCAAGGAACTGTGGTTGTTTTCAGGAAAGCAGACACAAAAATAGAACTTTTGAAATCAATTTGTGACTTAATTTTAGAGCTATCAGATTTACTTCCGGGTAGCTACACTAGTAAAGTACCAAAGTTTATTTTAAAATTGTTGAGTCATCATTGAGCCGAACTGTTTTGCTTCTGCAACTTTTTTGTACATCTGTGTAGGAAATACAAAAATGTTAAAAGCAGAAGATTAAAATGTCAGTGATAGATGGTTAATAACGCAGGTTAGCTATCAAATGCATCCTGACTATATTTTCTAAATCCTTTAATTTAAAGCTCTCAGACTAGTACACAAAATAAATGAGTACTTCAGAATCAGAAAAGGTCACCTTGACACAAACTTGATAGTGTATCTTAAAAATCAGCTCCAAATGATAGACACCATGATAAAATACAGAATATGTTAAGCGTTTCATTTTTAAAGAAAAAAGCTAGTTAGTGGAGCTGTCAGTTTCCACTACCCACCCATAAAAACTAAGAATTTTAGGCATGACATTAAGATGAAACAATCAACACTTAATAGCAGCCAGAAGAGCTTATGTATGAGAGAAATGTCCTTCTAAATATCAGGTCTCAAAAGTTATTTCTGGATGCTCCAATTCTATAGGAACAGAAAAATCTTCATGTGTTAATGGAAGTAGAGTAGTTTTCTTCTACTCTTACTTTTCTTCCAATATTGTTTTTATTTATGCTTCTAGTCTTTACTTATGGGAATTTAGTTTCACTTTTCAGCTGGAATTCTTAATATGGACTAGAACATTTACTAATTGCACTGAATACACTTAAAGCTATACACTTGAAACAAAAAAAAATACATACATGACAACGGAACTGAAGCAAGCATCACAAGACATCACATTTGCCACCCTCTGTTTTCCAGATTCATTGTTAACAATCCATAAAGAAGACAAAAATATCTTATGGTTCTGAACATATGGTGGATGAAATGCACAATACACATATGTACTATGTAAATATTTGCAGTAACAGGGCAACTGCAGATCATTGCATATTCATTTTTTCTTGGTGTCAGATGCGATTGCCTGTTTTCATGGAATGTACGGAATAATTTATAGACCATTCAGTTCCATGTTAGAATATATTTCCAAGAGAAATATAAACAGTGGCTTGGTTATTTATTTATTTTAAACCCTTGACACAGTTCTTTGGCATAAATACAGTTGAATATGGAAGAGCTTTAAAATATTTATTCCAAATATATTTGCAAACTTAGCCTGACTCCTTCAGCCTTGAGAACATGATTTCCTTTGAGATGGAAAGAATGTATATTGTTTCTAAAACTGTTGCAGCAAGAACAGGAAAGAAGAAGACATTTCTGCTGCCTACCTCTCTCCTCACCCTGGCCAAGCACAGAATCTTTGTTCTCCGTTTCTCTCCACCATTGCTAGAGAACTCCACTTTTCTTTGCAGGAGCTCACTATAGGTCACCTTCCAACAGGTCCAGCTGCCAGAGGCAGCAACACTATTTTCCAGCAAGTACAGTCCTAAGGGGAAATCCAGTGAAGGCAAAAGATTCGAGAAAGTGAGCTGTGCTTGGTCGGTGGTGGTGGAGGCCAGGCAGACAAAGAATGAGATAAGAAATTCTAGAGATGTTACTTAGAAGATCGGCACAGTGGGAGATGGCAGCAAACTGCATGGAAATTTCCAATGGAATCATTGACCTTGTGGAAGATGATATTCCCCCACACAAAAAGAGGAGGAGGAGGAGGAGGAGGAGGATAGTTGTTGGATGATATAATGAGACATAGAGATTATGGATGGGAGATGAGTCTGCAAGTTGCCAACTTCACTGTCACATGAAATTGTATAGGATGTTTTATGGCATTTTCTGAAAGGAAAAAAAAAATCCTTCCATATATAGTTTAAGCCAGTCTTAGTGGCAGGATATGGCAGGTCTGTGGATACATTCTTAGAAAAGCAAAAGTTAATAAAAAAAACAATATTGATATCAGATAACAAACAAATCGAAAGCTTCCACTTAGAAGCATCTCTTTCTTTGTTCACCAATTTTCTTAACTCAAATGCTTGGGGATACCCAAAGACTCTCTCCAGATGCTCCCAAAACATAGGAGACTGGAATGAGCAAATTTTTATATAGAGAATGCTGGAAAGCTGTACATTTCTTTCAGTATTCATAGAGCATATTCTCACTGATTAGTATTAGTCAATAGTGTTGATTGGACTGAGAGCATGGAACTTATCTCAGACTGCCAAAACAGATACTTCTGTATAACTGATTCAAACGACATGTAAGAGCTATGAAGAACATGTATTTATATTACCAGTAAACTCATTTAAATTGGCCATAAGAAAGCATATCAATAGGCTGATTGAATTTGATCTAGATCAGTGGCTGAGAACTAGCTGTTCCAATACTACTGAACTACAAAGCTACTCAGCATAGCCTATGGTGAGAAGTGTTGGGAATTGTAGATCAACAATGAAAGAGAACCAGACGTTTCCCTAATATACAGCATACTGGTTTTCAAAGTGTAATCTGGAACTGGCATGGATGTGCTTAATCTAGCTTTCTAATTAAAAATCCAGCTTAATTCATAATGACTAAATCAGTTTGTGTAAATATTCCCCCTTTAAAGAAATAAAAAGCTTCATGCTGAGGACTAACTTTGAGTATGTGTGGGTATGTGAAATACCATCCAGATTTTAAGCATACCCATTAAGGAAATTGAAATCATATATATTTTGTCACTTGGTACATCTGAAGGAAGGAGCTGCCAAACTAGCTTAATGGCAGAGTGAAGGACGTACTGTGCAGTGTTGGTTGCAACGTATCAATTGCACTTATTTCTTATAAATGAAAATTACAGTACAGACCAAAAGCAATGAAATCAGGCTATATTTAGTATTATCATAATTCCTGATAATTTTTCTCTGTAGTCAAACATTCTTTGGAAGCCTGCGGTACAAATAAACAGGGGAGGGCATTTATGCCCATAAATCTGACATTAGGCATTGTAAAAAAAATTATTTGGATGGTTAAAATGCAATGCTGATTGAATTGTATATCTCATCTTTTCCCACAATGTACCAAAGAAATTATTTGTAAATAGATAAGCTTTAAAAACAGAGATAAGGACAAGGTCTTTCTTTTGAATGATTGTGATACTCAAGTTATTTTCTTATAGGAATATGGAAAAAATGTAACAGGTATCTGCAGTGGGCATCTAACAAACAAGGACACTTCAAATCCATTAAACCAAAAGGAGCTTTTCAGTTGCTTGGAAGAGAATAAAATCTATCTCAGATTCTAATGTGCCCAAAAATATTTATCTGCTTTCTCTCTGCAACAAAATATATTTTTATGAAAAATAAATGATATTGATACTGTCTGTTTAGGATGCAGCATGCCTCTCCTGAGCCAAACAAATCTCTGTATAATAAACTGTATCACTCCCAAATGGTTGCATGTATATTTACAAATTCATTTATGCTAAATCATAATAATAAATCACAGGGAAGAAAATGTAATATTGCACAAAATGCCTGGAGTACAAATGTGAAGCTAATCAAATAACATGAACCACGTTCTGTTTAGATTTTTGTTGCTGTTTGTTCATTTGTTTGTAGATTTTCTGGTTAAGCTCCTCAGATGAAAGATATACACAATTTTGATAGTGATTATTCTACAAATTAACACATCTTTTGCATTCTGTTTAGATGGAATTCAGCAAGGCCTTATTTTTTTCCAGAGGCCTTTTTAGAAATATAGGTTGTGTTTGAAGATCATGTATGTTTTCTATAATTTTAGCTTCTCATTTGTTTTTGCAATTGAAGAAATCTCTGGAAAAGAGATGGCCTGGTAGTCCGAAGGGAGCTGAGCTGTTGGAGGCACACTTCTAACCCTAACCCTAACCCATTTTAGAAATTCAACTTCAGACTGCATAGCTTTTCAAACATTTTCAATCATTCAAACATTAGTTCCTTCAAGTAATTGTTGTTTGCTCATAGTGTAATTCTCTGAGCTCCAATTGCATGTTTTCCTTCCCTTATATCACTATAGCATTAAGAGTGCTACATGCTTACTTGTAGTTGTTTGTTTCCTATTTATATTGTGTACCTTGTGCCCTGTTTTGTGTAAAAATAGGAACTGACATGTATAAAAATGGAATGCACGAGAACTATTTGAAGCAGACCATAGATGCAGAATGGTTTGTTCTGCTAGATTCAGTTTATGCGGCACTGAAGAAAATACCAGTTCTAAAAACACAAAGATGTTTTCAAAATGAGACATGGTTTCCATGAGAACAGAATGAGGTGACAACACTCCAGTGGAACAGTATCAGGTGATAAGAGAATAGTACCAAGCTGGGCAGTTTGTCAGAAGTTATTAAAGTGGATAGAAACTGTAGTACTTCAAAGCCACTACATAAAAGAAGGTACCACACATGGTGGGTTTCTTTCCTTAATTCTTCTGGAATTCAGACTTAACCTGGCCAAGTAGATTTTGGGAGCTGTATTGTTGAAAGAGTGGCTGAATGAGTGAGTGATGCTTTTAATTCAGAAAATAAAGAACAACTCTGAATTTGTTTCTATTGTCCTGGCTCAGTGGTACCTCCATTTGAGACTCCTAAGTCTCGAAATAAGGTTAAACATCCCAAGTCCATTGATGCCAACAAAGAGCAGGTCCTGGCTTGTACAAAGGATGCTTGTATGGTAATGATGACAAATTAATATATGATTAATTAATTAGCATGTTTATGCTTCCATTTTACATACAACTAAGATTTTCATGGAAGCCAGTCAATAATCTTGTAGTATCATATTAGGTGACAGCAAGTAGGACAAGTTAGCCAACCTTAAAAAAAAACCTTCCCCAAATAGCAAATTAATTCGCAAAACAAAACAGAACTCAGCTCAATGTATGTTTTATGCTGCTAGTAATAAGAGTATGGTAAAACAAGCAGCAATATAATAATAATAAAAACATAAGCTTTCAAAAATATTGTTTTAAATTACCACCTGAACTGAAATGGATTCATATATTTTTCAGGACAGAGTCCAATCATCTGAGCATAGCAATTGAGAATGTGTCATTTCATATGCTCTGACTTGCTTTTAATTAAATCCCTTCTTGTTTGCCATTGACTGTATTTAGAGAACTGGAATTGTGACTCATGATCAAGGAATCAATCTGAATAAGAAGTCTCTCTCTGGATACAGATATAAATATCTATGTATTTTGGGGTTGGTGGTGATGGCTATGAGTTTAATGTCATTAAATGACTAAAAATTATTGGGAGCAGGCTCTTAATGAATGACAAAACATCCCAAATTTCAATTTATGAATGTTGGTAATTTTTAATTTTTTAAAAAAAATCTCATTAGGATCATCTAGCAAGAGAACCAGATCAATTTTACAATCTTTTCCTTCAATAGCCAAAGTTCCAAGTCCAAAGTTCCAATTCCTAACTTTTAACAATTCTAAAAGCTAAAAACATGCAGTCACTCTTCTGTCCATTGTGCCAGAAATGCAAATTCCTACATTTAGCATTTTAGTCAGTCATTGAATAGCATTAACAGTGACTAGCAGCACACTGACTAGACATTTCTTTAAAATAAAATTTCCCTGATGAGGAAAAAAACACTTTGAAATGTAAAATCAGAAATCCAGGCTTTTTAGGCATCTGTAATTTTGCAATAGCATTTTTACCCTAAAATAATAGGTAAGAGAAAAGCCAGAAATTTGTAATATTCTGATCTTTCCTCCTCCTCCTCCTCCTCTTTTTAAAAAAGATTTTTCTGGATTTCTAAATACTTGACGAAATTATCTTGCCAATGCATGTAGTCGCTACAATTACTATTGGAGGAATGCAATACTATTATGCCCATATTTATGTATGGGGAATCATACAGAAAATATGCATGTGGTAGGAGAAAGGGTGAGTAAATAGTAAAGACCCAGGCAGTCTACATCAGGTGGGTGCTTCATGTCTTAAAGTTTTCAGCAGATCAATGGTGACTTAGCAGCAAAACTCAAAGAGAAGGGAAAGGCAGAGAAATACTACTGCAATGAAGTCTACATGGGGTTGACCTGGAAGACCACCTAGAAGCTTCAGCTGGTACAGAATAAAATAACAAATGCAGTTTTAGGCACTTTGAAATTTGCTTATGTTATAACACTGATGTGCCAGCTGTATTGGCTCTCCTTTCAAGTGCCTTTTAGCATTGACACTTGCCCTATGAAATAATCTTCCCTGTGAGATCTGAGGTCCTTATGAAAGGCCATGAAGACCTGACACTTCCCCCAAGGACTGGATGGGGTCAAGATGGGAACTCAGCCCAGCATATGTGTAGAGGCTACAGAATTATTATGTGACTTGGGTGGAGTATTACCATTTAAGAAAAAAAACCACATTATATAGATCTATTTTTGAAATTTTTCATGTATAAAGGCTTTATTGTTAACAGGCAGCCATGTAAATCCTAAGGGGGAAAAAATAGAATCAAAGGTCATCTACTCAAAGTCACTATAAAGTAGTCCAATGTGGTTTATTTACAGGTAGTCCTTGACTTATGACCATAACTGAGCACAAAATTATGGGTGTAAGTCATAGCAGACTTACAGTGAGGTGATCGTGTGACCGAAACAGATTTTACGACTTTTGGGGTTTTTTTTTTTGCAGCAGCAATTGTTGAGTAAACCCATTAGCTTCAATGGGAGTTTTTTGCTGGAAACTGGAAGCAAAAACTGGAAACTGGCTAATTTATCAGAGTGCCAGGCTTCTAGAAATTGCCTGGCATTTTTGGACTTGGCCTGGTCTAGGACTGTCACATTTTCCCAATTGAAACTAATTAAATCTGTCTATATATTGTGAAATTAAAGAATTTTCATCATGTTTTCTGACAACTAGCTGGTGTTCATGGATGTGTTCTGCCAGTCTTCTGCCTTTTTGTCCTGCATAGTGGCTGTTGCAGTTCTTACATTGTATGTTGTAGATGACTCCAGTTTTTCGTCTGGGATTGCTGGGTCTTTTGGTTTGCTTAGGATGTTTTGAAGGGCTTTAGTTGGCTTGTATGCTATGCTGATTCCTTATGGTTGTAGTAGTCTTATTTGTGGTTTCTGAAATATTCTTGATGTATGGCTGTGTAATTCTTTTTAGGGTTTGTATTGGTTGTGCTCTATTGGGTTGAGTGGTCAGGGAGTTTTTGGTAAAGTTGCATGGGTATTTAGTGTCTTTTCATATATAGAATTGTTGTAAAAAAAAACACCAGATCAGATGTCTATTTTGTAGCCAGAAAACCCTAAAAGATAAAATGGCATTAAAAGAAGCTATAGAAGTATTTATTTATTACATTTATCTCCTGCCAAAATGGTGCTCAGAATTGCCTGGAATACTAATTTTACTCATAATGAAGCATTCAATCTATGATTGACATCATAATTTCAACCCTTGAGTATTTTAGATAAGCTGTTCAGCTTTTCACAATGTTCACACCACTTTTATTTTTAAAGTTGTGGCGATTGCAGCATATCTGTAGTCATGTGATTGTGCATTTTGATACTCCCTGGTAACTTCACAAGTAAATTCAATGGGGAAACCGGCAGGAAGTCAGAAGTTGCTCCCACTCCCACTGATTTTTTGGCCATCCATAGTCATTCTGTTTATCTTTTAAGGAAGTAAATATTGGCTTAAAATTGGAGTTGGTTTGCCACTACAGTTATTTTTCTATTTATGATATATACTCTTCTGAGATGACGATCATTTGACCATCCAGCATTAGGGTAAAAGATATACAATCAGCCTAAAATTTAATGTTCAATATAGGCCAAAAGTGCACATTACACAGGACTATTTTTTTCTCAGAGGATGGCCTAATGGTTCAAAGGGTTATCTGGTAATTATTAAAAATTAAGAATCTGTGTCAGCTCTAATTTGCTAGCTAAAATACAGTTCAGTACACAGAATGAAAGCCCAGCTATTTAAGAGATAAACATGAGTATACTAATGAACTTGTCCATTGTTGCTTTTTGCTACCTTATATATTATCCATGGATTCCAATGTTCTTATTCTTCTTTAGATCCTGGATTTTTCTATTGCTGATCTCAACCCTTCCTGCATAAACACTACCTTACTATTCTTTCTACCCATACTGAAATGTGGGAAGGTTTGACTGTGCTTTTTTTTTGGTGGGAAGGTTTGACAATGTGCTTTGGGGGGGAGGGTTAAAAATAGCAATGTTATTATTTAAGAGCTTCTGTTAGGTGAGGAAGACAGCTTGTAAAAGGTCACAATCACAGTCACTATTGACAGGTTGAAATGTTTTTCTGTGTCTCTTTTGAGTGAGGCTTAAATTTGCATTTAGTTAAAATTCAAAAAGCTTTTGCAGACCCTCCTGGTGTGTAGGCTTCAAATTAAAGATTACTGCTTTGTGGGCAGGAGCTGCATATACTGTATACTGTTTCTCAACGCAGAGCTGGTTACTATGGACAAATAGCCTTTTTCCCCACTAAGACTGGTTGGTTTGTAAAAAGGTATCCTGTGGTCTCATCATCCATCCCACAATCTTCCAAAACCTGCAAATGAGAGATATACAACACCTATAATGGTCGCTGTACATGCATAGGTCATTTTGTGGAACAGAAATCATGCACACATTATGTTCTCTGTACAGTTATACTTTGATTAGCAACATGTTTAGAATTGTCTCTATTTTATTTAGGAAGCAGCTTTCAGAGATTTCAGCATTTTCAGCTTTCAGCATTTTTTTTTAAAAAAATCTATAAATGGTGTTTCTCTACATTCTGAACAGACTATTTGAACACAAATTTGGCATTAGAAATGGTAACAGTGAGAGAGCAGTGGGAGAGATTTCACCAGTGGTGGGATTCAAATATGTGAATAACCGGTTCTCTGTGTGGACACCGATTCCGGAAGTCCATTCTGGGCCTGAGCAACAAAAAATTAGCTACTGGTTCTGCCAAAGTGGTGTGAACTGGCTGAATCCCACCACTGGATTTCACCCTCCTATTACTGATCTGTTGCCTTTTTTTCTCCAACCAAACGTGAAATAGCAAAGTTAAATGTATTAAGTATTCTGTCCATTTGGAATTATAATAATTGTAATATTTATAGTTAATACTATAAGTATTAATTATGCTAGAATGATGCTGTTACTAATACTTATGCTATTGTGAATGGCACACATTTCAAGATATTAGTTCTCACAAAATGATAATCCTGAATACAAAAATACCTTTTGTAGATACATTCTATGACCAAATAAATAAATCATATTATGGATTAATAATGCGGTAGTTCACACATCATGCTAAGACTAGGGCTCAGTTCCCACAACAAAGTGAACCATCAATTATTCAGTAGTAGAGGTGTAGCACACTGTTGTGTTGTGTCAATCCATCTTTGCCTCTGATCCAATGTTTATATTTTCTCCTAGTTGTTTGTATTGAGAAGAATATTTTTTTGTGTCTAATGCTATGGAATCCTGTCTTTAATTATTAACATTAGAACAAATTTATTAAGTGGCATAAGGCTTTTCGTGTTTCTGGATATATTATTCTCTTGCTGCTTTATATGCTTGCTGTTTCTGGTCAAGTCATCTGCTGGAGGCTATTGGCCTAGTTCACTTCATATCTCATATCTTTTCCATGAAGCCTATGGCGCATCTTTTTATGATGACCTTTTAAAATCTCTACCTCTCTCTAATATCTGTATGGATTTTAATTTTGTAACAGAGCTTTGCTGCTTCTTGCAAACCACCTCGGAATATATGGGAAAAGAAATGGTAATCAATAAGCTTAGTTGATGTCTAAGTCTAAATCTAAGCATATGGATGTTGCTGCTATTCTTTGAATCCATTTTTTCTTTCTGCTGCTCTGCTCTATTTCTTACAACACAACATTAGATGGTAAGCTTCTTGAAGTAGGGATCTATCCTGTTGGACTGAACCAAAATTCTATGCACAATACTGGAGTTACATAAATATTACAAATTAATCAGAAATAAAATGGCATCATCATGTGTGTCCTACTAATATCAATGATTGCTGTGTATAACAAGTCATATACTTTCAGTATAGTTATTTTTGAATTTCAGTGCTAGGGAATGTGAAATGTAAGATATCTATCTTTTTAATGTTGCTGGGTATTTTTGTCAAAGTTATCTTCCTGTCTGAAAAGATAAAGTAGTCTGATTATCATTCTTGTAATGGCTTTCTGTCCAGGAAAGTCTGCAGTCATCATAACTAAAATGTGCTTACTTTGAAGGAAATTTGGTATGTACCAATACAGGAAAATGTGTGAAAGGTCCTAAAAGATGTCTATTATTATCTAATTGTAAGTCATTGTTTAATTAACTTCCACTAAGGATGTTTGATGTCTTCAGCTGTTAGAATTTGCCAGTTTGATAAGAGTCTACTTTTTATCTGCACTAGTTATATTATTTTTTTCTATTATTCTACTTATGTGCAATTATTACAGATGTGTGCCATTAAAAAGTAGATATTGTCTTTATTGTTAGCAAACCTAAGAAAAGATTGGAGACAAAGGTATACCTTTGTCAAGGACAGAAGAAGGTTTGCCCAATTCTTTCACTCCCTCGTCATGGTCCCTCCTTTGCAAAATGTAAAGTGGAATATATGGTCAGAAATAATATTTAAATTCATTCAGAATACTCTATTTTTAATATATATATATATATATATATATATATATATATATATATATACAAATATATTACAAATATATATATATATATTTGTTAAAAAAATTCAATGCTTTGGATTTGGATTTCATCCCAAAACAGCACTTCAGAACCAACATAGCAGTTCTCTACAGACTGAAATTTGTTTATTTATGGTTTCATTTGTGACATTGCATAGAATTATACAACAATGCCTGCTATCTTGAAAGGTTGCTGAACCCAACTCTGATCAGAAGATTCATTTAAACTTTTTTTTCAGCTTTTTGCCATTTTGTTATTCACTCTATTTCTTAAAGTTAATTTTTCTTTTGAAGATACACTCACCAGGCAATGTTTCAAAGTTGTCATTCTGAAGATATCTAAGCTTTAAGGTGGTTAGATAAGCAATTTCTGAAAGTAATTAGAAGTTGGTGAACTTAGTGTCCTTTAAAAGGCTTTGCCACTGTTGTGATGATTGGTCCCTTCATCTCCCAACACTCAATTCCATGGGAAATCACTGTCCCATACTCTGCTATCTGAAGAACCGGTCTACTCACCAGTTCTTCAGTCTTCTTCACACTTCACAAAGATATGCTTGCTTAGCTTCCCCTGGAAGGCGATGTAGAGGATAATTCTTAAACATCAGATTAAGTTACCATTTATTTTAATAGATTAATAACTTCTATTTATTTACTGCTGAATTAAAATAGATTTTTCAGAAGTTTACAAAGCAATCTACAAAAATTTCCATTACAGTTAAAAACAATACAAATATAAAAAATGGAACAACCAATAACTAATGGAAGTTGCAACAGTGTAATGATAATTTAAGAGGTATGATAATGATAAATAAAAATTATAACAAAAGATTCACACACACTTATTTATTTATTTTATACACAATTAATGAAACAATCTTTAACCTTAAACAAAAATAGAAAAGAAACAACCCCCAAGAAACTAAAATTATAAACTATGAAAGAAAAGAAAGAAGAAAAATCTACCGAGTATTTTATACTTATTCATCGTTGCTGGTTCATTTATTTAAATGAAGATAAATGTCATTTTATTTCATTCACATCTAAATAAAATTAAATCAGTTTATATGATTACCCAAATGATTAATTAAAATGCATTTAATAATTTCCCCTACATTCATGATAAAAATTACCATTTAGTAATATTCCCAGCAGGCATTTCTTAAGACCTTTGAAGGAAATGTACTTAGAAACAAAAAAAAGAGGCAGAATTTAGATTAATATTGAAGGCATTAAATCAATGAATTATTAAAGTGAATATTCTGCCTCTATTCTCAGCTGCCTTGGTGGGTATGTGAAGTTTCTATGTGTATAATTTTCTTATTACTTTCAGTAGAGAAATTAGCTCTGCAGGCATTTGACATAGATCCGACTCTTTCACTGAAGTGAACAGTGAAATCTGTAAAGGCCAAGCCAATCCCTCCCATAATGTACATAAGATGAAAGAGAAGGATGGATCCACAGACAACAAAATAAGCATGTGGAAGATGGCTTCCAAGGAATTTATTACGAAAATGTGATATTAGCACTGTTTGGGAGAAGGAAGTGAGGAGACAGGTAAGCAGTGGTTCATTCCATGGGATAATCAACCTATGGTGCTCCAGATGTTGTTAAATCCAATCCCAGCATTTATAAGAACCATTGCCACCAGGGAGATATACTGAAGCTTTCCCACAATAACTAACACCAATTTTTGAAGATTACAAGTATGATCTCCACTAGCCTACCTGAGAATACCTATTACATTTTTGCATGCCAGGAGAGTGATTTTCATCACTGCTCATACACAATAGGCCTAATCTTATTATTATAGCATGCAATAAACTCATCAACATTTAATTGATCCCATGCTGGTCTATTTATTTCTTGTTATCTCCCAGTTCATGTTTAAATATAACTATTGAAAGCATTCTGCAGACTTACCCCACCTGACATCCTTTTTGCTAGGACTGCAAATTCCAGAATTTCCAGCCAGCAGAAAATTGGGAGTTGTAGCCTAACACATATGAGGGGTGCCAGGAAAAACTAGCAAACTTAGCAAAGTGAAAATCTTTCACTACTGATCATGAAAGACAATAATACTTTATGACCCAGCATAAATTTCACACTGTAGTAAAGTCTGTTAGTTTTTTTAATAACAGTCACCAAGGAAATGCATGTTCTTTTATAGATAGATAGATAGACAGATAGACAGACAGACAGACAGACAGACAAACAGACAGACAGACAGACAGACAGACAGACAGACAGACAGACAGACAGATGAATGAGAGAGAGAAAGAGAGAGAGATGGATAGATGGATTTAGATTTAGATTTAGATTTAGATTTAGATTTAGATTTAGATTTAGATTTAGATTTAGATTTAGATTTAGATTTAGATTTAGATTTAGATTTAGATTTAGATTTAGATTTAGATTTAGATTTAGATTTAGATTTAGATTTAGATTTAGATTTAGATTTAGATTTAGATTTAGATTTAGATTTAGATTTAGATCCTCAAAAGAATACATTAGACATTATCAAATACAAGAAAATAAGGAAGAATGGACAAAATGAAAACCAGAGACCCATGTTTCTAAATTGTGTTTTAGATTTGGAAATCAGGATGATCTCCAAATGTAATAGAAGAAAATTTGGCCGCTTTCTGATCAACCAATTTGTGATTTAACTAAATCTTGCTATCTCTGTGAAATAGTTCATTCTATATATTAGAACATAATTGTAATATTTGGGGGGAAAGTAATAACTCTTTGGTTCATGTTGATAAAAAACAAACCAGTATATTTTGCCACTAAAATTAAGTTTCTTTCATTCAGATTTATTGATGAATAATAAGTCAGACCAAAAACCAAGAGAGACATATAGAGATTCTTTCAGACTGAGTTCTTTATTGTTTCATACTATGGACAAAATCTTGCCAGATTAATATCTACAATATACCTTGTGAACTATTAGGGAAGAGCTGTCTTTACCCTCTTTCTCTCACGCATAATATCTGGACTGACTTGCCTCTTACTTTTCATGCATCCTTCCTTCCTAAGTATCCATCTCCTTATTATATTCCATCACCTAATCACATATCCCATTCACCTGTCAACTGCCTTAAAGAATAGAGGTATCTTTCAGTGGGATATGCCTATCATTTCAAAATTAAATGAAGTTGCTGCAAGGATGTAAACCATAAATGTCAAGGCTATCTGCACATCTGTTTTTATTCATTGCAGGTTCTGAATTAATAAATGACTAGCCAAGAATAATGTTTTATGTTTTAGAAGCTATGGAGAAACTGTGGCATATGAGCCAATATGGAAGAGGTTTCTTGGATGTTGACAGAGGACCATAAACTAATCTTAAATCTTGATTTTTAGAGCCACTGGAGAGTATGAAATCATTTTAATGTTTAAAAGTGGTATATATGGTAGTTCTAAAAGAAATATAATGTTTGAAGATTGTATCTGGGGAAATATCAGGATTGTCATATGTTTCCTATGGATTATTATTATATATGGTGTATACATGTCTGTCAGTTTTGTATGCTACAGTACCTCCATCAAAAAAATCTGAACAATGCACACCAACAACAAACACACCTACAACATAACATTTCTGTTATACAAATTAATTGAATAATAACCAGTAAGAGAGCTAACAATTTAGACTCATAACTATTAAACAAGCAAAAAGGCATATGAATTAAACTTCATGCTTGGCCCAAGACCCTGTAAAAGTGATATCCCTTCAACTGAAGGGATAATTCACTAAATTAGTACTGGCATGAATGGTGTCTGTCACTGTGGCTAGGCCTCTAAATATCATACATAAATAAATATCTCAGCATCAATGGGTGGCTTTGATTCTGTAAATAAGTTGCTTCTGATCACCTTATTTTCTAAAGAATTGTGACATTTGACATTGAAAAACAAGAATATTTTTAAAAACAAAAACTAAGCTACAGTGCTTCTTTAGGTTAGTGACTACTTATTTATAGACAAAAGCATATATAGAGAAAAAGCTATAAAATGCAGCAATGGTTTCAGAAGGTATTAGTATTAATTCTAAATTAAAATTTGCAGAAGGCATTAGTATTAATTCTACATTATAATTTGCTAAATTTCAGATTAAAAAAACAATTAAAATAAAACGTCCTTGTTAAATAAGAAGCCACAATCATATATGTTGATGAGGGATTATCACCAGACATAATACTTGCAAGAAACCATTGATAGAATTTAATCAGGATACTATTAATCTAAACGATGCTTAGTAGGGTGAACTGTTCAGATAATTCTCAAAAATTTAAGAAAGTTAAATTAAATTTTAAGATTGAAGAATTTTTCTGTGTATGCCTGTCAAAAATCTGACTTTGAATTTTGTATCTGCTTGCATCTGTCAACAAGAACAAAAATTGGAACAATCAAAGATAGTACCATGTCTGTCTTGGAGCACTAAATTTATAGATTATTGAATTTGTAGATTTGGAGTACCTTATTTAACATTCTGAGTAAATGTCGCAGAAATTACATTCAATTTGTGAACATTATGAGCTGGCCAATTTTGGAGACATGACAACATCCTTACCACCACCATCACCCTTATAGTTTTGGTGCTTTGCCCAGTTCAATACCACTTTGTCTTACAAAACAAAACAGGAAGTTCTCTCTTCTAATCCTCCTTTTTTCTATCCTAAAATACTTTCTGGAAGACGCTTCTGAAAGTAAGAAAGAAGCTAAGTGTTACAACAACTCTGTAAATCTCTATAATTGTAAAAGAATGAAAGAAAAATGCTGACTTTGCTGCCTATATATGGGCTTAGGAGAGTGAGAAAGAAAGAAATGCCTGGGGGCAAATGAGAGAAACAAAAACTGGAAGAGGGCCCTGCTTTTTCGTTCCAATAATTACAATGGCCAAATTAATACACAGAGCAAAGCAATTATAAACTATTATTATAGGAAATTCAGTTTGGCTTTTACCGGTATTATGATTTGTAAATCAGGCTGCAACATAGTACAATAAATTGAAACAAACAAACATTTTAAATGCTTTATTCAAAAGCATTTACAAAAGTTGCTATCTATATGTATTTGGGTGCATATAGAGTGTCCTTATATGGGAGCAGTTGGGGAATCAGATATTAACAGCACAATGCAATCCTAACCGAAAATATGTGTCGCTGATTTTAATGAGACTCTTGGATGAAAAAAATGAAGAGAACAAAAAATGTAAGTGAAAACTGGGGAAAAACACATCATGGACTGTGCTTTTTGCCAGAAATATTTGAATATACTATTTCTCATTAGCAATGGAGGAGAAAGGAGAACATACGGTATAACAATCTTCTCTTTTATAATGTGTTGACTCTTCAACATTACATTGCCATTGTTCAATATGTTTCCATTATATTTATAGCACAGGGTGTAAGATTTTACCACATGAATAGCTCCCTCAATGGCAATTTAATGGATATCTCTTTTGTCTTATTAATGCAGTACATAGTAAAGTAGCATTGATTAATCAAGAGGTACACTTTGTTTCTCCTTTAAAGCCAAGTTTAAAATATTAATCTACAAGCCCCCAAAATAAAATTAGTTTGAGAAACCAGGCTCTACATAAGTTGACAAAAGAAAAGACTGTCAATAAATGAGATTTGAAATACTGTGTTTATTATTTTATTTTATTATTTTATATTTTATTATTTTATTTTATTTTCATTTCATATATTAAATTTGTTTGCTGCCCATCTCACCAAGATATATTTTGGGGTTAAACTTTAAGGTTCTCATTAGACATGCTCTCTTCTATCAGTGAAACATTTCAAGCCCAAGATAGAAGACGATACTCAATTTTTTAGCTCTTCAGGACAGCATGTATTTAGCCCCTCTCTGAAATGTGTGAAGATAACTTAGGTTTGGCACCACCTGTGACCTCAATAGTAGGGTGGAGTTAGATTTATGGTTAGGGATTCAGAAGACTGAGGATTGCCAGGGGAAAACCCTATTTGTGAGGTTGGGCCTTAGGGGATCAGTAGCTGCTTCCTTGACTATGCTTTTTGAGGCCAATTCAGGTTTGCAATCATATCCTGGGGGATTTCATACTACCACCTCTTGGGCTGGACTCAGAAGCAGCCCAGGAGTTCAAGGCCACATGGCAACCATAAACCTGACCTAGATTATTTCAGCTTCATGCAGTGGCAGCAGTGGCGGCGGGAGGACGGCGAAGGGGCGCGGCTGCCCAGTCGCTGCCACCTCTCCGGCCTCGCTCGGTGTGAACGGTGGTGGTGGCGGCAGGAGGACGGCGAAGGAGTGTGGCTGCCCAGTCGCTGCCACCTCTCCGGCCTCGCTCGGTGCGAACGGTGGTGGCGGCGGCAGGAGGACGGCGAAGGGGCGTGGCTGCCTGGTCATCGCCGCCTCTCCGGCCTCGCTCGGCGTGAACGGAGGGGGTGGCAGCAGCGGGAGGACAGCAAAGGGGCGCGGCTGCCCGGTCACCGCCGCCTCTCTGGCCTCGCTCAGCGTGACCGGCGGCAGCGGCAGCGGGAGGACGGGGAAGGGGCATGACTGGAAATGTGTTCATTTATATTTTCAAAGTTATTTTTAATTTCCTCGTGGTTTGAGATCATTGTTGTTTGGATTAGTTGCAACATAGCATAGATCTCCTTCTGGAAATATTTGTTTTTTCTTGGTATATTCTTTCTGCGGATCTCTGGTTTTCCATGATAGCTAAAAATCAGGATTTTCCTTTCTCTGCAGACAGCTTTAGAGTCACAGTTAAGTTGGTATTTGTAATCCAGAAAGGTCAATTCTTTTTTTTAGAGTTTATAATTCTCACTTTGTAGATAGTCCAAAATGTTTTCTTTCTTTTTTGTCACAGCTGTTCTCTGTTATTAAGACATTGAAGGACACCAGAAACAGGTTATCTTTTCCTGGGCTTTGTCAGTCCCTGTAATAAAGCAACTGCTGTTGAATATTTTCATCCACCACTAGATGTCAGCACCAGTCAGTAATAGACAATTGTTTACTTCTATTTTCATGATTTAAAAGGAAAATCTTAACAGATTCCACCGATTTCAAACTTATCCAAATTAAATCTTATATTCATTTCATTTTAGTATATTTCTGTTCCCCCTGAAAAGTTTAATTCACCGCTTCCATCTGTAGGAGGGTGAGGCAAAGATCCCCCCCCCCCCTTCTCACTTTCGGAGGCTTTTTGCTTCTTGGGGTTTTTCTTTTTCTTTTTTCCAGGAAATCAATTTTCAAGTAGAAGAGAGAAAATCACTGTTCTTACCCAGTTCCAAACATGTTGTTTACAGTCAGCTTAAAGTAGTGCTTTTGGGCTTCGGCTGCTTATAGCTTGGGCTAGACTCTGAAATTAAGCTTGCCTTTCTCCTCCTGGTTTCTGGAGAGCTTTTCCCAAACCAATCAGATCAACCGCCATCTCTCCGCAATCGGCGGGACTTCCTTCCTTCTTTGTTGCCTCTACGGGGCAACTTCAGGCCCATTTAGGGTCCCCCTAGCAGGCAGAAATTGACTGTAGGGTGCGGAGCCCTGCGATCCCTCAGCTGCTGAGCTACTGTGAAAACCGGAAGCCCCATTTCTTCCTTCTTATTGTGCACTCCAACAATCAGCCCAGAGCCTTCTTCCAAGTGACCCAATCCCTCTTGGATCAAGAAGGGATGGAGCAATATCTGCACGGTAGAAAGGGATATTAACAATAATGGAGCCACTTCACAAGTTCATCCATCTCCTGGAATCTCTAGGCTTGCTGGAATAACCAAGTCTTAAGGAACTTTTGGAAGCTTGGAAGTGATGAGGCCAACCTCATATCAGGGGGGAGAAATTTCCACAATGTAAGCACCACTGCATAAAATCCTGCCAGAAAGGGCCTGCCAAATGCAGATACCTAGCCAACAGAAACTGTAACATGCCACCTCTGTTAGATTAGGTAAGACAGGCAAAGGAAATTTGGGAGAGGTGCTCCCTCAAGTAATCAGTCTTATGCCATGAAGGGCTTTAAAGGTCAATATCACTATATTGATTGTCAGTCTGCTTTTGGATCCAATACAAGGTTCTGTTTTTGACCTTTCAAGTCCTTCATAGCTTGGAGCTGGGTTATTTGAGGAACCTCCTGTTCTTGATTACAACTGCCCATCCCATCAGATCTTGAAGAAGAGGCATGCTACAGGTCTTGTCTGTTAGAGAATTATACCCAGTGGGCTTAAGGAACTGGGCCTTCTCTGCTGTGATATACAAATCATGGACTAAAGTGAGATCCCTACCTATTTTCTGCAAGTCCCTCAGAGAATTGGTGAGATCTTGAGGTGGCTTCCTTGCTAATATAATCTCTTGTGTGTCTTATGCTTTTAACACTTTTTAATAATGTTTGATATTTTATGACATGTTTGTTGTCTTATTATCTTTGTTATATGTCAGAGTCACTTCTTTTGAGATGGGCGGCCATATAAATTTGATATACATGATTCCCTTATAAACAGAAGAACACTGACACTGACATTTCCTAAACTCTGCTGAAGATGTTACCTACCCTGCTATGAAACTTTCAGAAACCAACCCACAAGCTCAGAGAATGACCTTCACCCTCAAATTTTATATATGTATATATATGTATATGTATATGTGTGTGTGTGTGTGTGTGGTTGTATATGTGTACACACACACACATATATATACACATACAAATAAATAAAAAAAAAAAACATTACCATACTATTTATAAATGCTTTGAATTTTTTTGTAACGCCTACATTTCTATTAATAATCCTGTTCCATCTCCACAGATGTGTACAGAATTTGATTGATGTGAGTCAGAGCATTGTAGCAATTTGCATGATGAAAATTTTCATTTTCTTCTACTTATTTCAAGTATTCAGTTGAACAGTGCAATGCCAGCTCAGTCATCCTCTATCAGGAGAAAAACTGCTGGAATGGAGGGAGGCAAGGCAAGGCTGGAGTAAACTGTGGGTGTGGACTGTTGCAAGTACACTAGACAGTTGAAGAAGAAAAAGGGGCATTAGAAGAACATATGAAGGATAGCAAAGAAGATGCACTGAAGCTAGTACACAATGAAAGCTTACTGAATACTGGAGAGATTGGAGAAACTCTCCAGAAACTAGCCAGAAAGGGGGGGGGAAGGGAAGATCAAATGAAGAATAGAAAAGAGACAAAATATTGAATGGCTAGTACATAACAAATAGAAGGCAACTTAGATAACAAGAAAACTTGTCAATGGCTAAGAGCAAGAAAGTTGAAGGAAGAGATTGTGGCGGGTTCTGGCTGTACAAGATCAACCCTCAATAACAAGTGATACAAAGCCAGAATGAGAGGACAACAACAGGCAGCAATGCCATCTCTGCAAAGAAACTAAAGAAATGGTGGATCACCTAATTAGCTGCTGCAAGAAGATTACACAGTCTGCAAACAATGACATGATAAAGTAGCAATAATGGTGCACTGGAATATCTACAAGAAATATCATTTTTTCCTGCAAGCAAGAACTGATGAGACCACAAAATAGACAACATAATAGAAACCAAAGAAACTAAAGTGCTCTGGGACTTTACAATTAGAACAGATAAACACCTGCAACATAACACTCTTGACTTAACAACTGCTGATAAAAAAGACCCCAAAAAAAATCTAGATAGTGGATGTTGCTCTACCTAGAGACAGCAGAAAAGAAGAGAAACAACTGAAAAAATCACAAAATACAAAGACAAAGAAGTAGAAAATAAAATATAGTATCGATTACAATTGCACCTTGGGTACAATTCCAAAACATCTGGAGCAGCACTTGAACATCATCGGCATTGATAAGATCACCATCACCTGTCAAGCCCCGAAGAACCAAAAAGGACATGTAATAATTCTTCTAAGCAGATTTTGTTTATAGCTCCACACCTATAGACAGAAGTTTGCCAAACTAAAGCTGTCTGATATCTACACAAGCTTCCGAGGGGGCTGCTGGTGAGGAGGGGGGCGTGGGGGAGGTGGGGCTGGGGTGACGGTGTGCATGCCCACAGAGAGGGTTCCGAGTGCCGCCTCTGGCATGAGTGCCATAGGTTCGCCCCCACTGTCCTATGGTTACTGGCCTTGGAAACTGAGATCTGTTTTGAGCTCATCCTCAGCATAAAGAACTGTTCCCAGTCAATGTAGAAAAGTCTTGCAGAGATTGAGAGAATACAGCATTTGAACATATTTATGAATGCATCAATTTGCTTATTATTTATTAAAATATTTATAACCCAATTACTTTCTTATGATTGCAGGGTAGCACATATGAAATTAGAAGAATAAAATAAAATATAAATAAAATAAAATTTTAAACAGCTCATTTCAGTTCATTATGTGATTACCTTGATTTACAACAACTTTGTTTAGCCAATTCACTAGATAAATTTTTTAAAAAAGGTGTCAGCAAAAGAGAGAGAGAAAGAGAGAAATGAGTTTCCCTGTGAATGTTTCTTTTTTTCTCCTTGGTTTTTTTTGTGTGTGCTGCTTCATTTCTTTGATGTGAATTTACTGGTGACATTTAAAAAGCTTTGAAAAGTTTGTTTGATATTTTAGTTAACTTGAGCAATATAGTTAAAACTAAATTGCTTTAATAAATAATATATTTTAATAAATAATAATGAAATGTATTCCAGTGCTTATTTTACTATATTTGTTTTACATAGAAGCAATTAAAAGTAGAGCTGTGCTTGACCAAATGCATACCTTTAAATTATCCAATAGGCTGCAGGAGTATTCTTAGGCTTGAAGTTAGTTCAATTGTATGGCAGTCTTTGATTTTTTCCCCTTCAACAGCTTCTATGAATCAATCTAATTTCATTAAAGAGAATATCTGACAGTTCTCTTTAACACAATAAGCACTGAATTTGACTTAGCAATTTGCAGAAAAACCGAGTATTGCTACAATGTCTAGCTGTCATTGGCTACACAACCATGTGAATCTTATATGTAGAAAATTACATCCACTAGTGAAATAGCTATGTGAATTTAATCTGCTCACCAAGGCTGATAATCACATGGTCAGCTATGTTTAGAAATGTGTGGCTCTGTTTGTCTCTCTCCTTATACAACATTTATTCAAGAAAGTTTAGTTGCAATTTCTATTCCTGTCACTGGCAAATCAGTCAAGTATCGTGTGTCATTAGCCTTGACAATAGGATCGAATGTTTAAAAAATGCCATTCTCTGTCAAATCATTGTCAGGAGTAATATGCAACATACACAGACATGCATAAACGCATGAGGTTTTAGTGCCATGGTAAATAGACTTTATTTCCTTTCACCTATGATCATGCTTGCTTTTATTCTCCTATTCTGCTTGCATCCCTTCCATCTTTCTGATATAGGATTTAGAAAAGATTATTTAAGAATATGTACAGTTTTTCATAATTTTATTTGGATGTGTTGGTGCCCCTGTTTCCTGAATCTGATTTGAGAATGCATTGACTGTTGTAACTATTTTATGGTCTTGTTAAAAAAAAGATGTAATTTTAAAAAGATAGGAGAAAGTGTAAAGTCTATAGTTTAAAAAATATCACTGCATAGATATTGGTTGTGAAATTAAAAACTATATCTTATATTTACCTATGAACCAGCGTCATCCTTATTCTAGGAAGTTGTACCTTAATGGATTGAAAACTTCAGCAATCTGAACCTAAATAAGGTAGATAAAACACAGAATCACTAGCCCATTCTGATACCACCTAATCTCCTAAATGGAGGAAATAAAGTAGAAGAATAGAGGTTTACTAAATGCCTTTTTTGGTCTGTTATAGCATAGAGATAGGAATTTGCAGGCTTCCAAATCTTCTGGTGAGATGGATGGATGATATTTTTAGATATTGAAAAGTGCCACTTCTTTTCCCAGGCAACAAATTTGTAAAAATTGTACACTTATTTCAATTAAAAGAAGGGAAAGGATTCCCAAAACCATAACCTTAAAAATACCTGCCATTTACCAATTTTGGCATACTCTTCAGCTAACAACAGCAACTTATTAAAGGGTTGCAAAAATAACAATCAATCATGGAAGCAGAGGATAATTTAAAGAAGAGGTGATATTTCATGTCTTCTTGCTCTCTTGCTTGTGGATAAATTGGTTGCAACAGGCATTAGGTAAAGAAAAAAGCTTAGCCCTAGATGGTGAAGCATCAAAACATGAGGAAAATTATACTTTGGATGGTTTCAGCCTTTCTCTACCTATCTGTGCTGTGTATGCATCTTTTGTGCAGTACTATTCACAAGCATGTATTCATTTCTCTTATGGGATAAAGTCTCTTTAAGAGCTCTGCTCGGGCAAGATTTTCTGTTTCTTTTTCAGGCTATATCATTTTTGCATGCAGTCAGGTTTTCTAATATATCATTATTTCACTGCACAAACTCTTGCACAAGAATGAAAATAGAGTAATATGCATACATATTGCAATATTTTCCCGTGTGGGGTAGGAAACAGTCATTTCCTAAGTGAAAGATATCCTCAGCATGCTAAAATGAACCTTTATTTATTTTTATTTTTTTGAGGAGCAGAAAACAAACAAAACATTTTGACTCAAACAATGAGCTTACACTTAGTGGCTCTGATCTTTCTGTATGCCTGTAATCAATATTTTAAATACCAGGGCTTAATTTTTTGTTCTGACTCTTATTATGAGCATCAACTCTGAAACATGTTGAGGTAGCCAGAATGATTTGAGTGTTTCCTTTTGTTTAACACAAGTAGGATTAGAGAGCCATGCTTTTAAATATAAGAATTAAACTGTGGTTTCCAGACACCAGCTTAACTCAAAAACTCTGTTCTGCAAAAAGAAATTCACAATACGCAAAGACAGAGGTAGAGAAATTAAAACAAAATAGGTAACAATTGACTGTGAGAATCAGTAGTCAGCACAACCTGGACTGAGTTCTAATTATTGTAGTGATGCTCATGGGTTCATAAAACTGTGTTTGTATCGGAATGTATAGTTCATAATGCTAAAATTACAATTTTTGTTTCCTGAGGAAACAATAGTCCAGAGCCTGCTGCCATCATAACTGTCCTGCAAGTTATCATTATATAAGTTTCATAAATATCCAGGACTTGCTTTACCTTAAAATTTGAACAATTGTAAGCACCTTGATCCCATAATCCTATTACATTTTTGTCAAATAATGAACATTGCCAAAAAATCATTTTAGGAATTTCTTTGGCTGATAAATATTTACCAACTCCCCGGTTCTCAGAGTCTTTCAGGAAGAGAGTTGAATCAATGAAGGAAGCCTGACCGCTTTTGGAGGCTGTGAAAAAGAATTTGCCTAAGAACAATGCCATAAGACATTCAATAAAAATGTTCGGCTGTATTCTTGTGACTTAGCAGGGACTTGGCAGCCTAGAGCCTCAGCACTGTATCTGTTCTTCACATAGAACATAATTGCTGTGAAGTGGAAAATACATTTTTCTCCACTTTGAGGAGAGAAACAGATAAAAACCCTACTGTATACCTTGTGTGAGGCACATCAGTTTTATGAAACAAAGACTTCCCCCAAAGACTCAAAATTTTCCCCAAATGCAGTTTTATGCATTTCTATGATGTCCCCTCCTTGACTTTGTGGCCTTCAGCTCCTGAAAAATGCTAAGTGCATCCTTGGCCACAAGGACTGCCTTCCCCCACCCTCCGATTGTCCCCCTGAAGCTTTGCAGAACTGGATGCAAAGAATTCATCTGTCCCACGTCCTTAATTTTGGTACCCTGCAGGCTTGTTCTGCATATTAGTATTGGCAGACTTCAGGATTGCAAGAATGTTTGTGCTTACTCAAACCCTGCTGAATTTATTTTGTTTGCTATTAGAATCCTGCTATGCATCACCAAGAGACAGATGCCAGATAGTGGCTCAGGGGCAAACACACGCTTGGAATTAAAGAACAAGGTGCCCTTGAGCAGATGCTCAGCTCGGATATTTGATTTTAGGAGGGCACAACTCACATTCTTTTCATGTGAGGCTATACTCTGGGTTTTCTTCCAACCTAATTGAGAGAGTGGAATAATTTTGTTATTTTTTATTCCTCTTGCTGAATCACAAGGAATGAACTTGCTGATCAGCTAAAGATCACCTATTGCTCTGCCAGCTGATCAAAAAGCCACCCTTTCGCCATCTCTGGTTTCCATTTCCTTAATGATTCCATCTGAAAGTACAAGCAGAGAGCCTAGAAACCACTGCATCAGAAATGTCTTGGGTAGATATATGTCTTCTATCCAGACTATCAGATCAGTAATGGCACATTAAGTACCGAAGTTATCCAGGGATGAATTTTCATTTGTAAAATACCTCTGTGAAATTGAGATTTCCTTCATAGCAGCAAAGGGAGGAGGACAGCAAAGCATCCCTCCTTCCAGAACTGATTTTGAATATTGTAAACAAGAGAATCAGTTGGTGAGACCTGACCACAGTTATTCATTTTGATAACATCAGGGCTGAACAACAATAAAACACTCCACATGGCTGCCGTTAAAGAATACCAGCCTCTTAAATTGATCCCAGTTGCAAGGGAATCTTGATTGGGAGTGGCAGGAGGGTGCGTAATAATCCTTCTAATTGTGAATCTGGGTGGTAAGTGCTGACAGACATAGAACCAAAATTAGGCCATTGAAAGAAAGATGTTTCATATTTGGACTGCAAAACTCTGAACCACCATTACATGTGAATAAAGAAATAATTAAAACTCTGATTTGTTCTAATATCTAGTGGTTACCTGCATATTTGCAGTCCAGAAGTGGTCCTGGTCCTGGTCCTGGTCCTGGTCCTGGTCCTGGTCCTGGTTCTGGTTCTGGTTCTGGTTCTGGTTCTGGTTCTGGTTCTGGTTCTTCTCCTCCTCCTCCTGCTCCTCCTCCTCGTCCTTCTCCTCCTCCTCCTCCCACACTTCCTTCTCCCACTCCCCTCCCCTCCCCCTATACATATAGAATAGGTGGCACCTGGCTCAATAGTAGTAAATCAGAGAAGGATCTTGGAGTCCCATAAGACCATCACTTAAATATGAGCCAGCAGTGTGCTGAAGCTGCCAAAAAAGCTAACATAGTCCTAAATTGCATTAAGAGAGGAATAGAATCAAGATCATATAAGTGTTAGTACCACTTTATAATGCCTTGGTACTACTACAATCTTATCGGGATCACCAAAGAACTTCTGGGTTGAAAGGATTGAATGATGACATCACTGTTGCCCAGGGGCATCCAGTTGGGGGTTTCTTTCACATCCCTGTTAATTTGCCTACTGAAGTGGTACCCATCTACTCGTGGTCGCCCTTTTTCAAAACTGCTGAGTCGGCAGGAGCTGGAGTGTGTGACAGGAACTTATCTCATCCCACAACTGCAACCAGGTCTTGAATGCAAGCCTGCCAATCATCAACACAGCGTCCTAGCCTTGTGTGCCATCATGCTCCTATATAATGTGCTGGTAAGACCATAGTTGGAATATTGCATGCAATTTTGGTCTCCATGATATAAAAAAGATTTTGAGACTCTAGAAGGAGTGCAGAGAAGAGCAATAAAGATGATTAGGGGATAGAGGATAAAACATATGAAGAACAGTTGCAGGAATTGGTTATATCTAGTTTAATGACAAGAAGGACTAAGGTTGACATGATAGCAGTGTTCAATTTATTCTCCAGAGCACCTGCAGGCAAAGCAAGAAGCAATGGATGGAAACTAATCTAGGAGAGAACCAACCTAGAACTAAGGAGATTTTTTTCTGACAATGAGAACATTGTCATCAGTTGCCTCCAGAAGTTGTGAGTGCTCCAGCACTGGAGGTGCTTTAAGAAGAGGTTTGTCTGAAATGGTATAGGGTTTCTTGCTTGAGCAGGGGATTGGACTAGAAAACCTCCAAGGTCCCTTCCAACTCTGTTATTCTGTTATATACAACTTTCCAGCTTCTAGCATCATATTTATTTACAGAAATATTTTTGAGTTCCACTGGGATAGAGGAGACCATTCTGAGAAACCACATAGCTCACATTCTGTACCACATTCTCACATAATTTAAATAGACCTTCTGGCACAAATGTTGCCTACTTCTGTTGGCTATAATTCCTCAATGTATTGATCCCTTGCCAAAACTATTCCTGCCTGAAATAACTTTTGAGAATTCATATCTTCCTTTGAAGAATTCCTACAGGTGCTTACATATTTATACGGTCCAGTTTTGGTTATCACTTTCTGTACCTTTATTTTAAAAAAGTGTTTGTGAGCATTTTTATGTATCTAGCCATCATAAACTATTTCTTGGGAGCTGTGGCGATTTGGTATGCACAAATATGTTGTCATTGTTTATCTCTAAGATGAAAGAACGAGTTGTGTAATGTGACTGCTTGTTTTTGGGAACTGTCAGAAAAAAACTTAAAAGAAAAATAAAGCAGAAGTGTTATGTTTATGTAATAAAGACTCAGTACACTAGGTATGGAGCACTTCTGTATTCTAATAGCCTGCTTTAAACAAATTAAAACCTTCACCAAGACAATCCAGTCCATATATTTTACCAAGCTTCACTATTTATCCTTGGTTTGACAAAACTTGCAACTGCATTCAGAATCTTTTGCAAGGGGTGTAGGAGTGATGTTGAAGAGTGGTATACAAAATATGTCCAAATGATGAACAAAGCTGACAATTTCATATTTTTCCATATTTATTTTTCCATCTTATTCATGAAAAGTTATTCTTTATTTTAAAAAACAAACTAAATAAAGCTGCTCTGACTTTTGATTTAAATGAGTTCACTTCTGCACAATAAAATAAAACAAGGGTCCTTGGGTATGATAAATATATTGAAGAAATGTATTGTAAGCTGTAAGATTAAAGATATTTGCCTTTTGCTCGGTTCCAGAATTCCATGACTACTAAATCTACTAAACCTAAACCATAATGAAAATGATTGACTTTTTTAAACTGTTTTCTCTCCCAAGTTGAATATAGAAGATAAAATTCAAGCTTACCGCTTTTCAGAGTTTTTCCTCATTATTTTAATTTTATTGGAACCCAGCCTTGCTGCGATGATATTGCTATATAAATTTGACAAACAAACAAGCAAGCAAGCAAGCAAACAAACAAGCAAGCAAGCAAGCAAATGAACAAACTTTGAGCCAGCATAATAACATGATGCCATAAGTCTCCATTTACTACATTCTGTGTTTTACCACTTGCTAGCTAGTCAAATATGTTTCACAAGACTGATATAGTTTCTATCTCCCACCCTTTCTCTGACCCCTTTATCATATTGGCATCATATGGAATTACCAATGGAAATTAAGGCTGGTCTGGTTACACAAATACATCCTTTCTGTAGAAAGAGAACTACAGTTTTTTGCTATTGTGATTGGGACAGTTGTGGTAACAGGAGTGAGGATCAAATGTTTTGCATTGCACAAAGCAGTAGAATAACAAAGCTTTAAATGATGACTGGAATGAGACAGTATTAATATAATGTCAGCAACAGATAAAACTGGGGCTGCTTTCAGTGATGCTATAAGCAAATACTGAGGAATGATTCTTAGAGTAGAAATGACAATCTCTGTATTTATATTGTAACATAAAAACTGTACATACTAAATAATTCTGTTTTCAGCTAGGGATAACAGTATTCTGTATTGTAACTTTTGTAAACAACTAAGATTAGATTTTATCTTGAATGACAATTGAATAGACTACCTTTGGAGGCAGGTGTTTTAAACAGAAGCTGAGCAGTTGTTCACTAGAAAATATTGCAATTGTATCCTGCCTGTATCCCCAACCCTGTTCAGAGCCTGGAAGCCTTCTGGAGCCCCTTTCAATTCTGCATATGTTATGCCAAAATTTGCTTTACATTTCTCGTAAGCTTTATTTCCCTGAAAAATAGGCTTATTTTCTCTTCCTTATTCTTATGGCGTTTGGGAATTTCTTTTTAATTTACCTTGACAATGTATTTTAAACTTGCTATATTTTCACAGGTGGCAGGTGGTCAACTGCCAGTGTTCATCTTTATATGAGTCATCTTCACATGCCTCTGAAGTTTCCTTGGCTGTGTACATTTCCAATCTGAAAAAGGTCAATGGGAGCATGCCATTTGGAAGATATGCAAATCATGGAAAGCTAGACAGGCTGGTGCAAGGATGATGTAACAAGAAAGGCAGAGCTTTCACACACACACACTCTTTGACTGCCACATACATACATACGTACGTACATACGTACATACATACATACATACATACATACATACATACATACATACATACAGAAACATCCCCGTCCACCAAACTTCTCTTCTTTGAAATAATTTTTCAAAAACTAAATGGAATGCAGACTAGTAAAAAGAAAAGAATACACAAGAAACCCAACCCAACACTGACTAGTCTGGAGTCTCTGCATATATCTGAGTGCTCAATGCTCGAAGCAACTTGGCTAGGAGAAGCTCTTCGAGATCTGAGACTTGGTCCTTTTCTAACTTCACTTGGACAATCATGGATTTTCTGTGTACAAAGCACACGTATACACAACCACTATAGCCTCTTACATTCCAGTGGAAATCCATTACAAGGACAATTTCAGCAAACATCTCCCAGTCATACTGTCAGAATGATGATAATCTTGTTGTTGATGTTGTTGATGATGATGATTTGGATATTATAGATAATGATGAGGGAATACTAAGTCTCTCTCATCCTTTCTCAGAAGAAAAAGGTTCAAACCAGAGGCTTATTAATCCACAGCTCTTTTACTTATCGACTAGCTTCCCTGGTACCGCATGCTAATAATGTAGCAGATAAACAGTAGCTTTTATTTGCTTACAGGAGAGGCTGAGAGCTCAGTGGCAGAGAATGTGTCTTGCATGCAGAAGTTGTACATTCAGTGCTTGTCCTTTCCAATTAAAAAATCTTGAGGAACAAAATTTGCAGAAGATGGGGGGGGGGGGGATGAAGCCACAAAGTATCTTAGAGGCCTGCTGTCAGTCAGAATAAGCAGTGCAAGAGCTACTAAATCTGGGAATAGCATCAGAAGCCTTTCAAAAATCAAAATGACATAAGGTAGTGGTTATGGGGTTAAATATTCCTAATCCCATAAATATTTATAAAATTTGTAGTTATATAATAAATCTTTATCCATTTTGGAAGGATTAAGCTTCTGAAATAAAATATTTCATTTTATTGTATATCACATTTAAAGCATCTAACACAGCGATAATTGAAACCGTGACTGCTGCTGCTGCTGGGAAGGATTCAGACTGAAAGCAATGGCTTCAGGAATTAAGCAAACATGAATAGTGGACGACAGAATAAAGTATCTGGTGGATAAGATCTGGATTTATTTTGTGTATACAGGCTCATTTTTGACACACAAAATAGGATTCTAACAAGTGTCCTTAAGCAAGGGTAGAATACCTGCTCTCATAGTTTCATGTGTATCATAGAAGCTTCAGAAAAGGTTCCAGATCATGGTGCTCACCATTACTGCCCTTCTAGAAATGTTTGCCTGCTATATTAAAACCTATGTCTTTAAAAAAAATTCCTGCCAAGTTGAGCTTGATTTCTGATTGTTTCATGAATTTATCCATGCACTTTTCCTGGCAACAATATGGAAAGAAGAGTGGGAAGGGAAGGGAAGGGAAGGGAAGGGAAGGGGAGGGAAGGAAAGGGGAGGATGAGAGAGGAGAGGAGAGGAGAGGAGAGGAGAGGAGAGGAAAAGGAAGGGAAAAGAAGAGAAAGGAAGGGGAAGGAAGGGGAGGAGGGGAGGGAGGGGAGGGAATGAGAGAAGAAGGGGGAAGGAAGGAAGGAAGGAAGGAAGGAAGGAAGGAAGGAAGGAAGGAAGGAAGGAAGGAAGGAAGGAAGGAAGGAAGGAAGGAAGGAAATTGTGACATTTTCATGGCTTCATCCATGCAGTTTTATTGGCACAATAGGAACATGTCTTGCCACAGCCTTTTTCCAAGATATCTTTTCAAATTTCCAGAGACCCAGTTTGGTGTAGGGTTTAAGGCATCACGCTAGAAACCAGGAGATCATAAGTTCTAGTGCAATCTTAAACACAAAGCCAGCGGGATGGCCTTGGGCCAATTACTCTCTCTCAGCCCTAGGAAGCAGGCAATGGTAAACCACTTCTGAAAAACTTTGCCAAGTGCAGAGTTTAGTCTAGACAGTTACCAGGAGTCCAAATCTGATTCAAAGGTATTCATCCCACAAAGAATACCCAACAAAAAAAATCCCACCAAGGTAGTTCCCTACCGAAGAATGAATCAGGCTGACCCTTTTTAAATGAATCAAGCACGTCTAAGTGCTATACCTGGCTAACACATATAGAAGGATATACACTGATTCCAGCTGTTAAGGAATGTCCCCATGTCTCACTTTCAGCATTCAGTTAAAAAGGATGCTATGCTTCAGAATACCGTACTCCTGCATTTCTTCATATGCCTGTAGGAAAGGATACTCTTTCTTTGGATTATCATCTGATTCACAGAGACCCGGCAAAAGGTCTTTTTGTACGTGTAGAGTATGTGTACATATTTATGTGGGGATTCCATAGAGGGAGAAAACACACACACACACACACACACACGCACATATATATATATATATAAGGCAATTACGGTCAGCCAGGACGGATGGCCCTATTACATGGTCAATGAGTAAGCAACTGGGTTAGCAAGGCCTATAAAAGAACTCTCCATCCCCGACACTTCACTCTGAGGACGCTGGCAGTGGACTAGCGAAAGCTAAGTTTGTTTTAATATTGTAAATAGTTGTTTTTATTGTTTTAAACCTTTTTAACAATAAACAGCTGGTTCATATTTCTCCCAGAGATCGAGGATTTTATATTATTGAATATATATATATATATATATATTCTTAATTATGCTAAAAATCCGATCCCCCGGCACGAAATGGGAGGAGCAGGAGCGATCGGACACTCGACCCCCTAACACCAACAGACATGCCCTAAGAACAACGGCAACTGGAGGAGAGAGGATACCTGTGGAAACGGCCCTTTAACAACGGTGCGCCCGACGCCGAGGAGCGGACCGATGACCAGGTCGAGAGCCCGGGCGCAGAAACAACCAGTCATATAAGAACGGATTCCCAAATTCTACGTTATATGCTCTGATGATGTCGGCAGTGTGGCCGACGAAAGCTTAGCTTTGTAAACTAAACAATCTTTGTTTTAAGATTTTTATCCCGGTGATCGTTTTTATCTATTTGCTTTCTGACATATATATATATATATATATGTATGTAGGTCTTTGGTAATTCGGGTTTTCTCCCGTGTAAAATTGGAAGTGTCTTGGCGACGTTTCGACGAAGTCTCATTCGTCATCTTCGGGCTGGTGTCTCTTCGGCCTCGTGCTTCTAGAAGCAATGTGTGATCGCAGCTGTTTCTTCCTTTTAACTGCCAGTGGAGGTATGAACTGATTGGATGGGAGCTTGGCTGTGTTCTGATTGGGTGGAGGTGTGTTCTGATTGGTTAGGGGCTTGGCTGTGCTCTGATTGGATGGGGGGTTGGCTGTGCTCTGATTGGCGGGGTGTGTGCTCTGCTTGGGTGGGGGCCCTGTTGTGCTCAGATTAGTCTGAGTTGCAGGGGGATTTGAGATGGAGAGCTGCATTGCTGTTGTTTGGCTTCGCGTTCGTGGTCGTGCCACATCTTCAAGGTGGGTGTCAGTTTGCTTCACATATGAAATGGAGGGGTTTAAGATGGCCAATGATGCAGCTGTGGTCTGGTTTCTGGTCCGCGGTCGTGCCTCATCATCGGTGCAGGTTTGAGTCTGCTTTTTGCGTGGATGTGTGGTGGTGACATCATGTGTGGTCTTCGTGAGTGTGGGTCCAGTGTTGCTCCTTGTGCTAGGGATTCGTCTGTCAATAAGGCTGGGTTTCCAAATGGCTGGTAGGCGGGAGGTATCATCTCGTTTATTCATGCTGTGTGGGCGTTTTTCTATCTCGATGGCTTCTCTGATTATTCTGTTGTTAAAGTGTTCAGTTTTGGCAATAGTTCTGGTATTTTTAAAGTCAATTTTATGTCCTGTGGCTTTGAGGTGTTGGACCAGGGAGGATGTTGGTTCCTCTTTTCTGACTGAGTTTTGTGTTCTTCAATGCGTGCACTTATTCTTCTGTTGGTTTGTCCGATGTATGTGGTGGGGCAGGCGGTGCATGGGATTTCATATACTCCTTGATTTTCTAACTCAATTTTGTCTTTGGGGTTTCTTAGGATGGTGGATATTTTTCGGTTTGTGCAGAATGCTGTCTTGATGTTGTGTTTGTGGAGGATCTTGCTGATTTTGTCTGTGGTGCCTTTTATGTATGGGAGGAGGGCCTTTGCCGTTTTCTGTTCTATGTCTTGGATTTTAGTGGGGGTTTCTTTTGTATTAAGTGTAAGCCAAACCTGCCTGCCCCACCACATACAGGACAAACCAACAGAAGAATAAGTGCATCGCATTGAAGAACACAAGAACTCAGTCAGAAAAGAGGAACCAACATCCTCCCTGGTCCAACATCAAAGCCACAGGACATAAAATTGACTTTAAAAATACCAGAACTATTGCCAAAACTGAACACTTTAACAACAGAATAATCAGAGAAGCCATCGAGATAGAAAAACGCCCACACAGCATGAATAAACGGATGATACCTCCCGCTACCAGCCATTTGAAACCCAGCTTATTGACCAACGAATCCCTAGCACAAGGAGCAACACTGGACCCACACTCACGAAGACCACACATGATGTCACACCACACCATCCACGCAAAAGCAGACTCAAACCGCACCGATGATGAGGCACGACGCGACCAGAAACCAGACACAGCTGCATCATTGGCCATTTTAAACCCCTCCATTTCATAGTGAAGCAAACGACACCCACCTTGAAGATGTGGCACGACCACGACGCGAAGCCAAACAACAGCAATGCAGCTCTCCATCTCAAATCCCCTCGCAACTCAGACTATCTGAGCACAACAGGGCCCCCACCCAGCGAGCACACACCCCGCCAATCAGAGCACAGCCAACCCCCCATCCAATCAGGCACAGCAAGCCCCTAACAAATCAGAACACACATCCACCAATCAGAACACAGCCAAGATCCATCCAATCAGTTCATACCTCCACTGCAGTTAAAAGGAAGAAACAGCTGCGATCACACATTGCTCCTAGAAGCACGAAGCGAAGAGACACCAGCCTGAAGATGACGAATGGGACTTCGTCGAAACGTGCCAAGACACTTCCATTTTACCGGGAGAAAACCCGAATAACCAGGACCTACATACAAACACACCGTAGAAACTCACACATATATAATATATATATATATATATATCATATATATATAATATATATAATAATCATATATATATAGTATAATTATATATATATATATATATATATATACACACACACAAACACACACACACATATATATATACACACACATATATATACACACATATATACACATACACATACACACACACACACACACACACACACACATATATAGCATGTATCATTCCAAAACAAACATTTTTTTTATTCATAGGGAGGAAATACCTCTTCAGAATATTTTTTCTCTCTTCAGTGTTTTAGATTTTCAGCAGACATTTAGAATCTGTAGTCCAGATTAATGAAGAGCAGTATCTAATTCATCAACAGAACTGTTTTAAGCAATTAATTCACTAATTAAAACATTCCTATTAACCAACTGATGAAACTCTGCACTGCGAATTTGAATACAAACACAAGCGTAAT
Organism: Azemiops feae; assembly: GCA_023970755.1. Lineage (NCBI taxonomy): Eukaryota > Metazoa > Chordata > Lepidosauria > Squamata > Viperidae > Azemiops > Azemiops feae. Next base: position 1,678,329 of record JALGBA010000227.1, on the reverse strand, counting down.
ATGGAAATAATTTCTGACGATCTCTGTTTGCTCTCCGACCAATTGTTGCTGTACAGTTTCTAATTTATATTGTAATCAAGGCAAGTGCAAAAGGCACTTTTAAGTTTTCCCAGCAAGCCAGACCCAAGCAAGGCTCCATCAGAATGCCTTTAGTTAAGCAGAACATCCAGATTCAGTCACAGTTTTGTTCCATATAGCATCAACCTTACGAATTCTCAAGTTTTCTCTTTCCGCTATGTATTCAAAAAGGACAGTGAATATTTATATGTATAATTATGTTTGGATGTATGTGTGTGTGTGTGTGTATGTATGTCATAGAACGCACCGGAACAGAGTTCTGGCACATTTTTAGACGGATTTTCCAGAGTTACATTCTTTTCTTATTGTTTCCCTTCCTATTCTTGTTTGTTTTTGAAAATGCCCCGCTGGCGGTACGGTGCGAGCAGGATGCTGTCTGCCTCCTCTAGGAGGAGCCATGAGGCGCCAGAGCACCACAGCCAGAGTGTGGCTTGATTGGCTGGGTCAGACCATGTGATGTGGAAGCCGATGGTGGCGGTGGGAGACACATAAACATGGAGGCCATTTTTCACAAGAGGGTGAGTGAGCCTTTTGCCTTCCCTTACAGAAGGTGGAGTGTGTGTGAGGTTAAAAAGAGGCGAAGTGAGACGAAAGAAAGGCAGCTGGCGTGGAAGCTTGCCCGACAGTGAAACTTTGCTGTTTCAGTTCCTTGGGTAGTTCAAAGGCTGGGATGTCTACGAAAATCTCTTTTTAGTCTTTTATACTTTATATTCAAACTGCAGAGGGGAAGAATAAGAATAAAGCCAATGTCTTGTGATTTGGAGGTATTATTATTATTAATAATATATATTAATTGTGTATTGGTCAGATGTAAAGATAGACCTACAGTATAAGGTTTAATCAGATCTATTTATTGGGTTTAACTTAAAGATAAATTAAAAGTAATCTGTTCACTGACAAAGTTTCAACTTTAATTTGTTTCAAGTCAACATCCACATTAAACTCCAAATGTAAATTTTTCCACCTTGTTTGACAACTTCTTAAAAATAATTCAATCTTTTACAAGCAACCAAATTTTGTTTTATTGGGCCAATTTCATTCCACATAGAAAGCTGACATTTCCACTCATTAAACTAAATGGGTATGCCAGTGGTAAATATCCCAAAAGATTAATAAAATGCCTTCTTGTAATTTAAAGCCACACAGTGCATGGTAACATTAATAGTATTAACTTACCTTGAACAAAATCCTAGTCTTTTAGATACACTAAAAATTGAAGGGTTTTTTTTTTCAACTACAAAGGTAAACCTTGTAGGGTAGGCAAGGCGGGTTGTATGATGTGTGAGTTCCGGCACCTTTTTTTTTTTTTTTTTTTACAAAAAAGCACTGTATATATGTATATAGCATGTGCATATGTGTGTTATGTATGTGTATGGGTAGATATATACTTTCTTTTGAGAGCAGGCAACAGAATTTCATTTTTATGTGGGCCAGTGTGTTTGCAGTAAAAAATGACGATAAAGGTTATCTTATCTTATCTTATCTTATCTTATCTTATCTTATCTTATCTTATCTTGTCTTGTCTTGCCTTGCCTTGCCTTGCCTTGCCTTGCCTTGCCTTATCTTAATGTATCCATCAATGCACAGCTGGATAAAAGTCAGATCCACGAACGTATGAATCCTCTGGATTTGATCTTATTTGCTACCCTGGATCGAACTGAATTGACTCTCAAACCACAGATCGTTGAGGCGTAACAATCACCAGTTGGTTTATTTTTGGCAGCACTACCACGGCAAGAATAAGTGGATCTGCCTTTGCCCACGCGGGGAAGAGCTTCAGGGGGCGGGAACCAACCCTTCCCTGAAGGCGGCTTCTTCTCTGCCGCCTCAGCCGCTGCCGCTCCCGCCTCCTTGCGCTCCCTCTCGCGGCTCGCCTGCACTTCCTCGCCTGCCTGCCTCGCCTGCCTGCCTGCCGGAGCAGCGCGCGTCAGCACGCTCTTTGCCCGCCTCGCCAGTGTGTGGGAATGTGGCGGCGGTCGCCGCGAGGAGCCCAAAGCTCGTGGCTCTGACGGGCACATGCTTCGCGCCGCCGTCTCCTTCCGCTTCTCCCGCCTCGCCCGGGAGCTGCGAAGAAGGAACCGCGGCATGAAGAAGAAGGAGGCGACGGCGGGCGCGGTGGCAGCACCACCAAAAGCCGCGCTAACGGCGGCGGCGGCGGCGGCAAGACACCGCGTTGCCCGCTCTGGTCGAGCGTGTTGAGGCGTTCCCGAAGGTAAGTCCTGGCCGCGGAGGAAAGTTTCCAGCTCGGAGACAAAAACGAACGGCGGGAGCATCTCTTTCCGAAAAGTGCCCTTTGCAAGCTCTTGAAAACGCCGCCTAAAGAATTTGCCCGAGCGAAGAGATCTTCTTTTGCCGCGGCGTCTGTCATTTTTGTCACCCTCGGAGAGTTTGCCTGACAAAGTAACTGAGATGCGAGCCTCGTTTAGGCGCGGAGCTCTTTCCGTGGGGGCAACTCTCGGTTTTTTTTTCTCCTGGCCAAACAGCGCGCGCGTTTCATTCAGAAGTGTGTGTGTGTGGGGGGGGGGGGAAGCGCGCACACACACACACACACACACACACACACACACACACACCGTAATACCGGTTGAAAAACAGGGCACGGAGCTAACGATCTCGGTGGCCAAAGAGATGAGTGGGTTTTTGGTGTGTGGGTTTTTTTTGCTGAGACTCCTGCGCTGAATTCTTAACTCGGAAGTAAAATGTCGATTAGAAGGGACCGAGTGGATTTGCTGAAATGAGACCTCAGGGGAGCGCAGTCAAACCGAAGCTGAAAAAAAGACAGAAGAAAGAGACACTAGGCAGAAGACGCGTTCTGTACATGCCCTGGAGCTATGTGGGCCCTAGTACTTGACTTGCAATCCTGGACTGAGCTTTGTCTAGAGATGAACCCATTTTGTTGATTGGAGACTTCCGTGTTATGTGCATTTAGGGCGGAGGGAGGAGCTGCTGTGCAAGGGTAAAGGGTGGTGAAGGCTCTGTGTGTCTGTGTTTGTGTGTGTGTGTGTGTAATGGGCATAGAAGCAGGAAAAGTTAAGACACCTTTAGGTATTACTCTTTGCTGTCCTTAAACTAGTTGCAGATCTCCTATGTAACCCCACAGAGATTGATATCACAGCCTGCTAACCCCATGAATCATGGCTGAAAAAAGTGGCCCAACAGATATCATTATGCCTTGGCATGTTTTGTGAGCAAAGACATTGTGGTTTGTTAGGGATACTTGATGGCTTAATATGTGTATGAATAAAGCTATGGTTTCATAGTTTTTGAGGAGCTGGAGTGCCAGCACGGGACATGGCCATAGATGTCTAAGGATGCACAACTGAATTTTCTTCATTTCAGTTGTCTTGTTACAACTACATTGTTGTCTGATTCTCCCTTCATTTCTATTCAGTTTAACCTTTACTGTTGCTCCCTGCAGTTTTCTTGTCCACCTGCTCCAGCTTTTTAGACTGTGTAATTCTTCATACTAATAATTATCTTCTTGGGAGGAGGGGGTATCTGGATTCTCTCCCCTCCTCTGCCACCACCCATATAATTTTCAGAAACTTTCCCACTATCTTCAGTCAGTTATTATCTGTTTAACTCAAATTTAAGAAACCAAACTACTTTTCTGAAAAAAATGCCATTCATATGCTAACCATTTCTTATTCCTCCTTCCCTCTGCCTTCACTAATCAAACATTATTGAACTGAAATTTAGGACAATTCTAGCTTACATTTAATTTGCAGATGATGGCAACCTGTAGCTGTGCTTTCTATCATCCATAGCTTTGAAAAGGAATTAGACCAGATTGTGGCAAGCGTGTTTGTCAACAGCCTCTTATTAGGATGGTTCTGGGCTATTTTCAGGTACAGAATGCCATTTGCAGAGAAAAAGTAGAACACCGAGAGATTGCCATTATGTCATATATTAAAGGGGGTTCCTCTGATTTTAAGAAGGAAAATATAATGAAAATACGTTTAGGATGGATATCTAAACAAATGCAGAAGTTTATTTGGATATTATTTAAAGACCTTAACAGCTGTATTGTACATTCCCTTCATTTTTCTTTTAAAAAGTAGGAATTGAAAACTCTTCCACTAGAGAAAGAATCTCCTAGGTTACTTCATTAAATAATACATATTTAGAATGGGAAATGTATGCAGAGAGAGAGAGAGAGAGAGAGAGAGAGAGAGAGAGAGAGAGAGAGAGAGAGAGGAGAATTGCCAACAACCATATGGCAATTCTTATCAGTAAATGTCAGGGGAAATGGTTACACTATTTCAGTAATGCCAAGTTTACACTCTTTAAAAACTATTGATAGATATTTTCTTTCTGACCTGTATCCATTCTACCACTATTTGGTCTTTACTAAGCACTTTGTTTTGGCTGCTTGCTAGCGATCAGCTAGATTTAAAGTATGGCGCAAGAGATGGGGGTGGGGGTGAGGAGGGTCTTGAAGCAGTTAAGTCAAGGTCCATGAAAATCGTTTACACTATAGGATTTCTCAGTGGCTGAATTTTTCAGTAAGCTCATTACTTTCCATCTGCCTTCCAGGTATATGAAATTCCAGCTATAAAATGCAGGGTTCTTCCAGATGGACGGTTTTTGTACAGTATTGATACCAGTCAAAAAAGTATTGCAGAGGTCTTCTGCCTTTTTCTCCTTAGATTTTTTTTTTTTTGCCCCTGTTAAAAGAAGACATCAGTGGTGGTGGGCAGGGAGGAAGATTGTTACAACTGGAGAATGAGAACTGCAAAATTCCATGGATGAGTCAGGGTGATTGTATGAATAACAGCCTCATCTGGTAATGCCCATAAGATGCTTTAGTAAAAACTGATACTTGACTGAGTTTAACAGTCTGTAAGGACTGTTTTGTTGCAAGTCGTAGGGCATACGGAAAATAACTCACAAGTTTAAGCAATCACATTCTAGAAAGAATATAATATTGACATTCAAATAAGGGCAGTAAATTAAAGCATCTCAACTGATCTGCAGGAACATATGCCTATCAAAAAAGCAAATGTAGTACTTATGGCCCTGTCAATTAACCAACTCGTAGTGATTTTATTATTATTTAGTTATTTAAATTCTAAAAGTACTGTGAATGTTTTAATATTTTTCTTCTATCATGTGAGCCACCAAAAGTCACCAGATTGTAGCAGGATATAAATAAATACAAATACTGCTTCTAGATCTGCTAAAAATTGAATATGATTTTTCTCCTGCCTGTTTTGCTGTATTGTTTCTTTTATTGACATGGCTTAGATACTTTCTTTGTTTTCTCTAGGGACACTTGCTGATTCTAGATCTTGAAAGCCACTGATGTGAATTCATTGGTGTCACCATGGCTGAAGACTTTCTTTCGCGTGTCCTGAATTTGACTGAAACCCATGCACTGGCTAACAATGTGACCAGCAATGCCACTAGCAAATGTTCCTTGACCAAAACCGGTTTTCAGTTCTATTACTTGCCAGTTGTCTACATTGTAGTCTTCATCACTGGATTCCTAGGCAACAGTGTGGCCATCTGGATGTTTGTCTTCCACATGAGGCCATGGAGTGGCATCTCAGTTTACATGTTCAACTTGGCCCTAGCAGACTTCTTGTATGTCCTGACACTCCCTCTCCTAATATTCTACTACTTCAATCAAACAGACTGGATCTTTGGAGACTTCATGTGCAAGCTGCAGAGATTTATCTTTCATGTCAATCTATATGGAAGCATCTTATTCCTCACATGCATCAGTGTGCACAGATACACTGGTGTGGTGCATCCTTTAAAATCATTAGGGAGACTGAAAAAAAAGAATGCTGTTTACATCAGCACCCTGGTCTGGTTTATTGTGGTAGTGGGAATCTCTCCCATCTTCTTTTACTCTGGGACTGAAGTAAGGAAAGTCAAAACCATGACGTGCTATGACACAACAGTAGATAATTACCTGCGGAGCTACTTTATTTACAGCATGTGCACCACTGTCTTCTTGTTTTGCATCCCGTTCATTCTGATCCTTGGTTGCTATGGATTAATCGTGAAAGCACTGATTTACAAAGATTTAGACAATTCCCCACTTAGGAGGAAATCAATTTACTTGGTTATTATAGTGTTGGCAGTATTTGCTGTGTCTTATCTTCCTTTCCACGTGATGAAAAACTTGAATCTACGCGCCCGGCTGGATTTTCAGACTCCGGAAATGTGTGCGTTTAACAACAGGGTTTATGCTACCTACCAAGTAACTCGAGGGCTAGCGAGTCTCAACAGCTGCGTGGATCCTATTTTATATTTTTTGGCTGGAGACACTTTTCGGAGAAAGCTCTCCAGGGCAACTCGGAAAGCCTCAAGACGAAGTGAGCTCAATGTGCAATCCAAAAGTGAGGATATGACTCTGAGTATTTTATCTGAGTGCAAACAAAATGGAGACACAAGCTTATGAATGGTTCCTTGCCCGTTCCCTTCCTTCCTTTTTTCTTCTTTGCAAACAGTCTCTATCCTTTGCTATCCTAACTATTTTTTAATTCTTATAACTCTGATTTTGTGCATTAAAAAAGCCCAAACCATAACCAGTGAAGAACATGTGTGCATATGTTTGTGTGTGTGTGTGTGTGTGTGTGTGTGTGTGTTAAACCATCCTCTAGTTGCCTAAAATATTTTGAAGAAACTAAGTGAAATATAAATACTTTTAAAGGAAAAAATTCAGAAAAGTGTCTAAAATATTAATTTAATGGATACCATGGTGGCATGTACAATTTAAAGATAGAAGGGATTGGGAGTCTTTTTCCCTATATACAACTACATACTTGACTTAAAAAAACCTGAGAAATATCTGTGAGAAATTAAATAGTTGTATAAGATCCAACTCTACTCTTCTATCTCCAAATCTCTTCCTTGTTCATTGCTGTGGTCATAGGAAGGGAAGGATGATCTATGAATGCCAGCCCCATTATGGGCTAATGCAAAATCCTCAAGAATATTATAGCTCATTACATTCATTTAAAAGAACAAAAGCCCTTCCAGGAATGCCAAGCACTTAATCAATAAGAAATAAGCCACCTCTTAGTTCTTTATGTTATTATAGTTGATTTTGGTTTCATAATTAACTCAATGCATATTAGCCAGTTTGAATTTATTATTTTTTATATTGATTTGGGGTATTTTCCCAGTGTACTTGTAAGTCTTATTGCAGCAATTTTGGATGGAGAATTAAATTTCTGTGCACTTTATCATTTTGGATTCTTACTGAGAATCCATTATCATTTATTTTGTGATTTGTAAGCTGACCTATCAAAGCAGATAATGTTCCCTCCCAAGTCTTGATCAATGTAGCAAGTAGAACTTTGCAGCACTTTGGATTTGATTCCAAAAAGTTCTCACAAATGAGTGACTACTTTTAAGACTTGCAAACTGGACCTGTGGTTGGGCTCTACACTCTCAAAACATCTTTATGGAACTGAACCTGAATCATTGCATGGCCCTATCAAATGGTCATTCCCAGTCTGGTGTCCTCAGGCAGCTACCCTGATAATGGTTACCTAATACATCTGGAAGCCTCCATAACAGCACAGGTTGATGTGAATGTAGTAGTACATAATATAGGGTAATAGAGTAGCATTCACTTACCCAGTATCACCTATAGGATTCGGGGTTTAGCATATGGTGGAAAATATGAGGAAACAGTTCTGCCCATATAGAATGAAATCTAAATTCTTTGCTTTTGGGTGATAAAAATACTTATATGGCTAGGACTGGGGCATTTCAGTTGAGCTTTTGATATGCCTTTCCCACATGTCTTGATATTTATTTTCTGGTGGAAACGTTTATATGATTATAAATCCTGTTAGCGGCACAAAAATTGGACATAACTATTTTTTTGTTGTTTAGCCCATTGTGTGCATTATTTTCAGAAGACACATCCTTAAAGCCTTTAAAAATCTCTCACCATAGAAAATATAGCATATCTCCTCCACTTAAGAGATGCAATTCTTATTCGGCAATTTAGATCAGTTTGGAGTTGATCTCAGTTTTTCACTGGATAAAATAATGAAGCTTATCTAACAGGCTATATTTTTGACAGCATAAAGGCAGGCATTTGATTTATTTTTAGGTTTAATTTGCTTGTGTTAATCTAAAGCACTTTGCATGACAACAGCTGTTTTTCGGGCAAATTGTTTACTTCTCTAGTATATGCTTTAGGTTTTTTTTTTTCCCAGAACAAGCAAAAGCTGCTATTGCTTTTGATTACTGGGAAAAAACACATCATTTAAATTTATATAAGTTTCACATTGATTTAAGAAAGACCTGATGCCCAACTCCCCATTCCAGGAATTTAGGAGGGAGAAAAGGCTTGCTTATTTGAAAATGGGAAAAACAGTTCAAGTAGGCTGCCTACATTGCTCTGCCCCGTCTGATTTAGATCTATAAAGAGGATTTTCAAGCTTTTCCATCCAATGCATGAAAAGTGACAGGGCAACAAGGCAGCATGTCAGCTGAGGAATTCTGGGAGTTGAGGTCCACACATCTTAGTTGCTGAGGTTGAAAACACTGGGTTAAATGCTTGAATAGGGCCCTCTCAAATCTCCATATATGAATGTGTTTGAATTAGTTCTTAATCAGCTCTTTATTTCCAACTTATGTGGGTTTTAGACTCTTAAGGACATGCTTGAATTTATTTACGTTCGATTTTTCACCATTAAACAGCATGGATTTTAAAATAGACAGGACATTAATCTCTGTATGGGCTGTCAACATCTAATGCACACTTTGACAGAGCCATTTTAGTGGTAGTATCTAATTACTGGAAATCATTACTGTGGGAGTCCCACTGACTATCTTTCTCATTAGTTTCAAGTTGATAGGTGAAGGATCTTTGTGTTTTCATAGCTTTCTATGTGTCTACATAGTTTTCAACCCACATGATCTCTGCAGCTAGTTTTCATTCTATCATGTTGGTTGCTGCTTTTTAACTTGTTCATGTTTTCAGCCTGCTTGATTTATTTGTTGTTTTCTTACATTTTTGTGATGTGCTCAATTTAGACTTCTAAAACTGGGCTAACAGACTTGGACTGCAAAGCTCTGGACACTCATGTGATAACAATAAATAGACCCATAAAACTATTTCTTTGCTACAATCTAGTGGTTGTCCAGGTATTTGCTGTTATAAATATAGCATTTAAATAATTTTTATCCTATTCAAGAAAACATTCATGCATACCAAGGTGTGATGATAGATAGGGCAGAGTATAATTGTGGAAAAGAAGAATATAAAGGAAAAGCCATCTAAACTAGGTCAAGAGCAACATATTGTGTTACATTTACATTTAACAAGCACATCCTTAAAATGGGAACTTGAAAAACAAACAATTTTAGCCAGTTACATTTACATATATTAATATTCTAAAATATATCTGAAAAACGTTTGCTCTAGGAACCAATGTTTTAAATTGGTTTATTTATATTTTTTGTGTACAAAATGAATAAGCTGTATAATCCTTTGAATGGTTTTAGCAAGTCCTGACAGATATCCATATTTTACAGGAAGAATATAAAGAATCTATTTTCATCTTGCTTATTCATACTCAGTAGTTTGCATATGAGCAAGAATTGCTCTAAAAGTCTCTTGGCAAAGCTTCAAAACATCAGAAATAAAAGAAAATCTATGGAATCTGCAAAATCTATTTATTTTACATATTAATAGGAGAAAGAAATATGTTGTGTTATGGATTTTAGAATGCTTCTTGTTTCTCCATCAAAAACTGAATTGGGTATTTATGAACTAAGGCATTTTTTACCAACTTAGTGCTAAAATAAATTTCTCCATCAAGCCAAGGCAACATGGCTATTGGCTATCTTGGCCAAGGAAGATGGGTTGAGTGGGAAGTGGAGGCCAGTACACCTGAAAGCATCAGATGGGGAGAAAGTTAATTTCTATATAGCAGCATGTAATTTTTGGATATAATCCTGTGACTTGTTACTTGAAAGTAAACCACAATGAAACTTACATTTGAATCTAAGTTCCAGTTAAAACCAATTTTAAATCTATTCTACAAAGATTGAATTATATAAGATGCAGTTGCTTGAGGCCACAATTCAAACACTGTTGCATATGCAAGTCAAACTATTTAACAGTCCAATTCAAGCGAATTGAAAAGTCAAGACATTTGGAATCTGCGTAAATAAATGACATTTTTAAATTTCTTTTTATGATTAACCAATTCTATCAAAGCCTTTTTTGAGTATCAGCAGGAAGTGAAATATCTTCCCTGTGGTATTGAGAACTGTGATTTTTTTTAACTGAGACATGCCTTGTTGAACACAGCAGTTGAATTAAGCCCATTATAGAATGGGCTTTTCTAAAACCTTTGTATCTGAGTTATTTTCTGTTTACAAATGCATTTTAACTTTCACTTATCATATTCCATTTTTTCTTAGTCTGACTATTCAATAGATGGACATTTAGGAAGTAAAAAAGTTTCCCAAGTCTATTGTAACTTGCTAAGTTCTGGCAAAATGTTTGGAATTCTGCAGCAAGGGTGTTCAGAATTCCATTTGTTTTCACTTGTTCATTAAAATTCAGTGTGGCAATGATGATTCTCTTTTGGAGGTAGATTTCAACCATCTTTTGGATTAGGTCTTTTATGAGCCAGAAAGATCGTTTGGATACCTGAAAAATCTTTACATCCCAACATCAAGGACACTATCTAGGGGGGAAAAAGTAGTTACAGTTTGAGTGACAGGACTGAACCTCTCCAAAACTCTAAAAAACAACAAAAAAGATATCAAGCAGTTTATCTTAATATAATAGGGCATTTCCCAATTTCTGGGTGGTGTTTGTAAGAATCAAGAATCACCACCTCGAGTTCAGATGTAGCCTGCTGGCATTTTTGTCATATGGAGATCTCAGAAAAATATAAATTAAGTTTATTCAATAGATTAAGACTCATTAAGAAGATGACATAATTCATTCCTCCAAGAAGATTGGTATAATTAGAGAGAATGCTTTTTACTCATGTTTTAAGATCACTGCTCACCTCTGCCAAATTAAATTGGCTTCTGACCTAATTTCAGAAACAGCTTCTCATTCAATGCAGTTAAAAATAAGAAAAGAAAGAGGACATGCCTATTGCCTTAGCTGTTAATTGAATGCTCAGGACCTACTTGGTGTTTTATATGCCTCACTGTTGTGAAGCACTAGAAATTATTTTTTTACAGACCCAGATCTTGATCCATCTTTTGAAAGAATGTGATTCCAAGATTACAAAGTAAAACATGATGATGCAAAGTAGGATCCTTACTTCAAATAATTATGTGGGATTAACAAATCCCTGGATGGATATAGTACTGAATCATAGAACTAGAACAGGCCATTTAGGTTCCTGAAAGCAATTATTAATGCTCAAGGCAGAATCCAGATTATGGTATCTGCAACAGATGGCTATTCATTAAAGTTGTACATGCTTAAAAAATGGTTTGGATGAAGTACTTTAGACATTATATAAGTAGAGCTCTTCTCCGTTCATTCATGGAAGAAGTCCAACGTTTCTTTAGATTTCCACATAAGCCTGGAAAATGCTACTGCTACTTAAAAGAATCTAAATTCTTCATCAAAGCTTAAGTGACTCTTAAAGCAGCTGCAGTTGAATATATTATCAAGCCAGACTTCTTCAAACTTTATTCTTCTTCATCTTCCTTGTTGCACAATAGAAAACAGGTCAAGGATTCTCTATGTATCATCTTTTTAGATTTTGTTGTCAGTTTACATTCACCTTCAAAGCTAAATGTAACATGTTTCTCCTAGAACAAAGCTAAGACCCACGGATCTTTATCCATTTTATGCTATCTGCATGGCATTTCCATGTTTGATCCATATCTTATTGCTTCATGCTTGCTTAATACTATAATCAACACTGCTATATATTGCTTCTAGAAACATAGGTAATCAGGTGATGAGAATGGTCTTTACAAAACTTAACATTAAATTATATTTTAAGTAAATATTTATAACAGAGAAAAGGCATCATTCACTACATGTATGCATCTCTGTGTGTAGTCACATATAGAAACAAAGATAGTCATACTGCAGAGTTTTGCTTACTTAATAGCCTATGTGGCAATATAGGGTGAGCATATGTGGCAATAGAGAATGGTAGTTTTGCATATTACACTCAGTTGTCTTTCTGGCTCCATCATTGATTTCCATGCTCAAGATGGTTTCCCCAAATACAAAAACAATAATAAAACCCATATTTTGGCGAATACTTCCTTATGGGTCAGAATCTTGGTTGATGGTATTTGTGGAACTCTATTGGAGAATTAATGATTATACACACATCACTTCTAATTTGTTCACCAGAAGTGAAAGGACAGTCTAATTGTACACTTGCCAATGTTTCTGATGATCTGACTTTGTGTATTTGTTATGGCCATGAATTAGGTGTTAAAAGAAAACATTAATTTAACCAATTAGTTGCTAAGCATTAAACCAATGGCCACAATCCTGGTTTCCCCTTTATGATTCTCATGCTATGAGCAATAAGGGTTGTACAAAATCTCAAAAAGATACTTTATTTCAATGACTTTTTATGTGAAGTATTCTTCGAAACCTGCTTTAACAAACAATACAGGCCCCTCCCTTCCAACATTGAAATAAGTGGCTGAATTGATTTCCATTAAGGTCTTTCCAGATGTGTTGGTAGCCAGAAAAGACTTATGCATCTGGAGCACATATATGGAAACTTTTAGCAGGTTTTCCAGTCAGCTTCTGAAATGCTGGATAAGTTTTAAGACAACTCACTGAAGAGAACTGTGTCATCTCATACTGTGAGATGTATACATCACTTGAATCAACTGGAAATGAAATAAATGTAGAATGTAAAAATTAAATTCACTGTCTTTAATGATCAAACCAGACAAATGTTATGATTTGGGTTCAGTTCTACTTTCAGAATAAATACTTGAAGTGTGGAGCAAATTTAGATGTTATGGAAAGCAAAAAGCATATTTTGGTGTGAAATTATCTATCGATTTGTCAGGCCTCCCACCTACGCCCTGTTTATTTTTTCCATTTTAGATATCATTGTTTTAAATTTGAAATTTTTACTTTTTTTGTTCTTTTTCCCCATTTTCAAAGATGCTTATAGATCAAGGATAGAGACAAGATAGTCAATTTTGTATTCTCAAGGATTGCAACTCATATTAGCCCTACCCAGTATGGCTAAAGGCCAGGAAACTTTTGAGAGTTATAATTAAGAACATTTCTTAAAATTTATATGAACATTTATAAGGCATTATATTGCCTGTCCCTTAATGTATAAATATACGTATACATACACAAAGCAAGGCGTGTTTGGAATTTGCAGCCTTCTATTTTCATTAGGGCTACCAGTTCTTGGTGCAAAAAATTAATTGGGCTCCTAGATTACAACAGATATACAGAAATTATAGCTCTTTGCTGTCATCTAGCAGTCATCCAGATTTTTACAATTCAGATATGGTAGCCTTATTTTTTATAATGTGTTACTATAGTTTTATTTTAAACGAGCTTTCATGGCATGATGCACATTATTAGATAAACAAACACTATATTCCCCCTTCTTTATTAAAACGCCCCATCCTATCCTATGGCATTTGGATAGGAGTATTCTGTTTCTTTAGATCTGAAGGCCATCTAAAATGTATTAAACTTGTAATGAAACACTGTCTCTTCCCTATGATTTGGCGTTTATCATTATCAGTGATATGGTTCAATGGGAAATCTCTTTTATCTTATTGTTCTTAAGTTGCTCACATGCCATTTTATAAGAGGAGTTTGATTTAAAGCCAAGGTTTACTGGGGAAAACAATTTCATATGTATGCTTATAGGTGGGTATATAGTAGGTAGAGGGATTATTATGAACGTTCACCAGATTTAGCATGTTGGAGATGGGGTTGTGCTTCCCCCATTCTGGTTGATATTTTGTGCTAGGTATTTTTGCTGCTTCTTTGCCAGCTCTTTCTCCCCCCCCCCCACTTTTTTGGCTCTTTTGCATTCCTCTACTAAAGTTGGATCTCTCTGATAAATTTTGGAAACAAATGAAAGGAAGTGCTTTTACTTAACAAAAGTGGCTTTTGCCTTACTCGTAACAGCAGGTATAAAGTTCTTCAGCAAGTAATTTCACCATGCTAACTGAGAGGTCATGGAAACAAAAGGCCAGAAATTAAATGGGGCTCCCAGGGAGAAAAGGATTATAATAAATAAATAAAAAAGGAGGGGTTTATTACTATTTCTTTGTAGTGATTGGCAATGTTGAATTGTGTTGAATTTTGAGTTTCGGAAAGCAAGGCCAAGTTGAAATCCATAAATGTTCGGGGGGAGATAAATTGTACAGGTAGCCCTTGACTTACGACAGTTCATTTAGTGACTGTTCAAAGTTACAACAGTACTGAAAAAAAATGACTTATGACCTTTTTTCACACTTAAGACTGTTGCAGCATCCCTATGGTTACATATCAAAATTCAGATGCTTGGCAACTGATTTATATTTATGACGGTTGAAGTGTCCTGGGATCATGCGATCAGCTTTTGCAAACTTCTGATAAGCAAAGTCAATGGGGAAACCAGATTCACTTAACAACCATGTTATTAACTTAACAATTGCAATGATTCACTTAACAACTGTGGCAAGAGAAGCCATAAAATGAACATAAAGTTTGGGCTCAATTGTGGTTTTAGTCGAGGACTACAGGTACAGTTTTTCCTCTTTCTTACTTTAGATGCTTGTTGGGAAAGAAAAAAATGGAGAAATCATAAAAATTGTCCCAATGCCTCAAAAGCAATGTTTTCACAATTTACAAAATAAGCAATTAATTACAAATTTCATTTATGCTCTATAATTGCTCTAAATGAAGTTTTATAATAGAGCAATTTTCTATCTCTGAATTGAATTCTCTTTTCAAATATCTCGGAATCTAGGCTTCTAGGCTATATATATTTGTGCCTTGGAAATAAAGGCATGAAAGAGGGTTGTAGCAAAATAAATCTCAAACATTCACGTACCTAACAAGCTTCACCTTTACTATGCAGATTGGAAGCTGGAAATTAAATTGTCATGGGGTATTTATTTACATAGCAATAGAGCAAAAATGTATGTCTGCTCAATGCTTTGGACTGTGCCTTTTCAAGTACAAAATCATTCATAAAGAATGGGACACAATTTAGCAGTCCAAGCGAAGTATTCAAAGACAAACCACAAGTGTTTCAAATTATTATGAAGGAAAACACAAAGGTGTAATTTATGTGCTAAATGTTTTACAGGTTTGGATTTTATAGTGTGTTTTCAAGTGCATATGTGAAAATGTTTTATTTTTCTACTTTTCTGTAATATTGTTGAGTAATTCAAGATTTATTAGTGATAACCGTGTCATTTGATTTGCCTAAAGAGACAGTGTTACTTGATATTTAAGCTTCTCAGGTTCTGTTGTGGAATAAAGCTTCTAGTAATTTAAGGAATAAGACATCAATTAACTGCATACTTCTTGAATAAAAAGATTGTCCATTTTTGTATTAAAAGTCTGTGTTGATTGCATGCGGTGTTTGTTAAGGCATGCCAAATACCGTCTTGTAACATTTTGGTGGCAATAGAACTGAACTGCTTCCACAGAGTTTCTAGCATTGTATTGAGTTACTGACAGAATAAACAAAATCCAATAAAGTGATAGAACATTGATTTGTTGGTTACTATGTTATTACAGCATTGTGCTAAATGCAGAGATACTCACTTCAGGCTTGAAGAGTATTGAATTGAAATCCCTCCATTTCAGAGAAGAAATCAATCACAAGGCTGTCAATTATGTAATTTACTTGATTAATGCAGGTTGCTTCTTATCAGACCCATCTTATTGTAATATTTGGAAGGAAAAGTAGGCTTTGCTCTTATCGGAAAGCTCATGCTTGCCATTTAAATTGTGTTTTATCAGCCTTTCTTCCATTTATGCTCACTGTTTCTGCAATAAACTTCCTTTGAGGATTTAGAGATTTACTTTGGGGGGAAAATGGGACATGTCCTCGAGGACTTTGATAATTGGGAGGAAAATCAGTGAAAATTATTTGTGCCAATAACAAGTAGAACTGCTTTGCTCAAGCAGATTATGGCTGAATATTATTTTAGCTTAAACTATTATACACATTTAGCTTGAAAATAAATTCTTTTGAACTGAATGAAGCTTTTTTTTTTTAAGTAGACCCATTTAGGATTCCACTATTAAAGTGCTAGTGGAACTGGTCCCAATCAAAAGCTCAAACTGGCCGCAATATGATGCTTTCTTTCTTGTATCAAGAATATAATTTCCATAAATCATATGCGGTACAAGGTTGAAATAAAGAATACAACAAAATAAAATGTTTCTTTTTAAATTTAAAGGGGGTTTTCTTTCTTCATTTTTTTCTCTTTGGGTAACAGCCACACTCTGTACTTGAAATCTGAAATAATATAATTGTAGTTTGACATAGCGCAGAGTATTTTGTTATACGAATATGCTTTCCAACTGTAATTTTACTGCACATAAATACAGGTGGGGGTGTTCAGATAAATTGTATAAAGCATTATAAATTGCTAACATTGTTTGGAGTGAATCTCCAAATTAAGTACCATCAACTCCAGATTTATTCAGGGCATTGAAGATGATCCATAGTTCAGTGGTTGCTGATATTAGTGTCAGAACTGGTAATAGTTCAGTCTGTCCAACTTGCAGTACCCACATATTAGCTCATAAGATCCTGTTGTAAATTGGCTCTTGACATTTTGGAAACAAGCATAGCCACCCACCCACCATCTGATCACAGCCTTTGTGGTATGTTCAGTAATTAACACATTATTGAATTAAAACTGAATATTTGAGAGAAGGGGGAGGAAGGAAGGAAGGAAGGAAGGAAGGAAGGAAGGAAGGAAGGAAGGAAGGAAGGGAGGGAGGGAGGGAGGGAGGGAGGGAGGGAGAGGAAGGAAGGAAGGAATTGCCACATAATATTAGCAGAGAACTAATACATAAACTACATTCATGGATTCAGCAGCTAATCTTACTCCTTATGGATCTGTTACTTTCTTAATTTGATCACATGAGTTAATTCCATAAAGATATAAGACATGGAAAAGAAATATTCATATATAAATAAAACAAGGATACATTGTTAGCATTTTAACTTCGGTTAAAAATGTAGTAAGACTGCATTGTCATATATTAACCTTGTGAGTATCAACATTAGCTGTTAGAGAACTCCTTTCAATATCTCTATTCAATATTCAATAGTGGTGGAGATGTTGATGCTGATGTTTGCCTAACAATTATTTGTTAGGTATTGAAGGGGGCTATTATGGCTGTGCTGGTCCTATTAGTGTATGTTTGGTTACTTTCAGAAGTAAATTGTTGGATTAGAGCTGATTTAGGATTTAATCTGGAGCAGAAGAGCTCTTCTGATAATAATGTTTTACATTAAAGTCTGAATCTCCCAAGAGAGTTCATTACCCTCCAAAAGTTGATTTTGAACCTGATTTGTTGGTCCAGATAACAATTTGTCCTGAAGCAGTTCAGAAGCTCTAGTTGAATCTGAGCCAGAACAAAAGCAATTCAGGAATTATAGATGGTACTCAGGCATCCATCCACTTACCTACGATCGCAAATGCTCAAAACTTTTTTTAATGTGTGGATATTTATTTATTTGTTTGTTTGTTTATTAGATTTTGACAGTGGTTTGCTCTCCAAGCTTGTTTCAATTTAGTTTCTGAACTTTTCGTTACCAGACTAGATAACATCAGCAGCAGGGTTTTCTTGTCCTATTCCTCTTATATCTGTGTGCCAGTGTGGTCAGTTGTTTGTTCGTTTGGAGCTATATTAAAATTCTGAGCAGCTGATTGGTTCTCTTGTTGACTGATCGTTGAAATCGTCTGGTTTCTTACGTATTCGTATGCTGGTTCTAAATCAATATGCTTGTTAATTGTTCCTTTTGTAGAATACCAGGCTTCAATAAATTCACTTGTATGACAGGTGTTGGCCTGGCCAATGATTTTTGTTCCTTCCCAATTGAACTGGTGTTGTTCATTTTCAATACGGTTTGAGATCAGGGATTTTTGGGTGTGCAATCCCTGATCTTGAGCCACATTGGCAATGAGCAACACCAGTTTGATTGGGAAGGAACAAAAATCATTGGCCATGCCAACCCCCACCACACACGTGAATTTATTGAAGCCTGATATTTTACCAAATTAACAAGCCTATTGATTTAGATCCAGCATATGAATAAGTAAGAAACCAGATCATTCAAACAACAAATCAACAGGAGAACCAATCAGCTGCTCAGAATTTTAATTTAGCTCCAAACAAACAACCAATTACACCACACTGGCACACAAGACATATATAAGCTAAAGAGAAATAGGACAAGAAAATCCAGCTGATGATGTTACCAAGTCTGGTAACGAAACATTCAGAAACTAAATTGAAACAAGCTTGGAGAGCAAACTACTGCCAAAATCTAAAACCTGAGCTGCAAGTATTTTCTATTATTTCAAATGTATTAGATTTGTTTGCCATCCATCTTGCTTCAAGGTGAGTCATAATACTGAATTCTCATCATTTGAAAAGAAATCTTTCACTCTGGAATGCTAGGACATTCTCTAGACCAGGGGTCCCCAACTCCCAGTCCGTGGACCGGTACCGGCCCGCGGCATGCCAGCAACTGGGCCGCACAAACAAGCAAAGCCCCATCCACAGGATGCAGGCAGCACACAAAACCACGCCTCCTCTGGTCTGTGGAAAAACCTCTCTCCATGTAACCGGTCCCTGATGCCCAAAAGGTTGGGGACCTCTGCTCTAGACCCCATCTGATTCAAAATTCATTCAGTCTAATGTATACTAGCTCATGAAATTTTATTTATTTATTTATTATATTTTTAATTAGGTTTTATCCCACCTTTATTACTTTAATAAATAATTCAAGGTAGCAAACACACACAATATTCTTTCCTCCTCCTATTTTCCCCACAGCAACAACCCTGTGAGGTGGGTTGGGCTGAGAGAGAGAGAGAGAGAGGGAGAGAGAGAGAGAGAGAGAGAGAGAGAGAGAGAGAGAGAGAGAGAGAGAGAGAGAGGTCACCCAGCTGGCTTTCATGCCTAAAGCAGGACTAGAAGTCAGTCTCCTAGTTTCGGCCTTAACCACTATATCAAACTGGCTCTCTAAAAAGATGACTGTTGTCTCATCAATTTTTTAATTTAAAAATAAATACAGAAAACAGTAAGTAAATAAAACCACACATTGATTTACATTAAAATTTAAACACATCCCAAAAATTGAAAAAATGTACTTGACTACTGGGCCAAGAGAGGCAAGTGACATAATGTGCATCATTTTGTGTTAAAAACTCTGCCTCTTATACTTGTATTTATGGGTGATTCAGGTAGAAAAAGGTAGTGCTTGCATTATTGTGACATACATTTTGTTATTTCGGTCTCATTGTGATTAGGAACAGATGCTTATGGTTGTACTTGTAGCATTATATCACATTACAGGACTAGGCAGCGTGGATTTGATTAATCCTTTAAATGGGAGATTGTTGGCAGCCTATAAAACAAATCTACCCATAATATGAAAGTGAACATATGGCTATTATTTAAATGAGCACCAAAAAGAAAAGAAAAAGTCTACATTCGTGACTCTAACTAATTTAGATCCTGGTTTTGATGTTCAGAATGGGGGCAGCAAAAACATACCTAGCTGCATTGCTTTGAAAAATAATTATAATATATTCAGAATACATTATCCAACCATTTAGTATCCATAGTTTGGAAGATGAGATTTTACAGAGCTTAGTCTTCACATAATTTCATGTGAAATCACTCCATGGGATATTAAAGTGACATTGATGGACACTTGGCCCAAAAATAGATGTCTTTAACTTAGTGACTGAATTACAACTAGTCTGTGCAGGAAAGACTGACTCTGTTTTAAATGCATTTGAATTTTATCTCTGCTACAGCCAGAGGCCAAAGTCACAGTCATACATCACCAACATTTCATAGCTGAAAATAAAGATTATCCTGCATACATCTAACATACTGTATCTATTATAAAACCAAGATTTATTATCTGAACAAACCTCCACTCCCTTTATATTAGACTTCGTGAATTGGATGTAATCCAATTATAAAAAAAATATATTTATTTTTCCAACATTTACATGCTGCTTACTCTTTCCCTTATGAGCCATCCCATCAGTCTGAACATCTGAATCAATTAAAACATAGGAATTGGATCAATTCAGTTCACAATTCTGACTTATTTGGAGGAAAGCATCCTTGATACATGGGCAGGACTATTTTTATTTTATGAAATCAGTCAACAAAACAAATAATTGCTCAGGCCTAGTTTGTATCACTTTGCAAAATAGTAGTACTGGGATATCCAGCTATTTGGCTTTATTTTTCTTTAGGTTTGGGGTTTTTAAAATATATAAAACACAGAGTAAGTTACCTAATCAGATGCCCACCACAAATGATGGATTTGTATTTCCAAATTCCTAGCCAACAAGCTCAGTAAACATAATGGTGGGACATTTTAAGAGTTACAGTCTCAATTTCTAATGGCTACAGAGTAGGGGTGTGGATGCTATGAATGATGGCCATTTAAACAACATAAGAAATGCCTACAATGAGTAATATTATTCTGTTTAGTTTAGCTTCTCAGGTTTCAGATGGAAATATTTTCCAACCTACTTGATTTCTTTTGCATGCAAAGCAAGTCCTACTGTAAATCCCTAAGCTACAACTCTCTCCCAAATGAGTCTAATCTACTTTGGGCTTCTAAAGCAATGACCAACCTATTTTAAATATATCAAAATGACTTGGGAATTAAATAAATGCAATGCTAAATTGCATGTTCTATACAATTGTAATTATGTACTGTGTATTTTTATTCTATTCATTTAATAAATGAAAAAATACCTGCTAAATTAGATAGATTTATGCACAAACTTTGTATTAAACAAATGCATTGGAGTAAGCAGGGAAAAGCAGAAAGTTCTTGGTTGAAACAACAAAGTAATATTATTACTATTGTTATTATAAGATTGCTGAGGGCAAGATAATTATTATTGTGTACCAACATTTTTATTGAAAAACTGAGTTGAAAATATTGAGTCAGAAGTTATTGAGGAAGAAATTAATCATTGTTTTAAATAATACAACTCTTCCAGGGCTTACATATGGTCAAACTGTTTTTTACCTCCTTTATCTCTTCAGGAAATTACAGGCACCATAAAAATCTATGAAAAAAGGAATGTTGGCTATGCTACTGAATAACATGTGAATCATTCAATAGCATAGCTAATATTCCTGTTTCCATAGATTTTTATGGTGTCAGTAATTTCTTGAAGAGAGAAAGTAGGTAAATAAATAGTCTAAACATATGTAAACTCTGGAAGAGTTGTATTATTTTAAAAAAATGATGGAAGTGTCCACTTCTTTGCTTAAGTATTGTTGAAAATTTAGAACACCATTTTGAATAAAGCTTTCCTGTCTTCTTTCAAAGGGGCCATTATGATTTTGAAAGTTATCATAGACTTTTCAAGCTATTGCTTGACTTTGTTTTAAAATGTTGATGCCAACATTTTTATAAAAACCCTGATGTCAATATTACTTTGGATTGTCCCTCCTTCACAGTCTGATTGTATAAAAGGTCAACAAAGTCTAGGTAATATTAGAACCTTAATTCATATTTTTAGGCATACAATCAGAAAAAGTGGAATTGGTAAAGGTGGACTCTAGATTGGGATACAGGAAATTTAAGCAAGCTTTGACTAAATATGGATTTGCTTCTTTTACTAATTGGATTAGTAATCCTTTGGCATGATTTATTACAACTGGGATTATTTTGTTAGCCATTTAATTGGCACAGGGAATTTTAATCTCCTATTATATTTGATTTGGTATTGGAATTACTGGCTTGTCTTAACAAGGTAACTAAAGGTCATTCCAAAAATAAAAATTGCTGTCACAGAGTGCTAACTATTATTATACATTGTTAAGTGATTATGTTATATAGATTGAAATACCCCCGGGATATGTAAAAACTGGGAATTAGCTTGGGATTTGAACTCTGTTAAATATCTTCCTTCAATTTTAAGTTTAGATATATCAGATTGATGGCTAGTGGCAGAATCAGTTTATGAAGGAATATAAATATCATAAAACAATACTGATTTAAAATTGATATACATTTAGGTTATTTTAAATATGTTAACCAGGATTTGAGAAACTTTACGGGAAAAATAAAACCCATTTTTTTTTTAAAAAAATAATCAAATGACAACTTTCATATCATGATGGAGTTTTGAACTTTCCCTGTTTTCATTTTACCATTAGGCATATATGGTGACTTAGATCTAATGACATCTAAGTAACCAATTTTTTTAAAAAAAATATGGATACAACTGGAAAGTTCCTAGGTTATTTCTCTGCTCTCAAGTCAGGAACTTGGTTTATTTTTTTAAATCAAAATTCCAGTTATATTTCCAGTATTAAAAGCTGTAAGACATATCCAGAGATTTTGGGGTGGAGGTACCATTTTGATTCTTATTTTCATGCTAAATGTATACTTTGGGATAAACCTAATTTGAAAATTGCAATGTATTTTTTCCCTCAGGATTCATGGGCTAATACGTATTTTAGATCAGGTTATTGCTAATGTTTAATTCATGTTCAGTATTGTAAACAGATTTGTATAGAACAAAAATTAAAGAATGAAAATATATTGAACTAATAGATTAATGACATATTTATTTTTGAACATCCTGTGGCAGATGGAAACAGTAAAGCCAAATGTCTTTTCAGAGATTGTGATAACAATTATATTCTTAAAATCCTGTGCCTTTCTTAGGCTTTTTTTTTTATTAACTTCTGGTAGTAAGATTCCCCTGAGGTCATGCAGATCTATACAAAAAGCTTTTAAGTTGCACATAAAGCCAATATCTTCACCCATTGCATGGAACTGAACATAATTTATTTGCCATGAAGATTCTGAATTAGTCACCATTTGTTCCACTGGATGACTCAAGGTTGTTGTTTTTTTCCCTATGTTCCCCTATGTTCTTGTCTACCACTCTGGGAGAAGGTGTTGGTCTGAATCTGTTTAGCTTTTTGTAATTTGTTAAAGCCAGCTGAGTACTGCCACTAGGCTTTTCTTTCTAAGCTGAAAAAAAATCCAAATATTGTCACCTCCTCACCAGAGGATGGATCGTGAGGCCCTGATCATTTTGTTTACCTTTTTCTGTACTCTCTCAAATTTCACCATGCCTATCTTGAGGCATAATGATCAGTAGAACACAATATTCCAAGGGATTTTGTACATAATTGATTTTTATAAAGGCATCGTTCTATTGGCAGTTTTATTTTCCACCATTATCTTGATGACATCAAGTTTGTCTTTTTTACCCCACCTGTGTATCAAGGCAATATTTTCATAAAGTTTTCCAAGCAACCACAAATCCCTGTTCTAATAAATCACAGCTGGCTCAGACTCCATTAAATTCTTGGAGAATTCTAGTATTTTCATCTTTCTCTTGTAAAAAAATAAAAATCCATTTTTTCCTGTTATTTTTCTTGCTCCTTCCCCAGTTTAGTCCTAAATAAAGGTAGCACCACTATCAAATTTGTCAGTCTGAGGAAAATGGAAATAAATTATCAGGTAATTCCATCCATATAATTTCCGACACTCTCAAAGATTAAAAGTGTTTAAGCCAGAACTTCTAAAGCTTGATACACCCATCTATCATGGATGTCCACAAGTAGGACAAGCTTGGCAAGCCACATCCCACATGTCATTATTTGAATTATTGATTGAGGCAATGATGTAAAATACATGGTTTGTGTCATTTGCAAGAATGCTATACAGCTTCTACTGGACACAACGTGTATGTTGACGAATTTATTTTTTTAGTAATACTTAACATTAATTTAACTTGAACAAATACCATGCTTACCACCTAGTAATTTCTTGGATTAATCTGGATAACGTCTTTAATTAAATAAGCAAAAATTGGCATAACATTGGAATTTTCCAATTCTCTTATTTAGAAGCAATGTGAGGGATATGCCATGTTTTTATTATAATATCACCCTTGAGTCCCTTAAGAATTTTCAGATGAATACCATCTGGACCTGGTGATTTGTTTATTTTCAACTCCTCAGCAAGATCTAGATCTCTTTCTCACCATTAAATTCCCTGACTGAAAATGTCAGCTCAAGAATAATTATTAGCCTTCCACATTCTGCCTTAAATACAGATGAAGAAAACATTCAGATCTTTGCTATTTCTATAGTTTACTTCAATGTTTCTTGCATTTCTTTAACACTCGGCAATCCAGTTGTTTGCCATTTTCCTGGTTTTAAAGTAGCTTTTTTGAAATCCATTTTATTTTTTCAATGTTATTGATCTTAATATTATTAACCGTGGTTTATTACAGTAAAAGCCTCTTTAAATCAAATAAGATCAAATAGTATAATATACACATATAAACTTATTATGTTTCATGTTTAATTCAGTATGTGATCTGGAATGGTGAAGGTTAAGTATTGCATGGGGAAACATAAGAACTAATTTTTACCCTTTTAAAAAAATATTATTTGCTGTTATCTATAAAAAATTGTGACATTTATCCTCCTTCTTTGGGGCAGAATGGCCTTTTCTCAAGAAAGCCTTCTGTTCTCTAAGAGGATTCTTCATTTTGCTAATTAATTCTCTTAGTAATATCTTGGATTTGGTAGCATCTCTGTTGACCAGCAGCATATATTCTAATCAAGCTGCTACTGTACAGTAGTGCTTTGGAATAATATCCATGATTATGAGTTGCTCAGCAGTGGTTGTTCAATTATTTGTTGACAGACAGCCAACTTCTGACAATGGCTCATAGCAAATGAATCCACGAACTTTCTCATATTCAACAAGTGATCTCCTAGCACAGAATTCAGTTGTTCCTGTAGGCCACAGTTCTTCAGTTTTTGCAGTTACGTAATCTATATATAAAATGAGAAATTAAACAACATTTTGCAAGGACAATATATTTTTAATGACAAAAATTCTTTTACACTGAAAGAAAAGTATACAGTTCTGTGTTGTTTCCTATATATCACCGGAATGGGACTTGAATTCATAGTCTTAATAATAACACATGACCAGGTCCAGTGGCCAACTATTCATTTCTTTATCAATGTATGTATTATCAGAGTGCAGACCTTTTGCTTATATACACAGAAGTAGAGCCAGAAAATTCAAGTGATCCCATTGTGTATTTAATATAGTATCATGCTGAATAACTTACAAGCTGCTCACATTTATTTCTAATATAATGGATTTCTAATATAGTGGATAAAATATACTCCCTCATTCTGTTTAACTAAAAGACCAAGCCTGCAATCCTTTGCCAAAATAGAAAAAGCATTACCAGAGAATCTACAGTGAGCTCTGAAAAGCAAGGATTGTTGTGTTAATGGCTTCCTTGCTCTTTTCATTTTCTTCTTTTCAGTTCTATTTGTGAATAAATAGCAGAAAGCTTCTTCAAACTTTCTTGTAAAGCATTGCTGGCAGATTCTGCAACAACTACTTCCATAATAGGCTCAGGAAATCATTTAGGTCTTCCAGAAATTTCCTCTTAGTCAAGAAAGACTTAGTCAAAATGGGCCCTTGGAAATTTAAATAATTAGCAGTACAGTATCTTTTAACATATTTTACTTTTTTAATAATAGGATTTTTGCACAATATTCTCACTGTCAAAACTAAATCAAAACAGAAACAAGCCCACACTCTTTGCTTTCCTTTACAGAGTCAAGTCGTCAGAGGCTCTCCACTGTATTTTCATGCAGCAAGGTAGGAACACACTAAGGTTTGTGTACTGTTCTATTTAAAATAAAAGTAGGAAATATGGGGACTTTGCTGTCAGTAGGCTCCACACCTTATAAAAAATCTGCTAATGACAAGCTACCAATGTCAGAGAGAGAAGGAAGAGAGAAATCTGCCTCAGCATCAATTTTATTTACAAGAATAACCAATTCTTCTTCTTTTTTTTTAAAGGTGGATAGACCCTATTCATAGCTGTTATTGCTGATCTTCTGGATGACATTTTTCTGTTTAAGGATGTCACTCCCTAAACACTCCACTGATAACTGCTTCTGGAAATATCTATTAGAACACTAGAACCTCCAGATTTCTTCATTTGTGGGAATAAGTGAAGAAGAAGAAGAAACCTAAACATAGAAATGCAAGGATACTGTGGAGGCTAGAGATTTTTTTTAATCTCTGCATCAGAATTATCCCTGCATCAGAATCATCCCTGCATCAGAATTAAAGTGGCAAACCTATAGGCCTGTCCCGCTATCTCTAAGAGAAGATTTATCTGAATGACTGAGAAGTTGAAGTTATTCTTTACATGTGAGCAAGTATTTTCATTGTGAGTGTGCCTGTTCTGCCTCAAGGCTTTCTTTCATGCAGCAGAGGAAGAATGCTCTGCTTTTCTAAGCACTGAAGTGGAATCAATTTCACCTGACTAGCAGACTTATCTCAAAGAAACCATCTTCTGTGGATGTGCTGCTCATGTGTGAAAATCTTTATGGGCAATCCAGCAAAATATCACAATCACTTGCTTCTGTTGGCTGAAAATGGGCCCACTCTGCTTTTCAGTTTTGCTTCACTCAAAGCTGCTAAAATTGAAACACTTCTGAAACTCTAAGCTATCCTAATTTTTATTTGCAGTAGTGGACCAAGTTCTAGCTATAGACATTTGGATGGGTTTTAAAATCTGGATTAAGTAAGTACTCCCATATTCATTTTTTTTCAGATTTCAGGCTCTTTTTAAAAAATAATAATCACTAGAATCCTTATGAAGAAATCTATCCAAGTCAGTAAATTCTAGGACTGAACAAGTCTGATAACAAAAAGTGCTTCAGAGTTCACACACACTAAGTCTACAGCTCTCTGCTAGTCATTAAAGAACTGACTTCCACTCAAGGCAGAAACAAATGCTATTTCTGTAGGAAATCGCTCATTATAGTTAGTACAACTCTTAAAGCATTGATATCACTTTTTCAGGCTTCTGCAGCTGATAGATTGAAAAACATTGATTACTTTAAAAACAGCAGATAGATACTACTCTCATGCTTCTGTGGATTGTGAAACATTTGAGAAACAATCCCAACCCTAGTCAAAATTTGTCATATAAATTAGACAAATTTCTTACTGAAGAATGCCAGTGAACACCTGCTGGATCAAACAAATGTCTTAAGTAAAATTTTAACCCCCGACAGGTTTAGCAAAGTCTTATTGGCAGTCCTTCCAGCAGGATATAAGCCCAATATCTTTCCCTTAGCAATCTTGTTACTAAAACTTTTGTTCCCCCTTCCAAGCCCTTGGGATGTGCTAGGATAGAAGGTAAAATAAAATAAGATTCTAATCCCATAAGAAACTCAATGGAGTGTTGCCAAAAGCAAAAAAGAGACTGCCTGTTCACTCAACATTACCTTAGAAGTGATTTAGTGGCAATGTTAGCTGCTTTGTAACCATCCTGCACTCTGAAAGAAATCCTTTGCTTGCCTTTCAGAGGTCAGAGATGACAAACCCAGATTCAAGAAGAGAATAACTGGAAATTATAGATAGATATTATCTTTGGAGGAATATTTCACTCTCTGGGGATGTTTTACCAGACTTTTGAGTGCCCGCTCTTCATTCTAAACTAGAGTTCATGGCACAGAGAAATTCTGAGATTATGACATACTTTTCAGTAAATGTTGAAAACAAAACACATTATTTTCTGTTGTTTATGTAACCAGTAGAGGCTATTTATAATGTGCTTGTCCTTAAGTGAGAGCCCACATTCTTCTTACTACATAGCAGCAAAAAGAAGAAGAAAAAAGAATGCTGGGGGAAATAAGCACATATAGAGTCTATAGACTGGTGGATACCTTCGAGAGCACCACAAAATTCCCACTTGATAACTACAATTTTTAAATTTAAAGCACTTGTTTAACCCAGAGTGCATTAAAAGTTGACTTTCATTGTTATTATTACACAGAGAATGGATTTGCACCACACTCTTTTAGCCAAATTATTTAAAAACCCAGCAGCTGCATTTATACACCATTCTAAACTTGTTTATTTTTAATCTTGGTTAGAGTTTTGATCCGGGTTAAGCTTGCCTCTTAGTTTATATTACAGTTTGTTGCACAAACCTTGGAAAAATAGGTTACAATAACTATTAGGTTAAATATTTTGGGCAAGCCTAGCCAGAATGTCTATGTGAGACACAATCCACAGACATTTTTAGAAAACAAACACAATGACGCTTGGAGATATCACAATGGAGAACCAGATAATAAAGTTTACCACAATGGCAGGCAGAATGTTTCTTGTTGAGATACAATTTCCTTGCAGGAAATCTGAGGAATGGCTGCCTTCCAATGGTACGTGGAGTTGAAGCATGATGTAAATGTGGCCATTGGCAGTAGTGGCAGGAAGACTCAGTCTCTCTCTGAATGTCCTCTCTTGGCTATTCTCTTTTTGTGACACCTCATTGTCTACTTTTCTCTTTTTCCTAGCCTGCTGTTAGAAAAGTGACAGATGGTTTTGTCGAGGGTAAATTTCTTGCTTGAAGGGAAGCTGAAGGCAACATTAAACTAATTTGAGGGCCACCTTGACACAAGAGTGACAGGTTGACCACTTCTCCCCAGCAATCTGGTAACAGGAAAGAACTTTAATATTGCCTTCTCTTGCTCCAGAAGACGCTACATCAGGGATATAGAGGAAGGGATCTATATATGTTTAGTACTGTAGATTATTTTCACTCAGATCGTGCCATTTTCAACACTGGAACAGATGCTATTTAGTTTTAGTCAGATGAATGGGAACAGATGGACTTCTATGCTATTTTCAGAACTTTTAAACTTTGAGAGTTGATTTGGGCCTATTGTGATATTTGGGGAAGAAAAATATGGCAAAAGAAAGTGAGGATCAGAACCTCATACGGAGTCATGAGTTTAGAAAAGAAATAATTTGTGTCCTTGACTGGAGCTCTTAATATATATATTATTTTATTTGCAAAAGGCAAAAGAGGGAACAAGAAAATCTGTAAGTCACATATCCTAACAAGTATTTCATACATTTTCATGTATCTAGGTCATGTCATACAATTAAGTTATTAATGTTTGTCAATTTGCTTATCACTATAAAAAATATAAACTTACTATATATAAACTATTATATGAATCCAAATTTCAGAATAGTTTACCATTTTAGGAGTAAAATGTTAGTTCAGATTTAGAAATGACTCTTTAACTATTAATCTGAGTTTGGTTGCCTTTTCTTGTTATGTCACTTCAGATAAGATTGAATCATTTTTTTTAACCAAATCCAAACTGAAAGTCATACTTTTCCTTTTATAGGCTACTTCTGTTGGACCAGATGCAGTGCAAACATTCACAAACTGCCACTAATGTGAATCTGTGGATATATTTCTAGTTGGAAAGACTTTTTTCACTGTTGTTTGAAAACTAGTGGATAAAAAGCACACATCATATTAAATACACCTTTGCATTTGTTGTGCCTAATTTAAAAATGCAAAAAGTATGGGGGCATGTGAACTGATCATTAGAGACTCCAAACTAAAAAAAAAAGACAAATTTTAATCTTTTCCTTTTATATCTCAAATAGGAGATGGAGAAGGAAAATAGAGCACTACCTATCAGAAGCTTGTTTGTTTGATTGCTTCAAGGGTTGTGAATAGGGATGGTCATTAAATTACTTTTCCTACCCATTTTGAGAAGTAGAATGCTATCTCAAAATTAATTTCAGATAGTGCTTTTATTTATAAATCATTCATTCTTTGACTATTTTTACTTTTAAATTTTGTTTACCAAAAGTATTTCTTGGCTTGTATGCAGCAGTTTGAGAATATAGGAAATGGATATAAAGAATGTTTTGGGGAATAATTTGAGTCTAAACTGTTATGCTTTCTCATGTAGCATTAAAAGTGTTAAATACTGCTGTAAACCTAAAATCCAGCATGCTTCATCATCACTTATTGTCACCTCCCCTTTCCAATACTGTGAATAAGATACCTGTGTAAATACCACATCACTCTATTTCTTTTTGAGTTTAGCAACATTATGCAAAGTGCAGGGAAAAAATGAAAAATAACAAGCAGAAAAAAAAAATCCATACCATCCTACCAGAACTTTCTGTTTCTCTTCATCTATTTCAGTTCAATCCTCATTCACTGTTTCCATATGCAATATACTTATTTTATACTGGTCATTCCTGCTGTAGCATACCTCTAATGTCATAGCTAGCAATCCATATATACAGCTGGTCCTCAACTTACAACAGTTCATTTAGTTCAAAGTTACAGTGGCACTGAAAAAAGTGACCTATGACTATTTTTCACACTTACAACTATTGCAGCATCCCCATGGTCACGTGATCAAAATTCAGACATTTGGCAACTGACTCATCGTTATGATGGTTGCCGTGTTCTCATGGTCATGTGATTATCTTTTGAGATCTTCTGACAAGCAAAGTCAACAGGGAAGCCAGATTTATTTAACAACTGTGTCACTAACTTAACAACTTCAGTGATTCACTTGACAACTGTGGCAAGAAAGGTCATAAAATAGCAAAATTCACTTAACAGATGTTTCACTTAGTAACAGAAATATTGGGCTCAGTTGTGGTTGTAAGTCAAGGACTACTGTATTTATCTACAAATACATTAAATAATCATAAGAACATCATACATTCTTCCCTGCTCAATGCTGAATTATTCCATTTATATTGCTGAAAATCACTAAATCCTTATTCAAGTAACTATAAAACACTTTAGAAATCAGGGAGCCTTCCAGAAAGAAATTTTTGCTAGAAGCTACTGTAAAGATGATACGGTGAATTAAAAAAATGTATTGGAAGAAAGGAGAAGAAGCAGTAAGAAGCACAAGCTGTGCAAGAGCAGAAACAGGCTGTATTGTGCAATTCTCAGGGAAAGAAGCAAGTTAGAGATAACTATCTGTAGTAAAGGGCAAGATTATTTTTTTCTCCCTGTTACCATTATGGTTTGACCATTATTGTTTGTCCTTAATAAAGTATGCAGGAAGATGATGTCTGTAACTAAGTTGATAAAAATGCTTGCTTGCTTGCAAATTTTTAATGTAGTATTCTCTTCTTTTGTGAGAGAATACTACATTACAATAAAGCGTTTGAGAGGGTTCTTTAGCTCTTTGGGTCTATGGTTAATAGAAATTAAGGAAAACACCATACATAATGTGTGCCTTATTTGAGTTACATATTACCTATATTGTTTTCATTAATCAGTTTTCAATTCTATATTCATGCAAAAGTACTATATGCCTGTTCACATTTTTTAAGAAAAACAATACATATCCAATAAACTGTTTTTTTTTCACATTTGTATCTATCTCAAGGAAAGAACAAAAATCTGCTCCACACATTTTTCACTTGGTGTAAAGCTGCATTATATTTTTCCAGTGTTGTTCATTGTCATCTATCTTACTCTTTCGATCAGAATTCTGCTAAACATTTTCCCAGAAGTCTTTAACAAACTAATTCCCTAGTACTTTTTATATTTACTCTTGCTACTTTTTCCTTTGGATTGGAAAAGCTTATTCCAACCAACAGGCACTGTGATAGAATGTAGAACCGACCCTGGAAAGGGGACGGGATGAATAAAATATTAAGATCAGAGTTTCAGAAAAGATTATTCAGTTCAAAGAAAGGAGAAAGAGTGAGAAAGAAACTGAAAATAAGCCGACCCAGATTTTGTTTGGTAAAAAATGTGGCAGAGAAAAATTCTGACAGGCTTTCAAGATTCTGTGATTATACCCTACAAAAATGAAGACCGTTTCTGAAATCCCCACTGTTCCTGTTTCTTGACCTTGTCTACCATCAAGGTCTGACAGGCATAGAGACAGTCAATAAGTGTTAAATAAGATGCAGCCACTCCAGAAGCAAACTTCACCCATATTTGTCAGTTATACATCTAGAACTGTAGTCTTTCCATTTTTAAAACTGGTCCCAATTACTGTTGTAACTTGAGGATTACCTGTATAGCATCTTTTCACTTTTACATGTCAATGTCATTCCCATACACATCTCTTAAACACTTTTCTATAATTCCCTCACCTGTGTCATTTCAAGTCATTTCAACAATTTTATTTTTAATTCCCTTAGAAATGACTCTGTTGGAGGACCCCTAGCTTTGGCCTTTTTACTCAATTCCAAAATAGTGTTTTATTTTATTTCCATTAAAATTACCCTGCATTTCCTCCACCGCTTGTAAGTGCTCCTTGTTCTTTGCAACTATTATTTTCTCATATTACATAATAAACACTATATTACATTTACCTACTAGCTGGTAGGTTCCAGGTACCAATTGTAAAGTGGCTTGTAATAGGCTCTGATTTGGAGTTCCTAGTTTGGTTGGATTTTGGAGAAAGTTTCTCAGGTAAAACTGGCTGGCAATGTCTCCTTCCCGTTAGCCAGGAATTCTGCACGTCCCATGACTATTGCCTTTTCAGGATGACTTTATAACCCCTGCAAAATAGGAGAACTGAATGTAGTTTCATAATGTTTTGCTTTGATTTCTAGTTAGTCAGAATACAGCAACAAGGTTTTGAAATAAAAGGTCAGAGTCAAGGAGGGAAAAAAAGATGAATTGAAACTACTTTGGTTAATTGAGGTTTTTACATAATATTTTTAATATGAAAAAGAAAGAGTAAATTAGGTTACCAGCTTCTTGGTCTGGACTTAGGAGACCTCTTCAAGTGGCAAATTTGTCTTCACATCATCTTACCAACTATTTTGTCCTTTAGGACCTTTTCATTAGTATTTGAGAGACAAAATGTTTCTTGGAAGATGATATACATACAGCATGTATCTTATGTCATTGTATTGAGTGCATGTACCAATATGATTCTGGATGGCTTATAAATAATTAAAACACATTGCTTATCTTGACATACTGGTCAACAAGGACAGGTGGAAAATTCCCTCCTCCTCCTTCTCCTCCTCTACCCTCACCAATACCACCTCTTTTATATATACTTGCTCAACTAAGGGAATAATTTTTCTTCTACTTATTTTTTTTAACATAGACTGATATAAGAAATTCAGGTTGAATTTCATGTGTGGAAACATTCATAAAATATCTGGATTGAATTTTTCAGCAATATTATTAAGGTAAGAGGACAGAAATATATCCAAAGCAGATGAATAGGTGCTCATGATGGGAAAAGGACATATTAATATCAGGTATTAGATAGATCTTTGATGGCAATAAATCAGGTAATTGATACAAGGTATTTTTAGTGCAATGTAACCTTTATGATTCAAGTAGAGTTCTACTTTCTAATTTATGATATATCAATTTCCCCATTAGGGAAGCAGTGCTTTAATTAGCTCTTAATTTAAGAGTCAATTAGGCAAGATGGGCAATGCAGAAATATGATGAATGAATGATTGAATAAAAGAAAAGAAAGAGAAATAAGAAATAAGAAAGAAAGAAAGAAAGAGAAAGAAAGAAAGAAAGAAAGAAAAAGAAAGAAAGAAAGAAAGAAAGAAAGAAAGAAAGAAAGAAAGAAAGAAAGAAAGAAAGAAAGAAAGAAAGAAAGAAAGAAAGAAAGAAAGAAAGAAAGAAAGAAAGAAAGAAAGACATGGAGGAGAAGGAGAACTATGGAGTCACCATTTCCAAAGCCTAACCACTATTTTTAGAGAGTTATATGGAGCTTTGGAATTTATTCAGTTAAGGAAATTGAGAAGCGGAAGCTTGTGAAATTTTAATGGGACGAGTGGGTTCTCCTCCCTTTTTAGCACCAATTAAAGGTGGAATCATTAAAAACATGTGGCTAATGTATTAACAAAATCTAAAATAACCTAAAACATCAATGATGGGTTAGGCGCTAGGAAGCAGGACTGCTGGGTTCTCATGCAGGAGGATGAGTTGTAGAGATGGTAGGGTGAAAAAGTGGTCTGGCAAACAATATACTTTTGGTTATGGTAGAGGAGGAGATTAGCAACCTGATTGTGGTATTTATTTTAGGGGTTTTTTGTTTTTGTTTTTTTTATTATTTTGTAAATAACTCAAGGCAGCAAACATATCTAACATTCTTTCCTCCTCCTATTTTTCCCACAACAATTCTGCGAGATGATTTTGGCTGAGAGAGACTGACTGGTCCCAAGGCACTCAGGTAGCTCTCATGCCTAAAGTGGGATTAGAACTCACAGTCTCCTGGTTTCTAGCCTGGGGCTTTAACTACTAGACTAAGTTGGCTCTACTTTTGTTTCTTCCTTTTGAATTAGTTGATGGACATCTCACTCTTTTTCTCCCAGGTTTATCCTTTAAAATCCTCTTCTCAGTTCCAGAAAATGGTTACCAGCATTTTCTAGTCTAATTGCTCTGAACTTTCCCAATTCTGTTGAGGAGTTCTGACATGCATCATTCCCCCTTGGATGAAAAACTCCTGAAAATACTGATGAGGATCCACTGCTAGAGTTTGAGTCAAAACCAATTCCCTCAAAGCCCAATTAAGATGCGAACAGCAAAACCATCTATAGTGCTTCATCCTCCCACTTCTCTCTACAATAATTCTCACTGTCAGCAAAACTAGTGACTTAAGAGTCTGGATATCTGCATTTCATTTATTCTTTGTTTTACATTTTGTGCCCAAACCCTTTGCAACTTGACCTAGGAATGAAAAGAAAATTGTCTGTGTATTGCATTAGCATTTAAAATTAAGAAGGAAGAAGGAAGAAAAGAAGCAAAACAAAAAACAAAAACTGGAAAACATGCAGTGTTAACATGGTAAATGGCTACTTTAATGAAGATATGTCTTCACTGAGCATGTTAGGCTCCAAGAATAATGTGATACAGGATTTTTTTTTCTCAGTACAGCACAGTGTGTACTGAAAATTCCTCCACATTTGTAACAAGTGAATGAAAGGGAAACTGTTCTTACACACACAATGAGCTCCACACAGATTCAAAAGAAGCTTGACCCTGAGACCACCCCTGAAATGCTCCCAGTCCTGTCTTCCAAACTCAGCCAAGAAACCAACTACTGCCAAATACTCTGAAGATAATCACTCCTTTGTTTGGGTTCTACTTGGACAGATCACCAACCTTCTCCAGCATGCAAATCTATATACCAGCTTTTACATCCATCGCTCAACCCAAAGATGGGTACCATTGCCTGCCTTCATACATTGCTTCCAGTGCTCCAAAGAGTTCATGAAAAAGTATCTTCTTAACTGCCTTCCTTAAGATTAGCAGTGAAGGGCCCATCCTGACTCTAGGGCAGGAGTTCCATAAGGCTGGGGTGACAGTGACACGGGCTTTTTTTCAGGGCCTCAAATTCAACCACATGTGGCTTGGAGTTAAGTGGAGGGTTTTCTACATATTACCTGAGCTTGCATACAAAGAATGGTAGACTCCGCTTGGAATAGAAAGTCTCATAGATAATGTAAGTAATAAGTAATATAAAATAAGATTTATTTTAATTATGCTTAAGTATACCAGATACCAATTAAAGTGATTTTATTAGATTAACAGGTACAATCCTATTTGTTTATTGGATCCTACTGTGGCCAACAGCACCAAGCATAGACAATTGTGCAAGAGAACACAACTTCACATTGCTTGCCAATAGAAAAACCTCTGAGTAAGTCACTAAAGATTACGTCGCTGATCAACATGAATGACTGGGATATTTTTTCAAACTGATGAGTGGTCTATTAGCAGTCCAGTGAAAGGAAGTTGTTCTGAAATAAAAAAAAGAACAATTCCATATAGGAATGTTTTGGATGCCAACCAAATACCGGTACACACAGAGACCACTAGACAGTCATGCATGCCTATTCTTAACATCTTTCCTGTAACTCCCAGCATTTCTAGCAGTAGGAGACCTACATACTACATCCTGTGTAGGATACCTACATGCCTATTTTACAGAGGACACTCCTCTATATCTGAAGGACAGTCTATCCATGCCCACTTTAAAGAAGGATGTACAGAAGCCTAGATGTCACCAATTATCACATGTTAGCAGATTGAATCGGTAGCACATAACCTAGTTTGGTAGTTTGCCTTACTATGGTACTATATACATGAACAGATATATTAGAGTTCTACTCTATTGTAATCAAAGCACTTCCCCATGATATAGTTTTGTTTACATTCCAGTAATTACATCTAGCTTTCTTTCTGCCCACATATATTCAAATTTATGCAAATCTGCAACCTCTTTTGTCTTCTTCCCTTGACAGTGTACAAGTAGTAACATATTTTTATTTTCTCTCTCTCTCTCTCTCTCTCTCTCTCTCTCTCTCTCTCTCTCTCTCTCTCTCTCCTTGTGTGTGTGTGTGTGTGTGTGTGTGTGTGCTTTTGAATCAATTTTGACAAATGTGTGTGGTTTTCTTGGCAAGATTTTCAGAAGTGGTTTGCTTTTTCCTCCTTCTTAGGGGTGAGAAAGAGCGACTAGCCCAAGGTCAGTGGTGGGATTCAGCCAGTTCGCACCACTTTGGCAGAACCGGTAGCTAATTTTTTTTTGCCCAGACCCAGAATGGACTTCCGGAAGTGGCATCCACAGAGAGAACCAGTTGTTCACATATTTGAATCCCACAACTGCCCAAGGTCACCCAGTTAGCTTTGTGCTTAAGGTGGAATTAGAACTCACTGTCTTCCAGTTTCTAGCCAGGTTGCTTAAATGTAATGACACCAAGCTGAGTACAGTTATTTTAAAGTGTATGCAATCAATCCAATAAATAACTTGTTCTGTTAAATTAATGATATTCTCAGGAAATATTTGCAGCTGATATTTCATGTGGCTTGTTTTTTTAGGCTGATTTTAAAATTCCTATTAAATTCAAACTTCTTGTACCAAAGTGTAATGCCTACAAAGCGTACCTTGGAAACACTTATTCCACACAGGCATTTATTCACAAAAAGTTCAAAGATAAGCAACTTTCTTGGATGATGGGCACATTTTGTCTATCATGGTGGCCATAGGCAGTCAGAAAATGCCTTTATCAATAAAGCACATTGAGGTTGTTCCTCAGGATATTCTGAACTAATCCAGCATAATTTTGGCCTTATTTATAAAAATAAAAAACAATTTGGCTGTGATGAACAATCTAGCTTAATTTCTAAGGTTGCCCATGTGCCTAGAAGCACAACTAAAGAGGCTTCTAAAGATTCCAGTGTGCCAATTCATCTAGTACCTGAAACTTGATGGTTAATGGGGAAAGTATTAGTACGTGCTTAGTATTCTCTGAACTTGGTAGATTTCCTGCAGATGATTCATTACCAGATTTGGTAACATTGTGAGTGCTTAAAACATCTGCAATAATGAAACATCTGCCGGAAAACCACTGAGTTCAGAGAACACCAAGAACCCAACAATTCAACCATGGGTTGCATATATTCTTTATTTTGGGGTGAAGTATCTGCAAACAGTTTAAAACCCATGGACATCTTTTTACTCATTCCTGACCAGTTGTTCATTTGCCATGTGAAACTTTATTCCTTCCCCCACTGTTGCCTTCATGCCTTCTATCATATCTTTCCCTTTTTAAAACTACTGTTTTTAACTAATAAGCTGACACAGAATTTTTTTAAGAACTCCTTTCTCCTAATTGAGGAGGAGAAAGACAGATGGCCATACTATTCTAACTCTTAAGCTCCCAATATAGGATGGAGTTTATTT
Organism: Azemiops feae; assembly: GCA_023970755.1. Classification (NCBI taxonomy): domain Eukaryota; kingdom Metazoa; phylum Chordata; class Lepidosauria; order Squamata; family Viperidae; genus Azemiops; species Azemiops feae. The sequence continues at coordinate 1,640,504 of JALGBA010000227.1, read as the reverse complement.
TGCTATTCCTCATCTTGACCTATACTCTCCAATTATCTTCTTTATATCCTTTCCAGCTTCGCTTTACTTCCAGTATCAGCAATCACATTACTTAAAGCAACATTGTATAAAACAGCTTAGTACATACTAAATCAAATCAATAGGTTTCTGTCAATATAAAGAGGTGTGTGGAATGGAAAAACTGATCTTAAAAACAGCTTTGTCAAACTCTTGGGAAGTTATAGAGAGGTTCAACAGTATGTCGACAATATATAAAATATTCCCAAGAAGTAAGAAGAAGGGATGAAAAAAGTCAATGGTATTTGAGATGTGCTGCATTTGATTATCAGTTGCAATGAAAATTAGAAGTAGAGTTAAATTACTGCTGACTTTTTTTAAACAATAAAAATGAAAAACTAAAAATAATGCAAAGGAAAAGAGGATGTGCCTTCAATCCCCATTATGCACAAAGCTATGTTCAACTGAATTTTGGGAAAACTCCCTCATTATCTGGGAAGTAACTTCTTGATTCTCCAAGAAAGAGAAAACACTGTTAGAATTCATTGAATTTAAAGCCTGCAATCAATATGGCCATGATAGACTGCATAAAAATCTTTACACAAATTTCTGAACCTTCTGACTAAAAAAACCTAGTCCTTGATATTTAAAGATTAGTTGTTTTTGAATTGTTGGTGCTCAGAAGTAAATCATATCAATACAAATTTGCTCTTTCATCGAGATGTCCATAGGATTGCATTTGCAGAGACTGTAAAAGCTAAAGGTACATGTACATGTAAAGGTCAGTACTAATCATCTATGAATTCTGGTGGCTTATATGGACTGATCCTTTTAAAAGTAATTATTGCTTTAATAAAACAAAAAACAAAACTTACCAAGTACAAAAAGGGAGAGAGACCCAAATGATAATTAAATGCAGTATATATATATATATATATACACAAACAGAACTTGTAAATTATATATTTAAAAAGTTACATAGCTCAGTTTTGAAATTGAACACTGGCTCATAAATTCATAATCTTTGTTATCTAACTATTAATAGTCAGAATGAGGGGATGAAGAAAATGAATTTCAACACTTAGTACAAGATGGTAAATGGTTTTAATGGGAATAACAGCAATAACAGCATAGAAATAATACTAATTTGGTATGACTCATAGATACGATTCAAAGACAATATTTTTTAAAAAAAATAGTAGCCAATTATACCTCAATCCTCCATGAATTTTACAGACCTCTTTTAAAAGTTTGTGGCATCTCCTTAGGAGAGAAAGAGATAAACTCCTCTTAAGCCATATTTCTATGCCACACAGAAACATGATCAGAAATCTCCAGATATCTGTGGCAAAACATCTTCTTGTGATGCCAAATAATGGAATCAGAGCAGAGCCATCAGTGATGCTCTACTATTGATACAGATACTGTAGGTTTACTTATTACTTCTTCTATGGAAGGTCCACTGTTTAACTAGAGATGCTAGGAATTAAATCTTTGTAACTGATGTAAGCTTCAAGCGATGGCTGATTCTCAAAGCTCTTGCCACAATGTGATTGTCTTCATGTTGTTAATTCAAGGAATTTGTCTGTGATTTTTTTTCAACATGTGCTTTGTTTTTGAAGACTGGCATGAACAGGTTGCCTAAAATGGAACCTAGAAACTAAGAAATCATCTGGGAAGAATAGCGTCTTTAAAAACCGCCTCTGTGCCACATAAATTGAGCAGTCTGCAGATACAAAAGCATTCTAATGAATAAATGATATGGGTTCATGAATAATATTGACTTTTTAAAAACTTCTTGAAATATTACTTAGCATTTGGGGCAGAATAACAGTTCAGTTTCCACAGACAAAATTCTGAATCTGCAATTCTATGCAGTTGTTTGGGAGTTAAATCATTCAGCCATAATTTGATAAATGTACATTAAGAATATTCTTTTTTTAAAAAATATTTTATTAATTTTCCAATTTTACATTTAAGTATTTAAAAAGCAACGTGGTGGCTGGGTTAATCAATAGTTCGATAACAAAATCTTTAGTACAAATCTCAAGTTACAACATCAAATATTTCCTCTCTTTTTCCCTTAACATTTACTGTCTCGTATTTAAGCTAATACAGTTCTTATTATATCAACTCAGTAAAAACATCATTATTACATTTATCAATACATTTTAGCTTATACATATCTTAATTATTTTTTACATTCAATCTTCATAAACAATCCATACCCTGTTATTAATTTTTTCCCAATTTTTAGTTTCCTATCAATATTCCAATTTAACCTTTAATATTTATAATTTTCAGGCTTTAGGTAACCAAGATTTCCCTTATCTCAAATCATAACAGAATCTAATATCCAAAAAACACATTTTATCTATTTGAATGTAATCTTGTTCTATTTCCTAAAAGTTAGCTATTTCCCACCATATTAAATCATCTACTTAATAATACAATATCCCCTTTAATAAATCAAAACCATTATATATATTACCTGGGTTAATCAATAAATCACATTAAGAATATTCTTAATGAAGGCTAAATAACAGAAGTCAAAACTCAAAGCTCTGAGATTGTTTCTGCATCTATATATTTTCTCCTAAATTAGACTCTTCATCCAAGAGCCACATATATGGGTCAGTTATGTTATAAATAAGAGAAGTCATGAATGGACATGTTTTGCAGTGTATCTACCTAAAAATAATCCCTTGTGTAGTGTACTGCTTTCATTTTGTTGTGGTCCTATTGCTGTTTTTAAACAAAAGGGAACTACATGCCATTAAAAAGTAATATGGTTCCCCGTGGGAGACAATATTTTATTTTATGATATTATAAATTCAACAGAATAGATTCAGCCTGCTACATAAGTATTCCTGTTCATATTTCATTTTTTTATGTAAGTCCTAAACCCCTTCTTTTTTAGATGAGTAGATGAGTCCAAATGTTTAATTTGTAAGACTGGAGAGGTGACTAGTCTATTCACACTTTCTACTCCATGTATGATTTTACATATCTTTATTGCCTCTCTTGTTCATTTTAAGTTGAAAGGCCTTAAACACTGTCATTTTTTCTAATAAATTTGGTTATGTACTTCTACACTTTTACAGCTCTATCATGTAGTTGTTGAGGCACAGTGACCAATAAAATATTCAATCAACATTGTATAGTGTATAGTAGGTCTAATAAACATACAAGAAAGAAGAATTGTCCTATCTATTTCACTATTTTACTTCAATGGAGGTTGGAAATCTATTGATCAAATTAGGGAAAGGTGGATCTTGGGAATTTATTGATCAGAGTAGCAAAGCAACAAAGAAATGCATTCCCTATATAATAAATGTTGTTTTTCTTAGTTTCCCACCTGGATTGATAATTGGGTTTTGTTTACCTGGAAAATTATAAATAATTTATATGCTATAATTATAGCCATATTTAATAGTCATCCATTCTAACTGCACTATGATTTCAGCAAAAATAAACAAACTAAAATTGTATAGATCACCAGCAGGGCTTATTAATAGGGCTTTGGTTAATGGAATAAATTGCAGGGACAGACATAAAAATACTGTTCCTTCTTCTGTACACTTATGAATATTTCATGTTCAGTTAAATTCTTCCCAGAATATGTCCCTGAATTTATACTAAAAACATCTACATAATATTTCATATTTTGTTTTCTGGAATAATTGTCAAACTACCAGGAATTTTCAAAGCAGGTGACAAGATTGTTTTCAAAGGAGGCAAAGTGTTCTTTGCTTAAAATACAGTGTGCATTTAAAAAAAGGGAAGGGTTTATCATACAGATGCACATATTAGGTTGGTTTCTTAACAAGTACGACTCAATACAGGTAGGAAGATTTTTCTGTGTTGCTTTCATGCTGCTCTTTCTCTTAGAAAGTATGGAAGAACAGCAACAGCAGCTTCTCTGTAACAGTTTAATTTTATATACAGACAACTCAGTGCAACTCAGGCATTGCACTGTTTTGGGGACCTCATGTGGTAGATAGAAGATATCTGTTTTTTCTGTGCATTACATCTGAAGATGTAAGGACCAATTTTGGAAGATCTCCTAAAGTGTTAGGAGAAACTAATACAGATGATTAGTGAATATTAGATAGGAAAGAGGTTAAGATTGTTAGCATTGATAAATTTAAAAAAACTAACATGAAATATAGTAACAAATATGAAACACTAAATTAGCTAATCCAAAAAATTGTTCTCTCCTGATTTTCCTTGATCATTTACTATCAATGATACAGAAATGAAATCAAAATGGAATTCACTTCTCCTAATCCACCAGAATCTGCCATTATAAAGATCTAAGATCAGATCAAATGTAAACAAGCTGGAACAATTAAAACAAGAAGATGAACAAGACCAAAGAATACCTGATCAAGAAATGTCACCTAGAAACAAGGAATACAAGAAAGCACTGGAAATTATACAACAGCAAATAACAGCTATAGCCAAGAAAATCAACAGATATGAAGCTCGAACTGCAAACTATGGACAGAATCTCTAATTTAAGTTGAATTACAAATGTTTCTATCAATTCATCAATGGACAGACTGCAATGAACTGACAAACTGCAACACCTGACAAAGAAGAAACAATTCAGTTCTGGGTACAGCTTTGGGACACCCCCCCCCCAAAAAAAAATACCACAAGATTATAGATTGGATAAAGGAGGTGGATAAGAATAAAAAAGAAACTGCAATGAAAGAACTTGTAATAACAGCAAAAATGGTGAATAAAAGGACAAGGAAGATCAAGACTTGTCAGCATCAGGTGAAGATTAACTGCATTGCTTTTGGTTGAAATATCTGGTCTACACTCATTCATTGTCCAAGAATTTAACAACATAATGCAAGGTGATAAATTTAAGATTAGTTCATTTCTGGCAAAACCTATCTGCTCTTACAATAGGAGCAGCACCAGGCAAGTACAGTCCAATTATCTGCTTAGCAAGAGCTTTCAAATTACTAGCAGAAAGGAACCTGCCCAAACAGCAGAAGAACAAAAGATCAGCCTCTAATTGACAAGATGATTTGGAGAACTATGGTGGGTATCTGCAGGAGAGTTTGTAAAAAATCAAGATGGCAGCTCTTCCACCCTTTTTAATGTACAGCATGGCTGCCATCTTGACTTTCCCCCCCTACTCTGCAGACACCCCTAGGATGAGGAATTCTTTGTTATCACAGGAACCATGACAGTTTGGCCTGGAATGTGATTTCTAGTTCTTGTTCTCAGTAATTCACTTTGGAATGGTTGCTAAGAATTGGGAGAGGGAAAAATGGCAAGAACTTTTAAAAACAATGTATTGCCCTGATTAGTGTATTGAAATAGTTGAAGGTAGCTAATACTGAATCAAATTGTCCCCTGATGTTAGTTGAGCCTGATAGCAGCTGGAGTCCAACACATCTGGAAGACAGCAAACTGAGGAACTGATCTATTTCAATTATGTTCTCCCAGAACCTTTAGCAACCTGTGACCTTGCCACATGTTAATGTCCAATTATTTATCTCCTAATTATTAGGAAATAAATTTGTTTCTGAAATCAACACAGATTTGTTCCAGACAAGCCACGGAGCCTTTAATGACAAAGGTAAAATGTGCTCAAATGCAACTGAACAAAATTGCCTTCTTATCTGGCAGGAGGGAGGGAGAAACTGTATTATCATTGACTTTGCTTTTTGCATTCTTTGCCCCAGGCATTAAGTCCAAAGTCGATAACTATATTCATGATTGCTTTCAATTTTACACATTCTGTTCATCATGCCCACTACAGCTGTAAAGGCAATAATGAATGGAGGACACTTGCAACTTTGTTCTTGTCATTCAGGCTCCTTTGTTGCTAGCACTGTGTATAAAAATGTCAAGAATGTGACAATTCACCATGTTCAGTTATTTGTTATCCTTTAGTACTGTCATACCGGGGCAAGTTGCAATCTTGTTCAGCACAGCCAAAACCTTTGTGAGCCAGTTCTGTCAAAAATAAAATGCTGCAAAAATCTGGACAGCCATTAAGCCAGTGCTTCAGAAACCTTTTCCTTCATTATACAAAACCGCTTATCAGAAAGTCCTTCTTTAAAGGACTTTCCTTTAAAGTTCCAGCTGTGAATGTGTAAAGAATTTATGTGTTGTATCCAAAGAAAAAACACTTTTACCCAGTTTTGGGTAATTTACCCGGATTGGGAAGCACATCATTAAGTAAATTTGCAAACTTTCACGAACATGTTAGCAATATTTTCACCATAAATCTTAATACATTTTTCTTTGTAATTAATTAACATCCACATATAATGGAAGCTATTTTTCTTGTCCATTAATGATCTCCAGAAATGTGGAGATTCATGCAATGAGAGATTGCAAATGTGAGATGGTAAGATTGCAGCTGTAAGCCAATTTATGTTTATGGAAATCATAAGGTATCATCTATGTATTTTGGCTGTGGTTGGCTCTCCAAGCTTATTTCAATATAATTTCTGAATATTTTGTTATCAAACTAGGCAACATCATCAGCAGGATTTTCTTGTCCTATTCTGCTTAGCTGTCCAACTGACCACACTGGCACAGAAGACATTTATAAGCTAAGGAGAATAGGACAAGAAAATTCTGCTGATGATGTTACCTAGTTTGGTAACAAAACATTCAGAAATTATATTGAAACAAGCTTGGAGAACAAACCACAGCCAAAATCTAAAACCCGAGCTACAAATATTTTCTATTATTTCATCATCTATGTATCTCTATAAGGGATTTTGAAGTCTTTCTTTCTTTCTTTCTTTCTTTCTTTCTTTCTTTCTTTCTTTCTTTCTTTCTTTCTTTCTTTCTTTCTTTCTTTCTTTCTTTCTTTCTTTCTCTTTCTTTCTTTCTTTTTCTTTTTTGTCTGACTTCGTCAGTGGGTTTGATTGAAAAGTAAAATAATAGCAAAGAATCACACATAGCTATGCAAATAGCAGTAAAATTCTAAAAAAAAGTATGCTACACAAAAGCAGAAGAATGGCAGAGATATTTAGAAAAATCAACTAAAATTAGTGCAGTATGTCACCCTTAGCATATTAATTGCTAGAAGTGAGAAAACAAAGCCCAAGAAAGTGAATAGGTTCAAGCTAATGTCTTGAATAGAACACAGCACACCACAGTGCAAGCTACTATTACAGTCTTGCTCCCAGTTTCCTATCATAAAAACAATAGATGTCAGAAATAAAAATTGGCACCTGATACTTCTCTTCCATGTCATGGATAGCAAGAGCTCTCCACACCCACCTCTGCCAGCAGTATAACCAAGAATGGACTAGGGTAGGGGGAACCTGAAGTCTTTCAGAGCTTGCTGAATTATAATTCCAAACACCTCCAACCAACATTATGAATAGTTATGGATGTTGGGAGTTGTGGTTGAGGACACACAAGTTCCTACTTCCCTGGACCAAAGAGAGAACAACTATTTATGAGCTAAGCCTCAATTGGCAAATGGAATCAAGAAACAGTAAGTAGAATGTTGAAAGATATTCATTTGGCAGTTTCTGAAGAATGAATGCTGGAGGGTGGGGAAAGAGGGAGCAATTTCCTAACAGTAAGATCAGTTCAACAGTAGAACCAATTACTCAGAGGAAGTGGTAAGCAATTTTTCAAAGCCTCTGTTCCAGCAGGCCTAGACAATCATAAGTCAAGGGTACTTAAACTTAGAATCCCAAAAATAAACAAGCATTTGGTCCCAGTAGCCTAGGGTTGATCCTAGTAATTCTCCAGCTACATATATCCATAACTTAATACTTAAAAAGGAATGTGATGTTTTCAGAACACAGAACATTAATTGGGAATCAGCACAATGGAGCTTGCCAAGAGTCAATGTCCTAGAAGTATCATCTCCAACTGATACTGTCCAATTATGTTGGTCTTTAGTTCTCATATCCACCTAGCCAATATATCCATCAGGCATACTTCTGGGAGATTCATCCTCAAAATAAAGGTCTACTGCTTACACTAGATATTCACACACTGAAAATAAAAATTGGGACTTTCTTTATATCTTCAGTGCGCATGAATTACTATAAAATTCAGAACAAAATAGCAACTACCACTAACTAAATGAAATGAAATCAATATTAATATTAACACTTAGTAACCACAAAGATAGAGTTTTCTCCAGGAGGATCTATTCCCAATGTTATGCTATAGTCATCACCTTTGTAACTGAGTCCAATCACCATGTTCCTGTTCATCTTCTTCCCTTTCTTTCTAGCTTTTGCAGCATTATAGACTCAGAAGAACTAGATTTTCACATAATTTGTCTGAAATATAATGTAAGCCTGGTTATTTGTGCCTTCAGTAAGAACACTTGGTTATTTGTTTGATCATCAATTTGTTCATTTTCTTGGCTATCCACAATATTCTAAGGAGTCATTTTCCAACATGAAAAATTTGCTTGGGAAGTGACAAAAAGTCATCCTTGAAGTGGTATGGATGGCATATAAATTTAATAAATAAAATTCAAATGTAGTTTTTCTATCCTGCTCCTTTAGCAATTCCAAACTACTGTAGCATCTTTAAAACTGCTCACATCATCTTATGCATTATTTCACCATATCCAGAAATAGCAGGAAACAATTTTCAGAAATGGATTTGAATAGATATATCTATTTGTTAATATTCTGTCAGGTTTGGAATTGTTCCCATAAAACCAACACTAAAATCAAGGAGTGTTATTTACGCATTTAAATTATACTGTTCATTTGCGCATCTATGGTCTAATTCAGTAGTAATCACTTCCTTGCCATTTTCCCCAAGGCATCTGAAAACAAAGAGTGTCAGCCTTGTGAAATAGTCCAGATTGGAAGCACACCCAGATGAACCAATTCTGCTTTCTGTAAGGTTACAATAACAGAATGTTGAAATCCTGACAATACATTTTCCCTTATCATCTTTACAACGCAAGGAAATAGGAGTGGCCCTTCTGAGATATTTGCTCATCCACATTCCTCCTGTGGTCTAAGATGCCTCTAATCTGAATGTTCCCCTGGTTTTGGTTCTTCTCTCTGCATCCTATGGTCATTCTTACATGCCACTATAAATAGGCAACATTTGGCTGGATAGAAATCAATATTTTTGCAAGGGGTCACTATGCCCAGAGTAAGTAGGGTGATGGGTGGGATCACAGAAATGGAGTAGGGAGGGGAGGTTTCTTGAAAATGTTTGGGATTTCTTCGTTGCTGCTTTTTAGACGGTGTTAAGCTATCTTAAAATGTATTCAAGATGGACAGTGATTAATTTTTATATGTTATTTATATGTAATTTATATGTTATTTATATGTAATTTATATGCTGTATATTGCATGTCTAAATGTATGTGTACACTTTTGAGAGCAAAGCAACAAAATTTCATTTTTAATGTGTGCCAATGTGACCACAGTAAAAAATGACAATAAAGGTTATCTAATCTAATATTACAGGGTTTTTGTTTTCCTTACCTCAAAAGGGAGAGAAAAATATGGCATTGTTTTCCATTCATCATGATTACAGACACTTCAGGAACCTCCAATAAAGAGATTATCTCAAATAAATAAATTAATTAAATGACTCCATTCCTTTTTTCACATCAAAATCTGAATTTGGTGGAAACTTCTGAAAAGACTGCGGGAACTGTTCCTACAGCCTTCAAGGGGTGAAGCCTTGATATCAGGTTTTGCATCCCTGATCTTGAATAATGCAGTGTTACTTTGAAATCTGTGGATAAAGAATGTGGCAGCTAACAGAAATGGCTGTGAAATAAGATTCATAGAGAGAGAAAGTTCAGTACATTTCAGTGGAATGAAAGCAACACAAACAGGAATGCCAAAAGGGCCACCATTCCTGGAGGTATTTATTCTTTCAAACTTTGATTCTGAATAACTGTGTAGTTAAATTAAAGAGACCAACTGGATTCAATTTCCACTTGTTTCAAACAAATATTCATTTTCACATGGTAAAACATGCACAGCACAGAGCAGTAAAGAGAAGTTCATGCCCATTGTTACAGAACCAAAGATCAATCAAAATGAAAGATATTCAGAGCTTTGAATAGCAATGTTATTGCTAACCTGTTCTCTCTTTGGAATATGATTCACTGTGTTAGTGGACTTTGCTCTCTTTTCAATTGAAATAATATCCTCATGTCTCTCTGTTACAACTTTTGCTGTTTTGTTTGTCGAAAGGGAGTCACACCTTCAATAGCTTTGCTATGCCGGATCTGCAAATGATTTTATAGCATGTACATTTTAGTGTTTGATCAAAGCCAAGTTAGAAACACATCATATAAAAGTGGGTGGTGCTTGGTGCTGATATCACTTATGTCTTTTTTTTTTTAAATGATCCAGAACATGTTCCACCCCTTCCCAGTGAGGAGAAATGCTGAAGCTCTAAGTAGCTTGGACTATGCAAAGAATCTCACATTGGTGCACCAATTACAAGTAAGTGCAAGGAATATGTGTCAAGGGCCCTAAAGCCAGTGAGTTAAGAATTTAGCAAACTTTACATGATACAGAAGTTTAACGGCTCAACAGACTTTTTTTTTAAAAAATAGAAATTGTGTTTTTTTAAAGCCTGCAACAATAAAGCTAATCAGATTGAGGCTTGAGAACAGAGCATGGTAGTAATTTTACTTATGTGTATATCAGAAACCCTATATAATAATAATAATAATAATAATAATAATAATAATAATAATAATAATAATAATAATAATAATAATAATAATAATAATAATAATAATAATAATAATAATAATAATAATAATAATAATAATAAAGCAAAAATGTTTCTTTAAATGATTGTCCACTAGGACTCCGAGATCCCTCTCACGGTTACTAGTATTGAGCAAGGTACCCCCTATACTATACCTATACATTTGGTTTTTCTTGCCTAAATGTAGAACCTTACTTTTTTCACCATTGAATTTCATTTTGTTAGATAGCGCCCAGTGTTCAAGTCTGTCCAGATCCTCCTGTATCTTAAGCCTGTCTTCTGGAGTGTTGGCTATTCCTGCCAGCTTGGTGTCGTCTGCAAATTTGATGATTTCCCCATCTATCCTCTCGTCCAAATCGTTGATGAAGATGTTGAAGAGCACTGGGCCCAGAACAGAGCCCTGGGGCACCCCACTACACACTTCCCTCCATGTAGATGTGGTTCCATTGAGGACCACACGCTGAATACGGCCGGTCAGCCAGCTACGGATCCATCTGGTGGTAATGCTGGTGGTGATATTTTAGACAAATGGGAAGATTAGCTACATCCTGCATAAGATATTGTATTTTAACATTTTGAGAGAAATTAACCCCTATTTATTTCTTGGTTTGTTTCCTAAATACAGCTGTTCCCACTATGACTACCAGAACTGGCCTGCCACACTTGACAATTAGCAGAGAATAATGAAGAGCTGGAGTTTTCTGTATCTCATTTACATCTGCCATGTAATGGTCATCTGGATTTTGCTGCTCAGAACTGACAGCCTTAGTTCCAACCACTCTGAACAGGTGTATAGCAGAATATTTAATTATACATAATTATGAAACCAAATCCATCCAAACAATTATAAAGTTCAAAGAAATCTTTGTATTACAAGTTGATTTTGTTGATGTGCCATCAAATTATTGTCATTAGATACAGTACATTTACTCCGTGACAATATTTGCTTAGCCTGGTCATTCAGACCTTCCAATGGTGTATTCATCATCATTGTAACTGAGTCCATCCCGCCTGCTGCTGGTCATCCTCCTCTCTTTCCTGACACATTTCTCAAAATCAGAGCCTTCTCCAGAAAGCTAAATCTTCATGTAATGTGTCTGAAGTAAGATAATTTGAGCCTGTTCTTTGGTGCCTCAAATGAGAATTCTGATGAAGAATTTGTTTGCTTTCTTGGATGTCCTTGATATTGCCAGGCGTCTTTTCCAGCACCAAAGTTCATAAAGAAGCAAAAGCTTTTAGAAGAAAATAGGCAAATTGGCAGCAAGGTTTGTATACAAATTCTCTCCATCACACTTTTGACTCTCAACCTGCAGACTGGACACCTGCATAAAGTAAAAAAAATACATATGATTTATATAGTACAGCGCAATGAGTGATTTATTATTCTTAAGTCCCCAATGAGATTCCTTCCATAATGCTATAATTGCTAAAATAGTTGAAGACAGTCTACAATCATCTTAATTTCTGCCAACATAGAAATATTGAAATAAAGAAGCAAAAATTATTGGTTTACCCTAAAATTCCACAATAACTATAAAAACACTCACCCCTCTCCATGTTAATCAAAACTAAAATAAATTAATTGCAGCTTGTTTGGAATTTGGGTGGAAGTTGATTGGTCTGATTGCCTGCAAAAAAAAAAAAAAAATCCCAAGAGAAGCAGCTGAAAAGCCATCCAGCCACATTTCCTTCTGAAAGATCTGCTTTAAATGGTTGCAGCCCAGAAGATAGTGAAATATTATTTTTCACAAGTAGGAAAACAGCATGATTACATGCTTCAAAATGTGCAGCATCTCAAAAATAAACTAGTTTTTCAGTGGCTTCAAATGCAGCACAGATAAAGTAGAAATAAGTTTGCTTAGTTTTCAACCAGGGATGACATCAAGGGATCACAGGTGCACAGAACCAAACAAGGGACCTGCTCAAGACAACAGACTTAGGCATGTAGTAAAAGTTTTACTTCTCTTGAAGTAAGGAATTTGCTGCTTGCACCAACTGTAGATGAAACTTTCCACTGAAGTCAAAAGAAATATTTATCCCACCTGTTTTGATTTAGCATCTGTATACTCTCCAAATAGGAGGTAGGAATTGCTTAAATCAGGAATGTATATAATATATATGATCCCAAGGTCATATACATATACATATACATCCCTCAATGCCATCAAGAGCCCTACAAATATTGCCAATCAATTGCATTATATTGTGACTGAAAGCAGGAAATATCACATGAGTGGAAAGTAACCATAATTATCATAACTGATTATGGAAATTGGGTAAAATTAAACTAAAATAATTTTAATTAATTAAAATATTGCTTTCACACTGTCTCTATTTGTTTATTTGATTTCTTTCTATTTATCTGAAAAACAAGCTATCTAATTGCACTCCTGCCTAAAGTGGAAAAAAACTAAGATCAGATGTTCTATATATTCTTTGTCCATCTTAGGAAATTATAAGGGGGGGAGGGACTGTATTATAAGAGAAGGGTTGAATAAATAATTTAATTTAACCTCAAGCATTTAGTTTGCTGCTATGTTATAGCTTTAGTGCCAAACTCCTATTTGATCAGTCTGATTATGAGACCATTGGTCTGATAAAGATGCTAATGCATCCTTGTGTTTCAAAAAATTACCAAAGCGTTTTAAATAACTAAAGGATTAAAGCTCAACATTACATTTCTAGCATTTAAATTAACAGGTATATAACAATAATTTTTGAAGTAACAAATATATCAATATAAATATTTAGATCCTGTTCAAATTACAGCCAAGACTGTCACTCCACAGGTAAAAGGAGAAAAAAAAATACTAAGATGTTAAAATTTTAATATCCATATGTATCTATTACTGGCAATGTGTGAAAAGATGACATTGTATAGAATGCCTAGGAAATCTATAGAATGCGTGACTTTTTAGGCAACATATGAAATGTCTGTGCTGTTTTAATATGCTATAATTAAAAAAACGTATCGTCCCTTGATTTTACAAGCAAAACAGATTCAGCATAGAAGGAAAAGAGGATTGTGAAAGAAAAGGAAAATAAGGCACTTTGACATTACTATCTTTTCTATTCTGCAGCTTTTAGTTGCTACCAGAGAGCTGTTCCGCTACTTCACTTTTGCTTTTCCCTAGTCACTTTAACTTGGTTAGTGGGTAAGATGCTATATAGACCAAAACTCTATATTGATTTATTTGTTTGTTTCTCTTCTGAGCTTACTTAAGGGGCGGTATTGTATAAATCATAAATACAAATTCAGTGGACAAATGTTTTTAAATAAATTTAAATAAATAAATAAATAAATAAATATACCTCTCCCATATTGAATATTAAAACTTCCCGGTCAAAGATTTGCATTGTTTAAAAATGGTTTACTATGCTTCAGTTATTCCTTAAGTAAAACTGTACTGTTTATGCATGCTGTTCCTGTAGAGCTAACCACTTCCAAGATAAAAGCATCCATTATTTTGAATATTTGGTATCAAATATGCATTTAGAAATGAAGAAAAAACTTTGATGGCTGACAACACTAATCCTATCATTCCACAAGACATAAAGTTACTGTTCTTTTTTCAAGTTTAATAATACTTTTTAAAATGTTTTTAAATAAACTGTTTAATGCCACAAACAGCCTCTTAATAACCTTAAGAAATATTTGTTTGCTTGTTCCCTAAATGTATATGTTGCTCCATCTTGGGAAACTGTGAATTGTAAATCTGCAGAAAAACAAACAGAATTACAGATGTATACAAGAATTTGATCTTGACATTTGAAATAGAGAAAGCCAGTTTGGCCTAGTGATTAAAGCACCAGGCTAGAAAATGGGAGACTACGAATTCTAGTCCCACCTTAGCCATAAAGCCACCTGAGGTGAGTAGCCATAGGAAGGAGGCAATGACAAATTTCTGAAAATCTTGCCAAGAAAACTGCATAGGTTTGCCTGGCAGTTGCCTGGCAGTCAGAAAGGATTGTAATAAAAGCTGTGAGATGTATGTACAGATTGCTAAAAGAATAGGATAATAAAATGATGGAACTGGAAGGTTATTTTAAATGTCACTTTTCCTCCTTGCTGAGTTATTGACTCGTTTCTTTCTTCTCCCTTCCAAAATCCCTCAGTTTTCTACCTTCAGGCTACTTTTATTGGTCAGGATCATAACAGATGAGGAACACTCTTGTGTCTAATTGCTTTGCACTGATCACAATCCCAGCTTAACTCTTCCTTTTTATGAATGCAGCAAGAAGTTGAACTTGTCACTTGGCTAAAGCAGAACAGCTCATCCTTCCCCATTAAAAGTTGCAAATTCTCTCAGCCCTATGAGAAATATTGAAAAGCATTCTTGTCAGCTGTCATCACAAGTCTGCCATCCATCTTTTCTTTCCAGATGTGGAAAATGAAGCCTATTGTCTTTCTTCTTCTTTAAATGTTTCTACATGATCTTGATACTGAAAGAAGATAGGTACACCATCTAGAGGATTTAAGAAGTTTTACATTAGGAGAAAAGAAACATTTTTGCTTTATTATTATTATTATTATTATTATTATTATTATTATTATTATTATTATTATTATTATTATTATTATTATTATTATTATTATTATTATTATTTCTATTAATGAAACATTCAGGCTGTTGTATTTTTAGATGAAATATATCAATTTTCAGTCTGCAAATTTAAAAATATACAAACAAATTTGTATGTTGTAAGTTAAGTATGCAAAATGCATTTTTCTATAGAATAATACATGTTAAAACTCTCTCTTTGGAAGCATAAAGTTCAAAAGTAAATGTATTTTATGAAGTGTATTTAAAAAAGGTAGGGTGAAAGCTTTTATTTTTTTTACAGATCTTTGATACAACACACTTCACACAAAATAGACCAAGGTTCCATTATTGGCAAAGTGATGTTGTGACACAGATAACTTCAACCATCTCATTGACATATGGTATTCTCCATTGTAATGGATGCTTTCTCCAAATTGGTCTACTAAAATGATATTCTATTGTATTAATATTCATATAAACTCTTTCTGCTGATTTCTACAGTTGGCTGTGATTGATAAAGTGTAGAAAAACAAAACTAACTGGGCAATCACCATCTGGAATCAGGCTACACCTAAGTACACCTAAGTGTACCTAAACTATGATGCACTTATTGCATTCTTTCTTAGTTGCACATAAAGGTAATATTTTTCAGTTGTGCCTTGCAATCATGTTACAGAACACATGATGATGATAATATACTGGCATTTTAAGAGGCTGTAATTTTCTGTCTTTGATGCAATTATACTGATTTAAATTGAATGCCACACTGATTTATACTGAAAAAATGATGGTATATGTGTATAATTGCCTGTGGGTATGCAGATACAGTTTAATGCCTCTGCTTGATTTTTCCCTTTACTATATTTAAAGACATTTAATTAAAGTCTAATTTGAACTCTTTTAAAAAACAAAAATACTTTTCCTTTCATTCCTTCTCATTCTGGCACATGATTCAAGATTTCCATAGCTGGAAATCTAGACAGATGCACTGCAACGTATGTTTGAATGTGATCTAGGCTGTAAATTATCCCAAAATGGATATGCAAAAAAGGAGGCCCATGACCACATGTATCTATTGAGAATCTCTTTTGCAGATACAGAACCTCCTTGCCCTCACCCCTCTTAAGTAGATACAGCTAGTATTTTTGTCCTCGTCTTCTACTTTTGAGATGCTTAAGTAAACTGGGAACAAAATGAGCTTCTCAAGCATTGCAGATGCTTAAGGTATCCATTGATCTCTTAAAACACATGCACATACACTATTGATACAATTCCCATTGTATGGAATTTTAAAGGGTGAATCTACATACATTACAGAATAATGGAAGGTACTTTGGAGGTCTTTTAATGCAACTCCTCGCTCAAGCAGGAAAACCTATACCATTTCAGACAAATGGTTGTCCAATCTCTTCTTAAAAACTTTAATATTTCCAAACATTAAAACTTCTAAATTCCCAAAAGGCAAAAAAAAAGTAGGCCTTTGGCTCCAGATGCACTGGTAACTTCCTTCTTCCATTTGCTTTCCCATCTGTTAAAAGAGAAAACAAAGGATGCAGTGTTTTTGTTTAATTGGTAGATAGAACTGCAGTGCTGAAAACAAAGATGATTGTTGTTCTCACTTCAGTACTGTTGGACTGGGGTCTCCTTGGTGCTGCCCTCAGAATGACTCAAGCTGTGTTTCTTTGATCTAAAATGTGGAGCCTTCACTCTAGAAGGAGGCACAGGATAGGATGGTGCCAAAACAGTTTGCTTGTTAGATATATTCAATTATGGAATACTATGTTTTCATGTTTTGCTGTTGCATTTGGGATTTAACAATCACAACCTGGCCATACCGATTAGCTCTCATAAATTTGGCTTTATTAGTATGGTTAATCCCTATTGCTATTTAAAACCATTATTGATTTTATTTTATCTCATTATATGAGTTCATATATTTACCAGTTATTTTCTATTTATCTAGTCTTAGAATTTGGGTGGAGAAGATTACATTTTAGGTCATATTGAAAATTCAAAAGATTCACATGCTTTTAAGCACCATTGTACATATATTTCCATCTTTGGGTTGTATTTTCTTTAATGTGGTAACCCCTGTATTTTATTATTCAGTCATCTGACATGAGCAATTGTACAATAAAAAGATTTTCCTGTAAACCTTTATGCTAATTTCATTTTTTTAGATTATATGATCTTCTGAAAATAAGGGAAAAATTACAGAAAAATCTTTTTATTGTACAATTGCTCATGTCAGAATAAAAAACATTTTCCAAAACAAGGGGTATCATAACCTGTGAATGGATTATTGAAGACTGTTTTTAGAAAAGAAAGAAATGTATCAGGATAAAAGATTAATTATATTTTTACTTAATTGAAATTAAATATAGGTAATATAATTTTTATCCTGTAAGGCCATACAGTGCTTTATATTCTATATCAAAAAGATTATTTGGATCATGCAGGGATACAAGCATAATATCTGCAACTCTTTAAAGCAGCTGCATCTTTTCCTGGGTATGGGTGACAGCTACAGAGGATAGCTGAAAGGGGAAGTAATACATAGCTCAGTGTCTATGGAGATTCTCAGTCATCCAGTTCATGGTTGTCCCAAGGTGCTTTTTCAAAAGGCAACTGGACTTTGTTTTTCCTTGAAGACATTTCACTTCTTGGATGTAGAACTGAAGAATCTTCTTGATAAGAAGTAAAATGTCTTCAAGGAAAAACAAAGCCCAGTTGCCTTTTGAAAAAGTATCTTTGGAATAATGCACAGCTCCTTTAAAGAATTGAAGTGTCACATTCATATTCATTAAAATACATATTGAAGAGCATTTTTTTTACTCATCCAACAATTAATGTTGTCACTTTGCCACATTTTAAAACATATTTTTTACAGGAAGCATTTATGCCTCTGGATTCTGTTCTTCCAAACTAGTTTGTGTGTCTGCCTGCCTGCCTGCCTGCCTGCCTGCCTGCCTGCCTTCCTGTCTGCCTGCCTGCCTGCCTGTCTTACTACAGATGTTATGCTGTGGTTTAGTTATCCCAGAGACAAAAAAAATATTTTAGTTAATAAAAGAAAATGAATAGAGAATATCTGTGATGGGCATACTTTTCTTACTAATTTATGCATGACTTAATGGAATCAATTGCTTTGCTCTCACTTTCTCTGAAATAATAATTTGTTCATAATTTTGTTAGCTTTTCCTCTATGAATTTACACAATGCCAGCATCTCCCAAGAATGTTAGATGTTGATTTGACAGTCTTTGCTTTTATTGAAACCAAACTGTAGATAAAAGGGATCAGTTCTCACAGGCTCTTAGCAGATTAGTTTTTACAGGCAATAGTGGTTATTTTTAAAGAGAAATAAAACTGGCTTGGTTTTTAAAGGTAAATCAGTTTGCTCAGATGGAGATTAAATGAAATTCTGTTATAGAAAAAATGAGATGCATGGGTGGATTGTTAAAAGAAATTTAAATACATTTTTATCACAATAAAGGTACAGATGTAAGAATAGTTTGGGATGTCTGTGGAGTTTCTCAGTCACCCAGATCATGGTTGTCCTAAAGGTGCTTTTTCAAATGGCAACTAGACTTTGTTTTTCCTTGAAGATGTTTCACTTCTCATCCAAGAAGTATGGTTAATGTTCCCTTTCCTTTCAAATCCATTGTATTTGTTGATGCAAACATTTTGATTAATTCTTTTTGTCCTTGTCCTTGCCCAAATTAAGTGTCAGTCCAATTATTCACAGTTCCAGAAAATTATACTTCTAGGGAACATCTCAGAACACCATCTGTGATGCACTGTGTCTTTTTCATGGTATTTTAATTAACAAATTGAGCCATTTAATTGTTTCATTTAAGGCCACCAAAGAGAGAAGGAGCAGACCATTTCTAATAAGACTGTGGTTAATTTTTCTTTTACAGTTTCAATCAATTAGCTAAATGCAATATGTTTACAAATATGAAGCAAAAAATCAATGTGGTCTGCATAATTAAGTCTGTAAGTGGCTTTTGATTTTGCTGTAAATCTTAGGAAGATACTTATATTTCACATAGACCTAAGTGAGAGTATGTGAAATATAATAAACAATGCCTGTAATTAAGGAATTTATAATGGTGCATATATATTTAGTTATCTAAGATACTTCTGACCTAGTCATGGTGAATTAAAGGATAATTAAAATATCGTTCTGCATTATAATAATCAAATAATTTCCTCTGGAGGAAAATGTAAGGCTGTAATAATCTATCTGATTATACAACAGCAATTTTCAAAGATAAAAGACTTTGGAGTGCTTAGAGATCAAAATTATTTCTTTCCTCAGAGATCAGACTTCACAGGCTTTGCAAGAGTGGGGAGAATTCTGTATTAGAAAGGAAAGCAGTCCAGGTGCTTCAATACTTCACTAAATCCTTCCACAAAGTTTAGTTATATTTACTGAATGAGTAACTTCAAGAGTGTTTCTACCTCAACATAATCCTTGATGAGGCTGGGTCATGTTCAAGTGGCCAATAAATTCAGTATCTTATTTTGCAACTGAAGAATTTCAACCAGTTTCATCTGTTTGAAGATATCATTGTTTTTCCTTGAAGACATTTCATTTCTCACCCAAGAAGCTTCTCAAGTTCTGTTTCAGAACTAAAGAAGCTTCAGAACTTCTTGGATAAGAAGTGAAACATCTTCAAGGAAAAACAAAAGCTCGGGAGGGGAGTGAAAGGGAAGAGGCAGGTGGGCAGCCGGGTCATTAAACAGACGGGGAGAAGTCACTGAGCAGGGAGTGGCCTGGCTGCGGGGGCCCTGAGGTAAGCGGGTATGAGGCACATGAGGTAACTCCCCCCCCCGCCTCATCTCAACTTGTGGCCTCCTGCTCCATTGCGGCAGCAAGCAACCTGACAGTGGGATGGAGTGGGTGGGCTCTTGACTATGGCTTATTTTGGGGGTAGGGCTTATATTAGGTGCACACTAAAAGTCATGCTAGGGCTTATTTTCCAGATGGGTCCTATTTTCGGGTAAATATGATAGCTATGGCTAAGGTGGCATTGCACACTTAGGGGTTGTATTTCAGGTGTGCCCATTTCTGGACTGGGAGAGTGCTGATTGTCACTGATGCTGAAGAAGTTCCAGCTGAACCTGTGATATATCAGCCTCAGAAGGAATCACAGACTGAACAAACACAGACAGTTGGAAGAGTCAGAGTAGTATGATGTAGGATCTCCCAGGCCATGCATGAGATAAGTAGAGAGGCAAATAGACCAGTGAAGGTCTATTAGGCTCCTTGCCAAACAAAGAAGTAAACTTTTTGATTAGTGACATCTGGCTCTAGCATATATAAGAATCTGCTCTGCTTCTGTTATCTTTGCAGAAAACATCTAGCTTGAGTATTATATTTGTGTTTGGATTCTGCTTTTTAAATCTTTGACCTTTAGTGACAAAGGAGACAGTACTGATCTGGCCCTGAAACCTTGGATGACTTTGGATATTCATTGGTGTGCTTCTGTTTTCAAAGAAAATCTTGCAGGGAAGCCTCGGCCTGAGCTTCATTTACATTCCTTGTTTAATAATAATAATAATAATAATAATAAAGTTGGAAGGGACCTTGGAGGTCATCGAGTCCAACCCCCTGCTCAGGCAGGAAACCCTATACCATTTCGGACAAATGGCTGTCCAGTCTCTTCTTAAAAACTTCCAGTGTTGGAGCATTCACCGCTTCTGGAGGCAGGTTGTTCCACTGGTTAATTGTTCTAACTGTCAGGAAGTTTCTCCTCAGTTCCAGGTTGCTTCTCTCCTTGACTAGTTTCCATCCATTACTTCTTGTCCTGCCCTCAGGCGCCTTGGAGAATAGCTTGACTCCCTCTTCTTTGTGGCAACCCCTGAGATATTGGAATACTGCTATCATGTCACCCCTAGTCCTTCTTTTCATTAAACTAGACATACCCAATTCTTTTAAATTCTTCAGCCTAATAGTAAACTGATAATCACCTGAGAAACTGAATGTGCATGTGTGTAGCTGAAATTGCAGCAGGACAGCATGTGTAACAAATACTGTCAGTTACTTTCATGTCCTGCATTGGTTGCCAGTGGATGCAATTCAATGTATTCATTGTCACTTTCAAATCTCTTCACAGCTTGGGACCCAGTTATCCGAGCAACCATTTTCGCCCAGTTGTTTCATCCCTTCCATCCAGGATGGGCATACTCCAGGTCCCATCACCCAAGGAATGTCAGCTGGCAGGGACCTGGAAGTGGGCCTTTTCTGCCATAGTTCCTGCCCTCTGGAACATTCTCCAGAGATTAGGATGGCCCTGACCCTGTTGACATTTGAAAGGCTGGTTTCCTGATATTTTGGTGATATTTAGGATCTGAACTTGACCTAGTAATGACAAGGTTTCTAGGATTGCACTAAATGACCTAAAAAGACAGCTTGGAAGATTCATGTCTAATCAGTTTTCTCATCCCAATCCCACAGCAATGCTGGGTTTTTCTCCCCATTTGCTCCATACATGATGAAGCTTGTATGCCATCTTTGTCTAATTAGCATCCAAGGGAGTAGAAAATGTAGCAGGGCTAAGGCTAAGGCTACTAGTCATTTGGCTTACCACAGGATAGTTTGCAGTGTAATTTCCATATTTTAATTTTGTCCTATTACTCCGGAGATATGACCATTTATTTAATAATTATTTTTCTTGCCATTCATTTTTCAAGGACATGTTTCCTGTTTCTTATATGTTGTACCAATCCTATATTTTTCTTCCTGAAAGATATCTGCTGTAATGATAAACCACAGAAACCAATTATGATTTTGAGTGATTCTCTTAAGGCACATAGAACCTGCATATCTTCATACAACTGCAATTATAACTATTCACCACTAGATGTCCTTTCAGACTAATCTATGTATGTACCAGATAGCTCACTGTTGATCTGTTGCTGTGAAAATTTATAGTATTTTATGTTTTGTGGATCATCTATACTGACATCTAATACATACTTTTTACTGAATTATAAGGTATTAAATTCTAAAATTTTGTTATATATTTTACTGGTTTGGTTATTTAATTGTAATTATAATTCCACTGTTTAATGTTTTCTGATCTGTGCAGTCCTTGGTGCTCTCTGAACCTGGTTGTGTGCTTGCAGACATTTCATTACCAGACTAGGTAACATAGTCAATGCTAGCTGAAGTGCTAACTATGTTTTCTGAGCTACCAGTAGGTATCGTTTTACTAATTCATGATTGTAAAACATTTGGAACTTTATTCATTCTTTTCATTTTGCTTATGTTAAATGGTGCAATATAGATTTATTCCAGATTTGGATGTGCTAACCAGCTAAACCGACATGATTTTTTTTTTGCAAGGTAGAGCATTTCATCATATGCCTCCTCATTTTCCATGTTTCCTCCAAGAATTGTCTTCTGACCAGGGAAAAGATTCAGATTTCTTTCCTTTCCTTGTGGATGTCCAACGTGCAGTCGTATTTTGTACTGGTGTAAAATTCACTTCCTGCCATTCTTAAATTGGGTTTATAAAATGGACCATCCAATTCTATTGTTTAGACCTGTTTCTCAGTCATGGCAGCTTTAAGATGGGTGACTCCAACTCCCAGAATTCCCTAGCAGCATGCTGGGAATTGAGATTCACCAAGCTGCCATGGCTGAGAAACAGTGATTCAGACAATCATCTTTATCTGCCACAGTGTCCCATGGTGTTGAAATCTTTTGAGTTGCCATTTCTTTAGGGCACTTTAGTTATGTTGGGAAAAAAATAAAATAGGCAATAATAAAAACTTATATACCATCCAGAAATACATGGTAGTGACTCTCTAAATCCCAACAAAATATCTGCAATAGTTACTTTGTCATGTACTGAGGTATAAAAAAAAATTGTGTTGTAGTGCCTCTCTTTCAGTCACATTTGTTATTCTTCATTCATTTCGTTATTTCCTCCTGATTGTGTGATTACTAATCTTGGCAAATTTCAAGTACAGAAATGCTTCCTCCTCTCAAGGTCGCAGTTTACATTTTTAATTTTTTAGAAAGGCAGATTTTGCATCATTCCACCCACAGACATATTTCATGCTATTTTTGATGAGGCCCTGAACAATCTGTGGCTGCACGCTATTAGCAACAGCAAGTTTCAGGTCCAACTGGGGGATGATTTCAGAACCAGTCCAAAGGCAATATAATTCCTTTATCAAAGAACCTATTACTATATGTTATTATTTTTACTGTAAAGCCTGTCTTGTTTTATTTCTTATAGTATTATTTCCTATCCATAGACTCTGCCTTACTTCCTATCTCTCCCCATTACCTATTCTATTCTGAACCCCCATATTGTATCTTAACTATATATGATTTCAGTTCTGACTTCTATTACTTTATAATTTGTATAAAATACAATATGATAGTATTATGTCCTTATGTTGAAATTTTGGTCTCCCTTGCTGCTCCTCAGTTGCTCCTACCAGAAATCAATATGGGACTGCTTATTCACCTGGCCTGACACTGAGATTGTCAGCAGGAACCACTTAAGGACCAAAACCTGGTTGCCAGCTCATGGACATTGTCCTTTTGATTTGAATTACTGAGAGTCCAAGGGCTACTGCCCATTTGTCAGGTCTTGCCTTTCCTTGCCATCGACTGAAAAAATCCACTACGCAGGAACCCCCAATTTCATGAATTTGTATATCTTAAAATCAGTTGAAAATATGCAATTTTAGTGTAAAGGACATCATATATTGTAATTGCATGATAGCAAGTGTATTGCTGATTATTCTATTTATTTCCAAACCCCATGTAACAGTCCAATAAACATATTATTAGAACCCTGATTTACTGTAGTTCATAGAAGCGTGTTAAGAAAGTAATATTGTATATATTTTGTTGCACATATATTAATTATGAACAATTGGGGACATGAGGGTAGAATGCAGATAAAGAAAAAAAAATCATTGATATTACTAAGATAATAGAGTGCTAATATGATCCAGCATAATATATAACCATTAAAATGTTCAACTAAAATTACTGTGTTGAAAACAAGAAATTGAAACAGGATCCACTTTTCATAAAGGGTGATACAGTATTATACTGCTTAGAAAAATTTACATATACTGATATTTACTTTCAGTCAATAGAAGCTATAGATCTTATAACTTTCTATTTTCAGGCTTAAAAGCTCTGATAATTTAAAAATTATCGCTGAAATGAGATTTGAATAAATTGGGAGATACAGAAAAGTTGGGCTACTTAAGAAAAGCATCTGAAAAACAAGAAGAGCAGAAAGAAAATTGAATGACTGCTCAATGAATATCGATTAAAAGCAAAAGTGATTGACTGGTGCAACCTCCACCTTCTCCAAAAATATATAGAGGTGCTGCTTCAGTTGTATAGAGAGAATAAATGAAGATTAAATTGCTTAAACAAATAGAGAGGAAGGGCAAGACTGAGACAGTCATGGTTGGATAGAGTTGATGAGTTTCTCAGAAGGAGAAAGATAGAAGTTTAAATAACAAAAAGTAATATATGATGCTATGCATGGATATGATAGAAGCAATGCTACATTCAAGCAGAGTGGATGTGTTCCAGGTCCGCTCCATTAAATGTTGCCATCTTGTGGGACTGAGGAAACGTGCTATCCTCTGGAATAGCAGGCCTCCAGAGATATGGATGGCACCCTCTCTCCTGGGGCTCTAGAAAACTCTTTAAGACCTGGTTCTGTCCTCAAGCCTGCAATTAGGGTGTTTACAGAAGCCCTGTCAAGTTTTTTTAATGTTATTATTCCTGTTTTCCCCCCCAAAACGTACGTTTTTAAATTGTGTATTTAAAATGTTGTAAGTGACCCAGAGATAGCTTTCAAGAATAAGAAGAATAAGGATAGATGCAGTGAATGATGCTGGTAAAACCTAGATTCATCTATATTTCCTTTCTTTTTCTCTTATGCCATGTCTAATTTCTTTTGCTTATGATTTCTTGCTCCATTTCTACTTTTACATAATGCTGCATACTCCAAAGAAGAATGGTGTAATGGGTATGCATATATGTACCATATGTAGTAGCTGTGTTGCATTTTGTCCTGTCTTTGATGTGTGAATCTTAAACCATATTTTTTTTCCATACTACCAGAGACAAGGGTGGTCAAGATCATCTTTCTCAACCAAATTACATTCAGTTCTGAATAGTTGAAGGCTGTGAAAGGATTGGGGGAGTGCAACTGGTTAAAACTGAGTATGATGAAATATAAGCATGACTTCCTATCATTCCAAACTGCGGTTATCATGGCAGCAAATGGTGGTGGCCACCAGCACTATTTCAAGGGATGAGAGGGTCAGAATAGAGAGCTCTCACAGGCTCTTTGTAGCATATTTGGGTCGCATTTTGTGGATAAAACCACAGTGAACTGCACTAATTTGCACCTTACTCTTCAAACATAGTCAAAGGCAGATGAAGCTATAGTGGGATTTCAGGTCCAGTTGGGGGATGGCGATAGAACCAATCAAAAGACAGTATAATTCCTGTGCCAAAGAACATATAAAACAAAATTGCTAATTGTTTGAGAAGCTTGTGCAGTTTAAAAATGTGGACATGTTTCTTGAAAGACTGCTCTCTACCAGCTGTATTCTTCTTTCTCTTCCTCCTGCTAGTAAACATTTGTTTTCATTATTTTTGTCTATTAACCTCCTTACCCTTTACTTTAACACTTCTTACAGAACACTTGAGAAAGACCATCTGATCCAATCCCTTGTTCAGTGTAGGAACAGAAATAAAAGCATTCCCAACAAATGGCTTATGAGACTCTTCATTATTTTTCAATCTCTTGCCTCTGATTTATCTTTCAAAATACAGTAGCCTACCATCCACCAGAATTTCCTCATATGGTTTCTAAAAGGGAAAGAAAATAAGATGGGACCTCTTCTGATTTTTTTTTTTTTTAAAAAAACCTTTATGGTCTAAGATGATCAGGAATTAAACCTAATGGTCTTGCTCTAGCAGCACTATTATCTTTGCAGCTATGTTTGGTTGCTATATATTAAATATATAATCTGCCGCCTCCTTCACACACACACACACACACACACAGAGAGAGAGAGAGAGAGAGAGAGAGAGAGAGAGAGAGAGAGAGAGAGAGAGAGAGAGAGAGAGAGAGAACTCAAAGAAACATAGGCATCTACTGATTGGACTTCACAATAAATCTGTGAGTTTGACTAGGCTGAGACTGGTTCAAAGAGACCCAGTCAGTTTCTATGGCTGGAATTTTGATGTCCCCAGTCCTAGATGAGCATCTTAACTTCAATAGATTATTCTTGTTCACCTGATTCCTCTTCTGCCTATTTGCTTGAAGGACTGCAATTCTCAGCTCGGATCAGGAAAGGTGATACTTTCTTCCTTCAATACTTTGCCACATGGCAACCAGCTATTTTTAACTTGAAATCAAGAAACTAGAGATTGAGACAGAAACTGACTACAGTCACCTGCTGATAAAGTTACACTTTGCAGTGCATGCTCTAGGAACTGCATTGTGGTCTTAAAGGTCACTGTTGTTTGCCATCTTACTCAACTTGAACACTTGTACTTCAGTTTTACAGAAGTTAATGGACTATGTCTTATCTTTTTAGAGCCATATCTCCCCATTTGTCACATCCAATTTTCCTGAGCTCTATTAGACAGGATAAATTGAGGGAATGTCTATTAAATGCTCTGAATGAAACTAATTTTAAATGGGTATCATTCAAAATCAAAGTAATATCCTCTTCCTTACCAGTAATCTAACTTGGAGTGACAAGGGGCTTAAAGCCTTCATGTTACTGAATGTCCCCACCAGACATGACTCTGTTCTTCATTCTGCAGAATGGGAAAAGAAAGGAAAGAGACAATGCTCTGTGAGAATATTCCAACTATTACTGAACCTAATTGTTTAAAATATTCTGGCTGTTGCCACAGAAACACACTAATGTAGATATGAGTCTGAAATAGTTTCCATTGGCTTCTGATAACCAAAGATATTATCATGATGGCTATATGACAGGCTGATTTAGGACTATGACAAAAATTTCAGGATGATTAGTATGTTTCCAGAAGTCTTTCCACTCTCCCTTAGAAAATTTGACAAATAGATATTAATGGGTGAACTTTAAGACATGGTTGGATGTACAGAGACAGAAGATAAAGACTTCCTGAAATCAAGCTTTGATTAATTAGATGGTATTTTCTTGGCAACATGTACTCCATATAGCTTTCTTGGCAGCACTATATAACTGTTTTCTTTTGTCTTCTTTTAATTTCATAGTTTAGTGTAATGTTCTGGAATTTGCTGGTGATCTCTTATTCAAGTTCTAACTAGTTCCAGCATCCTTAAACTTTTTTGAGATCAGCTAAGTGCAACTACCTGGGAAAGAGACCACCTCTGCCACTCAACCCTGTGTATATCTTTGGTTGTTCATGCACCAATCATGCACTCATGATTCATTTTGAAGGGTATGACAGAACATGTTCTCCTATATTATATCTGTCCAAAATTCCATGAACCTACTCATAAGTGAAGCAGATTCATATCAAATTGCCCCAAGTTCTGACAAGAGCTAAAAATATTAAATGCATGATCTTGGATATGAACAAATTTATGGTCAACTTGTGGAATGGACAGCAGCCAGAAGAATTTCATCTGGGGATTGCCCACGGCCTCTACATGGCTCAGTGTCAAGATTACAGTCCAATTTGGCTTTCCAGAGCTGTATAGCTGCCAACACTGGACTCCTGCAGACTAGGGTAAACCCACTCTTAGAGCTGCATAGATATTGTGCTATTTTCAAGTAGAACTTGCCATTTATTAGCAACTGGACTGAAAAGATCACCTGTAGAATCAAGCAAAATGTGTTGGCTGTACCCAAGAAAATGGAATTCATACAAATTCTTGTCCAAAAATTATTGGACTATTCTTAGATACAGATCCATCCTTTATATGTATATATATGAATTAACCATTGGGCTGTTCTTTTCAGAATTTGATATAAATATATATGCCAAGTCTTGAAAGATTTTATTATTTAAATGTTATTAAATATTTAAATTCAACCAGAATTATTTTAAATATGAAAATAATTGGATGGAAGACATTAGACTTGAAGTTTATTATCTGAATTCCTGGTTTTGACCCTGGAAGGTAGGATTTTCTTTATTTTAACAGAAGTATAATATGTTCACAATACCTAGCTTATATATTCTTTTGAACATAAAGTTAACCTTTCATTTATAATTAAATCTAAACTTTCACTTCAAACGCACAAAATCAGACATTAACCTTATGGTATTTTAGTAAGATAGAGATAGAATAGACTATGTTATTAACCTTAGTTACAACCATGTAACATTCCTGCTAACAGAAGAACAGTGTTGGAAGGTCTTCTAGTCCAACCCCCTGCTCAGGCAGGAAACTCTATATACCAAACGGTTGTCCAATCTCTTCTTAAAAACCTCCAGTGTTGGAGCACCCACAACTTCTGGAGGCAAAGTCATTGCACTGATTAATTTTTCTAACTCTCAGGAAATTTCTCCTTAGTTCTAGGTTGTTTCTCTCCTTGATTAGTTTCCATCCATTACTTCTTGTCCTGCCTTTAGGTGATAATATTCATTAGTTTGGAGACATTTTGGATATATTCACAAGAGTAATCAAATCTTGGTTTTAGCCCTAGCATGTTCCTGTTATTTAATGTAAATTAGGCTCTACACATAATCTTGCATATTATTGCCTGCTTCCAAACCACAAGAGGTATATGCAGTGCAGTAACATTCAAAATGCAAAAATATTTTTTTTAAAAAACTATAAAAAGTCATATAAGTTGACAGCTTAGTGAGTATCTAGGCAAGTGTCTCTGGTCATATTGACTATGTTAGGAACCTTAGTGTGGTAAGATTGTGGAGGAGAGTAGCTTCAGAACATGCCCAGTAGATAGCTGTTGACTCCAGCCAGTGACTCCATTGATATAACAGCATTTACAGAACTGCTTAACAAGGTGTCCCTCTCATTCCATATACAAAAAGTGATGAGACTGAGAGATGACTGTCTCTTCAGTCGTAACAATGGAACATGTTCTTAGACATCAGGAGGCAGCAGGTTAGTTTAGGCTGCCGGCCACATGATATACAGTTATTTCTTCCAATTATCTTGCTGCCATCTCCCAGTTAGTATCTGCTGCCTAGTTGTAGGACCAAGAAAGCTCCACTTTGGAGCTTCACTGAAATCATTTTGAACTTATCATATTGTAGATTGAACTTTACAGGAAAGAAAAATAATGACTAAAAAAAATTCACTAGATGGAGCTAGAGTTGTCTGATATGTCCAGTGCAGGAAAATCAGAGTAAGGATAGAATATATCCTGAAAAGCAGAAAGTATCATTGAAGAATATAAACAGAGAAAAAGTAAAAAGGAGACATGAAAAATGATTCATTAGGCCTTTAAGAAGATCGACTTCAGGTTATCTCCAGCTTACCTAATATTTTTCGTCTTTCTCCCAACTACAAGTTTCTTAGAAAGTATATTGCATCAAATCCATCTTCTTCCATAATTCTGTTATTGATACAGGAAACATTTAGTATTAGTAGTAGTAGTTATTATCCCAGTATCTATCTTTCCTCCAAAGAAATTAAAAATATCTATATCCCATTGCAAAGCCTCCAACTTGGTTATGTTGTCAACCAATATAGATGCTTTCATCTCTTTCTACATCCTCTTTGTACAAAGTAGGAAGACCCAAGTGAAAAGATCTGAACTGATTCGAGAATAATTAGTGTGTATAATTGGCTGAACTATGACTAGAACTGAAGTCTTTCCTATTTAAATTCAAAGCACTATTTGACATAATTGAAAAGACATTTTCTTTCCCCTCCCTTTTCCCCCCTCTTGTTTTAAAGTTACTTAAGTAAATTGGGAAAATAAGTCCCTAAATTCAATTTTGTTATTCACCACTTTCCCACCTATGTGAGATGGCACGTTTTATAGTCTGGCATTACAGTAACAGAGTGTGTTGGGGGGGGGGGATGGTACTAGTTGTGAGTTCATACAACACATTTAGCTGCATTCATGCACACTTAACTTGGTCCAGTGTTAAAATTCCATACTAATGTATGTATTCTTATATGATTTAGTGTGTTATATGAAACCAGCTGTCCTGTGAAAATAAGTTAATTTAGCCACCAGGATAAGCCACAAGCCATTCTATTTAAACCAAATCCAGAAACCTCTGAGGTTCAAACTAAAAGTACTGATAAAATAATCTGGGTCTCCTGAAGCAAAACATGATGTATTACACAATTTAAATGAAGGTAGCCTGAGAATTCAATATTTTATCTCTAAAATATGTTTGACACAATGTTGACTATTACACTTTTTGCAAAGTTATCATCAGTGGTTTAGCTTATTTAATTAGATTAATCACTTTAAATTATTGATCACCTCCAGCTCTATCCAGCTTGTTTAATTGGATCAATTACTTTCTGAAATGATTGATTG
The DNA here is from genome assembly GCA_023970755.1 of Azemiops feae. NCBI lineage: Eukaryota > Metazoa > Chordata > Lepidosauria > Squamata > Viperidae > Azemiops > Azemiops feae. The sequence continues at coordinate 1,609,744 of JALGBA010000227.1, read as the reverse complement.
CTTTTAGCAATCGTTAATAAAATACCAGTTTAGAATGACTCTTCTCACAGACCTCTCTAACTAGATCTGAACTGAAACTAAACAAGGGTCAGAATCAATTATATTTTTGATGGACCTCTTTAATAGAAATTGCATATTCTGGAATGTCCAAGATTTTTACTTATTTCAAAATGTAATTCAGTTATAACAATGCAGGTACTTCCTTGGCATGCACATAATAAAAGCAGGAAAATCAAAAGAAAAAAGAATAAAATGACAAGGATTTTTATATTCCTGGACATTAACATACAGAGAGGGGGGGAAAATAAATTAACATGCTGAAGTCAATAATACTTTATAATGTATCATAATTCAAATATTAACTCCCATGTATACTACACAGAGATATCCCAAGGAGAAGGAAAGGGAAAAAGTAACTTTTTCTTTTCATGCTTTCTACGTTCGGGACATACATTCAGATTCATATGTACAGAGCAATATATTTATAACACGCTATAAGAACAAAGGAAACTGCCTTATACTGTCAGGCCATTTGTCTAACTGGCTTGGTTCTCTTTGTATCGTACTAGGGATGAAGAACTTTTATCCTGCAAGTCATGTACTCCTCACTGGAATTTTTCATCCATTCCATCAAGAACTCCTTCTCAGGCTTTCCTTTTTACTCAGCTGAATGTAAATTATAGAGTTGGAAGAGCCATGCAGTCTGTCAAGTGCAATTCACAACTCAGTCCTGGGAATCCAGGTTAAAATGTGCCTAGCAGATGTCTACCCAATATCTACTTAAATATGTCCATCAAAGGGATTTCTACCACCATTCCAGATAAATGATTCCCCTGCTTGATTGTTCTTATCATTAAGAAGTTTTTCCTAGTACTGAAGAAGAATCTGTTTCTTGTAAATTTAGAAAAATATTCAGTGCCTAATTATACCCTGGACAGTAAACAAGCTGTAAATCTTTTGTATGAGATGCTCCTTCAGGTATTTGAAGAGTGCTGACATATCTCCTCTCAAGTCAATTTTTTTTAGATTTTTTTTTTATCCTGCCTTTATTATTTGTACAAATAATTCAAGGTTGCAAATGTACCTAATACTCCTTCCTCCTCCTATTTTCCTCACAACAACAACCATGTGAGGTGAGTAGGGCTGAGAGACAAAGATTGACTGGCCAAAGTCACCCAGCTGACTTTTATGGCTAAGGCAGGACTAGAAATCTACTCCAGGGATCTTCAAACTTGGCCCTTTTATGACTTGTGGACTTCAACTCCCAGAATGCAAAGCTGGCTGAGGAATTCTGGGAGTTGAAGTCCACAAGTCATAAAAGGGCCAAGTTTGAAGACCCTTGCTCTACTCGGTCCAAGTGACTTTGCTTTCAGTCGCCTGGTCACCATAAATGGTCTTCTCTGCCCTGTTCTAGTTTCTCTTAAACTTTCTTAAAATACATTGGCCAGAACTAGTGATAGCACTTGAGTTAGTGTCTGATTATTACACAATATAATGAAATAATTCTTCTTATGATTTGAAAATTATATTCATATTGATACAGCCTAAAATAGTCTTTAGTAGTTTACACTATATCAATATGTCATCTCAGTAACATTTAGCTACTAAAGGACTTCCTTTGTTGGGATATATCGAAGAAGAGACTAGATAGTCATCTGTCTGGAATACTTTAATTTGGATTCTTGTTTCTAAGCAATGAATTAGTCTTAATGGTCTAAATGGCCCCTTCCAATAATGTATGATGGTTAATTCTACTATTACCACAGCAGGGTATTTGCCATCCTATATTTGTGCTGGGTAGAATGAAGGCCTCTTTCTGTTGGCGTGGAAAATGGAAAAGTCGGGACCTATGGTTAGGCTCACCTTTGGTATGCAGTCTCAACTTTTCTCCAAAATATTTCTACAGCACTGGGATTGAAAAAAGATTCCTACTCCCAGGCTTTCCTGATTTATTTCAAAACAGGTTAAAGCAATACAGCAATATGATGTGGGAGGAGGAGGACGACAACGCAGAGATAGCATCTGACCTAAAGCTAATTTAAACTATATTTTACAATTCACATAACAACTGCTACCCAAATGTGATATGAAATACATTTTAGAAAACATTGTTCTGTTTTCATGTTATTATTTTGTAATCACAGTGGACATTGTTACATATATGAGTCACACAGCTGACTAATTTTGGCAGACATAGAGGTAGATAAAACTTGGCAATGTTAATACTTTAGAGGATTCAAAGCATTCACATTGGCAATAATCACGCAACATGTCCTGTCAGGTCAGTTAAAGACCAAGCACCTGCTAAACCTGATTTGTTTCTGTGGCTTAGTGTGTTGTATACACCGTTTATTCAATAGTTTATGGTCAATATAATTTCAAGTCTAGAAAATGGGCTTATTCAGAAACTGCATTAAGTGTACTGGGTAAATGCAACCAGAATTCTTATAATTCTATTCTGAAGAACAGTATTATTATTATTCTTTTTTAAAAAAAAACAACAACTGTGAGCCCACTTTGGGAAGACAATTTTTTGGAGTGTCCAGAGTATCTTGAGATTAAAAATTATGGCTTCTGGTCACAAAAAGATTGTCCAATCTTGCTTTAAGGGAATTGCTAGCAGACTTGGGGTTTGACCTGTGCCTCCTGATTTATAGTGAAACTTGACTTTACACTGTTCATTATTAACAAACAACTTTCCAGGAGTAAGAAGAAGATATTTATCTTGATCTTGATCCGGAATTATATACTGTATAGGCATCAGTCTGTGTATTGATGCCTTAAAAATACAGATGAGCATGCCAAAGCCTATTATTTGGTCTTCAGATCAAATAAATTCTGCATGTGAAATGCATTCAGTATTCATAATTTAGTCTAAGGACTAAATTAGCCTGATTCCATGTGCTTTTTATAAATAGGTATCTCTAGTGACACATTATGGAAGGAGAAAACATGTTGTTGTATGATATGAAGTGGAAGTAGGCTATAAGTTGACTTGCTTTGAGTTGGCTCTTGTGGTTGGATGTTGAAAAAATGTTAGCAATTGTTGTGAAACATCAGTGTCCTTTGTGCAGCATTTTACCACTTCCATGAGAGGAAATATCCATTCAGTGCTGAGCATAACATGTACAAAACCTCCTTTAAAATCTCTTAAAAGTAAAGCAGAGTATTCAAAAAATTATAAAAATATTTTTACCAGCCTTAAAAAAAAAAATTAACCCTCCCAAACTTCCAGAAGCTAACTCCAAAAACATTGATAAATAAATAAACTTCCCTTCAGTATAGCAATACAGATCTGTAGTGTGGAAGTTAAAGCTGAATCAGCCAACTTCCAAATCCTCTTCAACTGCATAAAGACTGCAGCTTCTTGAATTCCCAATCTCAGCTAATATGGATGACACAAGATCATATAGTCAGTGAAAATTTAGAATGACAAGATAGATATTCTGATTGAGTGATTGATTGGGCTTGAAAGCCTCTTCAATCATGGTTGACTCTACATATTTCATCTTCTATCCTTGTTCTTTTATTTATGTGGCAAATTTCTTCAAAGAGCTACAGGAGACACTCCAGTCTCCAATTTTATCCCTAACACTAATCATATTAGATAGATTAAGCTGAATGATGGCGGCTAGCTCAATATATATATATTTGTATATTACTATAGTAAATCTCCTTAGATACCCATAAAGTCAATACTATAATCTTTGCCCACTGTCATTACTAAGTATGATACTGGGTTTCTTATCCTAATGGTAATTCCGTAGTATGTTTTTCTTGCTAACTGTGCTAGTTGCATACAGTTGTATTCCTAATGATGCTAAAGATTCCCATCTTAAAGGGAATCTGATTGGAACCTGGGAACAGAAACTTCCTGGACATCAAAGAGATAAGAAGAGAGACTAGGCTTTCAGTGAATCAGAGAGCTCTGACCTCCCAGCCTGTTTGCCTATGACCTCTCAATTTGCACTTCAGTTGCTCCCAGGGCCCTTTTACCTTGAACCAAATGGCAACTCTCTCTTGCATACTTGTTTAGCCTTCCTAGTTGCCATGAATATAATAACTACCTAGGGAAAAGTGAAGTGAAGTGAAGTTAGTATACATTTGCTTTTTTGCTGTCAGCGCCTGCAAAATTGAAACAACTGAATCTTGTGGCTCCTTACAAATAGCTTTTCTTTAAGAGTTGTTTACACTGCAGAATACCCTGGCAATCTCAGTTTTACTCCTTCCCTTTCCCTAGAGGCTCATTGCCAGACCATGATTCATGCAGTCTTATTAGCTGTTTTCCATATCATAAAATGACTGATAGCTGCAAAACACTCTGAATTAAGGAAGAGTCAGGAAAATATATTATTATGACAAGGTCTCTTCCTATTGCCACCACAAGAGCTGGGTTTTCTTAATGACTGCAAATAATCTGGGCCACTCAGCATGTAGTCTTGTCCCCTGCTTGTTTCTGATGCTGTAATTCCTAGGGAACATTGGTACTGGGTAAATCACAAGAAACATTGAGAAGATTGCTGGAAAGAGCTATAAGAGAATGTAGACTGGGAACTAGACTAGGTGAGCATGCAACTTGAAAAGGCAAGTCTTGTGGAAGGGAATGTTGAAGGAAAAGTCTTCATCCTGGTTCATCCAAACCGGGGATAAATAAACAACATGACGACTGCTTTAGAAAGAAGGTTGCAGTTTATTGAAGAGCCAGAAAGATGGTTCTTGCAGGAAAGACCAGAGAAAACAAGGGCTGAGCACATGGGTAGTAGGTTTTTATACCCTCTCTAGCCTTTTGTTTGGAATAGTTTCCTGTTCCTGTTTTAGGCTTTGTATTTCCTGTGTCACGTATTCTGACCTGAGTCTGGGTGTGTCCTTTGGCCTTTGTAAGTTAATCCTACCATGTCCTGTCACAGGTGGGGTATGCAGATTTTAGGTCTTTGTCTTCTTGATCTCCTAGCTGGGGCCTTTCTGATGGTTTTCATCTGCATTTGTACAGAGCTGGCTTCTGCTTGGGACAGAGAGATTTGGGGGCAGGGTTGGCTTCTGCTTTTAAAATCCTTTTTGAGGAAATATATTTTTCTGCCCTTTTAATATTTCCTTCTCTGGGGGGCTGACTTCCCTCAGGAAGGAATCAAGAATGGGGCAAAAGGGCAGAAGGGAACAAGAGTTACAAAAATAAGTTGCACAGCTCCAGAAATACTACTGCTGCATCTGCTATTCTCTTTGATGCCCTGGTTTGGAGTCGCCTTGATTGATTGAATGAGGGGCAGCATTCCTTGTTTTCACAAGTATGTTCACATGTCTTTATGAAAAAGTAAATGAAGCAGACATACCAGCCTGGAACAGAAAAAGAAAAAGAGACCAAGAAGAAAAGGGTTTTGGGTGAAAACAAGAAAAGACTTTGGATAAGAATATTTGATTAGTTGTAAGGAAAACTGAGAAAGAACAAGTGAAGCAGCTAGTGACATAAGGCTTTGTGACAACTTCACAGAAAAAGCCTACAGTGAAACTGCAGTAGAAAATTGTGCACATGAGTCAGGCTTGGTGGTACAAACTAAAATGGACAGAACATAAGGCAAGAAAGAGAATCTGATTTCCAAATGTACTTCTTCAACACATCATCAAAGATTGGATTCTGATTACTCAGACATCTGGGGACACTCTGATAAACCCCAGGGAACCTCCATGCAAACAGGTAAATTTTCCTCATGACTCTTGTTTTATTCCAGTTTTCTCTGCCTAGTGGTTAGAGTGTGGAAAGGGATTCTTTCAGTGAAGCCACAGGACTCTGGCTTGTTCTATTTATCATATGTTCTCTTTCAAGATATGACCAACAATCAATCTCTTATAATTCCAGATTTTTGCCATGGAGGTATAAATGATAATTAGAAGAAACTGTATGATAAAAGTGAAAAATTGTGTAGGTAATTCAATTACTTTCAACAACACAAAGGAAAGATCTTGCAAATGCTCTTTTAACAGGAAGAATTGAGAATGTTCTTGAAAAAAGTATAGCCAGAGAAGGTGGCATAAAGCTATGGAGAGAATGAATTACAGTGGGGTAGAAATTTGGGCAATAAGTAAATAAACATGATGTTTCAAGACCTGATTGATGAAGTAAAGTCCTCTGTCTTCTGTAAGAAGATCAAAGTCAGAGCTGAAGAATCAGGTCTTGCCAGTAACAAAACCTGCAAACAATTCTAAAGCTTTTCTACAAAGAGCAAACCATTGCAGAACATACAGTGGATATTTTTCTCCTATGGATAAATTCATAAAGTCTATCACAGCTCTGGATATGTTCTTCTCAGATTTGCAAAATGTAGCTGGAACCATGGAGAAATTCTCAAGACTGTTCTCATTTTACCCTTGATCCTTCAGTACTGTAATCTCAGAAGAAAAAGAAGTAAAGTTTTCAAGGTCTCAGTCTACCACATGCTCACAAACAAAGAGTTCAGAAACTGTTCTATAAAATCTGAAAAGATTCAGTCTGTTACCTCTGGGTCAGCCATGGACAATGCACTTGAGCTACTTAATCATATTTATGTCAAAAGTCTCACATCTGTTCTCTCGATTACAGTATGCCTTTGAAAAAGCTCATCACTTTGTCAGTCTCTGTTGTTATCTGGGGAATGCAATTTTATTATTAAAGACTGGTAGTGACCGAGGAGAATAGACTGAACCATTTGATCATTCTTGCAAACCAAATACATCCTGATGATGTCATTGATGATTTTGCAGCCTTGAAAGTGAGAAAGAAATGCTTTGCATAGGGGTTTCACAAAAACTGTAATCGTAAAAGCTTAACTGAAAAGTGATTTTATGGACTATGATTATAAGGTAGGTATCAGGGGAAGTGTCAGACTATTGAGGATATTCCAGCTGACTGGATGATTAGGATTCTTTGGCTGGCTCATATTCTTTTTATTATTATTGAAATTTCTGTAGGCTCTGGATGGCTTACAAAATCCACTATGTGATTTAGCTATTTTTAAATAGCTAAAAATATAGTACAAAATCAGACAGCCCAGTCTAAGAACAATCACAACAATATGTATGTGTGATTATTTCAATTAGAATTATAGACTAATTGAAAAATCTAGAAATGATGTTCATTGCAGTTCAAAAGATTCCGTCTGTTGCCATCCTGTTAGATTCTTCAAAAGGGTAAATGACTAATAACAAAGGACTTGCAAGGACATAATATACTGTAAATGTTCTACTGGTAGATACCATTGAATGACTGCTAATCAAACAAACTTGTAATCTGCTACAGTGCGCAAGCATCATGATTGTTAACAGAAAACCATGTGACCATGGCTTTAGACATCACTTCCCATTTGGATGTTAAGCAAATCACATGGTTGTTAAGTGAAATATCACATGATCCTGACTTGTGATTTTACTTCTGCATCGTCCATTAGTTCTGCTTGTCAAAAGTCAGCTATGAAGCATGTGATCATGCAATCACATGACTGCAGGAAGTTGGCAAGCAAGGATTATCTATATTTATAAAGTGTCAATTTTTTTATTTTAATTTAATATCACACATATTTAATTCTTACATTTCTTTCAAAAGCAAAATCACGTTTTACTTTTTGAGATCAGCTAAGGTCAGGCAGATACAGTACATTTTCTTGCTAAGCATTAATAAAGAAAATCTTTAACAATTTTGTTAATGCATACGTTTTAATGTGTCACAGTCCATTCTATCATGCACACAATAAATCTTACACAATATGAAATGAATACAAGCATGGTGACCAGCTAGGCAGTAATAAATATATTGATTTAGAAGGTGCCAGAAAATCCTTTATTTTTGCTGCAAAAAATGACAGAGCTACAGTACAATTGAAATTTCTACTGTGGAACAAATTCCAGTAAAAGGGTCTATTGCAGTGAATGTTAACCCTCTTTTGAAGAAGTTACTTGTATAAACAAATGCTGGTCTTTGCTCTTTAAGAAATTTTTAATTTCAGGCCTCCTCTTATGTTTCCTTCTGTTGCCCCACTCAACTCAGTTGACTTATCATTTCCATGCTTCACAATCTTTTGTCACTTACAGTGTCTGCCTTGAAGCATATTTAAGTGGGCAAGGAATGTCAATGCATTTATCTATCAAAGAACCAATGAGACCACAGTTTGAGCCCATTGTCCTGAACTGTAATAGTAAGCTCTAAGTAAGCTCTAAAGAATTGCATCAGCGTACAAACTGCACATCCAGATATAGATACAGACCGCAGATGACACTGGATTCTCAAGGTTTGGGGAGGGCTTGGATTTTTTAAAAAAATATAAGCCTTAAGATGTGTTTTGTCACGGCTTCCAGCTAGGCATTGCAGCATAACAGATGCAGGAAGAAGGGGCTCCATCTTCCACGTTTGATTTTGCCCCACTGGGGACCCTAAAAAGGGTCAAAAGTTACCCCGGAGAGGCAACGAAGAAGGAAGGGACCCTCATTGATTGTGGAGGGGCAGCGGCCCTTCTGTTTGATCTGAGGAAGCCCTCCAAATGAGCGGGGGAAAGACTGGCCACATTTCTGTGGCCAGTCAGAAGCTGCTGGCAACCGAAGAAAATAAGCATTAATGAGCAACTTTTGAGCAACGTGGATGGAACTGGGTGAGACTTTATCCTCTCTTTATGACTTTAAGACTTTTTCTTGGAAAAAAACCGCCCAAAGCAAAAAATCCCCCCCGATGAAAGAGGGAAGGGGAATTTCCACCCCATTCCCTCAGGAAAAGAAAAGTGGCAAACTAATTGCTTGGGGGAAAACAGAGAAAATTACAAGATTAATTTGGAATCAATACAGATATATAGCTTTGAAATTTGGGGACTAAAAGTGCTTTTGAGACTTTTTTAGAAAAGAGACTTGAAAACCTTGCAATATAAGTTTGGATTTAAAAAGCTGGAAGATGGCATCAAAGACATCTAGTGGCGAACCATGGCACTACAATCTATTATGCTTAAGGGAAACTTGGCTTGAAGTCCAGACTCGGATAAGACTTTTGATGTCCTTGGAAACTTTCACTTTTGAAGACTGCAGCTGGGAAAAGGGGAAAAAAACCCTCTTGGGCTGCTTATCTGTGTGGCAGGGACGATAAACTATCTTGAAACTGGCTTGCATGGATTATGAATACAAATACTAACTGATTTTTAGAGCTGTGTCATGGAACTATTTCCCGCAGAAGAAACATGCATTACTGATTGAGATGATGGAATACTTTGGATTATAACCTTTGATTGATGAACAATTTATAATTGCTTTTTTTCTTTTTGGACAGAAAGGATATGTTTTTCATTGGACAGAAAAACTTGAATTTTGCTTATATTTGTTTAGGGAAGGCACAGAAATATCTGAAACATACAGCTTGAAGTTTAACCTCTCAAAAACCAAGATCATAGTCATCAGCAAACAACCCGTTAATTTACCACCAATAAATTCAGAAGGAATACCATTAGAAAAAGTTGAAAGGATCATGCACCTCGGTTCTAATTTACATGAAAGCTGGGACATGACCACTGAAGTAAAAACAAGGATAGAGAAAGCTCGAACAGCATTCTTCAAAATGAAAAAGGTCTTCTGCAGTCACAACATAAGCCTAAGATTGAAAATCAGGCTTGTCAGATGTTATATTTTTTCTATCCTGCTCTATGGAATAGAGAGTTGGTCTCTGACAGAAGGCCACCTGAAGAGACTAGAAGCATTTGAAATGTGGATTTACAGGCGGCTGTTATGTATAAGCTGGGTTGACAAGATCAGAAATGAGGAGGTGATAAGCTACCTGGGAAAGCCAAGGGAAATCATCAAAACAATTAATGTGATGCGACACCCAGAAAAATACGGCATACTCCATTTAATCCTCCAGGGAAAGATTGAAGGCAAATGAGGTCCAGGCAGAAGAAGAACATCATGGCTTCAAAATCTAAAGGACTGGTTTAGACAAAACTCAGCAACAGTTTTTCATGCAGCTGCTGATAAAAATATGATCGCCAACATGATCGCCAATGTCCAATAATGGTTATGGCACAAGAAGAAGAAGAAGGGGAGACTTAAGGATGGACTGATAGGCTGGCTGGATAATTTGGAGTTCAAATGACAATTGACTTAAATTCCTAAACAGATTGGACTATAAAGACCATATACAAAAACAAAATGGATGTTCCATACTTAGCCTTAAATGGTAAAAAAAACCATCCCTAACACTTGTCTTCAAAGCCCCCAGCTTGACATACCAACAAGAAAATGTTGATGAATTTCAGAAAGAAATTCTTTCTATGTTGAAATCAATACAAGAGACAATTACCTTAGCTCATGATGAGACTAAAAATAACGCAAAGGAGATAAAAGAACAATTTTCTAATTTAAACCTATAAATTCAGAAAATGACTACAAAAAAGGAACTAGTAACCCAGAAAATAGAAGGAAAATTAGAGGAAGTGGATCCAAAGATGGAGGATCTAAAGGAAGGAATCAACAGACAGACTCAGACAAACAAAGAATTAGAAGATGTAGCGATAATACCAGAAATGGAAAAGATATTTTACTTGTCAAGATCTCAGAACACATTTGAGGATAAGGAAGAAGAGCTGATCGAATGAAAGATAAAGCTGTTAGGAGAATTGTGGAAAATTGGAGAAGGGGAATCACATTTTGTCAGAATTCTCTGCTATGACCTGTCCATCTTGGGTGGCCCTGCACTGCTCATAGCTTCATTGAGTTACGCAAGCCCCTTCGCCATGACAAGGCAGTAATCCATGAAGGAGGGAGAAGGGGGGAGGATGTTTAATAAATATAAATGGGCTGAGCATTCTTCCAAAAATACTTTAATCAAATTGTCTTTCTTATTCCAAACAATATACACAAAAATAGAGGAAGAACTACTTGATTCAAATGCATTGACTTGGAAAGTTAGTTGGCAAAGGAAGAAAGCTAGAGTAAGACTGAAGAAAATAGAGATTTTAACCCATTAGATGGGATATTATATTATTAAATAGATGTTTGAACATGGCTAAGAGAATAGATAATTGTTAGAAATAAAAGTATTATTATAACTAGAAAGATAGGATCTGCAACTAGAATATTATATTTTGGTATGAGAAGGGAAATATGAAAATGCTAAGAGGGTTTGAATAAGGGAAGCTTTTGGTTACCCAAATAAAATTTATTATGAAAAAACTATAAGCAATAGACACACTTTGAACATTGATGGGAAATCAAAATTAAAAAAAGTGGGAAAAACAGGATATTGATTGAACAAATGACTTTTAAGTGCAAATACAATTGAGATACGTTTTGGTTAGAAAAAATATTTTAAACTGATACTATTGATATTATGTATAATATTATAAAAATGTGACACAGATGTTGATATTCAACTGTATATGTATTAACAGCAATAAGAATTGTATTTGCCTAGTGTGGAAAAATGTATACCACCGGAAGAAGAGAGGAAGCACTGGATGGTGTATTATTGGATCTAGATTGAGGAAGTTAATATGTACCACTGAATTACTAATGGACCCAGACAACACATTGTTTGTTAAGTACTTATGATTGCAAAATTAGAAAATTAATAAAATATTTATTTAAAAAAAGATGTGTTTTGTCACAATGTTAATGTAACTTAGATAAAGATAGTCAGGTGAATAGGTTAAACTTCCTTTTCAAAATGTTCCTAGATGCATTTCCTTGTTTCTTTTTCAAATGTAGTGCAAAGCATGAATATGTGTGTTGTCTGGTGGTAAAAGATACTCCCCTATATATATATCAGCTGCATTCACTACCAAATCTATGAGATCCCCCACCCTACATACACATGAACTCCTAAAAGTGCCCTTGTAAGAAAACATTAACTAGCAAGCTGAATTGACTCTGAATTGTGACAGGGAGAAGACTCAGATAGGAACTTGTGGCCCAGTAAACTAAATTATTTCTATTCACTGGCCCTATCTCAAAGATAATATGGCTAGCATGCTGACCTAGAACAAAAGGATAAATAATAATAAAGTCACAGGGATGGGTTTATCTAAAATATTCCAATGTCATTCTGTACTTTCCACTGTGCCTGCCTTTTTCTGTGTCTTGTCTTTGCAATGTAGTGGGCCCAGTTGTATAAGCTCTGATTCTGCTTTTGCTCAGGGCTACTAGCTTTGCCAGGAGCCCAGTGTATAAAAGGTAAAAGGTAAAGGTTTCCTGTCAGTTGTGTCCGATTCTAGGGCATGGTGCTCATCTTCGTTTCTTGGCAAGGGAATCAGACTTCCAGTCTGATTTGGCCTTGTTTTTTGAGCAAGATGAAATTGAACTAAACCATTTTTGGGCCCAAAGCTAATTCAAAGACTACCTACCATACATATTCTTTAAAGATGCTACCCTGAATATAAGTCATGGTGTTGTTTCTAAATGAATCTGGCTGATTTCAAAAAAGCAATGCTGAACCTGTTTAATACTTCAGCAAATCTACTCAGGAAATGCCAGGGGTTTCAAAAGGTAACAACAACAACAAAATCATCTCAGAAGAAAACAATAATAATCACTCCATAGGGTTGCTAAGAGAATTGCATGGACCTGTACCAGTGGTGGGATTCAGCCAGTTTGCATCACTTCGGCAGAACCGGTAGCTAATTTTTTGTTGCCCAGGCCCAGAATGGACTTCCGGAAGTGGCATCCACACAGAGAACTGGTTGTTCACATATTTGAATCCCACCACTGTCTGGTACATGCAATAACCTGGAGTCCTGTTCAAATTAAGGTAGACTTTACCTTTACCTTATTATTATTATTATTATTTAACAGGAGAGAAGGCACCTGCAAGGAGAACAGATTAGCAGTACTTATTTATAGCTGAAAGGATGGAAGGCAGAAGGAACTGTAAATCATAGACTGATACTGGTATCTTTTAAGGCACAATCTGCACTTGATTTTTTTTTAAAAGACAAATGTAAGGATTCCCCCCCCCCAATTAAATCAATACGTAAGGTATGGACCATTCAGTTGCAAATTACATTAGCACATTTAAAATATGCTATCAATGCTCAGAAGTACCCTTGGAATCATTTATTTACCAAATTCATAAAAGAAGAGGGCTGTATGGGACAGGAGAGAATGAAGTAGATCTTTGATTACTGGTGTCAATATTTCATTATGTTGTTCGTGAGGTTTTATGCTGCAAATAATCCTCTAAATTACTGCAATTACTAATCCATTAGTTATATTTTTCAGTGATAAAAATATCACGACTGCAAAGGTTTTCTTTTAATTTAAGAGGATAGGGCAAGATAAGCATGCCAGTTCTTTGAATTTCACTTAGTAACACCCACCCCACCAATACAAGTAAATGTGGTTTATCTAACATTACACATGTTCCACTTTCTTGTCATTAGCATACAATCTGTGGAAGAATCAATGTGATTATATTTGATTAGATGGAACAATGCAGTCTAAGACATCACAATTAAGACTCCTACATACTTCATTTTTCATACTTGCTAACAAGTATTCTCGTTTGCATTTATTGGTTGCATTTAAGAACACTAGTAAGCCATTTAATTTGTAACTTCTTTAGTTATTTTGTGATTTAATCCACTAACAGTAGTGGAAGATATGAATATTTCTTCCAGTTATATACTAAAGCAGACAAAAACTGAAAATCAGTTTTAGTTGGTTGAGTCCGAAAATCCTTCAAGCATAGAAAGAACTATTTCACTTGGTAACAAGGAGTGACAGCGATACCTTGCAGGCAAGGCTTTCTTAAATTCAGAATTCCAGATAACTTCCAGCTATTTTTTTAAAAAAAACTTGGTTAAAAGGGTCATTCCAGAAAAACAGTACTTTGAAGAAGGAAATGAAACAAGAAATTATTCTTCACTATCTTTATAATCCCAAAGAGCGAAAACCCTGTCCAGTATCATGGGTGATTCAAATGTATGATATCATTTTCTGCTTTTTAGCTTAGTGTGTTATAACTAACCATTGTGGTAGGTAAATTATGGTTTATGGCTTAGTGAGATAATGAATCAGGTCAATTTGGCTGATTTGACTAACTGCAATTTAGCTCCATATATTTATTCAGCCACTAAATAAGTGAATGAATGGAAGGAAAAGTAGAGATTCAGAGTAAAACAGAATCAGTGAATATATATGGAAGAAGAATGAATTTTGGAAGAAGAATGAATTCTGGGTGGGAAAGTAAGAAAAGTGGGGAAATGATGAAGATGGAAAAAAGTCTGGATGGAAAAGCATGAAAGGACAATGAGAAAATGCAAATTACAGAATAGTGGTGGAAATGCTTAACCACAAGACATCTTCCCTAGGATCCTGTCATGAGACCCAGTTTGGTGTAGTAATGAAGGCATCAGACTAGAAACTGGAAGATCATGAGTTTTATCCTGTCTTAGGCATGAGGACAACTGCTGGGTTACCTTGGGCCAGTCAATCTCTCTAAGCCCTAGGAAGAAGGCAATGGCAGAAATGTAGCCAAGAAAACTTCAAGGACTTGTCCCCACAGTCATCAGGAGTCAACATTGACTCAAAAGCACCCCCCCCCCCAAAAAAAAATCCTCTCACAAAGCTATTGATTGCCAGCAGAGCACAGTAGTTCAAAGTCCAAAGAGCCGCCTAATCCTGTTTTTTACAATAACCCACCAAATGTTGCCACTATGACAAGAACTTGGAGGCAATACATTTTCCCAATTGTTCTGAAGCAACTGACTTTCAAAGATATTGTATCTGGTCTTGATTGTGGATTATAACTATCATATCAAGCAGCCACTGGGAGCTTCATCCTTTATATCCTTCTGTCTTTCTTTCTCAGCTATCCAAGTTGTTGGCCATTACTATAGCTTTTTGTAGCAAATCTCTACAAAATGTAGAGATTTTACATCTTACATCTTACATGCAATACTGTGTAAAAGGTAGTATTTGCCAATATTCAGTCAGATTTCATTACTCAGATTGTACTGCAAATAAGTTTCCTACCCAGTTTTTCCACACTATTTAATTCATTTATTCCCCATTTATATTTGCCCTTCTAGCCTGTAGACCACCACTGTTTCCATTCTCAATTCCTCAAAAGTAGTATGAAATTTACCCACTACAATCTACATAATCACTAATCTTGAAAGACTTTAATTTTTATGGGCAAGAAAGGAGAATTTCCATCTATAAGATCAGAGGCACGCTGAGATGAATGCTCTCAGCAGTGTTGAAAAGGATTGAACTAAAGCTTTGCAGGGCACCAACAGTAAGGAAAAAAAGAATAGATGTGCTACAGTTTCTCATAGAGGTAGTCCTCCTTTCACAACCACAAATGAGACAGATAGAGTGGTCGTTAAATGGAACCATGACTGTCCTTATGATCCTATTCAGCTTTCCTTTGCTTTACAGAGCTGTGAAGGTAATAAATGCAAGGATTGGTAACAATGTTAGCTTTTCATCACTGTTATAACTGCAAATGGTTGCTAAATGAGGACTACCTGTATACACAAACATTTCCACTCCAGAATTATCAGCAGGGTGAAAATGGGCATATTCAAAGTTGGTTAAAATTGCTGCAAAGGTCCTGTACAGAAGTGCTTTATACACCACTCTAACAACACAGACCCTTTTACATTAATAAATCTGTTTTCTAAAGATATATCAAATATGGAATTCAACTTTTTCCATAGTGCTATACGCTGCGTTGATACTTTTGTTGAGTTCAGTTCTGCAAGATTTCTTTTCTAATCTTTTACAGCCACCCCCCCCCCCCCTGCATGGGCTTTTGTTGGTAGAAGACAATCTGTCTCAGGAGCAGAAATATTCTGTGATTTTTTTAAATTTCTGTTACATCAATTTCAGAACATTCTGCCCCAACTTAAACTTGATTCATGCTGTGTTCTCCTTGAGCTATTGCTGTCTATTAACTGTTTTTATTCTTTGGAGATAAATTATTCTTCTGTTCAACAAGAACATTCCAGCTTACTGAATTGTTTTTAAAAGTAATATATATCACAAAGAGGAAATGAGCAAGCATATTTTTACTTCTTTCTTTTCCTCATTGCATCATTAGAACATCAGCATGTGTGCATGTATACAAAACATGGCCACAAGATTTAGTGCAGTATAAATGCTATTAAATATTATTGCACCTCTATCTCGTCCATATATAACCCTTGAAATGGTATTAATGAAACTACTATTAATTCCATTAATAGAAGAATTACAAGTTAGAAAAAGACACAGCAGTGTACTGTGCTGTCAAATGCTACTTAGTAGGATGTCTATGGTATCATTTTGGGGAAGTGAGTGGGGCTGAGGCCAAGAACATGCTTTTTCAACATGTTGCCTATGCTAGTAGTTAGTCTGCCTCCCTCTTGGTAATAGCCTTCCAGAAAATAATAAAGTCTGATCTCTTGCCAAGTCTTCGGAGATGTGGTTGCTTGTCATCATTATTACGGTATCGTCTTATTATATTTGGTATTTTATTATTGTTATGGTGGTTTTAATTTTTAAGCTGTTTGGTTTGTGATTTTATTAGGGTTGTGGGTCATCAGTGCAATCAATCAATCAATCAGAATAGAGCTGGACTTTGGAGGTCTTCTAGTCCACCCCCTGCTCAAGCAGGAGACCCTATACCATTTCAGCAAGTGGCTGTACAGTCTCTTCTTAAAAGCCTCCAGTGATGAAGCACCCACATCTTCTGAAGGCAAGCCGTCCCACTGAATAATTGTACCCCCCCTTCGGAAGTTTCTCCTTAATTCCAGGTTGATTCTCTCCTTGATTAGAAATACCTAGATGGGATCAAGTAATACCTAGATGGGGTCAGCCCATCTCCTACTTGCATGTTCTTTTTCCACTTGTCCCTTAGAATTGTCTTCCGATCTCAACAGTTGTGAAAGCCAGCAAGGTATAGAAGGAGGTCATAAATAAGGATGATAATGGCAAAGAGAATGAAAGGATGAGATAATCAGGGAGGCGCTTTACCAAAAACTAACAGCAACACTGAAAATGAATTAAATCATCTCAAATAACAACTGGCATGTAGGAACATATAAAAGAAACTGTTTCATCTTGGAGCTAATGTTTTGCAGAGTAAATTTAGATATATAAAGAAATATAAAGTAGACTCCAAGAAGATGGTAGCATCTTCATGGTGCATATGATACTTGATATGATAGCATCATGCAATGTATTTTTTCCCCATCTCTCTTCTTTCAATGCCATCATGAAAAATGAAGATTATGAGACCATGGCATAGGAAAAAGGTAATCTTGTGTTCTAATGAACAGATTTTGCAATCATCCCATGGAAATCCAACACATTTGGAGTATATCAAGGCTGGAAAAGCAGTACTAAATTTCACCAGAATGTAGGAAGAGATAAATATAGAACCATAAATTTGAAAGAGGACATTTAGTCCATTAAATCCAAATCCCCAGACAGTGTAGAAGGGAGAATTAGAGCATCACCAACAGATAGCTGTCCAGACGCTATTTAAAGACATCCAATAAAAATCAGATATAATTATTTAACTTACCTTGTCCACAGTGTGTGTATGACAGAAATTCTAATAAACAGTACAAGCAATGGGCACTTTGGAGGAAGTGAATATGTAATATGGATAGCTTTGATATTTAGGGAGTCTAAAGCTGAGTGTATTCAAACACTGATCAAGGATACAAGAAAGCAGATTTTTATAAACTCATAAGAATGGTGATTAAGTTACCATTGTGGGAGAAATTGGTGGAAAATGGAATCTAAAATTGTTTCCAGGTGACAGCACTTTCAAGGTTCTCCATCTCTAAGCACTAACACTTAGATTTATAAAATGCTTCATAATGCTTTACAGCTCTCTCTAGGTGCTTTACATAGTCAGCATATTATTCCCAACAATCTGGGTCCTCATTTTACCGACCTCAGAAGGATGGAAGGTTGAGTCAACCAGTGGGCAGAGTTAGCCTGCAACACTGCATTCTAACCACTGAGCCACCACTGCTCTTCTTACTTTGCTAAGGACTTTTCCTCAATGGGAAACTGTTCAAATTAACCTAAGGAGAACAATCAACAAAAGGAAGAACCACCACCATATGAGGTGATTAGGGCGTGCCATGAAAAAAATTTAAGACTACAAGATCAGATCAATAACATCCAAGAGTTCTGAAGCCCCTTTCAGTGATCTTTGATAAAAAATCATGGAGAAAACATAGTGGCAGAGATTTGGGGAAGAGCAAATGTTGTTTCCTTTCTAAAAGTATGGGAGGGAGAGGGAGACAAAGTTTTTTGGGGGGAAATGCATTGCATGGTAGAATCCGTCATGGATTTATCAGTTAGAAACCATGCTAAACCAACCAAGAATATTCTATCAAAGAATAAGTCATGCAAACCATCCTATTTCCTTATTTTGACAGAGTGACTAATTTGGGGGGCCATGGGAATGCAATAGATGTAGTGGACCTTGGCTCCAGCAAGCATTTAACATAAGTAGCTGCTACTCTGGAATATAGTACTGTAATAAGATTCAAAATGACTTTAACTAGTAAGAGAGTAAAATTTAATAGAGATAATGCAAAATTCTTCACTTAAAAAACTAATGCCTAGGAATCAGATGGAGAGAACATCTGTGAAAAGTATCTAGATCAGAGGTTCCCAACCCCCGGTCTGTGGACCGGTACCAGGCCGTGGCACGCCAGCAACTGGTCCGCACAAACAAGCAAAGACCCATCCACGAGATGCAGGCGGCACACAAAACCACACCTCCTCCGGTTCGGGGAAAAACCTCTCTCCACAAAACCGGTCCCTGGTGCCCAAAAGGTTGGGGACCTCTGATCTAGATCACAAGCCAAAAGGTGAATTGGCTAAATATCAAATGCAATTTTGGGACTTCTTTAGTTTAAATATAGGAAGTGATATTAATATAACTTCAAATACTGACTTCAGTTCTGAGAATCTGTGGATATTTAGTCTTGGGCATGTGATATGTGATACGTGCATACTAAAATAGCACTTTTCAGATACATGACAGTATATTACATAGAAGTTTAAGTTCTTGTATAGAAGTTTAAGATAGCAACCCAGATTAAACAGGATCACCAAGGAGATACGTTCAGAGTTTAAACTTCAAATGAGGCATTCTCCCAAGAGTTCTTGATTACTTTATCTCTAGTATCCAACTAATGTCTGATAGTTAAAGAGATGAAAAAAGAGAGAGTGTTTCTTGTCACTCCATGGACTGCAAATGGAGTATCCAATAGCTACATATGGTCCATAGATTGCTCATATTTCCTGTAGGTTTATGAAATTTTTATGCTTGATCTTACACAGAAGAAATCATATCATTTCATTGTCAAGTATAAAACACCATAAATATTGTGGCAAAATGATCAATATACTGCCTTTTAAAATACTGTGCATGAAATTATATAAATAAATTATACTCTCCCAATTCATGTTTAAGTTTGTGGTCTGCATTCTTTGGAACAGAATGTAAACAAGGGGAAAGATTAAGAAAAAAAAAGAGAAAGAAATCTTTTTGCTTTTGCCCCTCCCCATTAGTCAGATCAAACTTATTTCATAATCGCTGCTTCTGTAGAGGATTAGTATAAGGCACTACCAGAAAAAACAAGTTAGTATTCTTTAATAGTCTATAATTATGGACCATGTGAGAAACATTACATGGGTAGAATGCTTTCATGTACATTTATCACAATCTTCAACCCTTTAAAAGCAAGTCTTAATTTATCAAAAGTTTAAAACAATATACCAATCTGAATCCAGAAATGAAGAAATAAAATACTTTAGAAAAATAATTAACCAGGTGCTTTCTGGGTAGGGAAATGTCTGCACACTTATTCTTCTTCCTGATAAAAAGGGTACTAACCCCCTACTTCATTTGTTCTCATTTAAGCGCATAGCTGTATTGCTAAAGAAAATGTTTTCGTTTTTTGTTTTGGTCACTCTGAATTGAAGCCATATCTAGCAACTAAGAAGGGATAGTGTTGGGATTTGGAGGTGAGAGTTTGTCAAATGGGAGTTGTTAGAAATTCTGTTTATATATAGCCCTACAGATCAAACAAAGTGTACAGTCACCATGGGCCTTGCTGCTTAACTGTTTTAACTAACAAGAAACTCTCCTCCAAACAAAAATACCATAGAATATATATCATAGAGTATACCTAGCAAACTTACAAACACTGACATCTACTGGCTGAATACTGTTGTTGTTGTGGCATGTAATACATTCCAACAAAATGTATTCCAACAGGAGTATGCAAAGAAAAGGAGAAACTAAGTGAATTTCAAATTGTATCTTGTTATTGCCTTCTGCAAATCATTTTGGAATAATATAAAACCAGAATGCCATTCAAACAGGAACTTACATGGAAAAGGGTGTGGGGAGGAGTGGTATGTTAACTGGAAAGTTTGGGTGACCAGATTGTAAAAATGTGACAAGGCAGGATCCAATCTCGATCAGTCACCAGGACCAGAGGTTTAGCCTTTTGAGCTTTTGGAGTCATGTTGGAGCCCATCTTCAGGGAACTTCTCTCACATCAGAATGCAATTTAAGGTGTGCTGAGCTGGTAGTGTGTTAGAGCCATACAAGTTCTAAAATATTCTGGTAAGCTAAGAAATAAAAACAAATGCATATAGTATTTTATTATATCATTTTAAAAGAGAATGCAGATGTGATAATCAGCAAGGTCTACATTTATAATACATGTTATAGTATAATCATTGCTGTCTTCTTCAGGGAAGAAAATGAACATGGCATATGTTTTGGAGGGTACAGGAGCAGTTCTTTCCATCATAATTTTTCTCTGATTAAATGCTTATAACAGCAACAAAAGTGCTTCTCTCTGATCTTCCTCTCTCAAACTCCCCTAATCACTTCTGCTTTCTCTCTTGATTCACTTGGTCAGTGAGTGCATTCTTTGGGGAACTGGCTTCCTTATATATTCCCTGAAGCTGCCTCAACTGGACCAGCAGCAACCAATAGAGATAATCCTCATTCAGCGACCACTTGTTCAGCAACCATTTGAAGACACAACAAGGCTGAACGAAGTAACTTATAACTGGTCCTTGTAGTTGTGGCCATTGCAACAATCCTGCAGTCACTTGATTGTGATTCAGGTATTGGGCATTATGCATGCCATGACAGCATCCTGCAATCATGGGATCACCATTTGCAATCTTCACTATCAACTTCCAACAAACGAAGTCAGTGGGAAAGTTGGCAGGTTACAAATTGTGACCAAGTACTGTTGCACATAATAACCACATGGGATTGATCTAATTACAGCCAGAACTGCCAGAACTGGCACTGTAAATTGAGTCAGTCACATGACATTGTACTTTATGACTGTATTGCTTAGTGACAGAGTTCCCAGTCCCAATTACCATTGTTAACTGAGGATTACTTGTACTCCATTTATATTTCAGCAGTACTCAGGGAACAGTCAGCAGCAGCAATCAGTTAGCAGTGCTCTCCTTTCTTGGCTCTTTCTCCATCTTTTCTTCTCCCATCTGCCTTTTCCTTCTTCTCACTCCAATTCCCTGCCAAACGTATTTTTGCTCTTCCTGTTGAATCACTCATTTTGTTTTTGTTTTAATCTGAAGAAAATATCACCTCACACATTTTGAATGGATGGGTTATTTTCTTTACCTTGATAACATGCAGAAGTGGTCAAGTCACCCCACGCCCATGATACTGAGCATAATAAGAAGCTTTCTTCAACATATGTGGTTTATAAACTGCAGCTTAAAAATTATGGTTGACTACAGTGCAATGCCTTCCCCAGAAACTGTTTCATTACATGGAGTTTATCATCATTACAATCAAAGGCCTTCCTACAATGAAACACTCATTGGTTTATTTTTACTAATTCTTTGGCTTTCTCAATTATCCAGCATGCACTAGAAATAATGTATCTTTGGCAGTCTTTTTTTCACATTAATTCTTAATGTAATGTATTGGTCACAACTGTTTTGAATCACTTGCTTAATGTCTAATCACTTGTTTGAATGTCTGACCTTGATTCTACTGTTATGTAATGGCTGCTGTTACTTAAGCCAGACTTGCTGTCTCCAGGCTGGTAATTAGGTTTTGGGTGGGAAACTGTTGCTTTAAACCTATTGGCTGCCGCCTGAAGGCTAACCATATAAATAGCTGCGCAGCAGCTATTTGTGTTGTTTCTGTTCCTAGTTAAATAAACCTCTCGCTTAATGCCTTCAAGAACCGAATACTTAACAGTGGCAACGAAGGTGGGATGTGCTGCTTCATCATAAGAGTCTGAAGTCACTAGAGGGTGAGGCCAACACAGAGCCTGGCAGGAACTATGTTCCCCCCCCTCTCGGTCTGCCAAGCAAGCCATGCTGGAGACCACCACGCCCTAAGGATCCGTCCTAGGGCCTATGCAGAAGCCAGCAGCACAAGGCAACGTGAGCAACAAGAAACGCAAGCAACTTACCATGGCAAAAGTGGGGAAATTTGAAGAGTTCAACGTCACCCACCCAGAGAGATGGGCGTCCTACATTTCCCGCATAGAAAACTACCTCCGCGCCAACCAGGTCGCCAAAGATGGACTGAAGGCCGTGACCCTCCTCTGCATGTGCGGCCCCACCACCTTCAACATTGCGGAAAACCTGGTCGCCCCGACACCACTCGAGTCCATCACCTACGTGGACTTGAAGAAAAGGCTCTGAGACCATTTTGAGCCAAAATTATCCATGATAGCGTGGAGGCACACTTTTGAGCAGCGGGAGCAGCAACCCGGCAAGCCGGCCACAGAATTCATTGCCGCTGTTCGGCAAGTGTCCCGACTCTGCAGTTTCTCAGATCTGGAGGAGAGACTAAAGGACCGTCTAGTCTGCGGCCTCAGGAATCGAGAGCTCCAATAAAAACTTTTCACTAAGGAGACTCTCTCACTACAGGAGGCCTTGAAGGAGGTCATGGCGGACGAAGCTGCCGGAGGGGCCGTTAAGGCGCTGTGACCCTCCAAAAGCATGTCAAGCACCGAAGCAGTTCACCATGAGGACGCTAAGCAAATGGAAGACACCGACTCAGACTACAAAGTTGACAAGCTACAGAGACACCAAGAGAAGGGACCGAGGCCAGCTGACAAGGCAGTTCTGTTCCTTAGGTGCATGGGTTGCAGAGGCTGCCATCAACGCGTGGATTGTCATTTCCGTACAGCAACGTGCAGGGCATGTGGCAAGTCAGGCCACATTGCCGCCATCTGTCAAGGTCGCCAGAGGGACCGTCCACAGGAAGACTCAATCAGGAGAGGTACCTGGGCCCCGGGGCAACACTGAGTAGGGTTCTGCACCAGCAGAAGGAGTGTTCTCCGCACTGGTGCCCATCACCCCCTTAAGCCGAAGCTTCAACTCCAAGTCAAGCTTCAGGGAGTTCCATGTAAGATGGAACTAGACACAGGCTCAGCCATGTCCATAATCTCTATAGAAACATTTAGGCACATATGCAGCCGCAGCAATAGATAGGCCAAACTTCGGCCATCTAATTTAATGCTCACCGACTTCCAAAACTCCCGAGTGGCGGTCAAGGGCGAAGCCACACTCCTAGTGAATTTCAAGGGGTTTGCAGGCCCACTTGATGTTGTTGTGGTAGAAGGCCAACGTACGAGCCTCATAGGGCTCGATTGGTTCGACGCATTGGGCATTCAAGTAACCGGAATTCACCAGACACAATCGGCGGATTTGTCTTCAGTCTGCCAAGAATTCTCAGATGTTTTCAGTTCATGCCTAGGGGAATACAAGGGTCCTCTGATAGCCTTCAAGCTTGATCCTATGGTAACACCAATACGGATCAAGCCTCGTCGAGTGCCTTTTGCGTTAAAACAAAAAATCAACGCAGAGCTGGACAAGCTGGTCAGTCAGGGGGTATTGCAGCCCGTAGACAGTGGGGAGTGGGAGACCCCAATAGTAATGCCACTAAAGGCCAACGGGGAAGTGCGAATATGCGCTGACTACAAGTGTACCATTAACCGGGCACTTCAGCAGCACGCGTACCCAGTGCCAGTTGTTAGCCATATTTCGGCGTCATTGCAAGAGGGGTTGCATGTTCACCAAATTAGATTTGGCACAGGCCTACCAACAGCTGCCGATGGACAAGGCCACGGCAGCCACCCAAATCATCGTCACCCATCGGGGGGCCTTCAAGGTCAAGCGCCTACAGTTTGGAGTGAGTGTAGCCCCAGGGATTTTCTAGGGAGTAATGGAGCAAATGCTCAAGGGCATTCCAGGGGTCTGCCCATACTTCGATGATGTTCTCATCACCAGAGAAACCGCAGAGGTCCTGGCTGAACGGTTTAGAGCCGTCCTTCAGTGGTTCCACACAGCGGGACTCAGATTAAAGAAAGAAAAATGTAAGATTGGGGTTGAGTCAACTGAGTTTTTGGGGTTTCGCATCGATGCCAACGGCATTCATCCGGCGGACTCAAAGCTGAAAGCGATTCAGCAGGCCCCAAGCCCGAAGTCCAAGGACAAATGTCCAGGCCAAGAATTTCAGAGCTTTTTCATACGAAAAGATGAGCTTTCAGCTCATAAAGGGTGCATCCTTTGCAGAAGTAGGGTCATAGTTCCCAGCTCGTTAAGACCCAGAGTGCTTGAGTCTCTGCACGAGGGCTATCCGGGAATAGTCCGGATGAAGGCACTCGCAAGGAGCTACCTTTGGTGGCCTGGGCTAGATAATGCTATCGAGGCCCAAGTACATGGCTGCATCACGTGTCAACAATCAACACCGGAAATGCCGCAAGCCCCTGTCCACCGATGGGAGGACACTCACACACCGTAGTCAAGAATCCACGTTGACTTTGCCAGGCCCTTTCAGGGACAGCTGTTTTTAATAGTGGTCGATAGCCATTCAAAATGGTTAGAGGTTGCACCAGTTCCCACTATGACTACTGCCAGGACCATCCAGGAACTGCACAGAATCTTTGCAACACACGGGCTTCCAGACATCTTAGTATCAGACAATGGGGCTCAGTTTACTGCTTCAGAATTCCAATCCTTCCTCAGGACAAACCTCATAAGGCACACCATGTCGGCTCCCTTTCACCCGGCCTCGAACGGACAAGCGGAACGCATGTCCGCACAACCAAGGAGTCCCTTAAATGGATTGTCACAGGAAACTGGCACCACAGATTGGCAGACTTTCTACTCTGCCAGCGGACAACTCCATGCACAACTACAGGCAGAAGCCCAGCCGAGCTACGATGGGGCCGATGCTTGATCACTAAACTGGACAGGCTCCATCCCGACCGAGTTGCATTGGACGCTGAACGGCCAAAGGTGCCCAGAAGTCTGCAAATGGGTGACCGGGTTTGGACCTGGAATTATGGGCAAGGGGCTTTGTGGGTTGCAGCAGTGGTTGTAAAGGTGTCAGGGCCACTTTCCTACAAGGTGGTCCTCAAAGTGGGCGAGTCATTCGCCGGCACATTGATCAGCTGCGTCGGTGGCTGGCAGATCAGTCACTGACTCAGGACTCCCAAGAGGGCCAAACACAGGGCCTGCATGACAGCGGTCCAACAGAGGGGTTTGCATGCTCCGACAGAACCCTCCCTCAAGGAGACGGGGGAATGGCCGTAGAAGAGCCTCCTCCGGACACACAGACTGCATCCGCTGAACAGAGACAGCCCTGCAGACTTTGCTGCATGAGTGGACTTTGGGTTGGGCCGACCAGGACTGGCCAGTCAAAGAGACTCGAGTCAACCCGACTCCACTGAACCTCTGAGTCCTGGTCTACCCAGCCTGGCAGGCAAGCAGGTAGACCAGGGAACCCCGGCAACCCTTAGGCGTTCTGAACGGTCAAGAAGGCCACCTAAGTATCTGCAAGATTATGTTAAACAATTAAGGGTTTGAACTATCTAGGGGGAAGGGGTGTAATGTATTGGTCACAACTGTTTTGAATCACTTGCTTAATGTCTAATCACTTGTTTGAATGTCTGACCTTGATTCTGCTGTTATGTAACAGCTGCTGTTACTTAAGCCAGACTTGCTGTTTCCAGGCTGGTAATTAGGTTTTGGGCAGGAAACTGTTGCTTTAAACCTATTGGCTGCCGTCTGGAGGCTAACCATATAAATAGCTGCGCAGCAGCTATTTGTGTTGCTTCTGTTCCTAGTTAAATAAACCTGTTGCTGTTTCAACACTCGTCTCGCTTAATGCCTTCAAGAACCGAATACTTAACACTTAATGTCTTCTTTTAGTCCATTTCCCCATTCCTCTGGTTCTCTGTCAGTGAGGTTCAAAACTTCAAAGCAATTCCCTATGTTCTACTTGAATCCCTGTTACAAGGACTTTCAAAGTTTGCAGTATCTTGATGGCCCACTGAGTCACATGCCAATTGTTTTCCTGAAGTTGAAGCATTCTATGTAAGTGTATGAATATTTCTGAGAGTGAGAATCTAATCTGAATAAGGATTAGTGAAGCAAGTTTATGAAGCAAGTGGAAAAACTTGCAAACTGATATACAAAAAGCAAGCAGAAAATAAAGAGGGAGTATCAAGTACAGGTAGTCCTCAACTTACAACAGTTCATTTAGTGACCTTTCAAAGTTACAATGGCACTGAAAAAACTGACTTATGATTGTTTATCACATTTATGATTCTTGCAGCACCCTTATGATCACATGATCAAAATTCAGGCACTTGGCAACTGACTCATATTTATGTCAGTTGCAGTGTCCCCAGGTCATGTGATCACTTTTGCGACCTTCTGACAAGCAAAGTCAATGAGGAAGCCAGATTCACTTAACAACCATGTTACTAACTTAACAACTGCAGTGATTCACTTAACAACTGTGTCAACTGTAAAATGCTAAACACACTTAACAACTGTCTTGCTTAGCAACAGAAATTTTGGGCTTCCTAAATCATGATCTTTTTTTAAAAAAATAGTTTCAGTACCCATTTACTCTTACCATGAGCTGTGGTACTGGAATGGTTAGAATGCAGTATTGCAGGCTAACTCTGCATTCTCACTGCCAGGCGTTTGATCCTGACCAGCTCAAGTTTGACTCAGCCTTCCATCCTTCCAAGGTCAGTAAAATGAGGATCAAGATTGTTGGGGGCAATATGTTGACTCTGTAAACTGCTTAGAGAAGGCTGTAAAGCACTATGAAGAGGTATATAAGTATAAGTGCTAGTGCTATTGCTTATATCAGAACAATGTCATGTTTTATAATTCAGTTCTCATACTTGTAAGATGAAATGACATCTTCCTTTATTTATACTTTTCTGTAGACTTTGGCACCAACAGCATTTCATTTCATGCCCTTATAGTTTCTTAAAGCTGATTGAACTGTATAACTAAACCACATCATGCTGTATGATCCTTATATGCTTAGTTAAGCTTCACCAGGACTGCAAGCTATCATTCTATCATTGATTTGATCCTATCCCCCTTCATCTCTGATTTTGAGCCTGAATAAATCTTCATTCTCTTCAGCAGAAATTCAAGCTATCCTTTTATCAGTGTTGCTGAACAGTCTATTTTTTCATTGAACAGTCAGGAAACGTTTGGATAAAAGGCAGGTTTACGATCTCAACACCTGTCCCAGTTAAATGACCAGATGGAACAAAAAGCTTTTTCCCCTCCCTCCTAACAAAAATTTCCCACTGCTTAACTAGGGGCAGGTACACAGAGAATCAAAAAGTCAAGCAATGAATTTAGAAACAAGAATAAAATCTCCTTATAAGCAATGCCATTGCTAGGGTCATTTTAACCAGATTTTATGCTCTCCTTTTATTAGATTCATTGGGGAATTATTCATACATTTAACATCAACAAATGCCAAAATATTGTAAAACAAATGGCAATAAAACTGTAAAGCAAAGTAGCCTATAGAGCATTTGAATGAATTTCTTTTTGCTTTCCCACCAGATTATTTTTCTAAAACTTCTAACATTTGCATAACTGAACAAACATCTGGGAAATATTTGTCTCTCATCTAAACAAATATAGCATCTCATTAGCCCCCAGAGGAGATGCAAAAAGCTGCAGATACCATGATGGGGTTTGGAAGAGCAATGTTGCAGCTAAGTAAGAAACAACGTATTTGTTTTAAAGGCTGATATAAGTCCTTATCCCATAGTCAGCCCCATTAAAATCAGATGAATTTTGTTCTAATTAAATATATGTGCTTGTCCAAAGTAAAAATATTCCACTTTGCCCATTGCTAAACTGAGAAAATGGTGGTTAGGAGAAGGTAGGAGTAATGATCAAGAAAATAATCCAATATTATGGATTATAAAAACTGCTGAAACTAAGACTGAAACCAGAATCAGTCCTGCTTTACCTTGTCTAAATCATGGGTTAGTCACATGACATTGTTCTCATTGTCCCCATCCCATGATTTATAAAGTTTTCTATTGTCATTTCATATACTAAAATAAATTTAGTTTTTTTCTCTTAAACCGGCAATATTCTGCCATAACTTCAAGATGGTAACATCCATAATATTTTACTACCTATTATCATAATTCTAAGATCAGGTAACATTTTGTGGGTGTGAACAGAGAACTTTCATGCTGTAGGAGTACTTGTGTGTTTCCCTCTGCTGACAAGCTAACCTCTCCCAAAGCTTTTTCTCTTCTAATATTTAGCAATTGTTTCATTTCCAAAGTTTTTTTCATACCCATCACTTCTCTGTTTCCTATTTTTGAAATCAAATTCCCTCTAGGCTTCTAATCAAGTTAGAAGTTCTCCCCATCCAAAATCTTGCCAGCTATTATTTTGTCTAACTGAATCCAGTCTAACAATTTTCAGACTAAATATCAGGTATAGAGTTTACTGATTATATTTAGCAAAGGACTGACAGAATAATTTGCCAGGTCCAATCTATCCCTTTTTTTATACATGAAGTACTGATGCACCTTCAGAGAACTATCAATATGATGAAAATCAATATGAACTATTAACATGATGAAAAGTATCCTAGGGACCTACATTTATGTTATGTTATGTAGAGTAATCTTATGTAATGTGGGTGGTAATTCATCATTTTTCTACTTTCAACAGATTGATTGAATCAATTATCCTTGAATGGCATTAATGGAGATCTTGGGGGTATTGCAACTCACCTGATAACTTAGGGCAACTCTAAAAAATGTTCTATACTATAACTCAAGATTCAGGAACTATTCCCATAATATAGTTTAAGCTCCTATTTGCCTATTAATAATTAATTAGAAGATAGATGAATTGTATCTGTATACCTGCATTAACCAACATTAATTGATTAATGCATAGGTTTCTTTTGGTCTCTCCTTTATTTCTTTAAACATGTTTTATATTTTCCTTTCAGAGTCATAAATTAGGAATTAAATAATATTTCCCTCTATATTTCTTACTGTTTTAGGTGTGCAATTGCATTTTACAGCTTGGACTGATCATCCCTATCTATACAGTCTTGAATCAAGGATATATTATTGGTACACGTCCCTGCAAGAAACTCAAAAACAGCTTAAGATATATTTAATTATAATTAATATAAGGCCATCCAAAATAATATGATGCTGAAGCCCGATGACAACTGACTCTTTATGGACCTCTGGGGTCTTTTGTGACATACCTGAAAAAGACAGAAACTGGATATAATTTATTTTGCTCTTTTATTAAGCTTTTCATAAATTTTCATTTGAGTAGATGGCTCAGCTTGTTTCTTTTCCATTAGTGACAGGTATACAGTAGTGTTTGTTTGGTTATACCAAAGTTAATCAGTTCAGAGAATTGGGTATTGTTTTTCTTGTTTTGTTTCACAAAGGATTGAACAGATTTGTGTCAAAACAAACTGCATGATTTTCCTGAGTGTCTAAGGGTTTTCTTATATCAGTTATAAGTAGCTTTCCTAACTGGCTGTTTTACCAATGATTCAGGCATATCAGCAAGGAATTCTGGAGAAGGCTGTTACAAAGTGTAAAAAGTTTACAGACTGTAATTACATTGTGAAATTCCATTTTAAGCTGTTCACAAAATTATGTGTTTCTGGTTATTCGTTTCTATCTGCAGATAATGCTTTCCCTACAGCACCCAGAAGAGAGAGATGAGATTTAAATCAACCAGTCAATAACACTTCCCAAAAAAGTGAAGCCACCACCCACCATATCCACAACATTATGATTTTTTGACATATTGGGGATCCATGTATCATGATATCTCAGCCTGATAGTCTTGATCATATTAGTGGAGTCAAAAGATTATCTCTGGATATAAGAATATGCCATTCTTATAAACCTCTTCTTACTTAGTCTTATTTACATATCTGTGTAATATGTAGCATTGCTATAATAATCCAAAGGAATAAAATTAGCATGCTATCAGTATCATACATGTAGTCCTCAAATTTATGACCAGTTGCTTAATGGTGTTCAAAGTTATGATTGACCCAGAAAAAGGTACTTGGGACTCAGACTCAAAGTTCTGATTGCTGCCCCCTCAGTCACATGACTGATTTTTGTTGCTTAGCAACTGGCCTCTCTTGGTCATATCTCTTGGTCACATAATCTTGATTTATGTCATTTTTTTTTGCCAGAAACCGGTGTTTACTTTTGGCAAAAAAAGACTTCATGGGAAACTATAGTTTCACTTTATAACTGCTGCATTCAGTTAAGGACTAACACAAAAAAGGTTATAAAATCAGGCATGGTCACATGATGTTCTGCTTAATGACCATCACAACTTATGACCATAGTTACGGGCTCAATTACAATATATACAATATCTATTGTATCAACATACAATCTAAACTTTACTTCAGAAACTGCTCAAAATTCTCAGGGAATTGTACATGTAGCAAAACAACTATGGAGCTGACTGCTACATAATGTGAATATAGCCACTGACATATATGACTTTGAAGGGAAATTATGATAGATTTGGGGAAGACACATGTTTAATAGCATTTAGCACTATAGTGATATATTCCTACCAGGATTATAGACAGTATGTCTAAGTGCAAGTTGTTCAAAGTAATAATTAAAAAGGTGGTTGCACTTTGGCACCAATCCTTAGTTTTGATATGGAATAAAGTATCCCTTAAAGCATCTAATATGCTGACCCCATACTGAAAGGCTTCAACAGACAAACTCAACATCTGTTTCTCCAGTTGGACCACCCCATTCCGTTCCATTTGTATACAAAGGTAAAAAAACAAAGACTTGTTAGAATGATAGATTTTGCTTGTAGCTGAATAATTTCTGAATTGTCAGCTAGATCCAAGATATCATAGATGGATTAATCTAATGGGACTAATTTTTACTCCCATTATTTTCCTATTTTCCAAAGCACATGAAAGCAACAGATGGAAACTAATCAAAAGAGAGATCCAACCTAGTGTTCTATGATTATTGTCTTTATATGAATAAACAGTCTTCCCAAAGAGGCTGATTTTCCTGGATCATCTCCTATTCCATAAAACTGAGGATATGAGCTCAGGAGGAAGAGAAATAATAACAACAAGAATCTGCTATGAATATCCAAGCAGGAAGCCCAAGTAATCTCTCTTCAATTATTTCTCTCCTTATTTAAGGATATAATAATATAACTAGCTTAACTAGCCTATAGTTGTACTTCATTTGAAATCCTTTCTGGTTGACTTGCTTTCCCTTGTTTCTTCCATATTCCTCCTCTTTTCCAATAAATATTGTATATCTAAAGGTTTGTAGGGCATTTGGATTTAGAAGGGCATTTCTCCTTAAAAAATTGCTCATTTTTACAACTATATCTTGTCTCCCAAGATTGGCAGAAGGTTTGCTGAATTCTGCAGTTCTGAGCTTTGTGGCTCAGACTCCCTTCCCTAGTAACATCTGCCTACCTGATAAGATCTGGTAAAGCAGGCTTTTCTACGTGTCTGGTTGAATAGAGATTGAATACCAGATGCTTTGACTGCCTTTAAGAAGCCTACGATGTTATCATTTTTGACGGAGTCTGTTTCTGAAATCAGATGATAGAATTTCTGATGTAGTTTAAAAGGTCAATCCTTTTAAAGTTGAAATTATTATGAGACTTATGACACATGAAATAAAGAGTTCGAATTTATTAGGGATTGCCAACTTCAAGCCAACTTTCAGTCTTTGCTTCTCTTTTTTGCAATATTATCAAAAATATCCACCCATCATGTAATTGGCCCCTTCCCTTCTGACCATTAGGAAATTGCTTAAAAACTGGCAAGCTAGTGTAGTATGACTATTCCTTCAGATAATGGATTGTGTTTTCTTTGGTTTGAATATGACTTCTGTTTATGCATTAATAATATATAATCTTGTTTTTAATTTGTTTTGAATCTGTTTGTTTTAATCATAATTGCATACTGGAAAGCGATAAGGTATTTAAATTAGAATGATTTGTAAACACTGTAAAGCCATTTTGGTGCAATGGTTAAGGCACCAAGTAGAAAGCACAGGATTATGAGTTCTAACCCTGCCTTAGCTACAAAGTCAGCTGGATGACCATTAGACAGTCTCTCTCTCTCTCTCTCTCTCTCTCTCTCTCTCTCTCTCTCTCTCTCTCTCTCTCTCTCTCTCTCTCTCTCTCTCCCTCTCTCTCTCCCTCTTGTAGACAATGGTGACAAGATGTTTAGCCTGACTGTGGTAGTCTATGCTAATTACATTTTATTGGAGAACTCTTGGAAGGAGGAATGTTGGCAGGGTTGCCAAGATTATCTTCACCCTCCTGTTTGTAAAACCCTTATACTTAACATGTTGGGGACCTATAAACATCTGGTTGGCTTCTGTAGAGGGATTAGATATAGATACTGGATTAGATGGTTGTGAATTCTTATTACATTCTGAAACTAAGGTGGCTTTTCTCTTTCATGTGTCTAAACCCACCTTAGATTGGAAAAGATTTTCAGTAAAAGTCTGGAAAAACAATTAGGTAACAGGACAAGACATACAGTATGTGATAGAATATAGAAAAAAATGTTTTAGGTTTTAATATTAGAACAAATTTGCAATGCCTTAATATGTGCCTGAAGTATTTTTCTCCATTACCTCTGTATCCATTTAGCACAATTAATACTTATATAGGAAGCCTTAAGAATTATGGAATTTAGGCTAGACAGGGAAGTAAAAAAAAAACCTAATAAAATCCCAAAGAAGGTGATAGAAATTGCTGCCAAGAATTTATATGTTCATACCTGTTTAGTCAGCAATTTGACTTCAGGAATTCTCTATATTTATTTATTCAAAATAAGGAACTATTTTTTTTTTAATTCACTCATTTAAATTGTGCATAAAAACCCAGAGAATAATGCACTGAAAATCTTATATAGGTTGTCTTTCAGTTTTAACACTGAAAGAAAAGTATGCTGTTAGATAAAGATGAACACTCAGATTCAAAGATACCCTCAGCCATGAAAGTTAGTATGTGAACTTTGGGGCAGTCGTGTCTTTGCACCCAGCCTAACTTATTGATCTGCTGTAAAGAAAAATCGGAGGAAAGAATGTTATATATGCTCCTCTGAGCATTTATACACCTAACAAAAAAATAAAAGAAGTAATCTATTTTATCCAAACTGTTGCCTTTCAACTATGTTGGGACTACAGTACTCAGAACTCCCAGAACAGATGCTTCTGACTGGGAATTCTGGGAATTATTGTCCCAATGTAGACAACAAGGAACTGGTCAGAGAAGATCTACTGCAGACTGGTTGTCTGAATCCACAACTCTGCTATCTTTTTTTTACACAGAGCCCAAAGACAGCCTTTCATCTTCCTGCTGGGATTAAAAATTGGGGACTGGCCTCCTTTTGAAGTTCTTTAAAAAGCTTCACTTTATTGTTCCTATCATGTAGTAAGGACAAGCTTAGCTTTGCCTTCATTCAGTGGAATTATAGCTTTGGTGCTGATAGTAAATGTTTATTATTATGAAATTGTTCCGAAGTCTTTTTTTCCAGAATCTAATCTGATAGAGTCTATAATGCTACATAAATTAGATAAATAAATAAAAGTTGTTCATTTCCATGAACTGGCGTCAATGTACCATATCTATAGTTCCATTGTATATGGAAAAGCCACATGCAGAAACAGTGTGCTTTCAGCCTCCATTCATTGACGTTCTCCCATATTATTAATCATAACTTGCTTAGGGGCTTAAATGTGGGATAATTACGGAAGGAAAAGGTGGGAGGAGGAGCTAAAGTTTACCAGATGATTGTAAATGCAGTCATAAACCTTTATTTCTTGTGTCAGGTATCTTGACTTCTGAATGAACCACAATGCAGACAAGTCTAAGCAGCCAACTATGGTCTCGTGCCTAGATGTACTTTATATCAAAACTGCTGCCATTAATAATATCTTTTTAGTTTTACACTTGATGGGGAGGGTGGGGGCTGAAGTGAAAGCAAAGAAGGAATGGTGAATAACACAATCTACATCTCAGCTGTTCCAGACAGCAATTCACTTGTATCTATAAAATGCCACATGTTTAAAGTTTGTCTTTTCTGCAGCAGTGCACACCCAAGCCATGGATTCCACCTGGCAGATTGGTGCAGCTATTATGTTGACAAAAGCCTGAAAACCCTATTAACACCAGCTATTTAGTATTATGCTTTTGTTGATCATCTATTGTTGCCACTTTCTGCGTACTGGACTTGTAGGAGATAAGAGAATATTATAAGAGAGATTTGCCAGATGATATAACTTCCTAATGTGTTTATTTTAAATTGTTGGTTTTCATAGATACTTGCTTCCCTAAGCTTTTTTTTTTTTAAGGTTATGTTGAAATAAACAACATGATTCTTATCTCAAATACTTTTTTTTTTTTTAGAACACACAGTAACAGTAACTAAATTGCATTGAACTGATAAGCAGTTTCATAGATGATGAAGGAAACAAAGCATGCCTTCATAAGTTATGATTCTTCCAAATATTTCTATCAGCTAGTTAGCTATGCACAGGCAGGTGCAAATTTGGATTTTTTAAAAAATCTTTGGACTTAGTTCATCAAATGAAAATAGATTAATTTTAAAAATATAGGGGAATTTTTTGGTGCAGCACTAATTCTTTCACTTATGAAATTTAAGGAAAGGTGGGATCACTTTTATTTTCACCCAAAACAAGAAGTACAGTTAATCCCACTGATGAATTGACACAATTGACCTGCAGAGTTTTACTACCAAAGTTAAAAGCTAAGTCCAAAATGCTGTTGTTTGCAAAAGGAATGTTTAGATAGTATTAGACAGTATTATAACTTTAAAGGACATAAAAGAAAGGGCATCATAGAGGTCCTCAGCATTATCTCCCTGCAGTCTCAAATCTTGAGCGGTTCAATCGCATTTCTTCAGGACAAACTACAGGACCTGTTAGTCATACCTTCGAAAAAAACAGCTTAGACGGCCACTTTTATTTTAAAGAAAACACGGATGATGGAGGATTATGACTCAGAAGAAGTTTCTGGTCTGAACTGAGAAACTGAAATTCATGTAGTTGGGTATTAATGGACAAAAGAATCATGAAAGAAACGATTTATAGGAGAGAAAAAGGAAGGGGAGGGGGAGAATCAGGATCTTGGACCAGAACAAGCACCCATCCCAGATTCTTTTTGTGTTTAAAATAAAAGGAAACAAATCTTAAGACTCTTATAGATTCTGGTAGAATAACCAATGAAAATCTTTTATGTACACTTTTTCACTCAGATAATTATTCATCTGACCATAATTTCATGTACACCAAGATTTAACTAGATTGCTAACCAAAATATCACAATGAGTATGCTAAAATATGAAACCTGTTTCCATTTCCTCCCTCTCTCAGTCTCTCATCCACTTTTATTTTTTCAAATTCATTTTAATAATTATTTATTAACATTCAGAAATGTTTTAGATCTCAGACTAATGTATCACATATCTACCATTCATTAAGGCATGTCCATTATGTTTAGGCTTCTGTGTAAACTACGTTTAAGGAATCCTTCAAGTATATGCTTGTTTTTTATTTGTTTTTTTATTTTGCTTTGGCTTCAAATAGGTATTGACTCTTAGCAACTGCCTGGACAGGTCTCTACAGTGTTTGTAGCAAGGTTTTTCAGAATTGGTCTGCCATTCCTTTCTTCCTAGGGCTGAGAGAGAATGAGTGGCCCAAGGTCACTCAGCTGGCTAAAATGGGACTAGAAGTCTCAGTCTCCAGGTTTCTAACCTTATGCCTTAAGGTTATTATATCAACTGCTCTTTGAATCTTAAAAAAATCTTCCCCTCTTCTTCCTCAGGCTTGTGCAGAAATTTGAGTGAAAAAAAACCTGAGGGGCTGCTTTATGAATTACATGGAGAGGTTGTTATTGCGCAAGGTCTAAAGCACTTCTGAATAATTTTGGAAATGTGCACAGTCCTATTGAGTAGGGAATATGTTGGTAAGCCAAGGGGGGAGGGAGAGGAATGATGCCAGTGATGCCCATCAATTGTTTAGGACAAACTTTTAATGATGCAGCAATCATCATTAATTGAATGCGGTTTGATATATGCAAATAGCTTCCTTTTCAATGTCACAACCCAGGAACAATTTTAGCAGCTCTATAGACACTTTAACAGATTAATTGTGCCATACGTTTTTTTTTTTATTTTGTCAGATGTATTTGTACTCCAATGTATTTTCATTGGAGTAAGATGTAAATATCAATCAATCATAAATAGAGGAAACAAATAAGTCTCACACATGTAAATAACTGTAAGGGCCCCCACAGGAACCATATCATTGGTTTTTATCGCACTGTTTTTAATCAACTAGATAAGCTTGTTAACTGGCTTACTGATAAGCAGGGGAATTAAAATAAGGTTGATGTTATTAGCTTCAGCTAGACTGCAAACTAGGAATCAAAGCAAGCACAAGAAGTTGCAAATTGAACTAAAAGCTGTCTCTACTCCTGAACTGTTCCTTAATTAATCAACAAAAAAGGAAACCAATTATAATATTATCTCTTTGTGCAAGTATAAATTTTGTCCTACACATGTAGAGAATTGCATAAATACAATAGGAAATTATGCTGTTTCTGACAATTATGTACGCAATCCTGTGACTTTTGGATGGGCTGGGACTATAGTACCCAACATTTTCAGCCAGAAAAAAATATTCAATATAAATGATTTCTCAGGTTGCATTATAATCCTGTTTATAATCTAGCTCCATAACTTGTGCAAAGCAATGGCAGCAATATTTCTGTAAGAGTTATAACACTGTCTAACTTCAGAAGAGATGTGCTAAATTCCATCCCAAAGATGGAGCAGTTCCAAGAGTCTTGATCCAGGTACAGAGAACAGGCACATATCACTGGAAACATCATAATGCTGCAAAATGAGCCAGGCACAGTGTGGGGCTTATCAAAGGAAACAGAATGAGAATATAAGACCCTAGAAGGTAAGACTGGCAAATTACATTGATGTGTTAGGATTCCTCATGGGAAAATTGAGGTGACCAAAGTAATCACAGTTGCAGTCACTTTAGCATAGCACTAACTTAACCTGATTTGCCTGGGTGATGATTTATCTATGTTACTTATAAATAAACAACAAATATTACCTAAGAAGAGAGAAAAAGAGACTATTTTCTTTAACTGAATAAACCTCAATAGCTAGGCTCCCTGGCTGGTTCTTCAAAAACCACCCCAACCCATACTATAACTTAGTTTTGAGGTTCCCATTTTTGAGGTCACATTGTAGATTTGAAATTTAGAAAGCATTTTATGGATGTCTTTATAAAATGGCTATCCTAATGGCCAATCACAAAACATCCATTCATCAAAAAGTAAAAAATGCACTATGTCACCTCTGAGGTCTTTGTAACTCCTCAGAGCCTAATTACCCAGGAAGGTTTACTGTATATCACAAGTTTACAACCACATACACTTACTGAGAAGTACTGCTGAGCTTATGGAACTTACTTAAGAATGAATAATAATCTTTATGCTTTTCCAAAACTTTTTTCCTTTTTTTATTAACCCTCTCTGAGTCAGTACCTAATACATGCAAAATAGCTTAGCATCCATAAGCAACTTCATGCACACTGCCTTTATTTTTAATGCCTTCAATTCAATTTTGACTCCTGCAGCTTTCTTTGCAAGTTTTTTTTGGAGCAGTTTGCCACTGCCTGTTTCCTAAGACTGAGAGAGAATGACTGGCCTGAGGACACCCAGATGGCTTTGTGCTTAGGGCAGGATTAAAGCTCACAGTTTCCTGGTTTCTAGCCTGGTGCCTTAACCATTACACTAAACTGGCTGGCTGGCTGTACCAACAGCACTGGGAACAAAAGTTGACTCTTCTCTAAGAACATGGCATCTTGTTGAACTTTTAGCAATATTACTTCTATTGTCAGTCATCGATCAGAGAAAAGGCATTATTTGTTAAGCGTGCATGCTCATTTACATTCTTTTATGGCTTTGATTGTGTTCTGACCGTTTGGTCATCCTTGTTAAGTACTGGGAGACAAAGCACAGCTTGCTTTTGATAATCAATTTACAGTTCGTTTTTCCCTCTCCTTCAAATACTGCTTTTCCTTGATTTTCAGCTCAAGGGCATAGATGGCAAAAATGTTGCAATGCAGATCATTAAGCACCACAAGTTCTGAGTCAGTTTGGTCAACTAAAGAACAAGAAAAGAGAATCATGATGCTTTCAATGAATCAAATATGAAATGAACTTTAAAAGATTCAAGGTGGCAAACATACTCATATGCCTTCCTCCTCTTATTTTCCCCAAAAGAGCAACCCTGTGAGTGGGTTGAGATGAGACAGAGTGACTGTCCCAAAATCACCCAACTGGCTTTCCTGCCTAAGGTAGGACTAGAACTCACAGTTTTCTCCTTTATATACATTACCTAACATATATTTGGAGATGTGGAAACTCTGGCCTCCACATACAATCATGAATGTGGATTACAATGGCCATTTTTGCATAAGCACATCAAAAGGGCATGAAAGTCCACCTCTTGATATACAGTAACTCAAAATGAACATGAGAACATAAATGAAAGGTAAATGAGAAGATAAATGAAAGGAAAATTAAATCAAAGCTTAATAACTGATATTTTTGAGCTTTTTTGTTGCAGAAGACTGTTGATTATATCGTGGAGAGTCAAAAACAAAACAGATCATGGAATAAATCAACTCAGAGATTTCACTAATGGTACAATGACCCAAGTTAAGTAATCCTTCTTTGGACACATTATGTGAAGACTTGGCACTCTGGAGAAAGGTAGAATGAAAGAGAACAGGATGGCCAGCAGCAAGGTGAATAGACTTAGTTACAATGGTGATGGTTGCACCTATAGAAGACCTGAAAGATCAAGTAAGGGACAGATCATCATGGAGAAAATCCATCTATGTGTTCACTAAGAGATGACACTGTTTTGATCACACCTAATCAATAAGTCACTCCTCTCAGCAGCACTCAGTATCACTAATCTTGGTAGCTTTCTTGACAACTTTGAGGATTGGGGATTGCAGATGCAGTTTTACATTGGCTCTCTTCTTCCTTTAGTGGGCAGTTTCAGTCAATAGTTATAGATGAGGACAGGTTGTCTGCTCATATGTGGATGCCACAAAACTAAGTCCCATTTCCTGTGTACAAAGCCCATAGGTGGGATAATCTATCAGTCGGAGTTCTGTATCATCAGTATGCTGTTGATAGTCAGCTTATATTGCTACTTTGGAAGAAAGGAATTATGCTATGGAATTTATGTCCTGACATCTGAAAGCTGTTAGAATATAGATGGGGAAAAAGCAGCCTGAAGCTGAACCAAAAAATAAAAAAATGAAACTGCTGTTTAACCATCAGGATTCTTAGTTGATTCCAGGGTTGTCTGTCAAGAGGGAAGATCTAAATTAGTCTGCTTTTGGAGGTTATCTAGAAGATAAATCAATTCAAAATATGGCACACTGATTGCTGGCAGGAGTACATTACATCTGTTGCTGAGGCCATGCATTAGTTGCTGAAAAGCTTCCAAGTTTAATTTAAAGTGTTGTTTTTGATTGTTATGGTGTACACTAAAACATCTGCAGACTCAACCAGAAGGGATCAGTCCTACGAGTGTCTTCCTCACAGCAGAAACACCTCTTAATCCAAAATTATCTCACATGAAATTAAAGGGGCTGAAGCTAGATGACAATGTTTTTCTGTTAGAGCACCAACATTATGAAATAGCCTCTCTTTGCATATTATAATAGCACCCACTGAGATGGCCTTCCTAAGAACACTACAGTAAGCACAAAGATAATCTGGAGAGTTTTAACTGAATGTCACTATGCCATATGCTAGAAGAATAGAATAGAATAGAATAGAATAGAATAGAATAGAATAGAATAGAATAGAATAGAATAGAATAGAATAGAATAGAATAGAATAGAATAGAATAGAATAGAATAGAATAGAATAGAATTCTTTATTGGCTAAGTGTGATCGGACACACAAGGAATTTGTCTCCAGTGCATAAGCTCATAATGTACATATAAACAGTAAGTAATAGGTCATTGGTCATAATCATAGTTACAATCATTAATCATAAGTTACAAACAACAATTGATAAATCATAAGAAACCAACAGGAGAAGATAGTAGGAAAGATGAGGAGATGAAAAAAGATGAGAATTGAGACAGTGCTGTAGAAATTAATTGTGCAGCAGAGTGATGGCACGGGGGAGGACTATCTTTATGTCCAATTTATCTAAAGATAAATTAATTATCTTTAATTTGGGGTTTGTAGTGATAGTGGTATGGGATTGTTATATTTAGGGTTACTAAAAATTTCACCATGGTAGTAGAGTGCTATGGCATTTTTCTATTTAGCCAGTTTGGTCTATTGTTGAAAGCACCAGGGGAAAAACCAAGAGCCCGACTTCTAGGCCCACCTTAAGACAGGAAAGCTAGCTGGTGTCTTTGTGCCAGTCACTCTCTCTCATCCCAACTCACCTAGCAGAGTTGTTGTCCTGGGGAAAATAGGAGGAGACAGGAATATTAGTATGGTCGCTACTTTGAGTTATTTATATAAATAATAAAGACAGGCTGAAAATAAATGCCTTATTTATTATGGATTGTTTTATTATTTATTGTTGACATTTTAATGCTTTCTATTTTACTATGGCTGTTTTACTGATTTGTACTGATATTGTTATGCCTTTTATTGACATTTTTACATTTTAAGGTGTGCTAAGGATGTCAGCATAAAATCTGATGAATAATGAAATGCATATTAATTGACTAATCAAATATCCTTGTGACCTAACGCATGTGAGCATGATAAATCAG
This sequence comes from Azemiops feae, assembly GCA_023970755.1. Lineage (NCBI taxonomy): Eukaryota > Metazoa > Chordata > Lepidosauria > Squamata > Viperidae > Azemiops > Azemiops feae. The sequence continues at coordinate 1,568,543 of JALGBA010000227.1, read as the reverse complement.
GCTCTGAAACTGTACCAGAATGCTGTTGCAACATGTGATCAAAGGGGAGAACAGAACCTTTGGTAAAACATTACAAATAGTGTGAACACAAGGCAGAGGGTGAAGTCCTGTAGAGCAAATAGGTTCTACCAGAGAAGTAGACTTAAAAACAAAAAACTGTAGCAATCAGAAAGTTGGATTGTGCATTAAAGTTCCAGCAGCACTAAATGACGGCATGGGTTATATGCTTATCATTAAGACATTTTTGTCTGTGTTTATAATATTCCATTTAAAAAAAAATGTTTGGGGGGATTCATACTTCTTTAGCTCTTTTCCATTTTCTAATGAACTTAATTGCATTTTCAGAATTCTTATCCTCTGCTTAGGAAGCTTAAATAATTAGGTCAAATAAAAAAGTAAAAAAAAAAACCACCCAAGTCCTATGCCGCTTCATTCAGAGAAAGAACACCTTCTGTTTACATTTACATTTGAGTGATATTTTATATTTTATATAATTGTATATGAGAGACACAGAGAGAAAAGTTGTAGTAATGACAATACTGACATAATGCAAATTGTATTGTTGTTACCATGGTAAAAACTTCATATTTTAAGAGATTATAATAAGGTACTTAATATGATTATAATTCTACTTGATAAAAACATCTGAAAGGAATAGGTTAAATAGAAAAATCTCATACAACAGCTATTCAATTTTTTTTGTAAACCTGATAGCTCAAAAGCTTAACTAAGCATCCACAGACCTTCAAAAGTAATTATAAAACTAATTGTTCATGTTGCCAAAGAGGCAAATTACTAAACATATCACCAAAGAGAAATAATATGAAATATACATTATTTGAATTAAATATTTCAAAAAATGAAATCAAACTTAGATTTGGGTCTGACTCCATCTCATGTTTTAACATGTATGGCTTTTGACTGGCCCAGAAACACACATTCCTGCAGTAAAAAAGAACAGCACAGCTAGTTACATTTTGAAGGTGCTAATACCATCTAAGCAGCCTGGATATATTTGAAATTCCCTTCCCTTTTATTTTCTCATAGGCTGGCCCTTGAAGATAGTGTGTAACTAAAAAAAGGACAAAACAACTAAAATGGACAAAAGTGATACTGCCAGAGGGTATGGGGAAAGCAAACTTTTAAACATCTAGATTTTCCAGCATATTTTTGAACTGGCCAGCCAGGCTGGATGATGCATTCCCAGATCCATCAAAGTATTTTTTTTTAAAGATGGTGTTTATTCTCTATGGACTGTAGTGACAGCCACTGGTTGACATTTTCAGTTGTGTAGCCTACTTCTTTTTGCTGCCTGCCTGCCCTCATGAATTCAGATGGTACAAACCAGGCGGCCAGGAACTCAAGGGCTCTAGAGACTGGGGCTGCACCAAGGTTGGAAGAGAAGGCAGAACCTTCCCTGCCTGAATTTTTCTAGGGCTCAGGGCAGATGGATTAAAAAAAAAAAAAAAGGTATGAATAGTTGCAAACAGGCAAAGGTCAAAAGTCAAGGCAGGGATAGGAGGAAGAAGGAAAGACTGTGCTAAAACAACAAGGCAAATCATGAAAACCTGCATCCTCTGGAAGTTAACTCTTTTAAAAATCCTTATGTCACCCAAATGCAATGTGAGAGTAAACCTAATGTATAATGAGAACACTTCTGAAAGTAGAGAATATCTGTTTATCAAGGTGTTAACTGTCACATAGCAGGGAAACAGGAAATGGGTGACTCAGCATTAATCAGCTTTAGTCATACAGTAGTTAATTTCCTCAAAGGAGAAACTGACTCTTACTATAAACATATCTAGTTACAAGTAGTTATCATAAATGATAGTGAGAATCATTTACCAGTAATGCATATAGAAAGAATATGTTTCTAATTAGCACTTCTAATAAATACACAGAACACAAATATATTTACATTTAATCCAAGTCTCTTTATGATTAATTTCATTTATCTAATGAAAGGTGTATGCTACACTTTTCTCATCTAATGTTTGCTGCTACTTATAGTTCAATCTTTATCTTCTCTAATATAAGTCCAAGGTATACTGATAATTTTACCAAAAGAAGCTGAAGTTTGACAGAATCACGAGCATGAGTTTTATAGAACTCTTTAGCTTGGTTGTCATGTAGAAAAAATTGAAAAGAAACAATGCAAAGAAAACACTCCCTTTCTAGAGATTGTTCCAAGGAACCGCTGAAAACTGCAAATCTTTGATCACAGATGTCATCACTTCTGCTGCCAGTGTTTGTTCTGGTTGCCTTGTCTTTGGCAGCTATATATCAGTAGACAATATATATCTCATAACTATATCTGTAACCCAGCAGTGGCATCTTTAGCAAATGATACCAAAATGACTAGATGTGCATGCTAACATCATAATCCAAATGTCACTATTGCATAGTTGCGCCCTGATTCAATTAGGTAAGTTGTTGCATTTGTGTGGTATCACATTTGTTTTGTCATTTGTTCTCCATCTCCAAGGAACTTTTAAATGTCTCCTGTTTGCATAGTTATTATTAAGAAGAGAACTATCCAACTAGACAGCATCACATAGCTGACCTTACCTGAACTTAGAATCCTAAGCAGGACTGGCCTTGGTTAATACTTGGATGGGAATAATTTGGAAAGCACAAAACTTTCCAAGACTAAAATAGAAATTTGGGGGGGAAAATGTCTAGAGAAAAAAAAGGAATGCCAAACTACATTGGTATCATATCAAGAAAACTGCATGTGATGTAAGCATGTAGGACACCAGGACTTTACATGAATTAAAATCTAATGTTGGCAGTATACAATGCATTACAGCCACGTAAATAATTAAATTATGTATATAGAATTATAATCCTATGTGCAGTTTCTTAGAAGTAATCATGTTGAATTCAATCAATTTTTTTAATGTAAACATGGATCATTGGGCTTTACAGTTGTTATCCCAGGCATAGCCAGAACAGAACACAATTAACAGATAAATAAACCAACTGCACTTAACATATAAATACAGACCATTTCACTTGAAGAATTAATAGTAGCAGTTATTGATAGTAGCAGTTTTATTATGAATGCATTGGCATGTAAAGAGAATTATTTCAAAACACTAGAATATTGGATTATCTAAAGAAATAACTAGTAGGTTCTATAGAAATAGAAAAACATATACTGTATACACATATACCTTCTATTTTACAACATAAACTTGAAGTAGTGATAGTTGTATCAAACTGTAATTAAAAATACTGGTAAATTCATGAAAAACAAAGCCATCACTTAGCCATTCTCCAAGGACTCATCAGCATGTCTTGTTTGACCAGCATGAGGACAGTCTACTAAATATTTTTAAAGGAGACACATACATTACATCATCCTAAATCATTCCCAGCCCACCTCACAAGTTTCTTATTTTGGGTTAAAAGTAGGGTTTTCTGACTTTGGCCAGCACAAGGAGTACAGTGAAGTCTGTCATTTCATAGAATGCAAACACCTATGCTCCACTTGGCTACTGTGAGCTGTGGTAGGAATGTCCCCTTCCTTTCATCCTGCTACTTTTTGAAAGGACCTTCAATAGAAAGGAGATGTAGACCTTTTTTTATAGTTTCACCAGTAGTTCTGGGAAAGGCACTCTGTTTGTGTATGTGTGTGCACATGCACACACATGTATCCTCCACCTGTTCACCTTTCTCTCTCTCTTTTTTTTTAACGGGGTAAGATCGACAGGTATTCAGCCATTAGGATAAATGACAGGAAGTTTTCTTGTGGTGTTTTCTTTGCTTTTTTTCCTTTTCAAACTGATCCATTGATGGGTACAGCAAAAGGAGAATTTCGAACACAAAAGGGAGTTAATAGAAAGGAACCGTGCAAAAGATCCAGCAATGGAAACCCTGTTTTTCCAGCAAGAGTGGGCAAAGTGAAGAAGTCACCAAAACTACCAACAAGAAGTCCTGATAACCACCATCCAGACAAAGCAACTTTGTTCTTCAAAGCTGTTCTTTAGTTTTGGCAGGCTGGTGCCAAAGCTGAAAAACAGATTGAAATCTAAACATCAATTTCTTAATTTGGTTTAATTTCTAGATGATTTTTACCACCAGAGGTAAGCAGTTGTACAGAAGAGCCCTGAGTGTCTAAGAATAAAGATAAATAGTAATAAATTTTATTTCATGTACAATATTTCTATCACAAATGAAGGTGAATATACGTGCCCTGGGATAATGTTGCAGTATCCAATCTGAGTCAGTCAACGGTACCAGAGGTTTTATCTTCTGAACTTTGGGACTTGTGCTTGAGCCCATCTTCTGGGAACTTCTCTCTACAATAACAATATTTCTAGTTTCTCATTATCAACTATAATACCATAGGTCAGGGGTCCCCGACCTCTGGACCGTGGACCGGTCCCGGTCCGCAGCCTGTTGCAAACCGGGCCACACAAGCAGCGGGTGAGTGAGCGAAGCTTTATCTGCGCATGTGTGGGATCTAGATTGCACGTGAAACCATCCTCCCACCCCTTCCATGGAAAAATTGTCTTCCACAAAACCGGTCCCTGGTGCCAGAAAGGTTGGGGACCGCTGCCATAGGTAGTAGAATATTTTAAGCTGGGACTGCACAGAGCACAGGATTGCTTATTTTTTATTTTGGTGGGGCGTTGTTGTTGTTTTTTTGCTTATGATATAGATTTCGGAAACATGCATCCTTAAACTTAGGTAAAATATAAAGCTGCTTGCTTTAAGCAATTTTTATTGACTGAAGTATAAAATCCAGAGCTTTACAATAATTCCATAAAAGTAAAAATAAACATCAAGGAAAAAAATGCTGTTCTTGTTTAAAATGAGGATAATGTCAATTGCCAGTTTTTCTATAATGAATTTGGCTAAAGCCAGTTCCTCAAATCTCTATAGGTTTTCAATTATTTTAATATAAGTTTGTGTTGGCATGAAGTCACTTAGGTGAGATGAACAATACACAAGTGTGATGTATAAATACATATAGTATATATGATTTTGGAACATTATTCTGACTTTTAAAAACAAACCTTATGCATTAAAGTGTATTTTTTCTATTTTTAAATTCCAGGACTCTTTTTTATCTGAGTGTATGTGGATTTCTTTTATGATGACTTCATTAAGTACTATTATTGAACTAAAAAAGTTTTTGGAGAAGGGGTAAACTATGATTGCCTTTGTTGTTAAGAGAATGCTCTGATACATGGGAAGTGGGAAGTCCTAGGACTGCAAGCATTTGTCCAAACCCTCCTCTTGAATGATTATGTTTTTCTAGAACAGAAGGTGACAATCCTTAAGCAACTAGAAGCTAACTTATTTCCTTCTGTCTGTTTGGAATATGGTCCTCAGTTTGCAACTATTTATTTATATTTCATACATTTTAACCTCCCATCTCTCTCAGAAAGGGGCTCTGGGCCGTGTACAATTTAATAAAATTAAACATTAAAATCAGAATAATTTAGGATTAAAAAATTAAAATTATAAAACAAGATTATAAACATTTTAAAATAAATAATTCCAAGATGGGACTAATTAATATGGGGGGGGGCTGATCATGGAGCCAGTCAGCCCCATAGTTGTGTGGGGCCCCAGTGATCTCCATGCAAGGCTACACAGCCAATTATTATTATAATACTAAAGTATTACTATTACACTAAATTGCACTCAGGCTATCAGAGATAGCCCAATTCTGCTTCAAGAGTCTCAGGGCTAACAGAACTGCTGTGGCTTAAACCCATTTACCTTGAGGCATCTGTCCCATGCTGTTTCATAAGAACTCTATTTGTCAATAAATAGCTCATCTTATGTTAGTTCATCTATACTCATGTTGCCCCACAAGGTAATCTTGTCCAGTGATGGCTCAGTGACAAACTGATAATCACCAAAGATGCTAAATATCTGAATTGGTAATATTTGAACAGAAATGCCTCATGGAGATGAAAAAAAGTCTCGACTTCTGTTTTTTTGGGGGGGCGGAGGGGGGAAGCAGAGCATTGATGAGATCTTTACATGATGAGATAACTTACATTTTTGTGTTTACTCTGAAGAGATAATTTTGTATTTCAGTGATCAAAGTCCTAGCAGTTCTTCTTAAATTTCTGTCCCCACTTTCCTCAAAGATTTCAAGGGGGTACACATAGCATCTCTTGACTAATTCTCCCCACAATAAAAATGCTGTGAAGTAGGTTGAGCTGAGAGGGTGCAAGCAGCCCAAAGTTACCTACTGCCATAGCTGAGGTGGCCTTGAACCTGGCTTTTCTTGATCATAATCCTACATTTTATGAACAAAATTTAAAAACAATTGTGTTTGTGTTTAATACAATACAATACTATAATATGAGATTATTCATTAGTGGTGTATTGAATTATTTTCTTCTTTTGTCATATTAAAAAAATCCCATTTGGTAACAGTTTTTATCTCAGCAGAGTCCTTGGATGGAAGATCAGAAAATTCCAAGGCCTCAAGGCCTGAGAAAATGGGGTGGGGGTGGGAAAACTAGAAGAAAACAGTTGCAAATTGTTTCCACATTGTTTCCAAAAAATCTACAAGGATGTCTACACAAAGTCATCAGGAAGAAACTAAGCTTGACGTGAAGATGACTTTTTAATGGTTTTTGAAGGCATCGGGAACCACATTCAAGATTTCCAGGAACTTTCCTCTCATTGTATAAAAGAGCACATTAACTAAAGTTATCAGCTGGTGCTCTGTGGTGCATTTTCAGCTTTTAAGGCAGAGTGTTGTAATGAGCAGGCTTGCCTTTCTAAGAAACCCTATACAATGTTGCCAGAATAGTGGTTTTCAAACATAATGCATTATTCTTCCTTCATTAGCAGTTAGGCACTGATCACCCTGTTGATGTGAATGGTACAAGAAGAGAATCCCTCACAGGGAAGGAGATGAAGCTTGTGGTAATTGTTTTTTTTTAGCCAACACTGTTTATTCAGTGGAAGTTTTACATTTGCATATTTTGTGAATATAAAGAATTAAAACGTTTGTAACAGACTATTGGACAGAAAGAGCAAAGGCTGGAAATTGCAACATTTTTTTCTCTTAAAGCAATGCCTGATTGACAAAGCAAGCAACAATAAAATGGCTTGACTATGACTATGGCAAATAGCCAGGGTTCCTTATAATTCAAATCACAGCCAGTCTGGTTGTCATTAACAAAGACAAAATTGAAATAATATCATGTGGCAGTTATCCCACATTGGACTGAAATGATTCACCAGTTAGAATGCAGTTGAGTGGAAAAGAGCTTTTCTTAAATTGATTTAAGGTTATAGTCTGTAGATCATTAACCTCTGTACTAAATTAATACATTTTGAGGAACTGAAAGTTATTTAGGTGGGGTAGAAAACTAACTCTGATTTTCCTAGGTAAGGGTTCCAGGTAAAATGCAGAATATTTTTGCCCAGCATTTTGGATAGGAGGTTTATTAAGTGTCATTAAGTTTAGATTATTATGACAAGCAATTCAAGTACAAAGAAAAAACATAGAAGAAAGAGTGCACATTTGAATAGAGTTACTGTATGGTCATCTTATTTTATTTTATGATAGAAAAAAGAATACATTTTTTGGCAATATCAGTTTAATTCAAATCTCAAAATACAGTACAGCTACAATTTGTAATCCAACATTCCTTTCAAGTTATACATTTGTGTTGGGCTAATTGCAGTAACTCTTGGCTTGCTAAAGAAGCCACCACTGGCTAAATTGATATGTGAGATAGAAGTGCATTTTTCAAAGTACAATGGCTCATGTTACACAAGCTAAGACAAAATCAAATGAACCACAGCTTATCATAACATGGCAATCTCAGCAAGGTTCATGGCTGAGTCACAATTGTGAATCAGTTAAATTGTTTATTTCTCAGAACTGCCCTTTAAGCTATAACTTTCTCCTTAACCTGAAGAAATAGCCCTTAGTTTGGGTGACTGCTCACTTCCCTATCTTTTCAGATAATCTGCAGCACAGTAATATAAAAGGCAATTGCTTTTTAACCATTAAGTTAACTTAAGTACGTACAGGCATTACAATTACTGTAACTATCAGAACAATAATTACAAGAACTAAACCTTTGCTGCTTCATAGATTGATTGCTGTAACAAAAATGGCATTGCTGCTTTTCAATATTGATTACTGTAACAAAACGGCATTGCAACACAGAAATGATAGCTCTTGCACTATTGTGTCTCTGGTTGAAGCATCAAGTAGAAAATTTCATTATGCCTCACTGCTTCAACAAAAATGTTTCCTGCCCTCAACTTACCATTCAATTTTAATGCATCTAGGCCTTGTTGTATAAAGATGGCTTATAAAGTTTGGCCATAGGAGTTTTACAATCCTAATTAACTCCAGCCTGATCTGTAACGCCTGGAGATGTACATCATAGCAGATGCAATGCATTTAGTAATCCATCTGAAATGCCAATATCACTCATCTGAACCTTGGACTGCCTGTGAAGGAGGCATTGCTCTTTTTTTAATCCTCTCCCTACTTTCAGTAATGAAAATGATTAAGATATTTTATTATTATTTTTCTATTCCTGACTTTGTTCATGGAATTCCTGGCTATTTTCCAGCCTCATGGTTGGGATTGTTTTTTCTGTTCTCCTCACCCTACTTAATGTGGCTATTTTAAAATGAAAGTTTCAGAAAGAAATTCCATCTGGGGATTTTCAAATTAGTGAAAAGGGTCTCTGTTTTCTGTATCCACCAATGTATTAGGTATTTCCAGATTAACTGGAAATCATAATTTCAAAACATGCAGTGTATTGTCAGGTTTGCTTCACAAGCATGAAAAAAGTTTACTTATGGTATAATTTGTAAGTCCCTCTTTAAAAGAAACACAGCATTTACTCAACTACGCCATTAAATAAATTGTGCTACAAGAACAGAAATGTTATTCTGCCAGAATTCTCAAGTAGTTGTGTTCCGTCTAATGATATATTTTTGCATTTCTCCCCATCATATTGACTCCTAAGTCTTAACAGACCACGGGATCATCCTGTTGTATGTATGATGCTCACCCTGTTTTGTTCATCCAGATTGTAAATATATACATCAATCTTCCTCAATTAGTGTCTTTCACATGTCAAATTATGTCATACTTAGCTGGGATTGATTGAAAATCAACATATTTGTTGAATGCAAAAGCCTCCAAATGCAGCATATCCTAAAAAACAGATACTGTGAAGAAACCGTGGAACAGCGCTATTACTTTCATGTCCTCCAAAGGAGTTTCTTAGATGCATCCGAGCATGTATGACACAGAGCGCTGAACTAGACTGGCCTAAAGCAGTAGGTTTCTTATGATGGGAGTAGACTGAGTAGAGATTTATTCAGCTTTTTAAAAATCAAGTGAAGAACCAGTTTGGTGTAGTCGTTAAGGCACCACACTAGAAACTGGGAGACCAAGTTGTAGTGCTGTCTTAGGCACAAAGCCAGCTGGATGACTTTGGGCCAGTCACTTTCTCTCAGCCCTAGGAGGCAGTCAAGGGCAAACCACTTCTGTAACCTTGCCAAAAAAAACCCTGCATGGACTAACTAACCCAGGCAACAATGAACTAAAGACACCAAAAAAATAAAAAATCCACCAGCTTTCACTTGCTCACCATCATGTCATCTCTACGGCTGTTTGAACAACTGAAAGATGGTTTACTACGTTAACTCGCTGCCTGCGTTATCGCCACGCCGAAAGTCAGACTTTAGCCTAGCGCTTTGTGAGTAGGCAATAAGTTTCACCCTTGGATCTTCCAAGGGTTCTTTCAAGCTTGTCTTCCGGAACTTGTTCTTCAAGGATAAATTTTTGGAAGAACCAGCTGCGCTGTTCCTCTCCTTTTCTAAATTGTCCGCCAAAACTTCTCGCCTTTACAAGAACAGGGGGGGGGGAGAGAGAAATGGGAGAAACAGCGGAGGCAGCCGGAAAGAAAAAGAAAGAAACAGCTGCTCTCTCGACAGTCCTTTTCCCCTACAGCCAATCTACGAGGAAGCTCCCTCTCTCGCCCAATAAGCCGTGGCCGGTTGACGAGCACTGAACGGCAGCCAATGCAAACCAGAAGGGCGGGAGGCTAGGGGGCGTGAGCGTCTGTTCTTCCCTCCTCTTCTCCGCCTCCCTTTCAGGTGGGGAAAGGGGTGCGTCCTCGTGCCTAATGGGGTCGGCAGAGGAAGGGGAAAAAAGCGGGTGATTAGCAAGACCCGCGCAGCCCGGCTGGGCGCAAGGGAAAAAGGAATGGCTCGCGGCGGCGCAAGCAGACAACGCGGGGCTGGAGCGGCGCGCGCCTGGCTGAGGCGCTCTGCTCGCTGCCGGGACGCAATCGGAACTAGCGCGCGCCGCCTCCGCGCCACCCTGAGCAGCAACAGCAGCCGCCGCCGCCGCCGTCACCGCTTCCCTTCCTCCCCCTGCTCCTCCTCCTCCTCCTCCTCGAGCTGTTGAGGCGCAGGTCTTGCTGGGCGAAAGCGTCTCCAAGCTCCCGTCGCGACTCGTTTCATTCTGCCTGGGCGCAGGGAAAAGCGAGAGAGTATCTTGCCCCGATAGCCGCCTCCTTTCCTTGCTCGGCGCCTCTGCTCCTGCCGTCGCTGCCGCTTCCCGAGTGCTTTTCTCCGCCTTATCTCCAGCGAAGAAAGGAAGCCTCCTTTCCGTCGGGGGACGGCTTCTTCTTCGCTCGCTCCCTCCCTCCTTCCTCTCGCCTGTCTTTTTTTTTTTTTTTTTCGCCCCTTCCTTTCTGAGGGTGGGAGGGGAGAAGAATAGGAGCCCGGCGAAGGAAGCCAGCCGCGCTCAGCCCGCCCGCCCTGGGTGTGCGTGAAAGAGCCATGCGAGAATACAAAGTGGTCGTGCTTGGCTCTGGCGGGGTGGGCAAATCCGCTCTCACCGTCCAGTTTGTGACGGGCTCCTTCATCGAGAAGTACGATCCTACCATCGAGGACTTCTATCGCAAGGAGATCGAGGTGGATTCCTCGCCGTCGGTACTGGAGATCCTGGACACGGCCGGCACTGAGCAGTTCGCCTCCATGCGGGACTTGTATATCAAGAACGGGCAGGGCTTCATCCTGGTCTACAGCCTGGTGAACCAGCAGAGCTTTCAGGACATCAAGCCCATGAGGGATCAGATCATTCGGGTCAAGAGGTACGAGAAGGTGCCCATGATCCTGGTGGGCAACAAGGTGGACCTGGAAGGCGAGCGGGAGGTCTCGTTCGGGGAAGGCAAAGCTCTGGCGGAGGAGTGGAACTGCCCCTTTATGGAAACTTCAGCCAAAAACAAAGCCTCGGTGGATGAGCTCTTTGCCGAGATCGTCCGGCAAATGAACTATGCTTCCCAACCCAACGGGGACGATCAGTGCTGCTCTTCCTGTGTTATCCTCTGAGGGGGGGGGGAGAAAGGAGGGTGGCGAAGAAGAGCACAGCGGCGTTGCTTTATGTGGTGTTTTTTTTTTTATTATTATTATTTTCTTTCCTTTTCTTTACATTTTGAAATAAAAAGGTTTACAGCAACAGCACCACACGAAAAGGTGGCGGCAGCTGGAGCAGCAGTGTTGTCATCCTGTGAAACTCCCAAGCCTTTGAAACAAATTTTTGCATTACACCCGGATCCCTTCCAGGTTATAGTTTATATACTCATGCTGCTGCGGGTGGTTGTCGGTGTCATGAGTACGCATTGTCTCTCGTTAACATCTGATTCCTCCCAAGGAAAAGAAAAACTACAAAAAAAAAATTATCTTTGGAAATGTGGCGCTTTCCGCATGTACATGCCAGCGGTTTGATTGTTGCTTATTTCTTGTACTTGCCTCAATTGGGAGGATTGTATTGGCCATTGATAACCAGTAGGAAAAGTTCCTGTGTTGCTTGCAGCAGGGGCAGAGGGAGGGAGTTAAGAATTGCTTTATAACTGGAAGATTAAACACACAGAGACACACCTATAAGAAACGAAGGGAAGCATCAAAGGAAGGAAGTACATGTGGAGGAAGTTCAAATCTTTCACACTTGTCAGCCTGAAATTAGCTAGTGACTAGGCAATTTTTGATTTTGAGGATTTCTATGCAAAGTTGGAATATTTGTTACCATGCTTATCTCCGTCTGAAGAAGTATTGCACAAGTACTGCCTGGGACTTTAATAATACTGATGCCAATACAGCGCATGAGGTGCCACAGAAATATCTGCTGATTACTTGTGAAATCTATTTTGTTTACTTGTTGTATTGAAAGGGAAGGAATGAAGAGCATTTATTTGTGTTGGGTTGTTGTTTTTTTAAAAAAAAAAATCAGCTATGAAAACACTAACACTTGCACAGTTTTTAAGTTGTATGTACTTTGTGGAATGGCTGGGGACAGACAGGGCAGGCAAAGTAATAACATGCCTTATTCAATTTGAAGAGGGGGGGGTTGGCAATAACCAACTAGATCTGTAAAGTACAAAGAGTTTCTAAAATGTGGCACAGGGTGAACAGCGCCCCTGTGTGTGTAGAGTGCCTTCAAAGCAGCTGTTGCAGCCCGTGCCAACCTGTGGAAGTTCCAAAATCCCATTTATTTACTCCCTGCCCCCAAAAACCTCTAGTTAACAGTTTCCTTTCAGTAATTATTTCAGTGAACAAGAGAGAACAAAAGGGCCTATTATTAATTGAATTATTTTCCTCTTTTTTTTAATCCATTTGAGACTTTTCACTTTAGTTGCCATGGATTTCAGGGTTTTTTTTTTATTATTCAGGTTCACAGGTATTAGTGTGCTTTTGTATGAGAGAGTATTTGTGCGTGCACCTTTTTTTTCCTGTTTTCCTCCAAAATGATGTATTTTCAACCAGCAATGAAACAAATTGTTAATGTATCTGAAAAACAAAATCTCTAATTGTAATTTTAAATCCCAGACAGAACGTTTATTCATTTCAATATCTTTTAATACAGTTGCCAATTTTTAAAAAAGAACAGTTTTATGGGTTTTTATATATTGTGGAAATCTGTGTTATCATAGTAGGTTATAAGTTATTGTGGACAAATAATTGTCTAAAGCAATAACAATTGAGGCAAAGTATTTTTACTATTAAGGTCTGGTATCTGATATTGGAACTGAGTTCTAACCTGTGCTGGATTCTGCTAAATCTTGAAATATATATAGATATTCATATTTCAAATGCTTTACAGGATTCAAAGTTTAATTTATTCTTAGAATTATAACATTAAAAAGAGTCATTAAGGCCAACAGGCTGTTTAATACTGGAATCCAAATTAAATCAACCCAAATAGATTGCTATTCCTCCTCTACTTGAAGATATCTAGTGGATGGGCTCTCTATAAATCAGTTTCTCCATTGAACTGTTTACAATTGGGCATTTTTCTTAATATTCAAATGAACACTGAATTCCTCTAGGACTATTATTCCATGTCCTACACTCTGAAATGATGGGGAATGAGTCTTAACTTCGGTGTGATGCTCTGTGGGTCTTTTAAAAATGCTCTTATATTCCCCCTCTTCTTTGGTAAAGTTTAAACTACTGAGTCTCTCCTAAGGAGAGTCTTCCTTGCACCTCTTCCAATTTCTCATTTGTCCTTACAATACACTGTCTAGTAAATAACATAATAGCCAAGATGGCAATCTAACCAATGCAGATTGCAATGGAGCTATTGCTTATTATTCCTGCTAATATAATCTCATTTTGGGGTAACAGTTTCAAGAATTACTAGATATAAGCACTAGTGATTTCTGTGGTACTTTATAGAACTGCTGCCATAAGGTATATGTTATGAATGCTTGTTTTCTTCCCCATAGAAAATTTTTAAAAAGTACCTTGAGCATGAAAAAAAATCCAAAATTGTTGGGAGACAGTATTAACATCAAATAAGCCTCTGTCTTCTCATCCTATTTTTTGTAATATCTCACCGATCAAATCAATTGTGGAGAACTTAAAAGTTCATACATATTTGGGATTTTTGAGTTGGTCTAGTTAGTAGGTATCTACTGAATGCTACATCTAAGTAAAATATTTAGAATTATTGCTCATTGCAGATCACATATTTCCTGATGTTTCCATTATAATACTTTTTAAGCTTAAGGATAGGATACTTGTTTTTTTTACCCAAGGGGTGCAGAGTTTTCTGGTCGGTCAACTCAGTTTTGAAATATTAGTAATATACTTCATTAAAAGAGACTGAAAGCTGTTTTCCTACATATCTCATCCTCTGGTACAGATGTTTGATAGTAGAGATTCCTTTCTGAGCACTTGAAACCCTCCTGTGGCTTACTACTTTCAGAAACTTATACCAAAAAAAAATAAAAATTGGTAGCTATTCTCCCAAGTAGGGCTATGAAAGGGAACTGTTGATGAACAAGTATTATATGTTTTATTAATATAATAGACCTCAATGGGGGTTAGATCTAAAACAAAAGAATGATTTGAAAGTTAGTTTGGCTTTCAATGAGTTTAAGAAACAGAGAGTTACTTAAATATCAAATTGGTGAATTCTCATGATCCTACTTAGTAAACTTTCTATTAAAACAATTATAGTATTCTTTAAAACCACAAACCTTAAATATATTCAGTCTGAGTCTCATTTTTTATTTACTCAGGAGTGATTTCATGCAATTAAGCAGAATTTCCTTAAATAAATATTCTTAGAATTTTAGTCTTAATCTGAGGTCTTTGAATATTTGAGAGCAGAATTTCTGGGGTAGGCAGTTTGATGGCCTCCATACATTTTAGATTAAAATTCTCTTGTCATTGGTCCTGCTGCCTAGCATTGATTGAGTTGAAGCCTAAACTTTAGGATGTACCTCTTCCTATTCTTGCATCATATAAAATATAATTAGCATATATCTGCTGTATACGCCATTTGTTCTACCATATAAGTGATTGTAATATATAGCAAATGGACAAAATTAAAATTCAAAAGGTTAATGTTATGCTTAGAGAAAAAGGAAAAAAAACACTACTAAAGCTACGTTTAGCAATAACTGAACGGTAATGTAGTTTTCCACAGTCAGATAAATCCAGGTATGATGAGAATGTTAATGTCTTTGGCCACATTGTGTCTTGAGAACTGGAGAATTATTCCTGCTGATAACAGAAAGCACGGCCTTGAGGATACAGTAATAAAAACAAAACAGTGAGATAGATATGATAAGGATTTATTGTACCTTCAAGCATATTCAGACCGCATATGTCTACAGCTTGATTTCGACTATCTTTAAAAAGTGTGTTTTTAAAGTTCTTGTTAATGTATATGTTTTCTGATTGTTAAACAGAGTTAGAAACTTATTTCCAATAATAGAAAAGGTGGACCAAACCAAGAACAGTAGATGAATAAATGATGCAGGGATATAACAAATGACTAAAAGTACAACATATAGTAAGAATGTGTATTTGCTTGCAGGAAATCTTAAACTCAATCCCCAGCATTTAGACTTTGGTCTAAAACCAAATTATACCAGACATTACAGATTGGGATCATCAGGCTAGTGGCCACTGGTACTAAGATATCCATAAGACTTCTAAGTGGCTACACATCTACACAGTATAACTTCCATCATCTCATTATGGAATATAATGATATATCCATCATCTCATTATGGAATATTTTTGGTGCCTCAGCTAATGTAACATAATGCATAGGATAAATATTTCTGGTCCTTGTAACAGAGTAACATTTATTTGAAAGTTGCATACTTTCTAATTAGATTGATTCTAATTAGAATATTTGGTTCTGATCAGAAGAGAGACATTTTAGAATCGCATATCATGAAAATCCAGAGATAGCATAAGATAAAACTAGTGCCACATCAAAAGACCCTGGGCCTATAACAGGCCATTTTATATTTAAAAGGTTTTAGATATAGAGTGAAGTTTTACCATTGATTCTTTTCAGCATAGGGTCTTTGCAGTATGCACAAAATAGCCAAATAGCATTACATCTTGTACATGGTTAGAAAGGATTGCAGAAACAATGCCCAAATCCACTGTTGAGTTTGAGCAAAATTAGATGAAATTTGTACTCTTCGCCAAAACCTATGGAGTGGAACATAACTCAATCCTCAGTTTGCTCCTTTCCACCAAATTTGTAATATTTTCTTACAAAGTGTTATAAAACATTTTGCATATGTACTTGTTCCTTTTAGAGTTAATTAAGGCCATGTTGTTGATAAAATGGTTGTAGGATCTTTGAGGAGTAAAAATAGGGGGGAAATGTATCTGCTACTAGTGGTCATAGTAGCCTAGATAGTTTAATACAGAGAGGTGAGGGTTAACTGCTACATCTGCTCGTGAGAAATTGCCAAAAAAGATGTCCCTTGTGGAAATTGCAGCCTTCTGCTTAAACTATACTGTCAGAAGCATTTCCTCTGAATATCAAAAAAAGTAAATATTGCCAAAGATGTAGGATTTTAGATATGAGTTGTATACTATTGCCAGAACTATGTCTGTTCACTGTGTTCTGGAAAATATAGGTTCTTTGTCCTATTTCCTATTTAAGTAAGAATTCATGTCTTGTTGATATCATTGTTGAATGTGATGCCAGAGACAGAAGAGCTCACTAAAGTAATATCTTTATATACTGAATCTTTTTTGAGATGATAATCCAGAGATATTGGTGTGTTTATTTTAGAATGTCTTAGAATAAGATATGGTAAAAGAGAAGTTTGGTTGCATAGGGAGAATGCAAAATAGGATAGGACAGGCCAGGCCTTGGAAGGGATCTTTCTGTATGAAAAGGTGCAGATGCATTTAGTTATCCTTGCTGAAAAGCTCTCCTTACAATTGGTCATATTTTTCAAGTTAGCAATACAAAATTGGTTTTTAGAAAACTAGTAAGCAAAATGTTCACTATCTTCAAGTGCCTACTGCTATTTACTTGTTTCTGTAACCTGTAATTTCTACATCAAATTGCACTTAAGTCAATGAACAGGGTAAAGAAGTTTATGGAGAGATATTGTGAAGAAAGCCTAAATCAATAAAATAGTTTTCAAAGTTCTCCAGGACAAGTTTTAAAATCCTAAAAGCCAACTGCAGAGTATGGAATGTGTCAAAATTACACAATTTAAACTGAAGTGAACAGTTTGTGCATAGCTTTCAGGAGAGGTGATTTAGGGTTATCTAGCAAACTTGCAAAGGTTTTCATTTTTGAGGAAAAGTTAATTGTATATAGCATGTTGTAGCATGATGCTCAAAAGTAAAGTTCAGTGAGATTCAGCTTTACTAAGTATGCCAATTTCAAGGAACTCAGTATTAGAATTCCTACTTTTAGTATATGGAAAAGTTATATTTCATATAATTAAGCACTCCATACAATAGCCAAATCTGTGTAAGATTTTAAAAGATACCTCACCTCACAGACCTGTTCATTTTGAAGTATATGAAAAGGGCTGTAGTCAGTGGTGCTGGCACCTTAGATGAAATAATTATTTTGGAAGAAAATATTTTAGCTCAGGGTTGAACTGTAGGGTCCTTGGTGCTTCTGAGCCTGGTTGTTTTCTTGCAGATGTTTTTCATTACCAAACCAGGTAACATCAACAGTGGTAGAAGAGCGGTTTGCTGCTGATGAAAATCTGTAGAGCTACAAGTATCCTTATATTCATTTTTTCTTTCCAAATTGTGTTTTGACATGGGAGAAAAAATAAAAAAGCACTAGATAGGAATCTCATATCAATGACTAATTTCAGGAATATTTTTTTTCTGCCAAAGGATAGCTTAGACATGCAGGTGATTTTTTACAGTTTATTCCAATGGAGATTAAAATATAGGTTGGTCAATGGAATGGGGAAAAAATCCTATCTACAATCAAACTGATTTATTTGCATTTTTAAGAGGCTTTGCAAGTGTTTAAACAAAAATATTCCACTGTGATATTTAATGCACACTGAAATATATTCTGCTTTTTGAGCATTAATATGCAAGCCTGCTGAAGCCACATTCTAATATTTAAGCAGCAGAACAATGAATAAAGTTGAATTTTGCATGAAATACAAAAACACGTTAGTTTTTAGGACTTCTCATCCCTTCACTGGGAACAACAGTGCAATCATAGCAATGTGTGTTGATAAACATTTAATCACTGGCTCTGCTAGCTCCATTACTACTGCCACACCATACCACTAGTTGCTGAACAGCACATCAGGTGTTCTGGTTCAAATCATTTTTATAACATCCAGAAAATGTAACAATTGGCTCTGCAGCTGGAACATGCAGACTCCAGCACACTGCCGAATCTTAAGCACGTCTGTTCCAATAATTGTTTGTAGAAACCACCTCTCAATTGATGGAATTGTAGTCACAAAACATCTGGAGTTGAGCAAGGGAGGTATATAAGATGGGACTTTAACTTACATTGGCAATATTTTTTTCTGTTTGTTTATTAATTTGCAGCATACAGTATAAACTTCACATATAATAGATCTACTAGCAATGTCACCCCAAGTCTTCTTGGTCAAATGATTATAAAATATTCGGTCCATACAGCACATTGATTACATTGCTTTCCAAAATAAGCAAAATATGCATACACATACCAACAAATCATGTTAATTCATCACAGACATACACACACACCATAGATACGTAGGTGAACTGTACTTTTATTAGGATTGACCAAAATCGCACAACTGTCTATGCAGAACTGATGATCTGATCTTCTGAGATCATACAAAAGGAATATGGGAGGGAAAGCCAAAATTATTCAGGTATTGTAGCCACGTGGTCTGATTTTAGAGTCAGCCTTGTAACTTTTATATCAGTTACTAATTGGTCTTGCAGTGGGGCCAGTTTACATCCTAGCATTGCAACTGTGATTAAAATATCCTATAAATTTTATTATATAAATTACAGATTCTGAAAACAAAAAGGTCAGTTGTACATCAAAATTCTTTCTTACCATGGGTGAAATCTTTAGGTTTATGCCTAGCCAAGAGCAGAAGTAAGGAGAAATGACAGCAACACTACTATCTCTTGACAGTTTAAGTTTACTAGCTTAATTACATTAGGATGTAATAGATTAGTAATTTATTCTATTCTTAGTTATTTTTTAGGAAAGTTGTATTTGTTATCCAAAATATATTTCTTAAAGTATCCTTAGTTTATAGTAATATAATCACAATACTCTGCTCAGTGGGGAAATATTCAGTGAGCTATATTCAGATAGCAGCTGTTTATACATGTGGTTGATACTTTTTTTTCAGGTGAGAGGCTGTACCTTTAGAATTGTATAAGAAAGGGGTTGGCGTTCTGTTTATTTTTCCAACTAATGTTTGGGGCCCTAATCAGCAGTGCACACATTGAGTGTCAAATTGTTGATAAAACTAAACATTCAGCAGTTAAATTTAGCAGCTTTTTATATTGTGATAAGTAAAATAAAATATATTTGGGTGTTGGGATTGGGCAGAATTCATTCTTGGCATTCAAAGGAGTTTGAAAGGGCAAAGAGACTTTGAGTTATGAGTTAAGGAAATCAGAACTTCATATTTTGAATTTGCCATGAAGTAGACTAAGTAAGTAAGACAAGCTTCTCCTGCTTTGTTTTACTTACAAATCTATATTTGTAGTCTGTTTAGATACTACTATATACTATTTAAATATTTGTTGCAGCTACAGTATGTTTATTTGACGAAATGCTGATTGAGTTCAGGTTGCAGAGACTGGACAATCATCTTTTTAGGATGCTTTAATTAGGATACATTTAGCAAAGTTTGGAGTTGATGTCCTAAATCACCATTAGTATTTAAGAAGTGCCTTGAACATTTAAAAAGTGTAATAATTAAATATACCATTATCGTTACCATTATCATCACTATCATCTATTAAAATTGGTATACTTTATAGAAGCTGACTATTCAGTTATCTGTAGCTCGTGTACTTTTTACTCCTTCTTTCCTTCATTTTTAATTAGGGAAGGCATTCTTGAAAAAAGCCATTTAGTTCTATTGCTTTTAGATATAATTAGCCCATGGTGTCTCTGAATTCCGCCACCTAGACCAATAATGGCATATCAATTATGGGAGGTGTTTTGAAATGAAAAAGAAGTTGTAACTGGCTGTAACTTGCTATTCAATTATTTCATAGCCAGTAATGTATAACTTGAATCCCTACAGAACCAATTAGCAAAGTTTGCAGAAATTGCAGAGCCACTTATGAAGGGGTTAGTAGCAGGTATAAAAGTAACACTTTCTTAATTCTCTGTGTAAAAGCTGCAATCACAGTTGTCGTTATTAGCAACCAGTTACAGAATGTCAGCTCTCTTATTCGATCGAGAAAAGTTCCTTTTTCTATTTCAATTCCATTTTTAAGTATCAAGCATTTTTAGTTGTTTGTATTTAATATATTTGTACATGATCTTGGAACCCCTTCCGTGGTTATATAAATAGAGTCTTGCTTCTTTATTTTTGTGGCAGGATCAACTTTTGGATGTTTCCCTGTCTACACAAAAGCATTAACTTCTAGTCCTCATTCAGAGTGTTATAGTGTTCTCTGAATTGTTGAGGGACAGGGAGAATCTTTGTTGTCAGGCCTGTGATAGCCTCTGATTTTAAGGTTCTATTCAGAGTCATTGTTAACATGAGACCATTACTAGCTTCATATGTTAGGTGGTATTATGAGTGAAGCCATTTTCCTAAGTGATCTTGTAGATTACTGAATTACTACTATTGTCTACTGAATGTCTTCTTCCTCTTTTAATCTCAGTTTGCAATCTAAGAAGGTGTTGTGTGTGAATGGAGGGTATTTTTATGGATTACTTCAGAGATGAACAATTTTTTGGCCCATCATTATGGACAGCATGCATCCTGTTTTGTGGCTTCAAGAGCTTCTCAAGTGGTTTTTTTTGTTTTTTTTGTCTTTTTGTTTTGCTTTTTTAAGATCAGTTTATTTAAATTGTTTATATGGCTGCCCATATAACAACATTTTTAAAAAAGTATTAAACAGGAAGAATCAAACAAAATCTAACAATTAGAAAAACAGAAGGGGAAGATTTCAGTTGCTGAAATAAAACATTAAAAAAATCAGTGCGATAAGAATGCAAACATAGTACCTACCCTTAACTTACACAGAATGATAAACTTGCTGTAGCAGTGAGGAACAGTAGGAGAGAGCTTCAATGTTTGGTCAAGGATATAATCAACAATGCTGACATCAGACCTAGCTTGCACAAGTTAATTCCTTTTTTTATCCTCCATGCTGGTTCCTGAGAAAAGCTGGATGTCATTGGCAATTTTAGTTATGTACAATCTATCTGAAAGAGATGACAGCTCTTTGATATATATGCTTTATTTGCTCTAGGTTACTTGCTCCAGACTGAAAATTTATAATAAAGGATGATAAATACTTTGAACTTGGTCCTGCAAGCTAGTTAGGTGTGGAAATTATTGCCAGCATATTTTTTATTTTTAGTCCCTGTTCTCCAAAGTAGCAGAGTCTAATGTAGCCTTTTACTAGTGTAGGGATTATATTATAGGAATATTAATGTAGATCTCAAACTAGCGCAGAATTCAGCATGCCTGAAAAAGAAAGAGTACTTGGTTTCAATTGTCCTTCAGTACTGTGTTATGACTCTAGAATTTATCTGAGCTGCTTGCATTTATCTCATGACCTATGAAGGATTATATTGCAGCAGTGGAAATCTGTCCAGAGAAAGAGCAATATCTGTTTCCATTTCAGCCTATCCAAAGTTTTATAATTTATGTAGTTAAACTTATGAATACAAATACACTCTGACATCTGTTGTAGCTGGAAAAAGCTGCTCCTGAATTCTGATTTCATGTTGTTGTTTCTTTTTGTAACACCTTCCATTGTAAACCTTCAACGGAAAAGTCATGTTAATCCATTGGAGCCAAAACAACATAGTTTTTTTCTTTTTCTAGTTCATTTATTTATCTATTAATACTATAAGATACAAAAATGCAAAAGAAAATAGTAGGAAAGATGGGAGGGAAAAGGGAAGAGAAAAGTGTAGGAGAAGGGGGAAAAAGAAAGAAATGGCATTGACTTCTTGAATAAGATAACAACATCGAATCTCAACTTTTTACTTTTACATAATAGTATAAACTAGCCATTTCTATAAAAACAAACCCATCTAATCGGTAAACCCAAAATCAAAGTTTCATTTTTTTCCACCTCAAGTACAAAGTCCAAAGTGGCTTCCAAGCAGAAACAAAAGTAGTTGTGTTTTTGTCTTTAATCAAAGCAGTGAATTTAGCCATCTCTGCTAACTCCACCAACTTCTGCAGCCATTCATCCATTGTGGGAATCAAAGTGTCCTTCCATTTTTGTGCATAAAGTAATCTTGCTGTGGTCAACATATATAACATTAAAATTCCATTTCTTTTCCAAGTCTTTTTCCATTAAGCCCCAAAGAAAAGTTTCTACTTTTATCTTTATATTCACTTTGAGAATCTTCTGTATTAAGATGTGAATTCTACTCCAATATTTCTTTGCTTTGTCACATGTCATCAGTGATAAACGGTCCCTTCTTTACTTTTACATTTCCAACATTCATTTGAATTTCCTTTATACATTCTTGACAACTTATCTGGTGTTAAATAGCAATGATACATCTTATAAAAAAATTCTTTTAAACTATAATTTAATGTAAATGTTAAACCTTTAATTTAACACATTCTCCTATTGTTCAAGCATGACATTATATCCAAAGTTCCTTGCCCACTGAATCATGCAGTGCTTTACATATTCATTCTCCAAATTCAAATTCAATAACAATTTATAAACTTTAGCAATAATATGTTCATGACTACCACACAATAGGATTTCCAATTAGTTTTTCACAAAATCAAACCCATAACTCTTTTTGTCTGGTTTAAATCTTTCTTTCAATTGTAAATATGTAAACCAATGGCAGACACGTCCTTCTGATTCTAACTTCTCCTTAGACCTAAGAATAGGATCACCAAAGTTAAAAGATTTTATTTGACCATATGTCCACCAGTCTGGCTTCGCCACCATTCCCCCCCCCTAAAAAAAGCTTCCTGGGGGGGGGGGTACCCAAAGAGGCATCCTTGTAGAAAAACTTATTTTATATTTAGTCCAAACTCTTAGAATGGCACGTCTAACAAAATGGTATGACAAGGTTAAAGTAAATGTTGATTTTAACATCATTTACTTTAACCTTGTCATACCATAAATCAGGGCTTTTCAACCTTTTCACAGATTGTTCTATTTTTAGGACATATTCGAGTACCACGAGTGCTAAGCAAGGTGTTAAAAACTTGATGACTAAAAAAAGGGCGTGAGAGGTTGGTTTTTACTGATTAGATTCATCTATTGCAGACATGTCAAACTTGCGACATCACGTGACGTCACGCAATGTATCGGCACTGTTTTATCATTGCCGGCAATGGGGTGGGCACGGCTTCTGTGTGACGCGTCCGGCCCGTGGGCCGGCAGTTTGACACCCCTGATCTATTGTTATAGAAATGGCTAGTTTATACTATTATGGAAAATTAAAAAGTTGAGGTTCAATGTTAATCCTTCATTCTACTGCAACAGAGGGAGTTGGAAGTCAATGACTTTTCTTCTCCCCTTCTCCCCTCACTTTCCCCCTCTTTTTCCTCCCCACTGTGTCCTACTATTTTCTTTTGTATTTTTGTATTTTATTCTATAATTTAATAAAATGTTACAAACCTTAAAAAAGAGGAAAAAAGTATCGGTTATAATTTCTTCAGTGGCGGTTCCTTTGCTGAATCATTTTCCCTTTGCACTGACAAAAGTATGATGAATTTATCCATATTTATTAATATGCACCATTACCTTGGTGGTCAGCTGTCTGGTCAGCCCTTCTTCCTTTCTCCTTCTCCTCTCTCTTTTTCCTCCCTGCCTGCTGGGCTCTCCTTCCACAGCTTCTTCTCCATCCCCTTCTCTTTCCCCCACATTGTCTGTTTTATTCCTCTCCCTTTCCCACCAAAACCTCCTCCTTTTATATACTCTCCTCTCTCCTGCCTTCCTCCTTTTCTCTTCAGTGCACCTCCAGCTATGTGCTGCTTCCGGAGCTGGAGCCCAGCACTGATCCTGGGGCTTCTGCTGAGCCCCAAAAGCCCTGCAGAAGCACCGATCAGTATGTAGCCATGCGTGCTGATCCTTGGGCTTCTAATGAGCCCCGACAGCCCTGCAGCTCCAGCTGTCTCTCCCTCAGGCTTATGTGGCACTGCCGCCACTTCAGCTCATTCCCCTCCCCCGCTACACTTTTCTAGGATGGTTGTGTACCAACTGCCAGGTGACAAAGTACCACCAGTTGAAAAGCCCTGCCATAGATAACTGTGCCATCCAAATCTTAATTCATGACCCTTTAAATCAGGGCTTTTCAACCTGTGGTACGCGTACCACTTGTGGTACATTAACAAGTGGCAGGTGGTACGCAGCCCTGCCTAGCCAAGTGTAGTGGGGGAGGGAAAGAGCCAGCGCAGGCAAGGACTTACAGTGAGAGAGTCCTCTGGAATTGCAAAGTGGCTGAGGAGAGGTAAAGGGCCCAGGCTCAGTTCTGGCTCACCCTCCCCCATGAGAAAGAGGGAGGAGATGGAGAGTGGAAGGATTCTTATGTGCTTTTGTGACTTTGAAGTTCTGGGATTTGTGCAATGTGGGCTTTGTGTTCTTAAGGAGTGTTTGGCAATTTCTATTTGGCTGATGGCTGATATTAGCTTCTATTGCTCTGCTATTGTTAGCTGTAAGTTTTGCTGCAAGGGATTTTGAAGTATTTTTCTCCTGAATGGATTTTTCCTGTAGATTCCTTTACTTATGAATGGAGCCATTTGGGGAGGCTGCCTTAGCCTGCAGCCAATACTTACTACATTTTTTTTCTTCCTTAAGTGCCGGCTGCCGGCTCCTTACTTTCCTTTCTAGCCAGTAGCTAATTCTTAAAGGGGAATGTGCCTTTTTAAGCTAGTTCACTCAGCAGTTTGTCTTTTCTGTTTCTGGAGGCTTTTCCTTGTTTGATGAATATATGGAAGAGAGAAAATATGGGTTTTTTTTTTTCAAATTCTTCCTTCAGAAGGAGGTGGGCATGAGAAAGAGGGAGGCAGGGAAGGAGGGAGGGAGGGAAGTCCTGCCTTAGCACTTGGCCACCAGCAGCCCTGCCATTGACTTTACTTGTCAAAAGGTTGCAAAAGGGGATCACATGACCCTGGGACACTGTGACCATCATAAATATATATCAGTTGCCAAGCATCCAAATATAAATCACATGACCCTGGGCATGCTGCAATGGTCATAAGTGTGAAAATGGTCATAAGTCATTTCAGTGCAATTGCAACTTTGAACAATGTTTTTTTTGGTCATCAAGTTTTTGACACCTTGCTAGGTGGTACTCGAATATCGCCATATCCTAAAAGTGGTACAATCGGTGAAAAGGTTGAAAAGCCCTGCTCTAAATCATGACCCTCTTATTTTGGAAGTTCACCCACTCTTAGCCAGACCAAATAGCAAGCATCAAAATACAGTTTCAAATCTGGTAAACCCAAACCTCCTTTTGTGTCATTTTAAACTGATCCATTTATTATAGCACATGTTTCAGAAGATTACACTTTGAAGAACCTATTTTTTAAGGCTGTACCAAGAAACATATCACTCTGACCATAAAAAAAATGATATCAAGAAATTAAGACCTTCAAATTGGCAGAGTCTTTCTCAGATTTTCTATAGCCTCCAGGCCTATAACAATAATTTAGTATTGAGGGATATCATTGTTTCCATGACTCAAATTTTCAGAATGTCCTTGAAAAGAAAAATAAAAGGAGAAAATTGTACAAGTAGGAGAATTAATTATTCTCCACAATTATTTGCCAAACATTGGCTTGGAAAAGAGATAAATATTTTTAGATGTTGCACATACTGTATCTGTGCCATAAAATTCATTATAGGGATATTAATGGTAGATTTCCTTCAGTTGCCTTCCCATTTTGCTACAACCCATTCAGTCTTCAGAGATTCTTAATCTTTGAAATTCAAGATTTTATGTGTACAGATAATGAAGCAAATAAGAACACATATATATCTTCAGTCTCAGCTTGCCAATATATGTAGAACTTTTATGTAGAAGAATTTGATGGAACTTTCCATTGATTACTACACTGTTGATATGAGTTGCGGTTTTAGAACTTTGAACAATTGGCAAAATGTAGATATTAAACAGGTTACCGGCTTTCTAGTAATTCATTTTCCACCTATCCATTCTGTGAATTAAAATTGTTTAATAAATGAATCAAATAGTGCCTTTTACGTGGAATAGATAAAGCTTTTATGACAACCTATTTCCTTTCCCTATTCACACTCATATTTCTGGCCTGAGATATTTTTAAAATAAGAGTCTTCACATTCGGTGGTAGCAAGATGCCATTATCGTGTGGAATCTTTTGTGTGATGTGATACTTTGCTCCCTCCTTTCATTTCAGGTAAATGTTACTCAACTGGTTTTCAGAGCCTTTAAAAAAAATCTGCATGGTAGAAATATTAAAACTACAGGCTGGGAATACTTTCTTTTTCTCTTTGACAGATATTTCTATTGTCAAAATTATTTTTTTGTGAAACTTGAGATGGGACTAGGGATTATGTATCCAAAAATAAAATAAACAGGGAAAAATCAGATTTAAATGCCCAACAATATTTTTATTATTAAAAAATATAAATACAATAAATTTTTATAAGCAATGGTTTTATTGAAAAAATCCTGACATAATTCTGATACCTGAATACCCAGCATTTAAAACAAATCCACCTTTACTCCCCATACTGAAGAATCTGTCCACAAATAGAACCCCAAATCATTTATGCTTCCAAGGTACAGCAGAGTATTGGTATCACAGGGACTACCAAAATGAAACTGGAAACTGTCAAACACCAATTTCTACAAATCATTCAGTCAGTTCTATTAGAGTTTGTATTATTAAGGCTTCCAAAGTGTGAGAAAGTGACAAGTGGAGGGACCCTTCACCAGTCCTTCCACAAATGCAGAAGAGAGGCATGACCTTTTGATTTCCCTTGCATTTTTATGAAAATGCAAAATCAGCTGAGACGTTTCCTTTTTTGCAGGTATATGGACTAAACTATTCTGTATGTTTATGTTCCCAAGAAACTTTAACTTATTTCTTTCTTCTGTTGACACACATTGACTCATGCCATAGCTAGCTTCGCATACAGGAAAGAGTACAGAAAAGCTGTTATAGTTTGGCATTTCTCAAGTATTGTCTTTCCTGTTTTGACTTGATATTATAAAATTAACTTTGAGCCACTCAGTGGCCTCCAGACAGACTTTTGTAATCTGTTTTATAATCAATTATAATCTGTCACTTGACATGTGTATCACAAAATCATATGGTATTAGATGTGAACTGTTTTGTGTTTCTAATGTTTGAAATCTGCCGTTACAGATGAAGTAACATATTCCAATAAAGCAACATCAAAAGTGATATTTTCCCCAAAAAAGGTGAACCAAAAAAAGACAAGTATGCCCCATTTAAATTAGTGAATTAATGCATAATATTTACATTTATAACATACTGAATTATTAACTTTGAAATCACTCAAAAGTTTAGATAAGCAACTGAACAAGAATTAGTAGGAATAGGGAAGAATTAGCTTTCTGTGCCTCTCTCTCTCTCACACAAAACAATAACTAAAGGATAAGAAGTTCCCAAATAAGTGGAACTTGTCTTTTAGAAAATTAAGAGTTACAGCAACTAACATCCTCAACATATATAAAGATGATTTACATTCACTCTTGTTTGTGTTTTGAATGTATTAAAGTTAATTGACTTGAAGGCAAGGCTTGTTGAATCCAACACTGTAATGAATCTACTAGATTCAACTTTCCAACCAACTAATCTTAAAAGCAATATCAGTTAACATTCCACTAATTTACTGTTTTTTTGTGGGGGGAGGATAATCCTTCGGTATTATTTTTGTTTTGTTTTTTCTTTTCCGATTGCTTCTTTTTTATTTTTAATTAAACCACAGAGTGAATTTAATCAGCAAATCCAAAAGTAAATCTCATTGCAACAAAGAAATAATTACTGGGAATACTGTCTGATTCAGTTTCCAAAGATAAATGGCCTACATATAGTACTGTAGTACCCCATCCTGTATCTGACATAAGAACACTTCATGTTGAAAGTGTACAATACCCCTTTTCTCTTCCCTTTACTCTCTTGGCATGTTTCCTGCACTTGAAATATTTTATGCATATCAAATCACTTTCCTGTTTGATCAGGGAATGGAAATGCAATGTGTGAGAACTGAATGAAATTGTGAGCAGGCCTTGATAACAATATTTTAACAGAGTCAATATGGCAGGATAGACAATGATAAAATATGGAAGAGATTCAGGAATAGTTTTCTTAAGTATTACCAGACTTGTGGAAAAGCAAATACGTACAGAATTAATATGAAGAACATTAATATGAATATTTCATGCTGTGGATGAAAAAGATTACAGATTCAATTTCCATCAGTTGGAAGTACTCCATTTACAACCAGCATTCTGGAATCTGGCAGCTTTTAAATATAATAAATAAAAACTAATCAATAATATAGCATCAGAGGCTACATTCCAATAACTACCTGGGTCTGAAACAAAAAAAAATACATTTCATCTCATTCAAATTGATTAAATATAATTATTATGTGACACCTCATATATTCAATTATTCCCTTACCCATCAAATTAAAATTGATACTTTGGAATCTACTACTGGGGATATTCTGATATCTCCAAATTTCCAGAGATCACATATACCCCTAAGAATACAATTAGTGCATCCATGAACAAAATTGATAACAGATTTGATCAAAATTGCCTGCCTTGATGTAAGATAATTTTTCATGTTGAACTGTGCTGGTAAGTATGGAAATAAACAGAGCCAAACTTCCAGTATGTAAATTATATGATAAAGCTGGCAAGTTGTATCTTTAAATCCCATAATATAGCAGGAGCTTAAATCTTTCCCCCTGACATCTGCTTTCCCCACATTTGTTCTATAAATAGATTTTTACCTGTGTGCATAAGGTAAATATACAACAGTACATTAAGATGGAGAAGAAGCCAACTCATCTTGTTTCCTTTTGACTGTGATGGACAATATGCAATTCTCCAGATACCCTTCCAACATTTATATGTGCTACTATACTAGTTATAAGATGTGAATACAACTTATTCTCATCTGAAGACTTCTTTTTTCTATCTCCACCCAACAAGACAATTTAAAGTTCTTAAAGTTGCACCTCATTAGGTCCAAGTGCTGAAACTAACTCCTGATGTTATAGCATTTAACAATTGTTTCTTCCACCTAAGCAATCAACTCAGAACTCTCCATTTTTGGATGGAATCCAGAATGAAATGGTTAATGAAGCCACCAGGCTTAATTCTTACAGTACATAAAAGATGCTGGGCAGTGCGATATAAGAATTATACATGGTAGCTATTCAGCATCCAGAGAAAGAATATTGGGGGGGGGGAAGAAGATTTGACTTGACATCTGGACCAATACTGATATTGGGACTGTCAGACTCATTTAGGTGCATTGAATCCCACTGACCTATTTGTAGGGACCTATTTAATCTATGGAAAACATCATTCAATCTATCACATTGGAATATGTTGGGACATAA
Organism: Azemiops feae; assembly: GCA_023970755.1. Classification (NCBI taxonomy): domain Eukaryota; kingdom Metazoa; phylum Chordata; class Lepidosauria; order Squamata; family Viperidae; genus Azemiops; species Azemiops feae. Next base: position 1,538,978 of record JALGBA010000227.1, on the reverse strand, counting down.
TATTGATGTAGGAAAGAAGGGCTAGATCAATATTAGAAGAAATTTGTTGAGGGCTCCCACTGATCTTCCATAACTCTAGTTTAGTTAGGCATCTGTTTAGCTCAAAGTAGAGCTAGAGCCATCTAATACCCTACAATTTGTGAGATGACACCCTACAGGCTCTAGGGTTTCTTTGATTTCCTGTTGCAAGATTGGAGGAAGTGCTCCAATATGCATTTTTTTTCTTAGCTCAACCAACCATAACACAAGTTTATTATAAAGGACTAAATGGAAAGAAAGATCACTAATATGTATGTATGTATGATGTATGTATGTATACATGTATACATATATATACATATCACAATTCTATAAACAGTTGTCTAAAATTCTACTTTATTTGATTTTGCTGACAGGATATTAATTTGTCAGAGCATTCTGAATTATCAGTAATATTTTAAAGAAAGTCCTAAATGTAAATATACCCTATGGTGCTTCATTATTGCTTCAGCAGACTAATAAACAGAGGTTACCCCTCTGGATAATGCTTAGTATCATCCATCCCAGATGGAGCCCTACATGAAAGGGGAGATGCCAGATGTTCGTGCTGGTTGAAAAAAAATGAAGGAACAAGAGACATTATTGCTTCTGGGCAATGGATAATTCAGAAAGCCAAAGAATTCTCCACAGAAGTCCACATGTGCTTAATTATTTATATCAATGCCTTCAATAGTGTTGACCATGTCAAGTTATGACTTTTCCTTTGGAAAATGGGAAGCCCATTGTTCTCTTGGCAAACCTATAGACAGATTAGGAAAGTACAGTCCACATGGAACACAACACAACAGACTGGTTCCAGGTTAGTAGAAGAATGAGATGAAACTATATACTCTCTTCTTATTTATTCAATCTCTTCACTGAATATACATTGAGGGAATATGGACTGAAAGAATATGAACATGATTTTGTAACTGAAGGAAAAAATATAGCGTGTTATGCTGATAATATAAAATGATAGCTGAAATAATATGCAAGCTCTAATAATGAAAGTGAAAGAGCACAGTGAAAAAATGGAACTAAGATTAAATATAAAGAAGCTCAAACTAATGACAACATTAGAACCAATGTCAGAACTGACACTGGAAGTGGTAGATCACTTCTGGATCACTCCTTTTAGAAACAACTATCAACATGTAAAGGAACCAGCATTCAAACATATTGCACAGACTAGCAGTTGGTAGGGTAGCAATCAACCTTGTAAAAATATTCAGGTGCTATGATATGTTGATATCTACAAAAATTAGAATCTTATATGCAATCATTTTCTCTCTGAAACTTTTGAACTTTGGTATTGGAGAAGTTTCTGAAAGTAACACTGATAGTGAAAAAAGAAAGAGAAGATAGAGAAAAAAGAAAGAAAGAGAAAGAAAAGGAAAGAAAGAAAGAAAGAAAGAAAGAAAGAAAGAAAGAAAGAAAGAAAGAAAGAAAGAAAGAAAGAAAGAAAGAAAGAAAGAAAGAAAGAAAGAAAAAGAAAGGAGTATAAAATATAGAATATAGAATAAATAAAACCAGAGTTTTCAATTGAGGTACAAATAACCACTCTCAAAGTATCACATTTTGTATACATTATACAGAAATCTAGCTCTCTTGAAAAGCCTATAATACTGATGGAAGAAAATATTTGTAGTTCAGGATTGAACTGTGGGGTCACTGGTGCTCTCTGAGTTTGGTGGTTTTCTTACAGACATTTTATTACCAAACTAAGTAACATTATCAGTGCTGATGACATTACCTAGTTTGTTAATGAAATGTCTGCAAGAAAACAACCAAGCTCAGTGAGCACCAAGGATTCCACTAGGTCTATAATACTAGAAAAAAGGCAGAAAGAAACAGAAGTCAACCAACCATGAAGTGGATGGATTTGATTACAGCAGTATAGTATTAGGAGATCTAAAAGGCCAGGTTAGAGACATTTCATCCTGGAGGTCTATTAATGAGATCACTAAGAGTTGTCACTAACTTGATGAAACATAATCATTCAATCACCCCTCTGGAAGCAGTTGTTTGCTGAACAAACTTACAACAGAAACAATGGCTGCTTTTTGACCTTTACACATTCAAATATATCATTTAACGAAAGTCTGTGTGAGTATTGTGAATTACTTACTTAATATGTAATTTGTATGGATATCTTGCTGCTCAGAAACAAACATCCAGAGATATTTACAAGAGGCCAGAATGCAAAATTAACTATCAGACTATAAATTAGAATTAGTGGTTAAAATAATTCCCCAATAAATAGCAAATACTGTCTTACTGTGAATTTTGGCATTTTTCTTACAGCTCAATATTTCTTTGTTTATGTAAGTGGAAAATATGATTTACAAACTATTTTATCCCAAAGTATGAATATCTAAATACATTTATCTATAAAAATATAATTTTTCAAGCAGAAAGAGGATCCCCAAATTGATAAAGTAAAATTCCCACAGGAAAACGGCATTCCAATTTTCATATCAAATAGGGAGACCAAGTTGATTCATTTCAAAATGTGGATTGAACAAAATCTCCACACACAACTAGACCCAGATTCTATGTATGCTCACATGCATTCTGTGGCAGGAACATACATGTATTTGTATTGTCTATTCAAATTCTACTTTTGTATGGATAAGAAGTTGGGGGAAAAGACCAACACAAGTTTTTATGATTATCCCTTTCCACACTTTCATTTGTACCTTAGTAACTTAAGGCAACCTAAATTTAGCTGGTTTAAAATCTTCCACATGGCCAGATTTTAGGGAAAATAAAAATTTCATTTAGTATATGGTTTAACATGATCATAAACCATTTAGATTCTTACCTACTGCATCTCCCCCCAGTAATTATTAAAGTTGAACCAGCACCAGGACACTATAGATGCCAAAGGCTGTTTCTATCGCAAACAATATCAGGCAGAAAACTTCTGTTTTACAGATGCAGTGGTTTCCTGTGAAGGGAATCATCCTTCCTGAGGTCATTTTAGACAGAAAGATGAAATCATAGCTTTATTTGTACAGGTGGATCTATATCTGCATCTTCATGCTTTAAAATCTATCACTATAATTTTGGGGGGGGGGGAAGGCTGCTGGTACTATAGGTCACTGTTTCTAACCTTGGCACTTTCCAACCTTGGTGTATAGACTTCAATTCCTAGAACTGTCATCTATGGATATCTGTGGATTTGGAAACTACCATTTGGGAAACAATGCTATAACTTCATGGAGCATCTGGGTATTGACCAGCCTTGGCTAAGAGTATTGATTTTCCTTTTTTTTCTCTTGTAGTCTTCATGGAGTATATGATGGTCCTATTCTGTATACTGTAAGCCAACAGGAGCAGTTGAGGGAAGTTAAAGCTTATTTTTTTTCTACTAGTATAATGGATGCATATAGCAAATGTAATTTTGAAAGAATCCCTTGAGCAGAGGAAGGAGGTCACATGGCTCAAATAGAATATTTTTATTCTTCAGTTCTTAAAGATTCCAACAATTTTAATATATATGAATGCATTTTAATACTTCTAATTGGGTATTATATGCTTTGGTGCTTAAAGATTCCAACAATTACTTTACAATACAGTTTTAAAGACCGCAAATTAATCTATTATAAAAATGCAACAAATTTCAAAGGAGCAGCAATGTATACATCAGTGACTGTGAAGGAATACTTTGAGGGAGCAGGAAGCTGTTTCAGCTGTACATGATTTAGGTTAAGTACTAGAAATTTAGGACTAGTCATTATCTCTCAGCCTAACTGTCCTCAGAAAGATGTTGTGAAGATAAAATGGGGAGAGTAGATGTCTATTCATGTCTGATCCTAGAAGGAATGTTTCATATTTTAATTCTGAAAAATAAAAGATAGACTTTGAAGATGGGATGATCTCCCAAGGGCATCTGCAGAGAGAGAGAGTCAAAAAAGTCAAGATGGTGATACATGCAGAAAAGAAGCAGGGCTTTGGGTGTATAGTTGCAGCCACCATTTTGATGTATTTGATTATCTTTTAGCTCCCCTCTGCATTTCTTCCTTCCATTCTTTCCTGCCAATTCCAAAAGAAATTCATACAGTTCCATTTCTGTTTGTTGTCCATTAGTTTGCAACCTCCATTCATAAATATGATAAATTGAGCACAATAATAATTATTAATAACAGTATGGATGACTTTGGGGTTTCTACTCTCAAACTATTCTAGACTCTCTGGGCTTTATTAGCACAAAATTTTCCATTCAGATTTAACAATGATTGACAGTTACTAGAGCCCCAGCCAGCCCTCCAAACTGGAAATGCCTGGTCTTCCTTCCTCAAAATTAAGATAAAGATATAAAATAATGGCACATGCTTTAAAAGGAAGTTGGTTTGAAAGAAGTTCCTACCGCAATGAATGGAACTCAGAGAAACACTTGCCCTATGTTTTTCCCAGGAGTATAACACATATGGGCATAGGCAACTTCCCTCATTCACAAGAGCAACCTAGTGAGTAGAGCAGTTTGTGGAAAACTGATTTGGCTTGAAGTTGCCCAATAGCCAAAACCACACCACACAATCAAAGTTACTGAATTAACTCACATTTATGCTTCCAGAATTGAACCATTGGAGGTCTTCTAGTCCATCCCCCTGCTCAAGCAGGAGACCCTATACAATTTGAGACAAGTGGCTGCCCTGTCGCTTCTTAAAAACCTCCAGTGATGAAGCACCCACAACTACTGAAGGCAAGCTGTTCCACTGGTTGTCACTGTTAGGAAGTTTCTCCTTAATTCGAGGTTGCTTCTTTCCTCGATTAGTTTCCATCCATTGTTTCTTGTCTGGCCTTCTCTAGCATGCAAAGTTATAAACATTTGTACCAAGCTTTGTAAGTTCTGCAAATACATCTGCTACATATTTCATTGGCCTGATTGAATATATTTTGTTGACTCACTGTGAATCTCATGATAGAGTCAGGATTTGAACTCCTTTGGCTTCGGATCCACATCAGAAGCATTGCAGTACACCAGTTCTGCAACCAACATGTCTAAACCAAACTGGAGAAAAATCAAGAATCACTGTGGGTAGTGATTGATATGTTAGATTAAGATTACAAAGCCCAGATTCAAATCTATATGAAGAGGAAAAAAAATTCTGGACAATGATAGATATAATGGATAAAGTCCTACTTCGGTACAGAAAGCCTTTGCTTACAGAGTTTATTCTGTAGAGTCACATAGGAAGTACTGATTAGCATTTTGGTGGTGGGTGCCTTACGAGATAGCTATTTGGACTAACTAAGAGTTCGCCTAGGGTTCTGAAATTCCTAGCTTTTCTTCACGGTTATTAAATAGATGACTTTCATCAGATCATTGGAATTTCTTAATTGATTCCATGATGAAGTGAAACTGTCTGAAAACATTCCAAAGAGATGTTAAGCTTAGGTGGAACTTCTATTCAGTACAGTTCATCTACAGAATGTAGGAGATGATCAGGCTGAGCTCAAGGGAGGTGTCAAATGCATCATAAGTCACGAGTGCCTGGGCCCACAAGAAATCTAAGTCCAGCCCCCTTGAATGCCTCTCTTATTTCCCTTGACTGTTAGTTGGTCAGATTCTTGTAGAGAGTTTAAGTTCTTTATATTCATTTGAACTGCCTTGAGTCTCCTGATTTCCCCGGTGCTTGACAAAGGAAACTCTATAATAGAAGTATTTTTTAATGCTTTCCAAAAAGATAGTACCTGGGTTAAGCAGACCATAAACACTGCATGACTGGTACAAAGGCATAGACTGCTTTCACAGTCCTCAGATTGGAAACAAGTTGTAATCACTTTCTCTTCTCCTACTCAATACTGATTTGTATGCATAAGAATAGGGCTTCTAGGATCAGACTAGATGGCTCTTATGTTCAGCAGCATTGGACAAAGATCCAACCCCATTTTCTTCCTGCTATTCTTTAGATTCTAGTTAAATAAAATGACCAAAACTTTAATAGAAAAACATACTGCTGCTCAATAAGCATGGGAAAACACAGAGAGGGTATTTTAAACAAACGTCGTAAGCTGAATTACTTAATTAACTGATTTTCTATGTTTGTATACTTTACTGCACCATAAAATAATCAAAGGAGCTGAGTTTTGCAATACAGTAAGCCAAAATACACACATCCACACCCACACCAAGGTTACCATCACCTCAGCTTATTGTATTGGGTGAATGCATTTGCTAGCCCTTTTTAAGTGACTTGGTTAAAGGTGTTGACTAAACGTTGAAGATGACTGAAAGTTGTTCTCTAGCATATTCTCAATTTCAGCAGTATCCCTGGGAAATACAAACCATGATGATGAAAAATATGACAACATGTGCACCATGCCTCACTATATAAACTCTGCCCTTTTATACTTGTGTTTTGGAATGGGACTCAGAAGGTTTGCACTGTGACATCATGATAGCTTCTGCTCTGAGGTTTGTATTTTCTTTTGCAGAAGGAAGTAAACTTTATGCTGTGAATGATTTCAACCTCGGTGCACATCATTTCAGCCTCAAAATGTGAATAAGCTACTTTGAAGAAGATATTAATGCATCAATAACTGTCAGTTTAGAAACAATTGGAGTAACAGAAATAAAATTTAATACATCCAAAGCCCAGTACACATTTTAGTTTCATTCCCACTTATAACTTGCTAGGTCTGCAAATCAACCAAGAAAAAAAAAATCAGTTATGTAACCTCACAGGTTAAAACAAAAATGCAAACCAAAACACAATCATTCTCTTTGAAATTTTGAATTTTCTTTTCTGAATTTAGTAATGCAGATTGTCAATTTAAAAAAGAATGTGTATTATGGGAAAGTTTGCAATAAAACTCTCTGTGGGTGAAATAATATACCCAAATGTATTCAAGTTACAGGAAATTGCTAGCAAAAGAAGTCTTCCACAAAACTGAAAATAAAACGCAGTTGGAGAAATGTGCAGAAAATAATAAAAAAGGGTCTGCAAGAAGCTAAAATTATGGATTTACAAAAATGAGAAACTTAAAAAATGAGGTCTGATTTTTCAGAAAAAGAAATAATAGGTAAAGTAAAGAAATAGATTTATGTTGCAAAATAGTTCAGCATTACCATATTGATATGTTTAGACCCCTATACTTGTTCGACTGGGTTTTGTTCAGTGGTAAATCAAGGATTAGAGAGCATTGACTGAAATGAGACTCCATTAAAAGTGTTGAGATTTATTTCTGAGTTGTAGTGAGAATGAAAATCTCAAGCTACACATTACTAACCAGATTTCTAGGGCTATTTAGCTCTTGTGCTTTCAAGAAATAATGGCTCATCAGATAAAGTAAGTGATCCATCAGTATTGCTTGCTGAGTGCTTCCAACTTATGTTTTAAAAGGTTGAGGAAGAAAAGAAAATGTCATGGATAAATGTTCTTGTTAGAAAATATTTGAAGTTATATTCATTGTTGAACTCAAGACACAGATATATCATGCAATATATACCATGGAAGAAAGAGAATGCCAGGGTATCAATCAATCAATCAATCAGAATAGAGCTGGAAGGGACCTTGTGTCATGGTTCCGACAGACAGAGACAAATAAAGCAGAACTCCAAGGCTTGCAAGTTCCTCAAAGAACATGTTTATTGATACAAAGTATTGTCTGAATAGACACGTAACAATCCCCAATACAAAGTTAAGAAATGCCACCCCTAAAGCTATGCAAGCTACTATGTTCCCCAATACATCTTCTTGGTGGGCTTTTCACGAAACGCCCAGCCTGCAGTCCCGGGAGCAGCTGATGACCTTGGTTCACACAGGAGAAAATCTGGTTAGTCTAGCGAAGCACCTGGTAAACCCCCCTCCCTCTGTGCTATGTTTCAACCGAAAATGAGTAAGGAAAATGGCTGCAGCCACGCTCATTTTCAAAGTTGACAGTCGGCTTCTCTTCAGAAAGAAAGAGTCTCCTGCAGGGAAGCATCCACAACTTCTGAGGGCAAGCTCTTCCACAGGTTGATTGTTCTCAGCATTAGGAAGTTTCTCCTTAATTCCAGGTTGCTTCTCTCCTTAATTAGTTTCCATCCAGTATTTCTTGTCCTGCCCTCTGGTGCTTTGGAAAATAAGTTGACCCCCTCCTCTTTATGGCAACCTCTCAAATACTGGAATACTGATATCATGTCCCCTCTATCCTTCTTTTCTCTAGACCAGGGCTTTTCAACCTGTGGTACAGTACCACTTGTGGTACATTAATGAGTGGCAGGTGGTACGCAGCCCTGCCTAGCCAAGTGTAGTGGGGGAGGGAAAGAGCCAGCACAGGCAAGGACTTACAGTGAGAGAGTCCTCTGGAACTGCAGAGGCACGGAGGAGGGAGGGAGATGGAGAGTGGAAGGATTCTTATGTGCTTTTGTGACTTTGAAGTTCTGGGATTTGTGCAATGTGGGCTTTGTGTTCTTAAGGAGTGTTTGGCAATTTCTATTTGGCTGATGGCTGGTGTTAGCTTCGATTGCTCTCCTATTGTTAGCTGTAAGTTTTGCTGCAAGGGATTTTGAAGTAGCCAGTAGCTAATTCTTAAAGGGAAATGTGCCTTTTTAAGCTACTTCACTCAGCAGTTTGTCTTTTCTGTTTCTGGAGGCTTTTCCTTGTTTGATGAATATATGGAAGAGAAAAAATATGGGGGGGGGGGTTCAAATTCTTCCTTCAGAAGGAGGTGGGCATGAGAAAGAGGGAGGCAGGGAGGGAGGGAAGTCCTGCCTTAGCACTTGGCCACCAACAGCCCTGCCATTGACTTTACTTGTCAAAAGGTTGCAAAAGGGGATCACATGACCCTGGGACACTGTGACCATCATAAATATGAATCAGTTGCCAAGCATCCAAATATAAATCACATGACCCTGGGCATGCTGCAATGGTCATAAGTGTGAAAAATGGTCATAAGTCATTTCAGTGCAATTGCAACTTTGAACAGGGTTTTTTTTTTTTTTTGGTCATCAAGTTTTTGACACCTTGCTAGGTGGTACTCGAATATTGCCATATCCTAAAAGTGGTACAATCGGTGAAAAGCCCTGCTCTAGACTAGCCATACCCAAATCCTGCCACCATTCTTCATATGTTTTAGTCTCCAGACCTTCAATCATCTTAGTAGCTCTTCTTTGCACTTTTGCCAATCAATGAGATGGCTTTTCACCAGCATCACCAACCAAAGCATTTTTTTAAAATGTTACATTTATAAACTGTTTTTTTTTTGTTTAAAAGAACACATAGCAAAGTATCTGGATTATTCTAAATTAGTCTACTTCAGAGGTAAGGGCCCCTCAAGATAATTTCATCCATGATGTTTTCATAGCAACAAGATAAGGTAAGCTTTATTGTCATTTTTGACTGTGAACACACACTTTTTACTGTGGCACACATTATAAATGAAATTCTGTTGCCCGCTCTCAAAAGTAAATATATATATATATATATATATATATATATATATATATATATATATATATATATATATATATATATATATATATATATATATATATATATATATATATATATATATATATATATATATATATATATATATATATATATATATATATATATATATATATATATATATGTATATATATGTATATATATATGTATATATATATGTATATATATGTATATATATGTATATATATGTATATATATGTATATATATATATATGTATATATGTGTATATATGTGTATATATGTGTATATATGTGTATATATGTGTATATATGTGTATATATGTATATGTATATATGTGTATATGTATATATGTATATATATGTATATATATATATATATGTATATATATATATATATATAAACCATACACATACCCACTCACACATATACACCTTGAGGTCAGCCTCTGAAATATCCTCAGAAAATGATATTTTAATTAGCAGTCTGGCACCAAGCAAAGGATTGGACTTGTTGAACTTATTTCCAACTGTATGATACTGTGATTCAGCACTTCTATTAATCTGGTCCAATTCTGTTTATCTTTCTTGAGATTAGCCAAGGTTGCCTAGGTACAGTCACTATGTACTGCAGTGCAGTGTTTAAATACAATTCTATGGAAGCCAGACAATTTACTAGAATAATTTTTAAAATGAAGCAGAATAATAAAGGTGCTGTTCTGTCCCAGCCTACGTCCGTCCTTGTTGCGTCACAAGAACAACCCCTTTTAACAGTAGGCTGGGAAAACCAACCCTTTTTATTTGATTTACAGTTCAGATAATTTTCCCTCAAAACAAAAATAACAGAATACTTTTCCAATGGATAATTGGTTCAGAAGCAAAACAGAGCAGGAGTTTAAACAAGAAATAATTCACCAGTAAAACAAACAGACCATGATCCCTTGACACTGAAGTTCTTTGCAAACGGTTGCCTTCAGCAACCAGCACCACCCACACCTTCCCCTTTTATTAAGCAGCCCCAAGGCGTGGCTTCTCAATGCCTTCTCCTCCTCCCTTGGAGTTGCCGTATTGTCTCCCTCTGACCTGCTCTAGTTAACTGCCTTCGTTTACGAGCGTCTATAATGATGTCCAGCTGTGAGTCCTCAGAGTCTGACTCATCTTCCCCACACAGCTGAGTCTCATCCTGAGCATGATTGGAGGGGCCAGGCTCTTCATCAGATTGTGAGTCTTGTAACTCAACAGAGCCTCCTTCCGACTGTGATTGCTCTCCAAACCCCTCCTCCTCATCCTCTGATTCCCCGCACTCAGCTGTCAGGTCCACTGCTGGCTCACAACAGATGCCAGCTTTTCAATAAATTAAAACAGTTTTGTGTCTTCAGCAGCTGCTTAATGTATCAGTGGTGATCTTTAATCTGTGAGGAGCTTCACCTGCTGAGTTTTTTTTTAAAGTAGAAATAATCCTGACTTCTTTTTTCTTAAGATTAGAAACCCTCCCTTACAGCACATATCTAGTGTTTGTGAAATCATGATAGGATAAAACACACTTTGGAATCCTTGATGCTCTCTGAGCTTCATTGTTTGCTTGAAGATGTTTTATAACCCAACTAGATAACATCATCAGTACTTCAGATTAACAGAATAACAGAGTTGGAAGGGAAGGTCTTCTAGTTCAACCCCATGCTCAAGCAAGAAACCCTATACCATTTCAGACAAATGGCTGTCCAGTGCAAGTGAATGGGAAGTTTGCTCCCTGTTTAAATACAATAGTTTGCTCTTCCAGTTTTCCCCTTGATTAGAGTATTCTTTTCTGCTTATTTGACCGGTGTTAATCCCTGCTTATCTGGATGTTGGTTGCTGGAAACAATGGCCTTTTGTTTCCTTCTTAGTATTTTATTATGCCTTTTGAATGGTGTGTAAATTGGTTTATCTCTATGTGGTCACATTTTATAATGAACCCGATAGACTGGTATGGGTTAATTTCTTTTTATTTATTAAATTAAGGCAAACTTGCTTTTTAATCTTAAAACCACTCCTTTTGCTATTAGTTCAATATCTGCTTCATTTTTCTGTCATCTTCCTAGGGGAAGTCTTTGCTTAATAATAAATAACTGAGCCTGGAATTTCCATTGCTAAGCAAAACAGTCATAAACCCAATGTCACGTGACCACATAGCTTAGCAATGGCAGTTCTAGCAGTCCTTGGTTACAGTTGTTAAGCAAATCACCAGAGATCATTAAGTAAGGACCTCATGTAACTGCACCATCTGACCTTCTGCCAGCATTGCCCATTGACTGTGCTTGTGGAAAGCCCGCAGGAAAGATTGCAAATTATGACCATTCATTCAGGGCCATTGTAAGTTCAAATGGTTGCTAAATGAGTGGTCATGATTTGCCATGAATATAATGATCATTAATTTTCACCAATAATTGTTATATTCACATTATACATTTTTTCACCTTCCCCAAACCATCATAAACCAGTGTTGCTGAATTAAATGTTAGTATGATACATTAGATGGGTGAGATATATATCAGATAATTCCTGGTTTGGATTTTTTTTCTGCCAAGAATTCTCTAGGTGACATTCAATACCACCTTGTAGCTTCATGTTTATTTGCAGGAATGCCCTTGAGTCCTATGAAGGCCCCATGAAGATGGTAGAGAACATCTAGGGATGTTCATCTTTTGGTAAATAATTTTTTATGCTTCGCCTTGTGGCATCCATTTTATGAATAAAGTGTCTAAGAGCAGCTATTTTGTGAGTGTGCTCTTAATATTCAAAATGCGAACCCAACATTTTGCCTATCCCCAGATTGTGGCCTCATGGTTCTTTTAAAAGCATGAGCCAACGCCCATAAAGATGAAGGATGGTAAGTCTATTACACCCAGAAGGAACACGTTTTAAAAAACTGCTTTACAGAGTAACCTTTCTCAATTATTTTAAATGCTAAAAAGCTAGAGATGTGTTCGTTATTGTGAACCATCAAGTGTTGCTTAAAATGGGCAGTCATATACATCTTTTAAGTAAGTAAATAAATAATCTGAAACACTTTCCTAATGGAATCCACATATTCTGCCCTATAATTCTTTCCTGGATGTCCAAGCATCAAACAAGATTTGGCTCCTGTACAAATCGTGCTGGAGATTTCTCCCCTTTGCCGGTCATGGTTCTTTGCTGTTGCATGAGACAGCGGTTCTGGAACCATGACCGGCAAAGGGGAGAAATCCCCAGCACGATTTGTACAGGAGCCAATAATGGGAGGCGGGGTGCCACACTCACAACAGGGGGTGGTGGCCACAGGACAGGAGGCACTGGGGGACCATCCTATAGTAACATGTATCCAGATACATCCAAAGCGGGCAAAGAGAGCGACAACAAGTGAGGCGATGATCCCTGAGCTTACGAGTATACAGACGGATGCGAGACTATTAGAAGCAATACGGTCAACTGGGGCGGGTAGACCGGTAACGCGTTCTATGAGCAGAGCGCACAAACTGCCGGTCTTATAAGTAGGCTTTCGAACCTCTGGCATTCCACTCTGACGACATCGGCAGTTAGCCGACGAAAGCTAAGTTTATCAAACAGTTGTTAGTTTATTAAACAGTTGTTTTTATATTTATCCCAGTGTTCGACTATTTTTCTCAACATGAATGTACCCGGGATTCACATTTTTAGTATAATTAGAGACTATATATATATATATATATATATATATATATATATATATATATATATATATGCATGCTACAGTTTCAGTTAATGATACAAGCAAAATAGTAGTGTTGTGCCTTGTGTGGCTTTCATTTTCTCCTTTAGGACACAATAATAGTGTCCTAATCTCTTTGCTTCTTATGATGATCCACCCTCATCACTCTCTGCAATTAAATATTACAACTGATGTCACTTAGCACATTACTCTCATATTTTCATTGAGGGGGGGACAATTTTTCTTGCCACACTTTTTTGCTTGTGCCTAAATCAGATGATTGCTTTCACATATGGTTAGGCAGACAATCTGTATGCTGATCACCATAGAAACCTGCAGATATAATGTGAAAACAGTATGACCAAGCAATGTGCTGGTGAGCTGGCAGCGGGAAGTGAAAATATGGGATGGAGGAAGTGCTTTAAAAAATGGCTTATTTCTTTTTGTTCTTCATCAGGCTTAACCCTGCCCTTCCCCAGTTACCTCTTCACGAGATAAAGTTCAGACCCTTCTTTGGAATCAGAATGTATTCCCCCTTTTCTTGTTAAATCACAGTAAACTAATCCCATTCTTTTTAAAGGCTGGGTTTACTAATAGTCCACTTGTCCTTTCCTGAACAAAATTATAGTGGTAATGCTTCGCTGATGTACCATAATCATCATGCTGCATTTTGTTCTTGTTGCTTGTCAGTGTTCATAAAATGGATTCATATGTTACAATTGTCTTAATTATGCTTTTGAGTTGATCTTCTGTAATTTCCTCTCATAAGTCCCATCATTTCCTTCTGTGCATTATTGCAGTTTGCATCTGCACTGCTTTTGAATCCAATGATCTTCCTCTGCAGTCATGGTGATATTTAGGAGTATGTTGTTTTTTCCTTTGCCTATAAATACAGAGTTATTCTTAGAGAATATCATGATTTGGCTACCAATATTCTTCAAGATCATTTCATGCTTTTTATAGAATTTCCTTGTTGAATTAAACAGTTCCTAGCTAAAACCACCTACATGCACATCAGTGAACTATGGCCCATTCTGGACAATCAGATATCTCTATTACAAGCTTTGAACTTCACTTGCTTAGAAACAGATGGTCAAGATAAAAGAGCTACATGAACAATAGACTAGCAGAGAATAAGATGTCGAGATGCAGACATTACTGCAGGCCTAAGTGCAAACTCTTCTGCTAAGCTTGCTTGTTTATTTATTTATTTAGAAAATTTATATGACTGCCCAATTTTACTCACAGTAACTCTGGGTGGTTTTGAGAATTAAAACCCCAAATATAACCCCCCCCCACTCCTTTGTGACAACAATGAAACAAAGCGCCTTGATGGGTTCTGTATTACTCTGGGATCCCCAGGCTTGCTGGCAAAACCATGTCTTCAGGGCCTTTTGAAAGTGTACCAAGTTGGGGGCCAATCTTATCTCTACAGAGGTGATGTTCCACCGGAAAGGAGCTACCACAGAGAAGACCATTTGTCTTGTTTCCATCAGATGGACCTCCTTAATAGAAAGGAACTGTCACATACCTTGTCTCCCCACTCTGGTGGTTGGGTAAATGTAAGGGCAAAGATAGTCCTTTGAATAACCTAACACCAAGCCACATATGGTTTTAAAGGTGACAACCAGCACCTTATATTGGACCTGGAAGCAAATTGGCAACCAATACAGTTCCCACAAGAGAGATAACATGTATGCAAATCTTGTAGAAAAACATGTGGACCATTGCATTTTGAATCAGTTGAAGGTTTTGGATATTTTTCAAGGGCAACCCCATGTACAGCACATTGCAGTAGTATATTGCAATACTATTCTCTAGCTGAAATAAGTAGATCAGAGTCAGGAGGCATCCAAATGCAAATAAACAAAATTATATACTGCCTTAGGTTTCACATATTACCGATCTGGTATCTGTTAATCTAAATGGTTTCTATTTAGAATAAAGAGTGGTAGACAGTTTGTTGAAGAAACTAATGTGATGTAGTCTACAGATAACACCAAGCCATAATAGATAACCCATACCTCATACTAATAAAAAAACAGTTTGGTACATTTCATAGATTAATACAGGTAGTCCTTATTTAATGCCCACAATTGGAACTCAGTCACTAACTATGATAGTGATTAAGAACATATTTCAGCTTTCCTTTGCTTTACAGACCAGCAAAAGTTGTAAATTCAGAATTGGTTATAAAGTTATTTTTTAATCACTGTCATAAGTACAAATGAGACAATTGTTAGGTAAGGACTACTTGCATATTGCATGACAACATCTGAATTGGTCCACTGGGCATTAAAAGGATTTTAACATCATTGAGTATAGTGTCTGACTTCACAAATTAGGCTTTGTAATGGCCCATGTACTAGAAGTGCCTCATGTTTAGAAAAAAATAATTGCACTTATGATTTGGCACTATATCTAAATGTACTTTAAAGACATGAGTGAACTTAGGGAAACAAATACTAAAAAGACAGAAATCAACAGCACAAAAGCTCCACATCATGACTGGCTGTTGCCCATGTACAAGCTGAATCGTGGTTTGTAATTCTGCATAATTTCTGTAAACAAAAGGTTGGTATGTTCTTGAACTTAAGCCTATGACTTAAGGATAGAAGCTGTCAGGATGTTGACCTACTTGTGAAATTTCCAAGAATGCAACATATGTATATGATGATTTAAAGTGAGAGAATTTGCTTTTTCCCAAATCTGTATGCCCTTAAATACAATGCTATATATAGCAGCAAATTAACAGAAATGTTTTTAAATGTACAGCATTTGCAAGTACTTGATGTGATGATACAAGTTCATTCATTTTACATGTCATGTTAAGCCACAATATGAAAGCCATTCAGAGTTATGTTGTATTAGATGGGCATATTGTTTGATGGATTATGTGCCATGAAGTTAGTGTCAACTCTTAGCAACACATAGATAGACCTTTTTCAGAATGATCTGTCACCAATTTGGCCTTTCAGATTATGGCCCCATTGTTGCTGTAACCAAGATCATTCACTTTTCTGCTAGTGTCCTCTTCTTTTCTTCCCCTTTCCTGCCATTTAGACTTTTTTGGGGACCTGTATCTTCACAAAATCAAATCTGATCAAATTAAAAAATTAATTTAAACCTGGTCATTTATGCTTTGAATGAGAACTCTAGATGGATTGGTTGGTTGATTCATTTGTTTTGGGTTTTTTTGTCCTGTTCTATCTATCTATTTAATCTGACCAGACATTGGTTCCTTCTCCAACACCAAAAACATCCACACTATTTTGATTCTGCTTTTTCAAAGTCCAACTTTAATTTCCATAGAGTATTACAGAAAAAAATATGACTGTACAATTCTGATCCTTGTAGATCACAACATCAGAACACTTGTTTTTTGGGCTTTCATTGATATTCTATCATGCTATTCTGTAGCCTGTTTCTTATTTCTAATCTCCTTATTGTTGATAGTCGATCCTAAAATGCATAATTATCCATCACCTCTGTGTTTTCATTGTCAGTTCTAAGGCTGATTGATGTATTTGTTAGTTTGTATTTTTTATAATTAATCTAAGTTCCATTTTTTCACTGTGTTCCTTGACTTTCATTACTAGAATTTGATTTTCATTATAGAATTTAGATTTTTATCAGCAAAGCACAGGTTACTGATGTTTTTTTCTCTCCACTTTTAAAACCACACTCATCATCTTCCAATGCAGACTTTCTCAATATATGTTCAACAACTAGTTTGAGTAACTAAGAAGAGAATATACGGCTTCATCTTATTCCTTCATTGGCCTGGAACCTATCTGTTTCATCATATTCCATCTGGACTATGGTTTCCTGTCTTATTAAACTTTCTCATAAGGGCAATGCGATGTTCTAGGATTCCTATTTTCCAAAGGAGATTAGAATTATAATAACAGAGTTGGAAGGGACCTTGTAGGTCATCTAGTCCAGGGCTTTTCAACCTTTTCACCGATTGTACCACTTTTAGGATATGGCAATATTAGAGTACCACTTAGCAAGGTGTCAAAAACTTGATGACAAAAAAAACAACCCTGTTCAAAGTTGCAATTGCACTGAAATGACTTATGACCATTTTTCACACTTATGACCATTGCAGCATGCCCAGGGTCATGTGATTTATATTTGGATGCTTGGCAACTGATTCATATTTATGATGGTCACAGTGTCCCAGGATCATGTGATCCCCTTTTGCAACCTTTTGACAAACAAAGTCAATGGCAGGGCTGCTGGTGGCCAAGTGCTAAGGCGGGACTTCCCTCCCTCCCTCCTTCTCATGCCCACCTCCTTCTGAAGGAAGAATTTGAACCCCCCCCCCCATATTTTCTCTCTTCCATATATTCATCAAACAAGCAAAAGCCTCCAGAGACAGAAAAGACAAACTGCTGGGTGAACTAGCTTAAAAAGGCACATTCCCCTTTAAGAATTAGCTACTGGCTAAAAAGGAAAGCTAAGGAGCACAGCCGGCACTTAAGGAAGAAAACAAAATGTAGTAAGTATTGGCTGCCGGCTAAGGCAGCCTCCCCAAATGGCTCCATTCATAAGTAAAGGAATGCTACAGGCAAAATCCATTCAGGAGAAAAATACTTCAAAATTCCTTGCAGCAAAACTTACAGCTAACAATAGCAGAGCAATAGAAGCTAACACGAGACATCAGCCAAATAGAAATTGCCAAACACTCCTTAAGAACACAAAGCCCACATTGCACAAATCCCAGAACTTCAAAGTCACAAAAGCACCTAGGAATCCTTCCACTCTCCATCTCCCTCCCTCCCTCCCTCCTCCGTGCCTCACCTCCAGCCATTGCCCTCTTGGAGGGCAACCCCTCCCCAGCTGCATTTCTTGCCTGTTTGCTGCTGCCAGCACAGGTGGCTGCCACAGCAGTTGTAGATCGGCCGGCCTGCTTGATCTCCTCTCCTCTCCTCTCCCCCCACCCTCCTCCTCCTCCTTCTTCTTTCCCTTCGGTGCAGCTAGAGCTGACTCCGCCTCCTCCCAAGGCTGCTGCTTTTTCTCTCTCTCCATCTCCTGCCCAAACTGCCTCCTTTTATAGCCTCTCCTGTCTCCGCCCCCTCCTCCTCCTTTCTCATGGGGGAGGGTGAGCCAGAAGTGAGCCTGGGGCCTTTGCCTCGCCCCAGCTCCAGAGGACTCTCTCACTGTAAGTCTTTGCCTGCACTGGCTCTTTCCCTCCCCCACTACACTTGGCTAGGCAGGGCTGCATACCACCTGCCACTCGTTAATATACCACAAGTGGTACGTGTACCACCGGTTGAAAAGACCTGATCTAGTCCAACCCCCTGCCCAAGAAGGAGACTTTACACCATTTCTGACAATCCAGTGATGAAGCACCCACAACATCTTAAGCAAACTTTTCCATTGGTTGATTGTTCTCATTGTCAGAAAATTTCTCCTTATTTCTAGGTTGAATCTGTCCTTGATCAGTTTCCAGTTGTTATTTCTTGTCTGGCCTTCAGGTGCTTTGGAAAATAGGTTGATCCCCTCCTCTCTGTGACAGCTCCTCAAATATTGGAACACTGCTATCATGTCTCCCCTGGTCCTTCTCTTCACTAGACTAGCCATGCCCAGTTCCTGTAACTATTCTTCATATGTTTTAGCCTCCAGTCTCCTAATCATCTTTGCTCTTCTCTGAACTTTTTCTAGAGTCTCAACATCTTTTTTATAATGTGGAGACCAAAACTGATCCCACAACTGGACATCTTTGACACAATCAAAAGCCTTTGTGTAATAAATAAAGTATGTATTGCCATTTTTATGGCATTCTTTAGCCTTCTCAATTATCCAGTATGCATGAAGAGTAATATCACTTGTTCTTGTTCTTCTCTTTTCTATAACCAGCATGAACATTTGGGTTTCTCCATTCCATGGCTGTAATCTGTATTGAATTACAGTGGTACTTCATACTTAACTGTTTTGAAACTCATCAAATTTGGTACTCAATGCATTTTGACATGAACATTTTGTCCCAGTCTTCATTGTTTATTTGGTACTTAATGGACAAGCTAGAACTGGTCGGTGTTGGCTGCCTTGTGTCTCACAATATTATTTCTTATGGGGAAAATTTGTTTGGTACTCATTGTTTTTGGGACTCATTGCAGTTCTCAGAACCAATTAATGATGAGTACCAAGGTACCACTGTATATTAAACATTATTTTGCTATCCTGTGACATTAGGGATATTGTGTGATCATTTGCTTATATTTTTCAGTCTCTTACCTTTGGTACTGTCTATATCATTCTCCAGATTTACTGGCATTGTTTGGTTACCTAATTTTACCTTCTATTCCTAATAGTTCTCGTAAATAAGAAATATCTTCTAAGATATCTTGGATGTTGGTATCTCTATTGTACAGAATTTCAGTATATTTCTTCCATCTTGGAATCAGTTACTATTTGTTCATTGCTATCCTATAGTTTGAACTTGATTTTGAACTTAGAAGATATTCTGTGACAAATAATATAGGCTTTCACTGCCAATATCTGTTGGGCAATGTTGGGCTTTAGCATTTAGTGACTGGTCTAGACAAGAAATATCCTGACATTTCACCAGCAACTATGGTTGGCATCTTCAGAAGCAAAGTGGACTCCTGTCTTTATAGCCAGGCAAATCCCCCAAAATGGGCCAATCAGAAACTTGCCCAGACAAGGATCAAAGTAGGACTAATCTGCTGAGCCATTTTGCTTTTCAATGTCTTTTCAAGATATGATTGTCTATTCTCATAGCTCTCTGTAATCTTTTGTTATGTTCCTTCCTGAGAGCTTTGTCTTTCTAGATTTGGGCCTCTCCTTGTTGGCAATTTATAGATGTCTGTTCTGACATCTAGTTTGTCTTTTTTCACATTCATACTTAAAAGTATGAATGAATGATTTTTTATAATTTCCCTAGTCTTTTTATCAATGAAGTTTAGGACATCAGAGTAATTTCTGATGTTTTCCTTCAAAATAGTCCATATGTACTTGAAATTATATTATGCAAACATTGTTTTTACTATTGCATTTTAGCTTCATTTAGAATTTGCACATGAGCAGTTTCACTTCTGTTCCACAGTCAACCAGGCCACATCTTTGTATCAATAACATGTTCAGTTTGATTTCCCTATTTTCCATCTAGTGAGGCAAATAAATGAATAAAAATAATATGGTTTGTTTTGGGATGAACAAGATATATCATTCTTTATCATTCAGCATTATATAACAAGGCAATTATGAGTTATTAAGGAAGCCATGGTTTCAAAATCCTGTTCTATGATTAAGAATAATGTTTGCAGATCCAGTTCCAAGGGTGAAACTATCTAGACCCAGAAACTTTTCACTAGACTTTGTCTAGTGTGAATAAAATATATCTGTTTTCATAATTTTTTTGCCAGGTGTTCATTAACTAGACAACATGAAAAAAAATAGTGCCCATTAGGGTTCTGCCAGGCATATAATTGCAAAACTATCACCTACATTCCCTATAATCTTATGTGATAACTGAAGTTTTGTGGCTTTGAATATTTGATTATCGAAATCTTTTGGTTCCAAACTTATACCCAACACTGGAGAGAGAAATGAGATTCTGCTCTACATCCAGAGACTTCAAAGCTTAATTTTTATTTGCATTAGTATGTAGAAGAACTGTAAGTAGTATTTTTTTTAAGTTTAGTATAAAAAAGGACGCTATTATCTGGTCAAAACTTATCCTCATGAAAATTAAATTGATTAGGAAATCAATTTAATCAATAAGCAAGAAATCAGCATATATTTGTAATTTAGAAACAAGCAGTGTTGTATGAATTTTATATAATAGCTTGTATACAGCAATTTTTATACAGGATAGTTCTTATTGCTTTATGTACATCATTAGGGCCTCTTCCAAAAAGAACAGCACATAAAATAAATCATCTTCATTATCAAATCATTTTCATTATTTTAGTTAGATGCAGTGAACATGAGGGCAGTTATGAAGATTATTTTAAAATTTCAAAACAGAGGGACTTCCAGTTCCGGTCGCAGCGCCAGCGGTCGCGCAAAGAGTATATTCTCTTTGCCGGCCGGTTTCCCCCCGCCGGTAGACCCTGGACAGGGTCGAAAGTCGCCCTGGAGAGGTGACCACCATGGAGGAGGATACTCGTTGATCGCGGAGGGAGCGGCAGCTCCCTCTGCGATCCGAGAAATCACCTTTGGGCCGACGGGGAAAAGATCGGCCAGTAACATGGCCGATCACTTAGCTGCTCCAGCCGAAAGTCACAGCAACATCTAAGCAAAAAGAACCACTGTGGAAGATCCGGGTGAGACCTTTCCTTCCCTCTTGATAACCTATCTACCTCCCTGTGAAAAGCTCTTAGAAACTATTTCCCTACCTTGAGAAAGCAGCGTTCGGATACTCAGGAAAACGGGCTGTGAAAAAATAATTAATTTTTATTGTCTATTTGAGCTATTGGAATTCGGGGATCCTGGGAAAAAAAATCCTTACTGTGACTCTCTCTCTCTGCTTGCTTGTTTTTAGCTTAAGTGGAAACCCTTAGGGAGGGGGTGGAGTGTTTTTCTTCCTCCCCTCCTCTTCTGAACATTATTGTCTACTTTAAAAAAAAAAATCCTTCGGTTCTCTGGGCGGATTCATGTGGATTGTATGGTTACAATGTATCTTTGAACTTGGCGTGAAGCCCAGAAACTCCTATTGTTACAAAGTAACCATTTTCAGCTGAACTTTCACTCCCTGAACTTGGTGTGACGCCCAGACAGTTGTATCTCTTTTGGAACTTGCTCAATTTTCTACTTGTATTTAGTTTGACTTTATAATACAAAATATACTTCCCAGAAAAATGGATTTTCTCTCACTTTAGGATTACAATATAATAATTGACTTCTAAGGCACCCTTTTCTATTATTACTTTGGATTATAAATTAGATATTCACAATACTGACTGGGACTTTTGCTGTCTTTATCTTTGTGCTGGGCTTGATTACTTGTTTTTTCCTATTTCTGTTTGGACCTTATATTTTATAATACTGCAATCTATCTTCTAAGCTGAACTTTCACTAAAAAAACGAAGAATGGAATCCCACTCACAGCTTAACTATGGACTTATACTAGAAAAAAATCTGGAAATGAAAGAGGAACTAAAAGAAAATTTTAGAATGCTCAGGAAAAAGGATGTTCCAGAGTTAAAAATTGAATCTCAGACTTTGACTGATTATGACACACAACCAGATTTACAACTTAACGAGATGGAGGAAATATATTTACAATCTATTGAAGAGGAAGATGCTACCTCCTATATGCAAATGATGGAGATTTCTGACGATCAAAGGCAGAATTTAACTAAAACATCTGTAATCTTAAAAGCAACAGGAATGGACTTTCAAATACGAGACATTAAAAATGCTGACAATATGAACAAACAACGAATAATCACCATACTGATTAAGACTGATTACATAGTGCAGACAACACTGGAAAAAAGAGAAGAAGACTACGATCGGACTCAATTGTGGAAAAATGTCTATAGCCAAACACTAAGATGGGAGGAGCTAGAGGCCCTATTGTGGAAACCTGCTTGGCACAAAAAGAAAGCTAGAATTAGGTTTAAAAATGAGAGTTAAAACTTTATCTGACGGGTAAAAATGGCTTTTAGAGACTTTGATTGAGCTAATATTTTTGAGATTTCTAAGGTCTAAGATTTTGGTCTAAGTCAACATTGATGTAAATTATTGATTTGATTATGGTCTGAAAGGGCAATATGGAAAATTGGAAAACTTAAAATCAAAGGAGTTGGAGTGAGATTGGTGAAATATTACTGATATTTTTACTCACAATGATTGAATGTTAACTAGAAATGTATTAAGTGGACTAAATTAAAACAACTGAGGAACTTTTAGAAAT
Source organism: Azemiops feae (assembly GCA_023970755.1). Lineage (NCBI taxonomy): Eukaryota > Metazoa > Chordata > Lepidosauria > Squamata > Viperidae > Azemiops > Azemiops feae. The sequence continues at coordinate 1,515,961 of JALGBA010000227.1, read as the reverse complement.
TTGGATTGATTTATAAAAATATTCGATAGAGTATAGGAAATAGAATATAGTTGAGAAATATTAAAATATAATAGCTATATTATATGTCTATTTTAGAAATAATTATTGTTTTATTATTTTAGGCTAAAATGTAAAATGGTTTTAAAATACTTAAAGTCATGTTCATTTATAAAATAGATATGTGAAATAGAATAGAATAAGAGATAGAATTTAATTGAGAAGTATAAATTGAATAATTGGAATAATATGTACATGTTACAAACAATTTATATTATATGGATACCCGAATTGTATACTGTATGTTTATGTAAGGCCAAATTGGAATATGTTAATTGTAAGTTAGTTAAGTCTGAAAACGGGTGGAAATATTATTGATAGTTTTTTTTTTCTTGATTGATAAAATAGAGAGGGAACCTTTAAAGAAGTAATTTAAATTGCTCATGTATGATTATATTTTTTACTTTGTTCCATGGAGTGCCCTATCTCCACGATGAGTCTTAAGCACTTGGTTGTAAAACAAAAAAAATCAATAAAACTTGTTTATAAAAAAAAAAATACAAAACAGAGCTATTGATAGATATTTTTACTTCAAATTCACCAAATTTAATGTTCATTTTTAAGGGCCAGATAGGTTTGAAGTCCTCATACCTCAACAAACACCTCTTCACTTAAGGGCTTGTCCATGATCTTCAGATATCTTTGGGGTTTCTCCACCAAGTACCCTCATATGTCAGTTTCTTCTTGTGGAGCCCCACAAATGAAATGTCTTCAGATGTACTCCCACTTAATATAGTAAGTGAACTCCCTATCTATACTCTCTATTCATCTCTATTTTTATTATTGATTTGATTGGAGGAAATGATTGCCAAATTTGCAGCTATCACTGCAATAACCACAATGTTCATAAGTGGGTTACGCAACCATCTGTTAGAGATGTTTTTATTTAGGCTTGCACATTGAACAATGGGTTCAACAATACGTTTAACGGCCTCTTCCAAATTTTTGACTTTATGACCAAAGCATGTACTGTACCACCATCAAAAGACACCCTATATTTTGGGGGGGGGGATATCAAGGACTTCTACCAAACCCAAAGAAAAAAATTCTTTTCCTGATAGCACTTATTTATCTCTGTTCTTGTTCCCATTTTATCTGAACCACCCTCCCTACATTGGCATTTTTTAAATAAAATCTAGGTACTTGCCAGAAGAAAGGTAGAAGTAAGCTGGAATTGGTAGAAATTGTTTTCAAGAACTAGTTCTGGAGACCATTCTCACTAGATGGCCTTCTGATTAATGAGCAGTTATGACTGGTGACATGCTCTGGCAGCCCCTGTGCAAGAGTCCATGGCATGCTCTCATATGGGACTCATGGCTCCAAAAACTTGATAAGCTCTATGCTATACTATTTGGCCCAGGATTCATCATATCATATAATAAGTAGTACTTCATATGACTATACATAGTCAAGGATTTCTCCTGTAAGCTGGGGTCAGGGTGCTTTTGATATATTCTCCACGTAGAAGAGACTTTTTTTTGCCAGTGCTACTAATTCTCTCCTATAGTTCTACTGACTTAAGCAGGAATATTTGGTTCCACTTTTGTATTTTTTTAAAAAAACAAATCTTATCAAAGTGGGCACATTTTTTACATATTAGATAGAAACAACTTGAGAAAAATTAATGAATGTAAGTGAAGAGCAACTCAGTCAAGACAAAGGCTGAGATCTTGAAAGTTCTAGTTTGTAATCTCTGGGGTTTCTATCCTTCTATTCCATGGACTCCTCATCTTAACAGCATGTTCTTATCCACTTCAATAATAATTATTCCTATTTTAATGTTTAATTTGGCTGGTGCAGATGGGTGGCTGATATTTGTTCAACTGTTGTTTTTTTAATGAAAATTTGCAAAAATCCACCAAGATGTTTCTCTGCAAAGGAGAACTTCCAAATTCCTCTATACCCTGTCTGTGGGTTTATAAGGATTTTTATGACATAATGAATGTTGAAGATTCACCGATTGCAGTTCTTCAATGTTCAGTCAATCAGTATCTTAGGAAAGCCTTGGCAAAGAGAGGAAATAGTACAGAATGAAGTAGCAGCTTGACTAGAGTAATCTCCTGAGTTAAAAAAAGACCCTTGTTGTTTGTTGTTGCTATTATTTTAATAGCTGGTACATTAAGTATTCTATAAATCAGGAGTGGGCAGCATGTTGTTGTTGCATTTTTTTAACTACAACACTGTCAAATATTTTTAGCCTTCAAAGTCCTCAAGGGCAGGGTGGAGAGTCTATTCATTGAGGCAGATCCTTTGGGAAAGCTTTGAAAAACATTTAATATTTAAGGCTTTTATTTGCAAAAGTTAGTTGAAAAAATGTCTCTAACAATTGATTTGTTAAAAGGGTCACGTGTGCAATTTCTTATATCTTCAATTAAAAATAAGAAGTTGTGGTAGGAAATATGATAGGCCAGTATCAGCCAGAGTAGAATAATATGAACTAATGATAAATGAATTGTTCTTTTATAAACACAGCTTTCAATAACAGTAGTAAAGTTGAAGGATATGTTCCTGACTCAACAAATCCTTTTACTTTCTGTCTTAAAACCTAGCAATAGTAAATGTTGAATAGGAGCTTACAGGCCCCCTAACAAGAAAGTCCAGCCCTTTGACTATACATTGATAAAGCAATATAAAGTGCAATTGCTTTGTTCTGGAGTTTCATTCTTTCTGTCATTAAATAGCACCTTACCTTTTAAGTTAATGGATAAGAGAGACAATATTTTTGAAAGACACATACTGAAATCTGTACACAGCTTTTTAAATCACTGATTATATAAATATTATCTACTTTCCCCTGCCTAATAAATATTTGATCAGGATGCTTAGGCTTGTCATGGCATATTTGAGTGAATGTTCATTTAAATTTCCAAGGAAAAGCACAAGTAGAAGGTTTTGGTGTTTATTTTGTTCATTGCCAAAATGTCAGCAATTATCTGGATTGAAGAAGTTCTTAAAGTAAGTTCTTAAACTGTGCAGTGGTTCTTAACACTAGAATAAGTGATTTTGTTTCTGTGACTCTTAAATTAATATTCCCAAGTGTTTAACACTTTCTATCTCTCCAGATGATTGAACTTCATGTGTTCAACTTCTACAATCTGAAGCTAAATACCCACAATATATGCCAGTCTCCCTGATCTGGTACCTTCCATATTTGTTAGACTATAGCTTCCACAAGGACTAAGTATTTGAAAGCTTTCACAGGATTGCACTGTAACTCTGTGTACAAATAAAGCATTATCAATGCATGAGAGGGTGCTATCAGCTATCCTAGGAGATCTGGCAGAAGTACAGAAAATGTTTAGAAAAGAAAAGAAAAATCCTTAGTTGATGGAAAGACAAAGCAATCTGTTGTGGACACGGCATTCAAAAGCATTGTAATGTTCCCTGGAAGGAGACAGAGAATAATTTGGAAGTGTAATGCAAAAGAAAAAAACATATTCTAGAAATTGACTTTTCAGCCAGTTAGCCAACCATAATGCAAAAGAAAAAAACATATTCTAGAAATTGACTTTTCAGCCAGTTAGCCAACCATAAATGGAAGCATAATTTTTTGACATTTTGCTGCAAGTCAGTTGAAGTATTTCTTCCCTTTCTTCTTTCAACAACTGATCAAAATCCATGGATTTTAACCAAAATATGTAAACTGACACTTTCCATATATTTTGGACTACAATTACCACTGTCCCAGTCTGTGTGGCCAATGTTCGTGGTCCAAAAGCATTTATCCATGGTCCAAAAGCATTATCCTGCAAAACATTACCCTGATGTTTTATGCTTATATAAGTTATCATATGTATCAACCTTTCCAGATGTAAGGCAATGGCAAATCTCAGAATTCCACTCACTGTATCCAGTAGTTGTACTAGCTGGGAAATATAAAAATTATAGATTCTACACATTTGGAGTAAACAAAGTTGAAGATGGAGATATCTGGAGGGAAGTATGGAGTGGGGTACCCCAAAGACCCAGTACTCTTCAGTGATTTAGACAAGAGGATAGAAGGAACTCATCAAATTTGCAGACAACACCAAGCTGTCAGGAATAGCCAACACTCTAGAAGATAGTTTCAAGATACAGAAGGATCTTGACAGACTTGAACAGTGGGCCCTATCAAACAAAATGAAATTCAATGGTGAGAAAAGTAAGGTTCTACATTTAGACAAGAAAACCAAATGCACAGGTATAGAATAGGTGGTATTTAGCTCAATAATAGTAACTGCAAGAGCTATCTTGGTGTCACTTGGCTCACTTAAATATGAGCCAGCAGAGTGGAAACTAATCAAGGAGAGAACCAATTTAGAATTAAGGAGAAATTTCCTGACAGAGCAATTAATCAGTGGAACGACTTGCTCTCTAGAATTTGTGAGTGCTCCAACACTGGGGGGTTTTAAGAAGAGATTGGACAACCATTTGTCTGAAATGATATAGGATTTCCTGCTTGAGCAGAGTGTTGGACTAGAAGACTTCCAAGATCTCTTCCAACTCTATTATTCTGTTAATGAGATTTGTGATTGCAATCAATCAAATGGTTGTACTATTATAAGCCAGAATGACACTATTTATATATGAAAGGTAGATATAACAAGTTTGGGTGAATACTGAAGAAGAATTATACTGTGAGTCTTTAGTCTAGTAATATATCCAACTTATTTGCTTCCTTAGTTTTTAGCTTCCAAATAATCATATTAATTGCATAAAGAAATTATTTGTGCCTTTATCGTATCTTTGTCACTTTTATGCTATTAGTCAGAATTTTTCAAAATTTTCTTTCTGTGTGAAAAATGTTTCCGTTTTTCAGTTGTTATATATTTGGCAGCTAGCCACAGATTCCAAGTGTGGATGCCAAGTCTCTTCCGTGTACCTTCCTGTGCACACTTTCTTGGTGTCTTTCTGTGCAAGCACATTGATCCATCAGCTAATATTGTTGCCAAGTATCAATACATATTTCATGTAGCTAAACCAGGGACAGGGAGAAACAGGTTCTTGCTCATATAGCCCACATAGGCTGAAAAATAATAAATGTAAGCCAGAGCAATAAAGAGCTTCCTGTAAGATTGTAAATGATACCAGAGTAACCTTTCACAGTAAACATGACATCTGCCATGATATGACTTGACTTTTCAAATGCATTTATCCCCTCCTTATTGAATTAGTCCTTTACTAAATCAAAGTGTATTATGTATTATTCATGAAAGAAACGGTTATACCCTATACAACCAGTTAATTTAACAGAAAAGTATTTCCCTGCCTTCTATTAATGACAATAAAAGTCCATTTCACTGAGAGGCCAGTTTGAGCTGCTTACTGTCCTGATCCTTCTATCAGCTTGGGTAGGAAAAGGTTGCTCAGCGTCCAGTTTCTCCAACTGCACCAGAAGATATTACATCCAGCGGCAGAAATAAGGCAAAATATGCCACCTCTTGCCTACCTTGCAATGTTCTCCCACCTTTCAGCTTTTGGCATAACGATCAAAGATCCTGCTGCTTAGTATCTGCATTTAATTGCTATTGATTGACCAGCCCTCTCTGAATTGATCTGCTCCATTATATGAGCGTCAAAAATATGTTCTTTATATGCATGTTAAGTATCATGTAATCACTCTTTTGTTTGATATTGATTCCAGACTCTTTTGTTTCCTTTTGGTTCTACCCTATCCTCATTTACACATTAAAACCACTCAGACCTTCTGCTCTTGCAGTCCACTGTAAAAATAAACCTCTGAATGCCTAAGCATAACCAAGTGATACTTTGTTTTCTCTCTTTTTCTTTGCTTTTGCTTTTGCTTTTTAGCATGATTTATCTGATAGAGTTCAGGAAGGAAGGGTGGATCTGCTGAGTTCCTGTCTTGCTGTGAGTCACTGATAGACTGCTGTTCTTGCATTTTGCATGCCACCACAATTGAGACATCAGGAATGTGGCTTTCAGAGGCAAGAGCTACATTTAATGCATCGCAAGGCATGATGGCTGGAACTGTGATAAAGAACTGTTTATGATCCTGCACCTCTCCCTCCTCCTTGCCCCCCCCTTCCCCATTTTGTTTCTCTAAAATGATTAGGAGCAGAAAAGAGAAAGCACAATATGACTGAAGTATCGTGAAATAGCAGGTGTAAATTGTAATAAGGCTTCCCTAACTGATGAGGCTCATTTTGAATCATTATTTGGGGGTTTGCTTCTTGTGTTCTGAATTATCACATTGTTAATTTTTGTATTTAAGGATAAGCAACCCAAAAGCCCAAACTTTTCATCCAAAACTGATAATTTGAATGAGACAACAGTGAAATACTTATTTGATTTATTACTTATCTGCTGTATGTTTACTCTAATGTTTATATCCCAAGAGGTATTAGCCTTTATCTTTTTCCCATTAACATTATTCCAACAGTCAGCTTTTACTGATCAGAAGACACATTTCTGCAAATGCTTGACATACAATGTGTATGTTAAGGATTCAGTAGTTCAGTAAGGATGATAAGTGATTACATAAATTATACATAGTAATTATAAAGGCAGTTTTGTTCCTCATGAAATCCTAAGCTTTTAAGATAAGCTTCCATATTCATTCTAAATGAACCTTTAGCAATGCTTGCTGTGGACTTTTCATGGCATTTTCTTTTCTGCTCTGAGGTACAGATATGCCCTTATTAAATTATCTACCACTGGTTGGCATTTGAAAAACTACTATATCTTGTCTGGAAGGCTAGTTCTCCTGAAAGAGTGATAGAATAGAATGATTTATCTAAAGCAGAATGCTTAGATATACCTGCTGTGGACTATGACATTTTGTTTGCAAGTCCTAACTATTTGCATAGTAGCATCCAAACTTTGTAATAGATTATTTCTTGGTTCCTCAGACTAATCAATCAATCAAAATAGCTACCACTAGCACTGCAACACATTTGTCAGTCTTTTAAATAGACCTGATCCGGAAATAGATTCTACAAGAAATATTGGACCTCCACTTTATAACTAGAGCAACAAACTATGCTGTTCTTAGTGCTTTCTGAGCTTGGTGATTTGATTACCAAACCAGGTGACATTATGAGTGCTAGAAGGGAATGGGCTTTGCTCTTCTTCTTATATACTAGTGGTCTGCCCTGTCAGTGTTGGTGGGACTGTTCTTGGTGGTTCCTTGATTAGACTGTTGTTTAATGTTAGCTTTTTTGCCTGGGTTGGTAGTTCCTTGATTGGAGTATTGTTTACTTCTTGACTGTTAGTCTAGTTTAATTTTGGTGTTAATCTCTGCTCATATGGGTATTGATTGCTGGTGAGCAGGTGTTTTGGTCTTTTTGTTTCCCTTTAGTCTTTTTGATTGTCTTTTTTTGAGTAGTTTGTAGATGTTATCTCTGTGGCTGTTGATGGTTGATTACATCTAAATGCCAAGTTTCCAGGAATTCTCTGGCATTTTTCAACTTGGCATGATTTAGGATGTCCAGTTTTCCAGTCGAAACTATGGTACAGTCTGTCTATGTATTGTGAAATTAAGGAGTTTTCATAGTAACAAATTCTTGAAAACCTGGTAGTGTTCCCAATACCCCATCACCCCCTTACCAAAGACAGTTTAGGGGAAATTGTTTTAAATATCTTCCTAATCTTTTTTTTTCCCTTTCCAGGTATAATTTGTGTTTTCCTAACTGCTACATTCCTTCACCAAGGTCTTTTTTGTGGTTCTCTACAATATTTGATAAATTAACAAGTATTTTGGGGACACTGATTTAATCAATGAAATGGGCTGGTTGGGAGAAACCATTAGGATGTCTAGTAGTCCATCAAGTAGTAATGATCTATTTGACATATAGTAAAATTGCAGAACTTGTTTGAAGTTAATTTTCTACTAAACAACTTAGATACTTTGAGGAAATTATAAACTATTTTGCTTTCTCAAAAGCAGTACTTCAAGATAAATCTGTTTTCTTTACATGGAGAAATTATAAGGGGTTTAGCAATCAGCAAATTGGCCATTTGTAATACTATGATACAAGTAGTATATTATGAAATGACTTACACCATAGCTTAGGAATGCACAAACAGGAAGGTCCTTGTGTAAAAAAAGTAAGCATTTTCTTTGGTATAGAAGTGTGTTTGACAGGAAATGAATTTGTTCAAGCAAGGCTAATGAAAAGACTTTGGGGCCAAGCAAAAATGTCAAAGGTTTTTCATTTTAGATTCTTGAACATACTTGTACAGGACAGTTATTAATGTGTATGTGCTTGTACTTACTGCATTCATTTTGTCAAGACAAGCTGGAAAACTAATGAACTAAATAAATAATAGCAATAGCAATAGCACTTAGACTTATATACCACTCCATAGTGCTTTACAGCACTCTCTGAGCAGTTTATAGTATCAGCATATTGCCCCCAACAACCTGGGTTTTCATTTTACTGACCTTGGAGGATGGAAGGTTGAGTCAACCTTGAGCCAGTCAAGATTGTGGGCAGAGTTTGCCTATGATACTGCATTCTAAGCACTGCACCACCATGGCTCCTAATAGACAAAAACAAAAAGCTTTGCTTTGAAAGTGAGAGGTTTATCAGTTTAAAATAGATATTATTACAAAATCTTTGGCTAGTAAAAATATGAAGTATATTATACATAGCTCCCTCTCTCCAACATTCCATGTTATATACAAACCAATTCCATATTATATATTTTGCTTTTCCCCCCTAAAATGAATTAACAATGTCCAATGAATATGAGAAAACTCGTTAATTTTATTGACTACTAGCAACATCTAAGCAGTAACAAAGCACTTTTGTATTTTTGCCAACAAAACTACATAGATATGTTCAATAGTAATTGCTTTACAAGAAAAATTGCTATAGTTCTTTGGGAGTAGACAAAATATCAGTTCTTGCAGATATCTGTTAGATAGATGTCTATCACTTTCTATTTAAAATTGCAGAACCATTCAGGGAGAAACAGAATGTAAAATTAGGTCAATCTCAGATTTCCTTGGAGTATCTCGTCTAAAACTAAGATTAGGTGATTGGTGAGGATGAATAAAACTTGTTATTCTTCCATTGAAATACAAAACAAAGTAAAACAACTTTAAACTAAAAAAAAAACTCTGGGAAATAAAGAAGAGGGTAAACATTTGAGGAAAAATGACAATAAATATGATCCTAAGGAAAGGATAGCAAATTATATATTCATATAATTACATTTGTAAGATGAAACTATTAGTCATTCATTATTTTTATTATTTAAATATTTTGTCATGTTAATATTTCAGCCAGAATGGTTTCCTACACTTTTAAATACAATCACTTTGTATTTCAATCAATATAAATATATTTAATTTTCCAATCTTTTGCAATAAGAAATCTGCCATGGAAAAAATTGGTTAAATTCTTATTGCTATGTTGCATTAATACATATGTGTTAGGAAGCATGAGTAATAAATTGAAAGGTAGGATTAAGTATGAAGCATGATTTTACCATTAAAGAAAAAAACTATTACCAAAATGACAGAGTAATAAAACATTGCCACCAAAGATTGCAATGCATACCAATTTACTCACGACTCTGTCAAAAAATCTAGAAAGATTATAAGTTGTACATTTTTAGTAGAGTGGAGTAGAGTTGGATTGTCTGTGTGAACAATTCTTGACGACCCACTGAAATAAATTTAAATTGTGTGCCATAAGAATTCTAATAAAATTTATTGATTCAGCTCCGAACCTTTTTTCCAGAGTTTTTTCAAGTCTTTCAAGATAAATTATCATGCTTAATAAAATATTGTTATATAATATTGGGGTGATTCACTTATATTTCAGTGAATTAGAAATTCAAAAGTTTTTCAAATTCAGCTAATTAATGAAAAATTACTGAATCTGACTTATTTGATATCAACCCTAAACTTTAACTAACGCATTTGCAAAATATGTTCAGTAATAACATAGTTTCCATTATTACTCAAATTTATTTTTTCATTACATATCCTCTAGATTCAAAAAAGGGTGAATAAGAAATGGGACAAGAAGAATGGGAGATATGCTCAGGAACCAAAATTTGTTCCCACATTTCTGAAGTATCTAAGATATTTGTCTTGTGTTAAAGTATTGGTTAATAAATTCTCTTAATTTTATTTTTCTTGTGTCCTTCTTTAAAATTAACAGGGATGGATGGACGGATGGATGGACGGATGGATGGATGGACGGACAGACGGATGGATATGGAACTAAGTACTTGTGAGATAAATAATTGATCTATGGAATTTTTGCATTAACCTATATATTAAAGTGTGCTGCATATTAATGCCAGAAAAAGGATAGAGCAGAAAGGAGATTGATGTATTACCAAACATAATTTTATATTCCTCTAGGAGTTTTGAATAACATGCTCATTTATGCAAATTTAGGAAATTAATAATTAATGCACATTGATTATTACTTTGTCCAGACAGCTTGGAGCAAAATATATTGGAATTCTTTGAATTTTTCTTGTGGGTTGTTTTATTTAAATAATTTGTGAAGTTAGTTGGACTAACTACAATGTTAAATTTATATGGCACAGTTTCTCATGTTTCTTTAATAAGTCTGGCGATCATCTCTCTCTCTCTCTCTCTCTCTCTCTCTCTCTCTCACACACACACACACACACACACACACACACACACATATGCACACATACCACAAATATAATGCATTTACTTGATTAAGGCCATCTCATTTGATTTGAACCCATACTCTATCCAGTGAATTGCAGTGTATGTTTTAACATTCTGAGTTTATTCTTCTTTGTCTTTTAATGAAGATGGCCTTGGGTAATTGGGAGCAGGACAGTGTGATTTATTCATCTACCTGGTTACCAATTGATGGTTCATGAAACCAAGAATCTTGGCATTTATTTATTAATCAAACTGGTCTTTTTAATAAATATTTCTTAATTATACCAAATTTCTTTGACTAGAAAGGTGCTAAAAATGTCAAACGATGCACACATATACCAACATGCACTCAGGTATTGAGAAAACAACAAAATAATCTTAGTAAATGTCACTGGAAATAAATAAGATGGACAAACCCCCCTATCCTCAAAAGTGCAGGCCCTTAAAAATCAGACCAATTATTAAACTATAAAAATATCTAAGAGAAGAAGATAGCTGAATGCTGGAAAGATTTCTAGTGGGGGCCAGTGTGGCTTCTTGAGAATTTCTATTCTAGAAAATGGGCCCTACAATTGAGGAAGCTCTGTTGAAGTGGAGCTTGAAAGAAGAAGAGGAATGGGTGATAAGAAGCAAAGATTTTCAGGTAAATCGGAGCTCTTGTTTGAGGTCTATACAAGCGAGCTGATATAGTGATGTAGCAAATTTTTACACAAAACATTTATCTAATAAAGAACATACAGCTAATTATTAACAGAAAGACATTATCTCACATTTTCTGCTTAATCTTTGCTCAGACCAACAGAAGGAATTTAGCTCTTCCTTCTGTTCTAGCTATCCTTGGGAATTAAAAGATACCGTTTTAGGAGAGATTGCCTCCCCATATGGAATATATCAATAGTTCCTACTTATCTTGCTGGAATGGTTTGTACATATGTGATCCTTTGTTTCCTGTAGACTTGAATAAGTCTCTATTCTTTTGCTTTCTTTCTGATGCAAACAAAAACACTATGCTTCAATTTACTGTCACTGATGATTAAATTCTGGAGAGCAGCCAAAAATATAAGCATTCATTGGTGGGAAATCTTTATGACAGTTTCATTGCATGGCCCTGGGAAGCAAAGTCCCTGGGGTTGCTCAGTGTGGTAACTTGTTGTATCCATCATGTTTCTCATGCTTAGTGCTGCACAGGCATATTCCTGAAAAATGTTTTCCTTTTTATGAAGCCAGAATGGAAATGGGAGGGGAGTGAAATACCTACCAGTTACATGCACAGGCATACACACAAGTGGAATGTACTCACTGTCAGAAATAAAGATAGCCATTCCTGAGTCTTGGGGTTTTGCTCTGAAAGAAAAAAGGCATTGTCTATTCCGTTTTCCCTCACCATCATTTAAAAAAAAAAACCAAATTATTTCCCATTTTGAGAGAGTCTTGCACTAGTATACCTATCCAGATTTTAGATTTCAACTTCTTATTTTGGAAAGAACAGTGTCTGAGGGCTACTAAAGAGGAAGAATAGGATTTCAAGTATAGGATTAACATGATGAGCTCAGAACTGTTTATCTTATAAGGGAATTGAACATATCTATGGCTCCTGAGTAACCTAAAACTATCATATATAATCAGCCAGCAAACTCCACTTTCCTATGCACTGATAGGGATGCTACCTAGCCTGGTTTGTTTGCAAGAAGAGTAGCAAGGTCAGAAAATACCAAAGTTCTGGGAAAGGTGTGTGGCTTCAGAAGTTGATAAACTATAATTCTCAGCACTCCAATCAAGAAGAACAGGAAATTATAGATCTGCAACATGAAGGCCATGAGGTCTTTATCCCAGACTAGGTGGAGAATATTTTAATGTTAATCAGATTGTTACTGCCATCACTACAGACTGCTTATATTAATTTTGGGTCAGTGGCCATATTTGGAATTTGAATTGGTTTCATGGGCACAAAAAAGAAAATCACGGTTAAAGATAAAGGGTTGCCTATTCCCCAGGTGACTTTGATGGTGTCATAGCCGGCCCCACAGCCACTAACTGATCATAAGATTAAATGAAGGAGGATGTTCCCATCATACATTTTCATCACCCAGAATGCTATTCAAATTAGTTTTGATTGTTTTTCTGGAAGAAGTGTGCATATTTCCAAATAAAACACTGGAAAGCATCTACCCAGCATTGTTACTGTTTAAGAATATCTCCTAGCCCAGATTCATTCTTGGGATTCAATATAATTGCTTTGTTTTACAGCAAGATAGCTTTCATTTCATTCCATTTTTAATTAAAGTAATTAAAAAAACAGATGTCAAGTGGGGGCTGAGAGTTTGGAAGACATCACAAAAAGTGTCCATTGACACAAAGGTGATCATGGTATCAGTTGTATTGGTCTTATTTGCATTTCTTGCATTTACAGCTCTTACTTGCATGTCTAATCAGAATGGGGAATGGGGAAAATCTGTCCTTAATTTCTTCATTTCTAAAAATGAAAGACAGTATATTTTTAACAGCATGATATTTTTGGTACATTAAGACAGTTATGATCAACACTGAATTTTCCACAGGAGTCTCATGTCTTTCTTTGGTTATGCATTTTGGCATATTTCAATGTCACCATAACTACTCATATGGCAAAAGCGATGGGCCAAAAGAAGTCCTTCTAAAGTTTTTGCTTCAGCAAATCATCTAGCAGAGTAACCAAGCCAAGGTTACATTTAGAATTGGCAAACCCACTTTGGTGTGCATTGTAGTGAACTATTCCAGCCTTGAATTTATATTGGCCACTATTTAAAAAGTGAAAAGGTAATCCAACATTTCTTTTCAGTTGTAAATAAACATGAAGTGTAACCTCTGTATGCAAGCATTACTCAAACAAATGATATTAGTGAGCTGGAATCTATCCTTAGTACTGTAGTTCTTTTCAAATAATGAAACATTTGTTGTTTTTGTTGGTTTATTGCTCCATGTATTCTATTCTGATGCTGAGAGTCCCTGGGATTCTTTTTTTTTTAAAGTATATTTTAATTGAGTTGAATGTTCTTCCATTTATTGGAGCTTAGAAACCATTATATTTAGTTGATCAATATGATTGTCAAACAGATATTATTTATTTAACTATGTATGTATGTAAATAATTTGTAATGTATGTATGTATGTAAATAATCTTAACCTGGTAAGTCTAATTAACTAACAATGCATAAATAACACAAGATATTCCAGTTTTCCTTGAAATGCAATTCTAACTATATGGAAGCGTATATACTGTTAGACATATCTTTGCTATTTTCATGAGCTGCATCATAGATTATGTACGTGGATGAGGCTCCATGCATGAATTGTGAAACCAATACAATATATCATATTGTATAATTTAAGAAGCATTCTCAAGGGCAGTTTTTTTCTGTGCAACCCCAATATACTAGTAGATCTTTTCCAAAGCAAATTGTTGTTTGGTACATGAACCCAATTTTGCTTTAAACTATCAAATCATATGAAAGTCACATGCAAAGTCTGCTGAAAAACAAGCATCACTGTCCATTTTTTTTTCTTTTGAGACTTTCTTTGGGTTCTTTGTCTTCAGATGTATCACTTCAGAACTAGAAACATTCCTCATAAAATTAACTAACCAGAGGTTAAAGATCTCTCCTCCTTCCAGCTTCACTATTGTATTATGCACAGTTTTCTAGGCAATTTCATTTACTTAGAGCCAATTTTATATGCAAGGATAAAATGGTAAGAGTTATTATTAGGATTTCCATAAATATATATGTATTACAAAATGTCCAAGAAGAAGACAATAAAAATAATGCAGATGTCAACCAGACAGAAGTTGTTATTGCTGACAATACTATATTTAACATTTAGCCAGACAGTGGGTGCAGAAAATGTCTATATGAAAGTTATGTTGCTTTTTATGAGTAATAAGGTATAGTATTGTTTATAGTTTGGATAATAATGGTAGATTGTGATCCTAACAACATTTCAAAAACTATAGACCCAAACCTAGTTATGAAAATATAGCTGTAAAAGAAAAATATTTCTACCAGTTCTCATATATTGCAATGAAATAGAATTTGTTGTCAGTTTTATTTCCACAGAGAAGATAATTTCAGTTAAAGTCTCGCTAATGTAGTTTAATCAATTTCTGTAACTGAAATGATCAGAAGATTGTGTGTGTGTGTGTGTGTGTGTGTGTAAGAGGGAGGGAGGGAGGGAGAGAATGTATATAAAATTCTCTATACATCTAATGCTTTCCTGATTTAGCATTCTTCCATTAAACTAGAAAAGATATCATGTGGGGATTTCACTTTTCTGTTTGGGGAGTGTAAGCAACCACCAAAGTTTGAGAGTTGTGTGAGAGTGTGTCACAAAAAATAACTGCATTAGCAGGAGCCTCCTCCATCAGCTTCAACAATAACATCAGACAATGGCACAGGAGGAGAGAGGAATCAGAACAGGCAAGATGGGCAATGTGGCATTGCAAATTCAGTTCCTCCCTTGCAGATGCCATTGCACTCAGTTCAAAAATGTTGAGAAGAATTCAAAACATGTTCTCAAGCACCCAGATAAGAGAGAAAAGAAAAAAAATCTCTTTCACAGAAAAAAAGGTATCAGGATGGCATTCAATCTAACGTATTTGAATAACGCAGGTAGTCTTCAACATACCACCACAATTGAGAACAAAATATCTGTTGCTAAGCAAGACAGTTGTTTAGTGAGTTTTGCCCCATTTTACGACCTTTTTTGCCACAGTTGTTAAGTGAATTACTGCAGTTGTTAAATTAGTAACATGGTTGTTAAAATGAATCTGGCTTCCCAATTGACTTTGTCAGAAGGTTGCAAAAGGTGATCACAGGACCCCGGGACTCTGCAACTGTCGTAAATACATGACTCTGAGAATGCTGCAACAGTAGCAAGTGTGAAAAGCGGTCATAAGTCACTTTTTTCAGTGCTGTTGTAACTTCAAACGGTCACTAAATGAATGGTTGTAAATCGAGGACTACCTATATAATAGACAACTGTAGATAGACAATTCTGAGCTAAGATTTTGCAAGTGTAAAACACAGTGAAAGTTAACCATAAGAAGCAGCAAGTGAATAAATTTGATGGAACTAGAATGAATTGCATTTAATATTAAAGCGAGTATAATCAATAGAGTTATACTTCCATGTAAAGATTCTGAGATACATGTGGTCAACGTGAAGTCGAATATCTCATCATCAAACAAAATAAATATTTTGCCTGGGTAAAGTGAACTGATTCAAAGGAATTAAGTGGATAGAGAGAGGTACATTAATATTTATAACACTATAAAATGAATAACTAAAATAGTATTCATAGCCAAGCAGAAGTCTGGAAGAAAGGCATAGAAAATTAGTGGATAGCACTCTAAACGTTTCTACTGTATATTTTTTTGCTATCCAGAATGTGTTTGCTGTTATTTCTATTGTGTTTCCCCAAAAATAAGATCGGGTAGTATATTAATTTTTGCTCCAAAAGACGCATTAGGGCTGATTTTCCAGTTGGCTCTTAGTTTCAGGGAAATACGGTACTAAATGCATCTATCTGGCTGACGATCTTAAGTGGGGCTTATTTTTGGGGTAGGGCTTGTATTACAAGCATCCTGAAAAATCATGCTAATTCTTGTTTTTTGGTTAGGTCTTATTTTTGGGGAAACACGGTATTTCAAGAGAATTTGTTTCAAATTAGAACTGGGCATGCCCATACATAAATGCAAAAAAAAATGAGAAAAAATAATAACTAGATTAGGGGTCTCCAACCTTTTTGGGTTGGTGGCCCAGTGGGAGAGGGAGGGGCATGCACAAACATGAATGTGCATGCACAAACATGAATGTGGCCACATGTGTGCACGCACACGTACAAATAGGCTGCAAGCATGCGCACCACACAAACGGGGCTGCGAGCATGTGTGCGAGGCTGTCAGTGACGGCAGCGCCTGTGTGAGGCTTGTGGCACCACTGCCGCCAGACTTGCGGTGATACTACCACCAGCGCAAAGATTGGGCTGCCACCCCGGCACAAGGCTCGCACCGCCAGCCCTGCGCGAGGATCACGCTGCGGCCTATGTGCCATTTGCGGCGCTGCCGTCCCCGTGCAAGGTTCGTGGCAATTCCGGAGGCAGTGCAATACTAGCAGCACTGCTGCTGCCCTCATAACACTCATGGCAATGGTGGCATGAGGGGGGGTGGGCACATGCACGTGCGCATGCACTGCCCAGCTACTCACACGGACCAGTGGCCAAGAGGCCACAGCCTGGTAGTGGGCCGCGACCCATAGGCTGGGGACCTCTGAACTAGATGACAGATATCACAGGATGCACCCATTTCATAAAGTTTAAAACGGCATATAAAATAGGATAAGAATGATAAACCAAAAATGCAAACTTCTGGGGCAAGAATTAATTTCATAGGCATCAAAAGTGAAATTGTTTTTTCCCATAATATCCATGACAGCAACATTTGTGCACATTTAGACTTATACATCACAACTTCAATAAATGTCAAAAATTCATTCACACATTTTGGGCATTTGTTTCGTTTTTTCGCCTTAGGTTTCCCCCCCCCCTATCTCATCTGATTTGTATACTTCTATGTCCTTTTCTTGATTCAAGAAACAATTTTTACTATGGAATTTATACTGAATTCCTTGGATTTGGTAAGGACTGCCCATTTTTTCCTGACTTTATATATAGCATGGAAAACAGGTGGGGGTTGGGTGAGCGGAAGTACTGAAAAGCTGTTCCATGGAAATGTTTTCTTTTAGAAAGAATTGGAGCAAAATGTTGATAACTTTAACACAAGCCTAGTTGGGCAGACATGGCTTTAAGTTTTTGTTAAGTAAAAAGTCTTTTCAAACTGTAGACCAAATTAGATACTAATACATGTGTGGTTGCCTTCAGCTAATATTAGCAATAAAAACAATGTTTGTCTATACTTTTTGCAGTGTTGATCTCCAAATTCAAACAGAATTAGGGCTCTGAGTTTTTTTTTAAAATCTATTTATGTTTTCTGTTATGGTAGATTAGGAGATCAAATGAAAACAGCAATTAGTGTACTGGCAGCTATATGGTATATGGTACACTCAGTTAAAGTTTTGTTTTCTTGTTGTACATGTCATAACTTTTATTTTAAAAAACTTTGGATTTGAGTTAATTTTAATTATAAACTGTCATAATTAAGTGCTCCTTTAGTATGAAACACAGCTGAACTTTATTTCTAAACTAGCATTTCTATGTGTATGCTGTAAATACTTTTTGTGCAAACTTATTTCCTCTTTTCCTTTTTTGGGATGGTGTTGTTGCTATCGTCGTCTTTTTTGGCAACACATTTCCTCTTTTTTAATGCATACAATACTATTGTCAGCACTCAAAAAGCTTTCAGTGCTGGTCATAATTAGGCACAATGTGGTCTTTATCACATTTGTTTCTTGACCATTTGAAAGCTTCAAAGAACTGCCTTGTATTCATTATCTTTCTTCCTTTAACAAAGTGGTCTCTCTTTTTTTCCTGGTGGCCTTGGATTGTGGACTGATGGTAATGAACATTCCTGGAAACAGGGATTCCCCATTCTCCAACAAGTTCCCATATATCATATCTATCATATCTGCACTGCAAATATCCATATGCTCACTACAGAAAATCTAAGTCATTTCTGCCATCTGTCAGTGATCCATATCTTTGCAGTCAAGATATGCCCCATCGGCTTGGAGGGAGTCTACACATAAAGCTACTAAGATAATTCTAATTAAGGAATACTTTAAAAATCCTTTTGCATATTTAGCAAATATTGTGGCAAATACTCAGCTCAGACTTGTCTTTAAAAATGACAATTGACTAAAGTTACCCCATACCTGGATTAAGAAACTATAAAGTAAATAATCCCCAGTTCAAGTATGGAATCAGCCGCGAACTTTACATGAAATTAAGGTAATCAGAATAAAAGTGTTTTCACTTTTAATCAGCCTCATCTCTGCAAAATCAGATAATAGTTAACATGTAATATTTGCATGTATGTCGTGGCCGTTTAAAGATAGAAATAAAAGCCAATGCAAGTCATAGAAGCATTGTATCAAAGGCCAAAACATAGCTCCACCACCCCTACATGGCCATTTTTCTCTTGGGTTTGGAAATCTGAAAAATATAAAAAGAAAACAATCTTCTGTATCTGCAACTATCAGATATAGCATATACCAGTGGTGGCAAACCTATGGCACGGGTGCCAGAGGCGGCACTCAGAGCCCTCTCTGTGGGCACGTGTACCTTCGCCCCAGTCCTAGGCCTTCAGCTGGGTTTTATAAAACTTTTTGCTTTAGGCCTCCGCCGCCGTGTGCAAAAAAAAAAAAAAGGTTCAATCAGTCAATTTCAACTTCTCGCAGGAAAAAAAAAAGATCTTGCAAAGTTGGAATTGATTGATTGAACTTTTTAGTCCCACCCAGTCTGCCATTACCACCGCAGCCATGCCCAGCCAATGGGCCACGCCCAGCCAATGGGCCACATCCACCCGGCACTCGACGATGCATAAGTGGGTTTTGGGTTGCAGTTTGGGCACTCAGTCTCTAAAAGGTTCACCATCACTGGCATATACACTCAAACCTATAAGTAGCTTGACAAGGCTAGTCATATTAGTCTATTTGTTGTGGTAGATAACCTTTTCAGATATAATATAGATAAGTTTGAATTTGATTGCTTGTTTGCAAGGGCTAATCTATCACGGGACCTTTGGAGTCAATACAATCTGTATCAAACCACCATAGCAGGTCAACTCAGGTAGTGATATATGGCATATAACTATCAATCATTGCAAATAATCAACCCAAAAGGAAAGGCAAGGAGAAGTGTTAAAGCTAGCAATTGTTTAAAGATATGTGAATGGATATTTGATAAAAACCTGACATTTAAGAAATGGTATTTGATAAAACCTGACTAAATATTCAAATCAAGCAATGTATTGTTTAAAAAGAGCTTTGAAGAAAACACTGGAGATGATCTGTTTTGACCAGCTATTGTGATGCAGCAGTGTGTTAGCATCTTCATTATCTCTGACATCAAATATTTTTGCAGTACAGATCTGGTAGTGATGCAGGAATTTTGTAACTGAAGGATGAGGACTGCCCACCAACTCCATCAAATGATGTCCTAAAGCAGTGTTTTTCAAACTTGACAACTATAAAGTAGGGTAGGGTAGGGTAGGGTAGGGTAGGATACTTTACATAGCCAGCTCTGGTGCATAAGCTCTCAGTGTACATACAAACAACAAAGTAATATATTACCAATAAGAGAAGGAGAAGATAGTAGAAATGATGAGAAAGATAATAGTAATAGAGCTGTAATTTAAATATTGTGTGTGTGTGTGTGTGTGTGTGTGTGTGTGTGTGTATGTGTATATGTATGTATGTATATATACATATACACATACACATACAGGGGGTGGGAGGGACAGCGCCGTGACTCACGACAAATGCAACCAGCCCGCTCTTTGCAAGATCGGAACGGCGTGGCTGTAGGTGAAATAATCGTGACCCCCGGGGAGGACAACGAATCTGCAGTGCACCCAGAATTTAATTCTGAGACAGACGCTCAGGCTCGGCTAGAAGAGAGGAGTGAGGGGGGCAAAGAGCTAAAGCGACTGGATAACCAGCCTCTGGGCATCTGTACGCGCGGCAGGGGAGCGACTGCGAGCGGGGGAACAGCTTTTGAACCCACCAATATGCTGACAAGTGCGGGATGACTAAGAGCACTACGGCCGATTGAAGCAAGTGGATCGGTGACTCGCTCAAGGAGCAGGGTGCAGAAGCAGCTGGCTATATAAGTAAACTCCCGGATCCTCTATTTTCATTCTGATGACGTCGGCAGTTTGGCCGACGAAAGCTAAGTGGTTTTACATTAAACAGTCTTGTTTGTATTTTCATCCTGGTGTTCGATTCTTTCTTTGTTTTTCTAACATGCATACACCCAGAATTCCCTAGCCAGCATGCAATACAGGTAGTCCTTGACTTAAAACAGTTCAGTTAGTGACCATTCAAAGTTACAACAGCAATTGTAACTTTGAAAAAGCTTATGACCCTTTTTCACACTTATAACCATTGCAGCATCCCCATGGTCAAATGATCAAAATTCAGATGCTTGGTAACTGACTCATATTTATGACGGTTGCAGTGTCCTAGGATCATGTAATCCGCTTTTGCAATGTTTTGACAAAGTCAATTGGAAAGCCAGATTCACTTAACAACCATGTTATTAATTTAACAACTACAATGATCCACTTAACAATTGTGGCAAGAAAGATCCTAAAATGGGGCAAAACTCACTTAACAAATGTTTCATTTAGCAACATACTTTAAACTATATATTTTTAACAATCATGGTTAGCTAAATTTCTCTCACTTTTTAATGGGAGAATCAAAATCAGACCCCAGGTTTGCAATGTATGCATTCATTCATTTTCCTAGAACAAATTTTGCTATGCAAATTGGAGGTACTGCCTTGCTTCAATTGGGTTGCTGTGATTGTAAGGAGATACAGCTTTAAATACTTGCTAATCTGTTTGCTAAGATCTAAAAAATCATTATTTTTTATAAACAGAGCAAGACAGCTACTTCATGTACATTTAAAGAAATGTGGCTTTAGTTGGAATGTCAAAGATTCCAGGATTTGAATCAGAACCATAGGCATAGGCATAATGTATTGACCAATCATGGCTTCTAACCTGTGTACCTTTGTTCACTTGATGTCCTTCAGATATGTCTGAACTTTACCTTCCAGCATTCAAAGCCACCATTTATTTATTTGTTTATTTATTTGTTTGTTTATTTACCACCCATCTCCCTCACACAGGGAGGAAAGTGTCCTCTTGGCCAAAATTCAATAGAAGGTTTCCTTGTTTTCCCTAAGAATTCATTTGACATAGGCTGAGTGTCTTATAGTATTCAAGCTATTCATAATTAGATCTTCATCTCTGGTACCAGAGGAAAACAGTAAAATTAAGATATAAGTTCCCACACAGAACGGAATAATGAAATCAGAGTCAAATCTTATTCTCTACCTGCTTCTGGTATCATTACAGTCTACTAAAGTTTACATTATGGCAATTGAAAAGCACTCATTCCGAGGCTTCCGGTTAGATGTCACAGCATAATGGATGCAGGAAGACAGGACTCTGTCTTCCATGTTCTATTTTGCCCCGCTGGGGACCCTAAAAAGGGTCAAAAGTCACCCCGGAGAGGTGACAAAGAAGGAGGGGACTCTCATTGATCGTGGAGAGGTGGCAGCCCTTCCATTTGATCTGAGGAAGCCCTCCAAACTGGTGGGGGAAAGACTGGCCACATTCGTGTGGCCAGTCAGAAGCTGCTGACAACTGAAGAAAATAAGTACTAACGAGCAACTTTTGAGCAAGGTGGATGGACTGGGTGGGATTTTATCCTCTCTTTATGACTTTAAGACTTTTTCCTGGAAAAAACCGCCCAAAACAAAGAATCCTCCCCGATGAGAGAGAGAAGGGGAATTTCTGCCCCATTCCCTCAGGAAAAGAAAAGCGGTGAATTAATTGCTTGGGGGAAAACAGAGAAAATTACAAGATTAATTTGGAATCAATACAGATATATAGCTTTGAAATTTTGGGACTAAAAGTGCTTTTGAGAGTTTTTTAGAAAAGAGACTTGAAAAGCTTGCAATGTAAGTTTGGATTTAAAAAGCTGGAAGACAGTGTCAATGATATCTAGTGGTGAACCACGGCACTACAATCTATTATGCTTAAAGGAAACTTGGCTTGAAGCCCAGACTCAGATAAGACTTTTGTTGTCCTTGGAAACTTTCATTTTGAAGACTGTAGCTGGGAAAAGGGGGAAAAACCCCTCTTGGGCTGCTTAGCTGTGTGGCAGAGATGATAAACTATTTTGAAACTGTCCTGCCTGGATTACAAATACAAATACTAACTGACTTTTAGAGCTGTGTCGTGGAGCTATTTCCCTGTAGAAGAAACATATATTACTGATCGAGATGATGGAATACTTTGGATTATAAACCTTTGATTGATGAACAACTTTTAATTGTTTTTTTTTCTCTGACAGAAATGATATGTTTTTTATTGATAGAAAAACTTGAATTTTGCTTATATTTGTTTAGGGGAGGCTTAAATATGGACTGATAGGCTGGTTCAATAATTTGGAGTTCAAATGACAATTGACTGAAACTTTAAAAATCCCTAACAGATTGGACTATAAAGACCACATATAAAAACAAAATGGATGTTCCATATTTAGCTTTAAATGGTAAAAAACCATCCCTAACACTTGTCTTCAAAGCCCCCAGCTTGACATACCAACAAGAAAATGTTGATGAATCTCAGAAAGAAATTCTTTTTATGTTGAAATTAATACAGGAGACAATTGCCTTAGTTCATGATGAGACTAAAAACAATGCAAAGGAGATAAAAGAACAATTTTCTAATCTAAACCTAAAAATTCAGAAAATGATTACAAAGAAGGAACTAGTAACCCAGAAAATAGAAGGAAAATTAGAGGAAGCAGTTCCAAAGATGGAGGACCTAAATGAAGGAATCAACAGACAGACACAGACAAACAAAGAATTAGAAGACATAGCGATAATACCGGAAATGGAAAAGATATCTTACTTGTCAAGATCTCAGAACACATTTGATGATAAAGAAGAGCTGATCGAATGGAAGATAAAGCTGTTAGGAGAATTGTGGAAAATTGGAAAAGGAGGGAGGCTGTTTAATGAATATAAATGGGCTGAGCGTTCTTCCAAAAATACTTTAATCGAATTGTCTTTCTTATTCCAAACAATATAAACAAAAATAGAGGAAGAACTACTTGATTCAAATGCATTGACTTGGAAAGTTAGTTGGCAAAGGAAGAAAGCTAGAGTAAGACTGAAGAAAATAGAGATTTTGACCCATTAGATGGGATATTATATTATTAAATGGATGTTTGAACATGGCTAAGAGAATAGATAATTGTTAGAAATAAAAGTATTATTATAACTAGAAAGATAGGATCTTCAACTAGAATACTATATTTTGGTATGAGAAGAGAAATATGAAAATGCTGAGGGTCTGAATAAGGGAAGCTTTTGGTTACCCAAATATAATTTATTATGAGAAAACTATAAGCGATAGAGACACTTTGAACATTGATGGGAAATCAAAAAAATTTAAAAAGCGGGAAAAACAGGATATTGATTGAACAAATGGCTTTTAAGTGCAAATACAATTGAGATATGTTTTGGTTAGAAAAGATATTTTAAACTGACACTATTGATATTATATATAATATTAGAAAAATGTGACAAAGATGTTGATATTCAATTGTATATGTATTAACAGCAATAAGAATTGTATTTGCCTAGTGTGGAAAAATGTATGTCACTGGAAGAAGAGAGGAAGCACTGGTTGGTGTAGTATTGGATCTAGATTGAGGAAGTTAATATGTACCACTGAATTACTAATGGACCCAGACAACACATTGTTTATTTACTTATAATTGCAAAACTAGAAAATTAATAAAAAAAATTATATAAAAAAAGAAAAGCACTTATTCTATGGTGAATTTCTTCCATTAGACACATTTTACTTATCTGCAACAAAAAAACATGGTTAGTCTTATCACATGGTGGTGGCTCTCTCATTTCCACAAGGGGAGAAGAAAAGAATAAAGGACTACAGTTACATTCTTTCCCTAAGAATCAGCTTCTTTTAGGTCCTTCCAGCTAACCGCATGAAGCAATGCATCTGCTTTCAGGTTGCTCCCAATCTTTGTCCATCATTTGGACAACTTTGATCAATTGTCCAAAGTCCGGGGGGGGGAAGCATCTTGGAGAGACAATTAGTTGTTTCCCTCTATCCCTCCTTCATTCTTTCATTGTCCTTTGAAATTCTTTGTGTTCCTAATAGGTGGCAATATTGTAGGGATCTGAAAAATTTACTTTTTTGTCCTTTGTCAATGAAGTACAAAAGGAGTCAATGACAACTAGTAGGAATCTTTTGGCTATACATTTATTAAACAGGAAGGATTTCATTAGGCATACAGAGCATTGCATATTGATGCCAGTTTCTTCCTATACTTAAGCATTCACTACAAATCTGGCAGATAAAAACTGACTTCATTTTAGGTTGTTTTCCCCCCATCCTCACCCTACAATTTTCATATATTATGCATCTTCTAAAAATGTAATGCAAACTGTATAAGACTGCAATTAAGTGTTGAACGTCTGTTACTGACAAAGTTCCTTGAAGTGTGGGATAGTTGAGAGAATATTGTTTTATTTCATTTTCCGAAGACTAGCATAGCTAATTAATATTTTCAAGATTTGGAATAGGGTTTAGATAGAAGCAAATATGAAGTGGTGGAATGTAAGTGGAGGTGAATCCATTTGGTGTTATCTTAATACGTAGTATTTATATTTTACTCATTCTAGCTTAACAGAAATTTGTAAAGATTATTTAGGAGATTAAATTTCATTTCTATTTGTAACATACTACATTTTTGTAACATTTTCTAATACTAAGCTAAAGCATAAATTGTTTTTATAAAAACACAATTCTTTTATAGTATGCTACAAATGTGTTTTGTGAGCTGATAATGTAGTCAATGGATGTGATATGCGTACATTATTGCCTTTCAGCAGATTCTGTTTCCTGTTTTATGCTTAGGGTACCTTGTCCAAGTCTAGATTATGTAATGTACTCTTTTTGATTCTGAGGGGTCTGACTTTTTTTTTTTTTTTGAGTTAGAATTCCTTCATATTCAATTGATCCCAAAGTCCCTATTTATTTTGGAGGACACCTGGCTCCCCAAAGACTCTGGGTGGCTTACTAATTTAAACAAAGAAAAAGGAAATCAGACAATTATTTACTGCACAAACAGAAACCACACACTTATCCAGAAGAAATAACACTGTACCTCAGACCAGCTCAAACTAACAAAGGCAAAGCACCCATTCTAATCCCAAGCCTGGAGGCACAGCCATAGTTTTAATGACTTCAAGAACAGCTGTGAGGTATGAGCCATACTGATCTACTGAGAGATGTTGTTTTAGAGCACGGGTGTCAAACTCACCATGTCAGGTGACATGTCACGACATATCACGACTCTTTTTGCATTGCTGGCAATGGGGTGGGCGCGGCTTTGGTATGATGAAACTGGCCCGCAGGCCGGCAGTTTGACACCCCTGTTTTAGAGGGAAGGAACTGCTACAGAGAAGGTACATTGTCAAGGTCCCAGCAGGTGATATTGCTTAATTGAAATGAACTCTCACAGAACAGACATAAATTATTAATAGATAAATAGATGGGGGGAGAATTCTTATGCCACGAATGGGTTTATAGGTTATAATCAGTGCTTTGAACTGAATCCAGAAATTAAATAACAACTGTGCAGATAATAATAATAATAATAATAATAATAATAATAATAATAATAATAATAATAATAATAATAATAATAATAATAATAATAATAATAATAATAATAATAATAATAATAATAATAATAATAATAATAATAATAGAGTTGGAAGGGACCTTGGAGGTCATCAAGTCCAACCCCCTGCTCAGGCAGGTAACCCTATACCATTTCGGACAAATGGCTGTCCAGTTTCTTCTTAAAAACTTCCAGTGTTGGAGCATTCACCGCTTCTGGAGGCAGGTTGTTCCACTGGTTAATTGTTCTGTCAGGAAGTTTCTCTTTAGTTCTAGGTTGCTTCTCTCCTTGATTAGTTTCCATCCATTGCTTCTTGTCCTGCCTTCAGGCACTTTGGAAAATAGCTTGACTCCCTCTTCTCTGTGGCAGCCCCTGAGATATTGGAACACTGCTATCATGTCCCCCCTCGTCCTTCTCTTCATTAAACATGAACTGGGGATAACATATGAACTGGGGATAACATATCAGCATAATATGCTGTGCTTATTATGGCATTTTGTATAGCTATAGCTTCCAAATGGTCTTCAAGAACTGCTCCATATAGAAAATATTGCAGTCATCAAGAGGTAATGATGGCACGAATGATTGTTTGAAGTAATCATTCCTGATCTAGGAAAGGGCACAACTGGTGCACCTGATAAACCTCTCCAAAGGCCATCCTGACCACTGCTGCTCCTCAAACAAGAGCTGTAAGTCCAGGAAGATTCTCCAGACCGAGCCTGGTCTTGAATGACTAACCTCATGCAAGACCAAAGATTCAAAAGTCCAAGAGACCCAAATAACCACTTGTTAAACTTAGTTAAAGGAGGCAGTCAAAGGTGGTTGAAAAAGCATTCCTTGACCTGCAAATTCTTTGTAATTATAGGCCAGTTTCAATCTACCATGTTTGGATAAAGTTATTGAGGAAGTGGTCGCTTATGGTACAATTTAGTTCCTTTTTGTCATGATGCACCTAAGTGATGTTGCTGGGGAATGCTGTTATCACCTCTGCTATCAATATCGGAATCCCCACAGCTTTCTATTTTGTTCCCAGTTCTAATCCTTCTTACCATCTAATATTAATGAAATCATAAGAAAGGACAAATCCACAGTGAGTTTTTTGAAAGAAGTATGGGCTCTTATCCGTGCCACACATGAATTTTATTCTCTAATTCTTGGTATCGCAAAATATATGCATGCTCAAGTATGAATTTCCTTTGTCTCTTTTGGCTTCTTCTCAGTTTTGCTCATCTTTAGCATTATGAGGAAACACCCTACTTTTTCACTTCCCGAAAAGCAGTTTTTAAACAATAGGAAGGATTAAAAGAAATGTATTATAAGATGACTGCTATAGCATTCTTTCTAACAGCAAAAAAAATTGCAAGTTTGAGGTATCAACTATATCACAGAGTTAAAAGTAGCAAATGAAATCATACTTTGTATGATCTAAACTTTAGAAAATGTATCAAAATATCTTAAAGGTTTAATAGATGGCACTCTTGCTTTGCTATGAACTTAAGAAACAAAATGGGAAGGGAATCTTTCCCAATGTTTGTGGATACAGCATTCATTCTGATCTCTTAAATACAAAGGATTTTTTTAGAAAAAAAAATTCTCCAGTTCCTACATTGTGCTTAGTCACTCAAGGCATGTTTCTGCAGGAATCTCATCATTTTTATCATTAGATTTCACCAAGTGTTGCAGAACATATTTTTGTACTTACTAGCATGCACATTTAAAGTGCACTGGGCAAGTTTTGTCTCAATGGATTATATTGTAGCCCAGAGGTGGTTATAGAAGAAACAAGAAGTTATGGCATAGGGTTATGCTATTGAAAAACTTAAGGATTCTCATAAGATAACTTCATAACAACAAATCTATGCTATTTCTGTAAAATCTGTAAGAGCCATAGAAAGTGGTTGGGCTTAGGATTATGTTGTTGTTAGTTGCGAAGTCGTGTCCGACCCATCGCGACCCCATGGACAACGTTCCTCCAGGCCTTCCTGTCCTCTACCATCTTCTGGAGTCCATTTAAGCTCACGCATACTGCTTCAGTAACTCCATCCAGCCACCTCATTCTCTGTCACTATAATCCCTCTGTAGGGATTATAGTGAGTGATAACTGCTAATAGTTAAGTGAACCAGTAGTTATACAGGACTTTTGAAGAGTTAGAACATATTAATTCCTTTTAAAACCATTTTCATGATTCAGGATCTTCATCTTTTAAAATCCCTTGTCCCATGAAAGATACACACTTTTGAGTTATTAATGGCATCTAAGACACCGGATCTGGATGTAAGGCCCAGAACGAGTACGGGGGAGTGGCTGGAAAGCATGCCAATGGCAGCAGCGCCAGGAAGGAGGGGATTGACAAGGATGGGAGGGAGGAAGGTTGGAGAACTGGAGTGCAAAAAAGAGGAGGCAGGACAATTAAGGCAATTACGGTCAGCCAGGACGGATGGCCCTATCACACAGTCGATGAGTAAGCAATTAGGCTAGCAAGGTTTATAAAAGTAATCTCCACCCCAAAACTTCACTCTGAGGACGCTGGCAGGGGACCAGCGAAAGCTAAGTTGTTTTAATATTGTAAATAGTTGTTTTTATTGTTTTAAACTTTTTAACAATAAACAGCTTGTTTATATTTCTCCCGGAGATCAAGGACTGTGTCATTGAACATATATATATATATAACTGCCAACATCGTCAGAGTAAGAATAAAGGAGTTCTGGGAGCTCGCTTTATACAGCTGCTTGCCTCTGTGCCCGGCTTCTCGAGCGCGTCATCGGCCCGTTTGTTTCAATTGGCCCTGATGCAATAGGTTGCTGTGCAGTCTTGTTTATTTTTATCCTGGTGTTCGCTTTCTTCTTAATCTTGTTAATATGTATATACCCAGGATTCACATAGTGTTATATATGTATGTATGTATGTATGTATGTATGTGTGTGTGTATGTGTGTGTGTGCATATATATATATATATATGTTTTCTGAGGTTTTCACGGGTGTTTGTATGTAGGTCTTTGGTAATTTGGGTTTTCTCCCGTGTAAAATTGAAAGTGTCTTGGCAACGTTTCGACGAAGTCCCATTCGTCATCTTCAGGCTGGTGTCTTCGGCTTCGTGCTTCTAGGAGCAATGTGTGATCGCAGCTGTTTCTTCCTTTTAACTGCCAGTGGAGGTATGAACTGATTGGATGGGAGCTTGGCTGTGTTCTGATTGGGTGGAGGTGTGTTCTGATTGGTTAGGGGCTTGGCTGTGCTCTGATTGGATGGGGGGTTGGCTGTGCTCTGATTGGATGGGGGGTTGGCTGTGCTCTGATTGGATGGGGGTGTGCTCTGCTTGGGTGGGGGCCCTGTTGTGCTAGGATTAGTCTGAGTTGCAGGGGAATTTGAGATGGAGAGCTGCATTGCTGTAGTTTGGCTTCGCGTTCGTGGTCGTGCCACATCTTCAAGGTGGGTGTCAGTTTGCTTCACGTATGGAATGGAGGGGTTTAAAATGGCCAATGATGCAGCTGTGGTCTGGTTTCTGGTCCGCGGTTGTGCCTCATCATCGGTGAGGGTTTGAGTCTGCTTTTTGCGTGGATGTGTGGTGGTGACATCATGTGTGGTCTTCGTGAGTGTGGGTCCAGTGTCGCTCCTTGTGCTAGGGATTCGTCTGTCAACATATATATATATATGTTTTCTGAGGTTTTCATGGGTGTTTGTATGTAGGTCTTTGGTAATTCGGGTTTTCTCCCGCGTAAAATTGGAAGTGTCTTGGTGATGTTTCGACAAAGTCCCATTCGTCATCTTCAGGCTGGCATCTTCGGCTTCGTGCTTCTAGGAGCAATGTGTGATCGCAGCTGTTTCTTCCTTTTAACTGCCAGTGGGGGTATGAACTGATTGGGTGGGAGCTTGGCTATGTTCTGATTGAGTGGAGGTGTGTTCTGATTGGTTAGGGGCTTGGCTGTGCTCTGATTGGATGGGGGGGTTGGAAGTGCTCTGATTGGATGGGGGTGAGTTCTGTTTGGGTGGGGGCTTTGTTGTGCTCGGATTAGTCTGAGTTGCAGGGGGATTTGAGATGGAGAGCTGCGTTGCTGTTGTTTGGCTTCGCGTTCATGGTCGTGCCATATCTTCAAGGTGGGTGTCAGTTTGCTTCATGTATGGATTGGAGGGGTTTAAAATGGCTAATGATGCAGCTGTGGTCTGGTTTCTGGTTTGTGGTCATGCCTCATCATCGGTGTGGGTTTGGGTTTGCTTTTTGCGTGGATGTGTGGTGGTGACATCCTGTGTGGTTTTTGTGAGTGTGGGTCTAGTGTCATTCTTTGTGTTAGGGACTCGTTTGTCAATAAGGGTTGGTTTCCAAATGGCTGGTAGGCGGGAGGTATGAAGACGACGAGTGGGACTTCGTAGAAACGTCGCCAAGACACTTCCAATTTTACGTGGGAGAAAACCCGAATTACCAAAGACCTACATATATATATGTGTGTGTGTGTGTTTTTGTAGATTTTCATGGGTACAGGTATGCAGGTCTTGGCGTATTCGGGTCTTTTCCCATGTAATCTTACACGGGAAAAGACCCGAATACGCCAAGACCTGCATATATATATATATGTGTGTGTGTGTGTGTGTGTGTGTGTGTGTGTGTATGTATGTGTATATATATATATATATATATATGGAAGGAAGAAATAGCTGCGATCAAACATTGCTCCTAGAAGCACGAGGCCGAAGAGACACCAGCCTGAAGATGACGAATGAGACTTCGTCGAAACGTCGCCAAGACACTTCCAATTTTACGTGGGAGAAAACCCGAATTACCAAAGACCTACATATATATATATATATATATATATATGTTAAAAAATGCTTTAAAAAGCTAAAGAGTATAACATATTTTATTTTTTATAAAAACAAAGATCTAAAAAATTATGGATAAATGGCTAAAAACATTTAAAACAAAAAAAAGTTAATATATGGCTAACTAAATCTACAACAATACAAAACAGTATTAATTAACAGTAAGCTTAAATCCTGATTGAAATGTGTTGCATAAACCCAACTTCAGTTTCTAGCTATCTGTCGCACTATTTTGCAACTGGCTGTAGTTTTCTGGGGGGTAATTGACAATTCCTACAAGGCTGAAATCTTAACATTCCTTATGTGGTTTTAAAATTCTTACCATTATGTACAACTGAAGCTCATTTACAAGCTGGTTACTGTAAACTGTAAACTGATGACAGAAAGAATAATGACATTTCCACCCAGTCTATGAGTCATATGCACCAGATAAATGAAAAAAAAATCCCATTGACCCATGGCCTCAATTGTCTGAAACAATATGCCAGAAACTTCCTTATTAAACAAGAATATTTAGAATTAAATGAAACATATATGGCTTAGGGGGTATGAAAGCTATTCCCACTATCTACTGCAAATGCAATTTTGTTTCCTGACAGTTCATATCAAATGTAATAAAACATGCTCCTTCATTTAAAAGCCATTGACAAGGTACATAATAATCTGTTTTGAAGGTGGCCGATAAAATTGCTCAGGTAATTATGAAGAGATTCATTTATTGTTTTTTGAAAAAAAATATTTCTGGAAAATCTTATTTATTTATTGCATATAGTTTCAGAAATGTCTTAGAAAGGAGACTTCCTCTTTCTACCCCTTATGCAATCACAAGATTTTCTCTGCACAACTCTGTCAGTGAAGATTTCAGGGCCAATGGTGCTTGACTTGGGTGCGGAATTTTGATTTAGTTCAAACAATTCCAGATGTCCGGACTCAAATTTTCCAAATGCCTTCACATAACCATCCACTATAGTATACATTTATTTGCTAGATTTAGATTACATTTGATTGCATGAACATAAACCCTTACAGATAACTCTTTATACTACTCTGGATTGGATTGGGCTAAGACATAAGAACTGACTTGAAGCCACCCTATTGGCTTCCATGACTAAGAATGGACTTCAGCTAAGATCTTCCTGATGGATTACATCCCAGAGTTCTGAAGGTGCTGGCAGATTTTATCTCAGAACCATTGTATCATACCAGCATGGGTTTGTTAAAAACAGTTTATGCCAAACCAATCTTATTTCATTCTTTGGCAAAGTGACTAAATTAATAGACCAGCAAAATGCTATGGACATAGTATAGTTAGACTTCAGCAAAGCATTTGACAAAATAGACCACAACTTATTTCTTGGTAAACTAGAAAAATGTGGGATAGAAGCATCACCACCAGATGGATTTGTAACTGGCTGACAAATTGTATGGACTCAGTAAGTAGTCCTTAATGGTACTACATCTACATGGAGGGAAGCAAGCAAGTTCCATCTTGGGCTCAGTACTCTTCAATATCTTCATAAATGACTTAGATGAGGGAATAGAAGGGGAACTCATCAAATTTGCAGATGACATTTAGCTGGCAGGAATAGCCAACACCCCAGAAGACAAGCTCAGGATCCAAAAAGATCTTGACAGACTTGAACAATGGGCCCTATCCAACAAAATGAAATGTAATGTGGAGAAAAGCAAGGTTTTACACCTGGGCAGGAAAAACCAAAGGTACAAGTACAGATAAGGTGAAACCTGGCTCAAAAACAGTAACTGTGAAAGGAACCTTGGTCCTAGTGGACAATCACTTAAATATGAGCCAGCAATGTGCAGCAGCAGCCAAAAAAGCTAATACAATCTTTAGTTGTATAAACAGAAGCATAGAATCAAAATCACATGAAGAATTAGTACAGCATTATAAAGCCAGACCACACCTGGAATATTGCATCCAGTTTTGGTCACCACATTACAAAAAAGATGAGACTTTGGAAAAAGTGCAAAGAAAAGCAACTAAAATGATTAGACCTGGAGACTAACACATATGAAGAACGGTTGCAGGATTTGGGTATGGCTAGTCTAGAGTCTAGACAAATGAAGGACTAGGGGGGACATGATAGCAGTATTCTAGTTTTTGAGAGGCTGCCACAAGGAGGAGGGAGTCAGTTTATTTTCCAAAGCACCAGAAGGCAAGACAAGAAACAATAGATGGAAACTAATCAAGGAGAGAAGCAACCTGGAATTAAGGAGAAACTTCCTAACAGTAAAGACAATTAACCAATGGAACAGCTTGCCTTCAGACGTTGTGGGTCCTTCATCACTGGAGGTTTTTAAGATGAGATTGGATAGCCACTTGTCTGAAATGTCCCCCCCCCTTGAGCAGGAGGCTGGACTAGAAGACCTCCAAGGTCCCTTCCAGCTCTATTCGGATTCTATTTTATACTCATTAATCAGAAATGTTAGCATTCATAATGCAAGACCATTTCCATCTTTAGTAAACTGTCAATGTCATAACTATCCAGTTCCAGGTACAAAAGGCCACACACTAATATTATCAAAATATTATACCATTTAGTAATATCTCTGGGATTCTTTCTCTGGAAGTTGTTGGAATAAGAGCTTAAAAGGATGAAATATGAAGGACACTTTCATTTCTATTCACAAAGTGCACTGATGAGCCACAGTCAAATTTAATCAAAACTCAAGGATCTCTGTTAACTAAATGGATTTCTATTGCCTCTTGTGTCATGAAACAATTACTGAGCTGGAATTATTTTGGACAGCAAACAATAGGAGCATTTACATACTTTATGAAAGATCAGCAGCAGCTTGCCTCATTATTTTATCAACTCGCCCCCTATGAGACTGATGTCATTAACAAATGAGAGCACTCATAATTCAGCCACACAAAGATGTGCTTAATTAGGGTATATCCACATGAGGAAGCTTCCCAAGCTCCTGGCTCAATGGGGAACTAGATACCCAGGAAGCAATCACTATAAGAAGAGGAAGCAGCAATAGGAGAGAAGGGGGGGGGGAAGATACAACCAACAGACTTACATTGCTCTACATCAGGGCTTTTCAAACTTGGCAATTTCTGGCAGCTGAAATTCAAGCACAGTGTTTCTCAACTTTGGCAATTTTAAGATGTGTGGAATTCTGGGAGATGACATCCACAAACCTTAAAGTCACTAAGTTCGAGAAACATTGTTCACATATCTTAAAGTTGCCCTGTTTGAAAACACTGGTTTAGATTCTGGATCTCAGTGGGACATCTGTGCGTTCCATTGGCATCCAGCAACCCTTCCCTTGTCACTTGCCAGGTTTCACAACCTATACGTTTTTATGATTTGAGATTCTTTTAAGTAAAGCAACATTTAATGTAACGTTGGCATTCTGCAGGCAAAGTGTTACCTCCAAGATCTGAGTGCAACTCATAGATCCCCAAAGACAATCTTACAAAATAAAAATGCTGCATATATACTGTTTTATTTGGAAGTACACTCATGGATCCAAAAAAAATAATAATAAGTAAACTGAAGAACAGCTGAGATAAATTAACAGGATTGGCAAGGAATAATCCCATCAGTTATTTCTCTTAGTAAATAGGTGTTTTGTAACTACCCATAGCCACTTTGTGAGATTGTTTGTGAGATTTCAGATTTCAAATGTGCCTCTTACTCCCAAAGAGTTGGAACTGGTGATGATAATCAGTCTGATAAACAAATTTCATAAAGATACTTAGGCTAGCTCTGACTTTTGTGGCTCCCGGCAGGAGTACAGCTAAAATGATAACGTTTGAAAACAAAGTAAAGGGGGGGAAAGTGTAGTAGAGTGAAAACTTATGTATTTATTTTTAAAAAATTAAGTACCCAAGGCCAAAATGGTCATACCTGAAAACCCAGCAGCTAGTGTGGAAAAAGTTGCCAGTTTCTAATTTCAGTACAGGCCATTGACTGACATTCAAATAGGTTCAGTCTGTGTGAAACATTGCTGAAAGTCAAGATAGGCTCATAAAAGAATACACTGTAGTGGGTGTAAACTTGAAAGGATCATCCGAATGCACTTTTAATATGATAATCACAAGATGTGCATGTACTGATCAAAGTTCCAAAAAGTTCAGCTTTGGCAATTTTGTATTACAGAGAGAAAATTACTACCTTCTTTTACCCTCATGTCAAGTTCTGTTTAATTCTCCTCACGGACATTAATTCCTGAAAAGCGAATGGTAATATAGCCCTGGAGGGAAGTGAATTGAAGAAGTTAATAATCAAATAAAAATGATACCCCGCATGAGTTTTGTGTCTTCCAGAGATTTATTTTATCTTTGTCAGAATATTACAGTGTGTAGAAACCTGGTCATTTAAGGCAAAAATGTTAGATGAACCATAAGAAAATAAGAAATATACAATGAAATCTGTCCTTTGCATGCAGACTCCAATTGTATTAAAATTTGGTAAAATAAGTTACCTGCTCTAGATATGACAAGCTGGGAATGCCCATTTATGACACTGGAATTTAGGAACAAGCTGGAGATTCTACAATCTACATATATTTCACCTTCTTTGCTACATGATAGGGTCCTTGACTCCCTGGAGCTGGCCTCAAATAGTAGTGGAATACTTTTAGCATTTGATTCTGGAGGGACGTCAACTTTCATGTTCTATAGAAAATTTCAGAATAATTCAGGGATTCATGCAACTATGGGCTTCCCCTAAATAATATCAGATGCAATGTGCATAGATAGTCACATGTTAGATTGGATATTCGCTTTTGAGTAGTGAATATCCTGATATGAATTTAGGAGGTGTGAGTTCTTTATTGTGGTTGGATCACTTCCTGGTTACAGCTGAGAACCTCTGCAAGTGGAGGACCAATTAAAATGATCTGATGCAGTGGATATTCTCAGCAATCTGGTACGCAGTTCTATGTCTGGTTGTTTTCTGCAGATGGGAATACTAGAGTACCCAAAGACTCTCCAAATATAGATCTATGCAGCACTTGGTTCACTGAAGTGCTTTGGGAGATGGAGCAGTTGAAAAGATGCCAGTGGAGGAACGCTAAACCTGAATTGGACCAAACATCAGTTGAAACACAGTGCACTTATTAAGCCCACACACTGTGCCCTGAGGTCCTGTTTCAGGTGAGTCAGTCATTTTTAGGAAGCAGGCAGATTTTCCTGAGGGCTGCCATGAGATTTTGGAGCTACATTTTGCAAATAAAGTCACTCAAGTTTAGCCTAGGCTACACATGGGCAGGGTTGAAGGAAATATCAGCAGCATCTTATGAAATTTCCTGGCCTTCATTTTGGTTTGTTAACTTTGAAGACATAGATGGGGTTCTGCTACTTGTAAACTAGACCCAGCTAAACCCTTCTCCTGCTTAGGAAGATATAAAGAACTGGAGCCAGGTGATAACCCATGTTTTCTTAAGGTGGGGATTGATGTCCTCTTCCTTGAAGGAATTGGATGCGTATCCCATTCTGATGAGACCCGCTTTAGAACTAGCCAATTTTGACAGGCATCACCCAGTATCCATCATTCTTTTAGAAAAAGTTGTAGAGAGAGGGAAGTGTTCTGTTTACAAACTATTCTAGAAGAAACAGAAGTTTCGTTTCAGATCTGGATATTAACTGTATTAGTCATCCTCATTGATGAGGGGACTGCATAAGCCCTAGTCATTTTAGATTTTTCAATGGCTTTCAACACCATCAACCACAGATCCTCCATAGGTTAAGAACTGACAGCTCTATTTTTCAGTGGTTCTGTTCCTTCCTAAGCTGGTATTATCAATCAATAGTATTGGGAAGAGATCTCCAGCAATTGTGGGGGTCTATACCAGGGGTGTCAAACTGCTGGCCCACGGACCGGATGCATCATAGCAAAACCACGCCCATCCCATTGCTGGCAATGGCAAAAAAGTCATGATACGTCGCGACATGTCACGTGACGTTGCAAGTTTGACACCCCTGGTCTATAGTATTTGTCTCTCATCTACTATTTAATATCCTTCTGAGGTCACTGGAAGAGGCCAGCTGTGATTCAGATGCAGTATTACCAGTACCCCAAAGTCACTTAATATAATGTTACTGTCAATAGGTACTGTTATTTGATTTATCCAACTGTTTTTATGCTTATTTAAATTGATTATATGTTGATAAGCAATTTAAACAAGTGTTGATTATTGAACTGCCTGCATGACATTACAATTAATTATTATTTTCATTATGTATACTGGCATTATTATTAAAGGTGAAACAGATCATGCCCTTTTGAGGTGTGTGAGTCTTTTCACCTTGCAACTTTTTTTCCCTACTTCTCTTGCTTGGATATCAGCCAGAACAGAAGTAACTGCAAGAGGTATGTTTCCTCTAGCCCTACTTAAAGTTATCACTATACAATCTTGGTAAGTAGTGCCTGCGTTTGTTTGTTTTTCTTCCACTCTTATAATCATTTTCATTTCTATTCTTTCTTTTAGGTAATAAAACAGAAAGTAGGAAAAGTGTAATTATTAATCTTTGTAAATCACCATGTGATTTACACCCAGAAAAATACAGCATACTCCATTTAATCCTCCAGGGAAAGATTGAAGGCAAACGAGGTCCAGGCAGAAGAAGAACATTATGGCTTCAAAATCTAAGGGACTGGTTTGAACAAAACTCAGCAGCACTTTTTCGTGCGGCTGCTGCTAAAAACAGGATCGCCAACATGATCACCAACGTCCGATAACTGATATGGCACAAGAAGAAGAAGAAATCACCATTTCTCTTTATTTAAAAAATGCAGGACAAAATGCTTTAAATAAATAAGGTCCTTGCACACTTAATATAGTCTATTAACAAATAATTACAGATCATCATAAGCAATCTATTCATATATAGCTACATATACACATACACATACATATATAGTTCCATACAAAATCCAGTTTGTATACAGTTTGCTGAAAAAAAGGATTGTAGAATTTCTGGTTTCTCAATGAATTTGTGCATTCAACTGGTCCAAAGTCATTAAAAAAATTATTTTGAACACTTGTAACTTATACATTTAGGAACAGTCTTTACTGAGGAATAAATATGCCACAATAATGAATAAATGCAAACTGCTTTGGGGAAGTAGAATAATTCAAGACAAATGAAGAATGTAGCTGAGTATACTGAATATGTTTTCCTTTACATTATTTGCCCATCTCTTTGTCACCAAGAGAAAATCCTGTGGTTGCTAGCAGGAGTTGAATGCCAGCATTTTGGACTAGTGGCTAATCACTTGTAATTAGCACCCTATTGTGCATTTTGTACATGGATTCACTTTTCCAATCAATCATACTGAGGAAGAAATAGAAAGCTAAACTGCCTTTTGTCTGTACCTGCTAATAACTCCTGAAGCAATTTAGTAATTTGCAAGACTGAAAAGCTAACCATTTTACAGCAACATAATAGACTTGCTGGAGCGCTTCAAAGTTTTGTTTGTTTGTTTTTTAAGTATCCAATGGAAACTATGCATATTTGCAGGGTATGATTTCCAAAGCTTCACGTGTACTAGTTTGATTGGGGATTCATCTAAAGCTATGACCCTGTCCCCCACTGTGAAATAATGAACAATAAATTGAATTTAGAAATCAGCCTATCAACCTCAAGTTATTAACATCTGGTTTACTTACTCCTCTGTCACCAAAAATCTCTGAATATCCTACGTTAAGCATTTAACATATATTTAAAAGAATTATGAATAATGATTTAGATTAAACATATTCAAATCAATATTAAATCTATGTATCCCTCTTTCTTTATTATTTTGGACATTTTTCACTGTGTATATCATCCTGACAGTTTGTTTTGCTTGTTAAAAAATATTTAGAACCAGAATTACTTTTAGCTAGAGTAGCTCCACTAAAATCAAATAAATTTAAGTTGATCATGAAATATCTCACTCTACTTTCACTTACACAGAAAGAGTAGAGGAAGCTTGGAATCAATTTCCACTGGAAGTAATGGGTCAATCATCAGTAACTGAATTTAAACATGCTCTGGATAAACACATGCCTATCATCCAAAAAACTAAAAAAAAAATAACTAAAATATAATAATAAAATAAAAAATAAGTTAATAATGAAAAAATAGTAAATTAAAAAGAAAACAAAAAGAAACAAAAAACTCAAATTGCTGACTCGATGGACAACTGGGTCTTTTTCTGCCATTAGTTTTCTATGTTTCTGTTTCTATTTTATTTGATCTTCTTTATGACTACGCTTTATATAGTTTCTGATGGTGTGGTGTAAGTTCAAGCTCTATTCCTACCTGACATTTCAGGACAAGAGTCTAGAGAAGCAGGAGAAGGAAAGCAGCCGAGATCCCAAAAGAAAACCCGAAAATGCACTTGGTGAACTTGTATGTCAGTGATAGCAGCACACAAGTTGGCATGATGAGCTACATACTTATCAAACAGTGGTCAATTGCAAAGAATGCTTAAAAAAATCAATATTAAAAAAAGAATACAGCTGATCAAGCCATCTTCACAATGATATCTAAATTGTGGGAAGCTAAAATGTTAGAATAATTAAGCCTCCAGAAGTTGTGAGTGCTCCAATACTGCAGGTTTTTAAGAAGAGATTGGACAATCACTGAGCAGAGGGTTGGACTAGAAGACCTCCAATGTTACTTCCAACTCTGTTATTCTGTTAAAATGTAGATCTTCCTTAAAGATATGGAAATCTTGGCCTAATGAGCTATACTAGCAGATTATGAAAGGATTTATAATCTAACACATTTGGATCAGATAACACACTTTGCAGGTGACAAAATATTGGCTGGAAAAGTTAGTACCTTAAGAGCAAAAATAAAATTCAAATTGGTCTTTATATAAATGGCATAATAGTCTTGGGGGGGGGGGAGGTTTGGAATAGTTTCCAAATAGAGGAAATAATAGTT
Source organism: Azemiops feae (assembly GCA_023970755.1). Lineage (NCBI taxonomy): Eukaryota > Metazoa > Chordata > Lepidosauria > Squamata > Viperidae > Azemiops > Azemiops feae. The sequence goes on along the minus strand of JALGBA010000227.1, from coordinate 1,476,121 downwards.
CTTCTTTATTTTTTGTTGATTAGACCCCTACTGTAATTATTGTGATGGACTCTACATGAACCATAGCAGAATTATCAGTAGCTACATTTGCATAACATTTATCCTAATAATGAACCATACATTAAATACATTTCCTAAGTTCACCAACATGCCAGGCAAAAATATGTTTGGCTACTGTGTGGTTTATTATGTCAGATGAACCGAACTATTGAATTTTATGGTAATAACACTCATAAACTGTTTATTGCTTTTATTTCTAACATATTATTTTGATATTATTTATCAAAAATGTTATGTAGTTTACTGTTTTTTTAGGATTCTATTTATGTTGATTTTATATTGTTAGCAGTTTGTAGTAGAAATATGTGAGAGATATACATAGGATAAACAAACATAAATAAGATGCAAAACCTTGCATCCAAAAGCAAAGGACCAGTGTCAGAGGAAAAGAAAATTGCTTAGATCTTCTCTTCCAATACTTATTTAAATACAATTTTCCCTTACATATCCACAGCTATGACTGTCTGTTGGCTGAATAGGCACCAGTCTAGAGTGGCAACATTTAGCGGGAAGGGGTGCTAGCCTCAAAACAAAGGCTATTCCAAAATCAAATTTTGAATCAGCAGGAAGTGGAACTATCAATCAATGCAGCCTAGGAGGGCCAAATACCTTTGAGTTGGCACTATCCACAGCAATTACTTTCCACTGCAATTACTTTTGTATGCTTAACAAAATTATTTGTGTGCATTTTTACTTAGTACAAACTGCTTGTTACCTCAGTATCAAAGGAAACAGGGAGATGAGACCAAAGCTAAGGGAATATGGAGAGAAATATACTGTTTTTGACCAAGACATTTATTGCAAAATTGAGAAAAACATTAAAATCAGAAGAAATACATTTTGACTAAGACTTTAGTTAAAAATATATAGAAAATATGAGATTACCTTAGTATTAATGAATAAATTCCTCAATCATTAAAAAAAATTGAAGAGTCAAAGTTACACATTTAATGACTTTGCAAGTTTAAGACAATTCTAACTAGTATCTCAAAGACTTCCCTTTCTAATAAAGGAGAATAATTGTAGCTCAGAGTTGAAATGAGGGGTCCTTGGTACTCTCTGAGCTTGATTGTTTTCTTGCCGATGTTTCATTATCTAAACTATCCTATCAATGCAGGATAATGAAATGTTTGCAAGAAAATAACCAAGCTCAGAGAGCACCAAGGACCCCCTTTGTTCCTCTTTCTATAATGAAATGTATTTGTTTTACCTAAAATAGTTCTAGATGCTTTTATATGTAATGAAAGGAATTCAATACTATTATATCCAGCATTCTACAAAAACAGGGGGAAAAATCCTTCCAAAATATTGCAGCAGTGCAGAATTTTGAAGAGCTATATCACGGAAAGTTCAACTGAAATCCTCATTGGCACATTGATTTACCTATTTCTTTCCATCCGTCCGTCCATCCATCCATCCATCCATCCATCCATCCATCCATCCATCCATCCATCCATCCATCTGAATTATATTACCACCCATTTGAAATACGTTACTTGGGTAGGTAACAATGAATAAAAGTGAGATAAAAGTGAGAGGAATGGACCCATCCCACTTTGATGTGAATGCTAAGAAAAAGTTTCTGAGCAGGCCACAAATACATTTCCACTGGACTGAAACTGAATCAATTCTGCCCACTTTGATTTTTTTAAAGTGCTTCAGGAGACCATGTGAGTCAATTCATTTAGGCCCTCTAAACATTAAATAGGTAGGTAATCCATGGTCCTCAGATGTTGTTACTGTAACTGCATCTTCAGCAGCTATACAGTAGTCAACACTTAGACTTCTGGTTTAGAAGCATCTGAAGGGTCACGAGCTGCCTACATCTCATTAAAAATGAACTTCAGATAAAACAATTCAGTTCTTTCAGTAAAAGCTTTGGCAAACAATTGGCTTTTTAGCAGTCTTTCCTACGAATTATACTGCAATATTCAGATTAAGCTCATAGTTGATTGCTTGTCATAATGAGCACATGACATTTCCTTGTTTTTCTCCATGTAGAAGGGCAGCACAACTTTTAGTAGTAAACTAAAAGTGCATGATATGTATACTGTATAAATGGGTAGAACAAAAAAATCAAGAGCATAGAAAGATGTTTTTCAAAGTAAATTCTTAACGAGTTGGATAAAAACATTTATGTTATGATGTTACATTACATCACATTATGTTATTTGTCAGATTTATATGGCTGCTCATCTCATACAAATTGACTCTGAATAGTGTACAATAAAACCAGCAATTAAAGCATTCTACAAAACTGATTAAAACAATAAAAATAGATAAAGCAAGATTACAAGAGGGAAAATATTACATATAATGTGTGAGTTGTCTTTACCAGAAAATCCCCAGGCTTGCTGAAAAAGCCACATTTTGAGGGCTTTCTGGAAATCCATAAAGGTTGGGACTAGCTTCAGATGGGGATGCCATGGCAGAAAAGGCTTGTCTCCTCAGTCCCATTAGACGGAACTCTTTCATAGACAGGATCCACTACATGCCTCTCCTGTCAGACATAATAGGGCGGGTAGTGTAACGTAATGTGTGGATGACCTTGGGGAGAAAGGGGAAGAGATGCTGCCTAGGAAACAATCATACAAGAGAGCAGGAGCTCCCAGTGGTTAACAATCAGAGAAAGAAACTTAAGAAGGATTCACCCTAATTGATCAATGAGTTAAAAGTGACAGTGGGAATTTGTGCCTTTAAGATTCTGTTAATGTAGCCTTACAATATAGTAGATTTAGTTCAACTATTTATGTTTCCTATCTGGTTCACCTGGGAGGGATGACAGGCAGATGGAATTGAGAAGAAGTGTTCCCTTAGATAATCTATGCTCCATGTCATGTAGGGCTATAAAGGTCAAAACCATACCTTGAAGCAAACTGGAAACCAATGCAGCTTACAGAATAGAAATTTAATATGTTTCCTTCTAGCGGCACACATAATTGCCCATGCCATTGCATTTTATACCAGTGAAAGTTTCCAGGTACTCTTCAAGGGCAGCCCCAAGTAGAACACATTACAGTAGTCCATTCAGGAGGAGATGACAAAGGCATGGGTAACTGAGAATGGAGTTTCATGATCCAAGAATGGGCCCAACTGTCAAACAACACAAAGTTGTGCAAAGGCCATCCTAGCCATGACTACCACTTGTTCCTTAAACAGGAGTCATGAAATTGCATGCTGGGTCTATTTAGGGCAATGCCATTCATCCTGTAACAAAGTTGGTAAAGTCTCAAATTGAGAAAGCTCTAAAATCCAAAGCCTGTTTGTTAGTTTGTTAAAGGTATCTAACACTGCAATCCCAGTAAAATGAGCATCCTAAAACAGCTAAAAGTTAATGAGAACATCAACTAAAGTTTCTATAATAAATAATAGCTTAGAACTAACTAACAAACAAAAATCCAACAACAAACCATGGATTATACTTAAACTTCCCATCTCCCAGCCTCCCACTAAAAAAACCCAATTTCAACTGGCTTCTGGAAAGCTACTATAAATGATGCCAATCTTGCTTCCAAAGGAATTGGAAGATCAGAACCATAGTAAAAAAAACAGTGTGCTTTCTGACTTCATTCCTCCTTCTTCCTGAAAATAGGGCACTATAAAATAGCATTGCCTGGGATACTATTAGAGAAGACAGTCTGAAGGTATCTAGGTGCCAATCCATAAAGTCAACACTCTGAATTGCACCCAGAAAACTATTGGCTTGCAAGATTGATGCAATATGGTCATGATTTTCTGCATAGACTAAATGTGGGCAATTGCATATTGAAGAACTTTCTTTTTTTTTTCTTCTTTGAATTTTTACAAGAGAAGCATGGGATTCTTCACACAATATTCTTAGCATCCACACAATATTCTCTCTGGCCTGCATGTGTAACAAATATTATTCTGTATACAAACCTATTCTGCTGTAGCCCAGAAGAAGAGCCTACTAAGTCATGCTTTGTCTGCATTGCACACTTATCCATGGTTGGCTAATTGGCTTATTAAGTTTTGGGAAGTTTACATAATATCCTGGACTATAAACTAATCATGGATACAACATACTTGATAAAATGTGTTTAGGAAACCATCAATGTCTCACAAGGCAAAGATCTCAGATCAAGAATCTTGGTTCAGACTTTGGAGATATGCTGAAGATCTGTTGAGTGAAGGCAATGAACACTTCTGTCTCTTTTCCTCTGACCTTTATTCATGCTTCTATATTTGCAGTTGAAGCAAAATGATTCTCTTTGTTCTTGAACTATTTTTTTAGGACTAAATGTTATCTCAAATGGGAGCTAGACAAATTATTTATAGCTAATCGTTTATTCCTCATGTTTCTACCCCAGCATGGTAGGTAGCCTGCAGTCATCTAAGATTCAGAACCACCAAGCAATTACAAAAGTCAAATAAGCTCATTTCTTGTAAAATTAAAAAAAATCCTCGCTAGATATGTACAAAATAATCTTGGCAATATTAAAAGCAGACAAATCAAATCCAACAATCTAAAATGAGGAAATAAAAGCAAAAAAATAAAATGGACTCTTTCTTATAGGTTCTTAAATAGAGTTGAGATCACCTTTCTACCCAGCTGGTTTGAAGAAGGAAGACATGGGCCCTTCCCACACTCAATCCACGCAAACCTAATTCAATCTTCACCAAATGAATCTTCAAGAAGATACTCTGATTGATTAATGTTTTCCTAAGCTATCACTCATTAGGTTTTTGAGCAAGAATCAAACTCTACATACATAAATAATCTAATATTATTCTAGACCATAATGTTATTTGTCTGTGAATCTATTCATTGTGTTTCATAAACCACAGTTTGATATTTATGCATATAATAATTTATATGCCTGCTCTCTGGACTCTCAGCAGCTCAAAATAATGTAAGAAAACATAAAACATAAGCTGTGTCTCAAAAATATGTTTCTAGGCTAGTCCATTCCAGCTACTTGCTACTTCTTTCCTGAAGAGCCATTGGAGGAGGGCATTTTTTCTGCTTTCTGAAAGGACAACAGGAAAAAGGTGAGTTCCATTTTGTGGTGCTGACTGTCCACAATGAGGACATTACCATCAAGCAGTCTGGTCACCTTGATTAGTCATGAGAGAAAGTCTAGGCCTGTCTTCTCAACTTAGGGAAAGTGGATGGGCAAAGAAAAACAACACAGAAACAAATCTGACAGTTGCAAAAAGAATGGAGAGAGGTAAACAAAGCACCCCTCTCAAAAGAAGAGATCTTTTGATCTATTACATATGGTAGAAATGAGAAAGATAGGCAAAGATTTTTAAATATTATTTCTGTATTTAAGCTTTGTTTTAGAAAGAGAATAGTTGCTGACTTTTTTTTATAGTTATGGCTCTCCACTTTCTTCAATGAATTTTACTTATCGGAAATATTGAACGTCTTGTGAGGTTGTCTAAGTGAGTCATTTCTATCAGTGGGGTGAAGCCTGAATCAAACTCTATCTGGGTCAGATGATCCTGAATGTAATGAGGACTTCAGTCATAAAAGGCATTAAAAGTAGTAACCAATACTTAGAATGGAACTGAAAACCAACAGTTAATTAGTTCAGTTCCCATAAGATTAGTGTTATTCTGTTATATGGTCTTGATTAGTCAGCAGGAGCAATCAGAATCAGTTTTAACTTCTGAATTGCCTTCAAAAGCAATTCCACCTAAACTAAATTGCAGAAATGCACATGCAAGGTACAAGGTACTGTTGCCAACTCCTGATCCAAAAAAGTCTACAGTCTACAACTGGCACACAAGTTGAAACTGAGCAAAGCCTTCTTGACTATGGGCTTCATATGCTATTTAAGCAGGAGCTGCAAGTCCAGACGGACATCCAGGTTTAAGAGGTATTGCCACCTTACCATAGATAAAGATGGAGGAATTCTGGAACTCACTTCTAGAACACAAGATAAATAAGGAGAAATTTAAGTATACCTTTTTCTTACTGGGATTCTTCCTAAATGTGTTCTTTTCCACAAAATTCTTCATAGTCTCCAGGCTCTGGTTCAAGATTTCCAGTACATCTTTTCTTTCATCCTGAGCTAGAAATATAAGCTGGATAGCATCAGCATAGTATTGATATCCTATCCCAAAATAATGGATAATTTCTCCTAATGAACTTACATATATATGGTAAACAAAATATGGAAAAAAGTTAAGCTTTGAGACATCACATATTAAAGAGCCCAAGGGTTTGGTCTTCCCTTTCCACAAACCAATTGCTATATTCTTGTTAGCCCTGCAAAGTAGTCCAGACCAGAAGCACAATCAGGAATACTAGTTCTATCTTTATTGTAAGGTCAGTTTAACAGAATCTTGCAAGACTGAATGCATTACTGCTCTCCTTTCCTTTTACTTTCTGGAAAACTAGACAGGTCTTTTCTGAAAACGTTCCCTTGCTCTCCCACTTTCTGTGGCCTGAGATACCTTTTACATACCAGTAGTCAAATCTGCAGCTTTCACTCCTGTCTGCTAAGATTATTGTCACATGTCATTAAACTACATAATCCTCATTCTAGCCCTAATCACAGCAAAACAGTGCCCTATCAACTTCTAGTTCATAAAGAGAATCCCAAAAGATACCACAATCAATGGTCTCAGATGCAAGAAGAGGGGTGCATCCCTGCACCTCAGTCCTGTTGCAAATCACCTACAAAAGTTTCCATCCCATGCCTGATTCTGAAACCAGACTAGGCAAGATCTAAGGTAATCCACTTCATACAAGACCCCCTGTAATTGCTGTCCCACTAACCTCTCCTGGAAAGAAAAGTGTCAAGCTGCGAACCCTATGGTCTTTAGGACCGCTACATGCTTCTAACTTGCCAAAAGTGCAGGAAGGAGAGAGGGAAGAATTTTCTATCCACAGGTGTCCTTATCAGCATGAGAGCCAGAGCTGTTGAAGAGCTGTTTTGGTGAACTAAAGTTTCTTCTAATAATAATTACTGAATGTTGTATTGGACAATGTGATCTGAACCTGTCAGAGAGGGAGGAAAAGTTTCATCCTTTTAATTAACTGCTTCCCACCATTTCCTCAGAGCTAACTTTCATTTAACCTTGCTGGTTTGTATCTGCTCAATAAAGTTTACATTAGAGGACGCAATGGCTCTGGTGTTTCGCTTTGGTTGGGCTTTTCATCCGGAGGTTGACAAAAAGGTTGAAATTCACCTATTCAAAATTACTGGGCGAAGTCATTTTGGACAATTATCTCAGTTTGGATTAGTTCTAGGTCACCTCAAAATACATCATTTTTGTTACCTTATGCCCAGCCAAAATCTAGCTCCGAGTATCAATCATTTTGTCTTTGAATTGCTTTGTAAATAAATAACAGCCTACCGAAAGATATTTTACTGCACTACTCTCCAGTATGGCATAAATAATCAAATCTGTGACACTGTAAATGGAGAGTTATGGTTTAGTGTGATGTATAAACCAAAGCACTTGTGGCTTATTTAATAAATTACAGTTAAAAAACCAGAATTTAGCATACAGATATTTCCCATACATATGACTAATATTGCTAATGAGGGTTAATTATTCTGCTAATGCTTATGCTCATAAAACAGAGGAAGATCATACAGAAGGTCTGTTTTTATTTCTAAAAAAAATCATATAGACCTTCACCTTCCTGATTTGTTGAGAAGTTGGTATTAATTGGATTGTTGCTAGGAATAGAACACAGAGTAATTGAAGAGAAGGTTTGACAGCCAACCTAAAACCTGACTGCAGTCTTTTTCAATGAGGTTAACTATTGTTTTTATTATATCATGACAACACTATAGCAGATTTAATTTCTTGTATATTATAATGAACTTTAAACAAATAGTCAAAACCCAAGCATTCTGGTTCTCAACGCAAAATGAAACATCATTTGAAACTCTAAATGTCTTCTCAATATCTGAACATAGTTGATATATTAATCACAGATAGATACAGTTAGGCTTCTGTGACAACAAATACTCTTTGTGTGTTGGATCAGATTTAATGAAATAAGTCTAAGAAAGGAGAGATACAGTAGTTTATTCTACTGGTGCAGATGCCCTTTTCACTGTAACTATGCCATTGTTTTGTATTCCAAAACCGAAGAATAAAATGACATGAATTAAAAGTCAGGACTTTTGATGAGCTTTTTGATTTAACATGCAGGCTGTTTTAATTTAAACATATGTAGCATTAATCACACAGAGAATTCAGAAACTATACTATATAATAACCTGTGGTGGGTGGATGGAAAGGCAAAAGTGGTTCTCAGCTGTTCTAAGATCTTGGCAACTACACCATGAAAACAAGAAATAGGGGTCTCGCACATATTCAAAGGCACACTACTAGTGTCAGAAATCTCTTATTTAATACTTCCTTTGTGTATATGTGGGAAGAACTAGGATGCCAGTACAAAAGTTGGACCAGATATGTATTTTTTTCCAAAGTGCAGAAAGAACCAACTGTAGAGAGAAATAATAATTATTGAGATCACAAACAGTATTGGGAAGAACTTAATCCTTTCCTTTTCTGCAGCAGTCCCAAGAAAAAATAATGTTCAATTCACTTTTGGTATAAATTGTGGACCTACTGTGGACATACAGCATTAAGGGTACTTCTTATAGCAGTTAGATGTCTGAGTAGGCTGCCTGAGGCTGTACTGAGTCAGACATCATATATCTTACCCATACAACAAAAATGAACAACCAAAATCCAGTTTAAGACTTTCCTTGGGCATCTATTTGTGGTATAAATATATCAGCCTAAAAGCCTGTAGAACAGGTCACAATAACCTCAAGAGAAGAAAAATAATAATTTCACTCAAGTTACATGTCTTACGACAATTCTGTGGGTCATTTCTGATAGCATTTATTTATTTACCAGGACTTGATTAATTTCATATTGCTACATTGGACATAGTTATAATATGGAACTGGAACAAGTTCAGAGAAGGCAACAAAGATGATCAGGATTAGAAATTAAGTCTTTTAAAAGCAATTTTAGAAGACTGAGGAGAGATACTATTCAAACATCTGAATTGAAGTCTTGACCTATTCTCTTATTTCAGATTTTAGGGCATTGGGATAATCCATTTTAAGTTACAGGAAAGCAAATTCCATCTTACTGTTTGAAAAATCTTTCTAAATATAAGAACAGTTAGATGATAGAAACAATTACTCAGAAAGGTAATGAATTCTTCTTGGTACACTCAAGTAAAAGTTGGACAGATATGGATTTTGGATGCTTTAATAGGGATTCATGTACTGAGACACAGAGCTGAATTCAGTGCTTTTAATAACACTTTAGTGATTTTACATCACAGATAAGGGAAAACTAGATTTGCAGCCTTTCATTCACACTTTTGAAATTGTGCAATTCAACAAAATGTTAAACCAGTTGGAGACTTAAATTATCTACATATTGATTTAAAAAACAGCAGAAAACAATATTGTACTTTAGTTTTTGCCGCAATCATCTTGAGAGACTCCAAGGAATGCAAAAATGGGAGGAGAATTTTATCAAAAAGCTTTTCTACAGAGAGATTAAATAAACTTGATGGAAGAGAAATGATGTATGGATAATTAAGAAAGCAAAAATAGATCATGGTCAAATTATCTCAGTGTTCTCACATGAGGGACAAATTATGGGTCAGATTTTCATATTTTGGACACATTATTGAAACCCTAGCCCTCTTGAGAAGTCTATAATATTGAAAAAAGGTATAAAGAAAGAAAGGGCAGTAATACAGAAAAGACTCAATTACATTTGCCCACAGTCATTAGGAATTAAATGGCATATAAATTTAATAAAATTATGATTATGATTATGGCTGCAATGGATACAATTGAATGATATATGTATGGCCCTAAGGACTGAACCCAACCACTTGTGGAACATAATCAGTTTTTTAAAACATCTAGCATCACATGTCTCAAAGATTTCAGTGTTTAATTTCCACTATTGTAGAGGCAAGGAGAAGAGATAGATTATCTACTGTATTTAAACTGTTTTTCATACCAACAAACAAGAGCAAATTTTCAGTCATTTCAAGGAGCTGAGAAACTGCACGTGTCTGCAACATAATTTTGCTCATTGATACAAATCTACCTGATCACACAGAGCATGGGTGTCAAACTTGCCATGTCACATGACATGTCATGACGTATCACAACTTTTTTTGCATTGCCAAAGCTGGGGTGGGCGTGGCCTCCGTATGATGCAACCTGCCCACGGGCTGGCAGTTTGACATAGAAGATAGATACATTAAATTTTCTTTTGGACAATTTTGAAAAGGAAATACAAAAGAAACCTTTACTTCAATAATATTTAACTTAAAAAGCTCCTTTTGTTTTCTTTGGACAGCCCAAGCATTACAGTCCTAGAGACTTAATATTTCATTGTTAAAATAACTGTATCTTTGGATATGGATATATGTTCGGAAATGGTTATGTTTGTACAACATACTTAAACTTAAAACTAAATTAACCCATTTTGGGGTTTGGGGTAATACACATTAAATAATGTGGCTTCATACAATGTGCTAAAGCTGAAAAAAGAAACTGTAAGGTTAACTCTATCAAAACTGGCATATTGTCCTTTATCTGACCTGGTTAAATTCCAGTAAGCAACATAAACCATCTTAAGTACTTTAAGTACTTTTTAAGAAAGCTGGTGCTAATACTTGAGCAAAACTACATTCATAGAGAATATAAGAAAAGAGAAACTAGAGATGAAAACATATACAAATTTTTAAAGTTCTATTCTAAGATTAATTACTTCTTTTATAATTGTTATTTAGGAGTGAATAAAGATCTTTTGCACAGTTTTATTTTTATTTACTAAATTACTACACTACCCATCATACCTAAGTGACTCTAACTATACATCTGCCATAATGGATTTCTTATTTCACCCCAATAAGTCTTGCTTATTAGAAAGTTCTTGCTCAGTTCCCCCAATTTTGAAATATTTTAACAACTAGGGATGGGCTTGTCCACTTGATTAATAATAAAGGCTGGTCACTTTGCTGCTTCAAATTTTCTTGTTCTTTGCCATTTTACAAGCAATTAAAAGCCAAATACAGTCACTATGGCTCAGCACAGAAACATTTTTTTTACCAGAAGTGTTACAATATCCCCCTTTTTGAAGTAAGGAGATTGTTTTGAAGTGAAGAGATTGTTTTTACTTTATTTGGTTGGCAATTTTTTGTCAGTAGCATTGATTCTGAAAGCAGAAGAAAAGGAGTCCTAAATAAAAATGTGTACAGTATAAACTTTATTCTAGTCAAAAAAGGCAATTAAAACTGTCCACTGTCAAAAAAGAATATGTCTAATCAAAGCACTTGTCTGGATTGAATTGATACCTCATGCTTTGTTAGCTTGTTTGGAAGACATGATTTGTGATTTAAGAGTTTGGTGTTTTTTTTAAAGCCTCCATCTCTTCCTCCTCCCTCCCACCCGACCTTGGAAGCTTTGTGGATCTCTCTATGCCAGTAAACTCTGAAAGCTCCTTGCTGAAGGTGTTGCTAAGGTGATGTGGGATAGAAATGGAGTAGCATTTCATTATTAACTTGTTTACAAAGGAATATGAATGAAAATCTCATGTCATAGCAAGGCAACATTGTGCTTTTAGTTAACCATTTCAGATCTGGGATGTGCAGATGAGAAGCAAATGATCAAGCTCCTTTCTACCAGTACATTATTTGAAAATTTTAAAAAAATGAGGGTATTAAGATATGAGCTGTGCAGATGCACAGGGATCAGATTTAAAAGAAATGATGTACAGAGAATAATCTTAATCCAAGATCTCCAAAAGACTTCATTTTTTGTGGAGAATAATATATCCCACAGAATAATATAATTCTGTGGGATATTGTCATGTAAATAATTTTTGCCCCAGAAAAAAATAGAGTAGATGTTCACTGTCAGAATTTTGCCTGAGTCACCAAAGCTTCAGCTTTTTTTAAAAAGGGGGAAATGCCATCTCTCTATCTGGTACTGTAAACCATCTGAACAGAAATATATTTAGAAGTAGCTATATCACATTTAGCGTTCAACAGAGCAGTGGAGGAAGAAAAAATGCACCGACACATGTTAAGTATTTTTAGGTCTTCTTGATTTTGGCTCTAAAAATACTTTACTGAAATTAGCTGAAATACTTCATCAATTTTCTATGAGCATTTCAAATTTTCTCTTTTTTCTTAATATCCATCCTTCAAGGAAGAAATAATTTCAAGGAAGAAAATATATGCCAAGGTAGTCTCTGGGAGTCAGGCAGCATACGGTATATATTTAATAAATTATTATTATTATGGTTTGTCACCCAGTCAACCAGATGTTTAGATTGGATTTGATGGTGTCATTATTATTACTAATATTACTATACTATTGCAGGATTAGGTTAAACAAACAAATAAATAAATAAATAAATAACAACAACAACAACAATACTAATAATAATAAAGTTGGAAGGGACCTTGGAGGTCATCTAGTCCAACCCCAGCTCAGGCAGGAAATCCTATACCATTTCAGACAAATGGCTGTCCAGTTTCTTCTTTAAAACTTCCAGTGTTGGAGCATTCACAGCTTCTGGAGGCAGCTTGATTGATTAATTGTTCTAACTGTCAGGAAATTTCTCCTTAGTTCTAGGTTGTTTCTCTCTTCGGTTAGTTTCCATTCGTTGCTTCTTGTCCTGCCCTCAGGTGCTTTGGAGAATAGCTTGACTTCCTCTTTTTTGTGGCAACCCCTGAGATATTGGAACACTGCTACCATGTCACCCCTACTCCTTCTCTTCATTAAACTAGACATATCCAATTCCAGCAACCGTTCCTTATATGTTTTAGCCTCCAGTCCCCTAATCATCTTTGTTTCTCTTCTCTGTACACTTTCTAGAGTCTCAACATCTTTTTTACATCGTGGTGACCAAAACTGGATGCAGTATTCCAAGTGTGGCCTTACCAAGGTGTTGTAAAGTGGTATTAACACTTCACGTGATCTTGATTCTATCCCTCTGTTAATGCAGCCTAGCACTGTGTTGGCTTTTTTTGGCAGCTGCAGCACAGTGCTGGCTCATATTTAAGTCATTGTCCACGAGGACTCTGAAATCCCTCTATCCTGATGAAGATTTAAATCCTGATGAGGATTTAAAATTAAATCCTGATAAAGCAGTCTTTGCTCGGTGACCATTTTTTTCTATTCAAAATTCTGTGCTTATCAAACCACAAACTCCTCATGTTCTGCAAATGCTTTCTTAACAAATAAAGAAATATTTAATATTTTGCAATATGAATGCATCTTCACAAAAAAACAGAAATGTAAATAATCGACACTATTGTAATCTGAGTATGTTGATGAGAGCTTAAAACCAAATAATCGGAACTACTCTTAATTTTTAGCAAGCAGCTAAAACTTGATGATATTCCATCATTCCATGCATGTTTTGAAGTAAATTTTAACATATGCTGACCCTAAAAAACAGTTCACACAACTGTGTTTATATGTGAAGGAAGGAAATTATATTTTGTTTAACATGTTAATATCTCATTCTTACTCACTCTCTCATTTCCTCCTTTAAAATTGTGTCTGCCAGGAGAGTGTCTCCCATTGATTACATACTGATTCTCCAATTTATCATCTTGTCAGTTTCAGAAACTAGGGAAAATTTCCTAAAGGACCTCTTAAATCATAAAATCACTACTTGCCAGTGGGTGGCAAACATGCTGTGTTTTTTTCCCTCTTTCTCTAGTCTGTGGACATTTTCATACAACAACCCTTTCCAGTTTCTATTCTTCTTCTAATATGAAATGCATCCAAATTTTGACAACCTGTGTGTATATTTCCTTTCTTTTTTTTCCACCTTGGAGGAAGCATATTAAGAAAATAGACAGAATTTGAAACACTATCCATTAGGGAGTATATATAAACTCTTATTCAGATATGACAAAGAGAGAGAATAAACAAAAACTGTGAGATTAAATGAATGCAAAGAATTATTTGCAACACAACATTGGGTTGAATTATAAATAAATCTATAAACATCATTCCAAGCTATAACTTAAAAGAAAATTGGTAGAATTGGTTCTACAGATTATATACTATCAATACTATCTAACATAGACAAATCATATAGCAATAAATGTTGGAAATGCCATGAAACAGAAGGAACATTTTATCACGTGATAAATATGTAAAAAAAGCATATTCATAGTGCAATGCAGAAAGTTTTAGCAGAAGCCCCAAAAGTAGGAAGTTGGAAACCAAATGGCCTTTTTTGCTCTTCCTTTTTAAAATTGTATTTTAATCATTATCAAAATTTGCTTTGTTAATCTGTTTTTAAACATGCACAAATAATATTAAGCATTTATTCAATGGATATCTTAATAGTAAGTAATCGGCTTAAGTCAGAAGTCTTTATACTATATACTGTAGTGTATATATTACAAAAACTTTAATACAATTTATACTGTGGTCCAATGTGACCACAGTAAAAAATGACAATAAAGATTATCTTATCTATTTATCTTATCTACTAGTGGTTTTTTAATGTTATATTTAATTTTGGATGAAAAAGCTAAATAACCATACGATCTTTAATATTTATATTTTGAATCATAATTAATACTGATATATTTCTTTGTTTTATCTTCAATGGTCTAAGTAATCTAAACACTGAAATATCAGTAAATTTTGTACAGTAATGCACAAATACCACTCTATGGAAATAAGGTAACACATTACAGTATGTATATTTCACAACGATGTAATAAAAATATTATTATATATAAAAAGAAATAAAAAAAAACTATTTCCATCTGTATAGTGGCCCAGATGAAGCAAGCAAGGAGAAATTCACCAGGACTAATTAGCAATGGTAAAACTGTGTCAGTTGCTTCTCCAACTCTACCCTACAGCAGTTTTTTAAAAGAGAAATTGCTTTAAGACAGAAAGTCACCATGCAAGAAAGTCACCATGCAAGAAGTGGATGTAACAAAGCTTTGTGTGATTGGAAGCCTTTGGCCAAGAAACTCTTTGATCCTCAGGAGACTCATCTCCTGACAAACTGAGATTGCCTCTTTATTTAGAAACCCCCTACAAGTGTGCATTTTTGTAACAGAGGATAATAGTTAGAAATTTTAATGGGTTTATTCTGTATAATTTAGTCTATGCTTATAGTTCAAGACATATCATTTTGCCTAAGCTGTTATGCATAAAGTCAGATTGCTTCCATTGTGCTAGGTCTTTATTATGTAAATAGATACCTTTCATCATATCATCAAATAACTCTCAATCTATTACTATGAGCAATCCCTGTCCGTTATATTGTGGACTATTATGAAGAAATATGAGGATTTTTCTTGGACTTTGGTCAATAGAAAGGAAATAATTGACAGTATGCCTTTTCATTCCCGATTCCTTCCTTTTTTATTCAAAATAACCATAACATTCCTTCTTTTTTATCTAATTCCTCATTTTTACATACAGTATGTGTTCTATGAGTTGACACTATCAAATCCAACCCCTGCCTCATCCAAGAATCCAGATTTTAAGCTTCTGCAACAGATAACTATCAATCTCTGCTTAACCTTATCCAGTAAACCTTCCTTAGTACTGTAAATAGTTTCACTGTTAAATGATTTTACTGTTAGTGTATTTTTTCTTTTAATATTTATCTGCTGTTCTTCTTTCTAGTTACTTAAATGCTTGTTCTGTATTTTATTCCATAGGATGCTAGTAACAACAATAAGTATTTAGTTATTATTATTTTGGTACAACATTCTTTCAGGCATTCTTTGCTCATTCTTTGCCCAGGTGTTGCTAGTGGCAATTTTTAACTTCCCATTATTTCCTTATTTGGTTTAATCTTTAAAACAAATTTAGGTTGGACAAGCATTCCAGGACAGAAAGTAGTTGCAAAAAGATCACTTGCCCCTGGTAGCTTTCTATAGTGAACAGTCTGCAGTCTATAACACATCCTATCCCTTTGTTTTGTTTTATTCTGAAGATGGGACATTAAATCTTCCAAGGTTATAAACTTGGATAGTGCATGGATATCATACATGGAGTTATTTATAGTCTCTTAAGGTGGATTCCAGACCATTTAAAAAAAATCCTTCGGTCCCACCTTCAAAATAAACATAAAATACTCAGTATCTGCTGTAACTTGATAACTAGTTCTCTGTTAGCAGAAAGGCTGTCATAATTCATGAAAGATATATCCTTGAGGAATGTTATTATTTGCTGGGTTTGCCCTGTATTAATTTTGGTGAAAACTAAGATGATGATCTGTACTAATATTGATGCTGCATGACAAATTTATTGCCTTTCCACTTTTATTTGGTTGGAGATTTTGTTTCAGTTTCTGTACTTTATTTATTTAGTTGTCATGCATAGACATATTTGTTGGGAGGGACTTCACACCTTTTACTTCCCAAGTAGCCAGACAATAAAAGTGGCAGCTTTTCTCCAGAGAGAAATAGCAGATACACCCTCTTGAGATTTCTATGAGTTCTCTAACAGGGGCAACAAATTCAGGTCAGATTGTCATGACTCTTCAGGCTGAGTTAATTACAAATTTGATATATCAGTAGGGCCTTGGGTGAAACTGTGGTCAATGTGTTCTACTTTAACTATAATTTTAACTTACCCCTTGATGTAAATTTACTCATCTTATTGTGGACTCCTCATAACAACTATTACCAGAATGACAGCTAACTAAAGTTAATTCTCTTCCAGTTTCTGAATATGAAAGGCCAGAATGCCAGTAAAATAAGGCTGTGGGTTCTCCATCATTGGAGGTTTTCAAAAATAGACTGGGCAACCATTTGACTGGGATGGTATAAGATTCCTGTCTTGAAAAGTGAGTTGGACTAGAAGATCTCTGAGATCCCTTCGAGGCTTATGATTCTGTTCTATGTTCTTTTCCCCACTGTTTTCATTTTCATTCTCTCTCACAGACAGAGTTTGTAGGAGTAGCTGAAATAGTGACACAAACTGTGATTTCAGTTTTTGTTTTCTTTTATAGCTGGGCAAAAGCTACCCCCCCCCAAAAAAAAGAAACCTAAAGGAAGAACAGATATTGGTCACAATGACCCTCCATGGTAACCATGTCTGGGTGATTTTTATTGTATGTGTGTATTGTATGACCATGGTCCTCATATATGGGGCTCTGTATATTCTTTGGGATTTTTAATGGAGGAAATTATGGAGGCAATTTCCTTGGCCGTACACATAGAAGGCTCATCTGAAATATAATTTTATTAATTTGTTTGCTTCCTTGCTTTTAATGCCATTTGAATCAGCTCCTGATGGTATACAGAAAGAACATTTGCCATAAAATAAGAAACATCTACAATACAACAGTTGAAGAATTAGCACTGAATCTAAACTGGAACAGTACATAAAAATCAAATAGTGGTGCTATTTCAGTGAAATTCAAAAGAAACATCCCATGTTAACTAATTTCTGGAAGGCCAATAAAGTTGGAGCAAATCTAACTTCTAGGGAAGGCTATTTCAAAGCAAGTGAAGAAATGTCTCCTCCTGATGGAAGTGGGAATCAGAAGCATATTCTCAAGCTGTTTGCATTGCAGGGGTTAGTTTTAGTTGAGCGACATAGTTCTGAAAGTACTTAAGACCAAGCATTTCTTGCTTGAGTAGGGGGTTGGACTAAAAGACTTCCAATATCCCTTCCAACTCCATTGTTCAAACCTGGCACTTTAAATTGCATCCAGAAACTTACTACAGCCTATGAATGGCCCACAGCATAGGTACAGTATAATGTGCACCTAGCATCCAGTGCCAATTAAAAAGCATAGCATCATATTTTAACTAGGCAATTTTGATTCCTCAAATAAAAAAAAGATTCAGTCTTTCAGTTTTCCCCAACACAGTTATTGTCAGGCCTAGCCCAAGAATGGCGTTGAAGAATCCAGCCAAAATTTAGTTCTTTATAGCTTACATCCAATAAACAGACTCTTACCAGACTAATCCTTTACTACTCTCACCCCAATAGATACCTTGGGAGATTCTAAGGAGTGGCTGTTCTAACTCTGTCTCCTGTCCAGCCCCAAGCTATGTTGCTTCTGGTCTCACCACACTCCTTGGAATGTGCTCTCTTCCAGGGAAACTGCTACTTCATTGAAGTCTATCACAGCATCTCTCTCTCCATAGGTACCGTTTCTCATATCCAATCGCATTCAATAGATCAACTCTTTCCCCACCCCAAACCTGACCAAGGATACAGAAAGAAGGGAGTGGGACAGAATCTACTGTCTCAGACCTCTCCGTCTTAAAAAGACCACAATAGTTTTCCAAATTAGACTTCAACCTCCTCACTTTTCAGTCTGTAACAACCTTTATTCCCACATTCAAAATTACAGCAGATAGTTAATCTGGGATGCACTGTCTCTCTCCCCCCCCCCCACTTCCTGTAATGGCACATAATGCAAAAAGAGCAGCGTTAAAAACTGAGACTATTACAAAGTAGATTTACTGGTGACATATATATGCCACAAATGTGGGATCATATTGGTTTGTGATATATCCTGGCTCAGTGTTGTGCCTATGAATAGTTCAGAGTTTTTCTGCAAAACACAAATTAGCTTTGTTTCCACTAAGGGAACTGGCTTCAGATGTTGATAGTTGCATAATTTAAATTATGGCTTGAATTCAAATATTTGCATGACTAGTTTCATGTGTCCTAGAGGGCTCTGGATTTGTTGTCCCCATTCCAATCTCATTTTGAAACCAGAGGAATTTAGCCATCCTAATGACATAAACTGCAATCTTGAAAGGTAGTACTGTATAGAGATGCTTGATAGACAGGAGGAATAGACTTTTAACAACTTTCAAAAGCTGTTAAAGCACCATAGTTCTCTAAGACTAGGACACCAGGACCAGGTCCCTGAAGCCCCAAAGAATTCTATATTCAACTCAAAATACAGACAAAATGTGAAGTAAAAGATGGAGAGAGAGAGAGAGAGAAAGAGAGAGAGAGAGAGAGAGAGAGAGAGAGAGAGAGAGCGCACATGAGGAGGAACTGGGGGGTGGAAGCAGGCATTTAGGATATGTTCCTTTCTAAGGAAAGTTGGAATGCCTAATCTGTGTGTGTGTGTGTGTGTGTGTGTGTGTGTGTGTCCTTCCTCTTTTACTGCTTTGGATGTTGAGGGAGATACAAAGTTCTGGTTCTTGCTTTTCTGGCAGCCTCAACCATTGTTAATTGTTAACTAAGTCAGTGTTTCTCAGTCTTGGGAACTTTAAGACAGGTGGATTTCTGTTCTCAGAATACCCCACTCAGTCATTGAAGTCCACATATTTTGAAGTTACCAAGGTTGTAAAACACTGCACTAAGTGCATTTCTGAAGATATTGACATAAATACGGGGTATGGGAAGAGAAAATTTATCTGGAAGATTTCTATAGAAGAATGCAACAGCAACTTTGTAGCAGGGCATATTTTGAATGCTCTGATGTTACACTCTCCATGCACCTTTATAAGCTTTCAAGCCTAGTTTTGTTCTCTTAGTGTTAAGATTGACAAGCTATTTCATCCATCAGCTGTGAGGAAAGGATACTGAAGTAGATACTGCAGAAAGGCAGAACAAGCTGTTTGCACATTCTGGTCCCTATTACATGCCAGTATTTTATGAGGAATATTTTTTTTAAAAAAAAAAAAACTTGAGCAAGAATTCTATCATATAATTCCCTATTTATATTTTTTAGTAGCATAGTTCCAGAAGGGAGGTACCATGCAATTCTGCTGAACATTTGGATTGGTTCTAAAAATAAACCATTTTAAATTTTATTTTCTTTAAACAATATCTGAATGAAAGATAGATGCTCGATTTTTTTTTAGTTCCCTTTGTAGCATATTTTATAATTGAATGGAGGTAACCTACCAAGTTGATAGAACTGATATTTCAAGTATTTTGATCTTGTTCTCATTTTCTGCCCTTAAAATATCAAACAATTTTCTTTGTGCATATTAGAACCTCAGAAAGGTGGAAGTTTCCATGGCTACCATAAAGAAACCAAGGTTTCATTATAGTGTGGAGTTCTCTCTCTCTCTCTCTCTCTCTTTCTCTCTGTCATGCGAGAAGGTTTTGTTCAGATAAGAACCCAATCCTGCCAATCATTTTTTACAATGAAATATGTCAAGAGTCACTTACCAGCACAGTTTCCCCCCCACACACACATTTTTTGCATTTTTATTCAGACACTGTGGCTTTCATATATGCTAGCTTATTTTCCCCAATTGGCCAGTTGTACAGATGTTACAAACGTGTGACTAAACTATGCTGTAAACTCTTCAAATGTGAAGCCAGTATAGATTAATTACCCACTATTCTGTGGCAGAACATTTCACAGCAGTACTAAAAAAATACCATGCTGCAGGACTCCATCTGTGACCTAAATGCAGGTATACATTACTAGAGAGCTCCTGCTTGTTGGAACAATGACTGGCTGTTAAGTACATACCTTTTCCAAATGTTGTGCTATTGTTAGCTTTATGCTCAGTTAACTTTAATGTTTGCCACAAGTTACTTCTGAAAATCATTTTTTTTTCTCCATTTGGTCTTCAGCAAATCTCCACTCCTAACAGCTGAAATGAATGAATGTCTCAGTTCTGTCTCAGTTTCTAAGTACAATACATGACAACATATGGAAAACACAGATTTTAGTATAGTAGGGTATGTTTCATCCATTTCTGTCCTGCTCAAACAGTTCTGACGTTTTCAGAAATCTTCTAAGTAGTAACTTGTAGGGTAACATGAAGACCTCAAAGCTGGAATGTAGAGAATATTATTTTCCTTTTTTTTTTCTTGAAAGTTAAAAAGGATCAGGAAAATAAAGGGGAGAGGAGTTGAAGGTTTTTATTCTGGGGCTTTTATATTTGTAAATTTGAATCTTAGAGAGGTATTTATTTATTTGATTTATTTTTATCCCAGTTCGAGTTGGCATACACACCTAATCTAGGAGAGCTCTAAACTTCAATCTGGTATCAAGACTGATTGAATAGAATTTCCAAAGAGATTTTGAAATTAATATCCATAAATAAAATTTGCATATTGTCTTCACTTCCCAAGTCACCACTACCATGGCCAATCTTCAGAATCCAAGCCCAGAGCTTTAAAATCTATATGTTTTCTTTACATACTTTTATGTAACAGATTAAAAGAGACCCATAATTTTTACTGTGTTTCTAAGATCATTGATTAGAATATCTTATATAAATCAATATGACTTAGTTCTTTTTTTCCATAACAAGTTTTATTAGTTTTTGTTTGTTTTACAGCCAAGTGCTTATAACACATCGTGGAGATAGGGCACTCCATAGAACACAACAAAAAATACAGTCATACATATACAATTTAAACTACTACTTTAAAAGTTCCCTCTTATGGTATACAATTCGAGCATTCCTAAAATATAAATTGTTTCTCACCTCTATCTATTATTCCAATTTCAATTTATGCTTCTCAATCAAATTATATCTCTTATTCTATTTCACATACATATTATGTAAATAAACATGAATTTATATATTTTAAAACTATTGCATTAGACATAGTAATATAATAACATTATAATAATAATAATAGGACAATAATTATTTCTATCATAAACAAGTAATATAACTATTATATCTTAATATTTCTCAACTATATTCTATTTCATATATTCTATCCAATATTTTCATAGATCAGTCCACGTCCCTAAAAGATTCCTCAATTGTTTCAGTTTAATCCATTTAATACCTCACTAATTACCATTCAATTCTTATAAATAAAAATATCAATAATATTTCACCAGTCTCAATCTCAATCTAACTCCTTTAATTATAAATTTTCCAATTTTTCTTATTGCCATTCCAAATCATAATCAAATCCATAATTTAAATCTAGTGTTGACTCATACCAAAGTAACCTTAAAGATCTCAAAAATATTAGTTCAATCAACGTCCAGAAGCCCTTTTTACCCATCAAATAAAATTTTAACTCTTATTTTTAAATCTAATTCTAGCTTTCTTTTTGTGCCAGGTAGGTTTCCACAACAGGGCCTCTAAATCCTCCCATCTTAGTAACTGGCTAAAGGCCTTTTCCCACCATTGAGTCCAATCATATTCTTTTTCTCTTTTATCCAGTGTTGTCTGTACTGTCATGTTGTCAACGTTTTTTGTGCCTCGTATTTGGAAGTCCAATCCTGTTGCTTTTAAAGTTGTAAATGTTTTAGTTGAGTTCTGCCTTTGATCATCAAAGAAATCCATCATGTAGGATGTGTCCTCTTCCTCTTCAATAAATTCAGTAGATTCAATAGATTGTAAATGTATTCCATCCATCTCATTAAGTTGTAGATCTGATTGTGTATCATAGTCAATCAAAGGTTGAGCTTCAATTTTTAATTCTGAGTCCTCCTTGAAACTAAGCGATCTAATATGTTCTTTAAGTTCCAGTCTCGCTTCCAAGATTTTTTCTAATATAAGTCCATAATTAATCTGTGAGTAGGATTCCATCTTCTTTTTTTTTTTTAAAGAAGTTCAGCTTAAAGAATAGATTGCAGCGTTATAAAATATAAAATGCAGACAGAGATATATTTCCAAAGAAAGATAGAGAAAAAAAAAACCAATAGTCAAGTCCAGCACAGAGATAAAAACTGGCAGTCAGTTGTTATGTTGTAATCCAGTCTGGGCATCACGCCAAAATCAGGAAGTGGGAGTTCAAATGGAGCAAGTTACATTGTATCAGTCAAAGTTTCTGGGCTTCATGCCAAGTCCCAGGATGCATTGTATCCAAAAGAATCTACATAAGTCCGCCCAGAGAGCAAAAAGTTTTTTAGGCAGTACTGTTCAGGAGGGGGGGAGAAAAAAAGAACATTCCACCCCCTCCCTAAGGATTTTCACCTAAACTGAAGATAAACAAGCCAAAAGAGAAAGTCACAATAACCCGGATGCTCGAGTTCCAACTGCTTATGTAGACAAAATAAAATAGTAAAAAAAACAATAATTGTTTTTCCAAAGCCCGTTTTCCCCAGTAATCAAACGCTGCTTTCTCAAAATAGGGAAATAGTTCTTAAAGCTGTTAGCAGGGAAAAAGGTAAATTAACAAGAGGGAAGGAAAGGTCTCACCCGGATCTTCCACGGTGGTTCTTTTCGCTTAGATGTTGCTGTGACTTTCGGCTGGAGCAGCTGAGTGATCGGCCATGTTACTGGCCGATTTTTTCCCCGTCGGCCCAAAGGTGGTTTTCTCGGACTGCAGAGGGAGCTGCCGCTCCCTCCGTGATCAACGAGTGCCCTCCTCTACGGTGGTCGCCCCTCCAGGGCGACTTTCGACCCTATCCAGGGTCTACCGGCGGGGGGAAACCGGATGGCCAAGAGAACGAGTTCTCTGCACGTCCGCGGGCGCTGCGACCGGAACCGGAAGTCAATATGACTTAGTTCTAATTAAACTTTAGAAAGGATTGAAGGCCAGCTAACTGCTTACCTATTGCACATATTCTGCTGGAGAGAGTCAGTGTTTTGTAAGAATATATAGTCTGAGTTCTCCAATGGCTTAAATCTCACCAAAACCATGAATATCATCAGGACCTGTGGGGATTATTAATGCCTCCAGTTAACTAAGTGGGCCAAGCTTGGCTTTTCCCTTATATTTTCCCCTCTCTATCACTATCAGCTAAATTTCTAGTAAATGAATTTCTAACTTCCATCTTATTTTACATGTATTATTACATGTATACTGCATTCTTCAAGTTTAATTGGTGGGAGGAGTCAACAGAAATAGGCTTTGGGGAGAAATTGTATGCAATCCACATTTATTGCTTAGGTTTTGAATAGAGAGAACATGAGATTAAACATATGTAGTGTGTAGGGGTGTCTGCAAGACATGATAAAATAGGTCAAACATTTTTTTAAAAATGGATGGGACTTCTATTGCACTGTTGGGACCTGAATCTTGACTTTTTGATGGTTACTTAAAGTTTGAGCACAAGCAAACTTTTGATGATGTCCTAAATGGTTTAGGTGGGAGAAGTCAATGTTGGTTAAGGCACTAAAGTAAATAGGGACGGCACATTTCTGGGTAAGGTCAAAATTTACTAGACTTTCCGTCTAATTTTGTGTATCTGTGTGTTTGTTTGTTTGTTTATATTTATACTATATATTATAGGCCTATTGAGCTGCATGTTATTATTTTTATGTTTGTTTTCTGAGTAGAAAACTGAAAATCAGCTGAGTAGCTAGATAGCAAAGATAGATTTTCAAAGTAGCAAAATAAAATGATTTGCAATTTCATAAAATAAAATATTCAGTCTGTTGTCTGTCTATATTATCTATCTATCTATCTATCTATCTATCTATCTATCTATCTATCTATCTATCTATCTATCTATCTATCTATCTATCTATCTATTATCTATCTTTCCTTCCTTCCACCCATCCATCCATCGAAAAAATATTTGTCTAGTGATTAAGTTCAGGTAACTATGAGTTCTAGTTTCTCATTAGGCATGAAAGTTGGCTGGATGACTTTGGGTCAGTCACTCTCTCTCTCTGCCCCAACTCATCTTGGTGTTGTGGGGAAAATAGGAGGAAGAAGGGGTATTAGATATGTTTGTCACTTAGAGTTATTTATTAAAATAATAAAATCTGTATTAAAAAAACAAACAAATATCAAGCTTGAGGAGACTTTTAAAAATGTTCTGGTATGATGCAATGAGCTAGACATAAGTCAGGCCTTTCTCAAAATCAAGCTGCTGCGTCAACATTAGCAGTAAAACTCTGATGAGAATTCTCACATTCCAAAGAAGCAACTTTCTTGTATCCCCAACTATTTGGAAGTCATATTGTATAGAGAGATTTCTTCTTATTCTTATCTTAATGCCGAATTTTTTTTCTTTTGAGATGTTAGGAGCATGTGAAAATAGTGCCATTGTCCCAAAACATTTTGCAGATGTTACACTATTAGTTGTATTTTTATTTGGCTTCAACATATGCTGTTCACAGAAAAATATAGTGTTTCTTAATTCATTAACCTTTTGACAATTCTTTCAAGTAATGGTAATAATACTATCTAACAATCTGGGTACCATCATAGTCTACTCTGTTCTAGGGCAAAACTATTTTAGTCCATATTTCTCAATAGGTTCAATTGTTTTATTCAACAAGATATTTGTTGAATTGTAAGAATTTTATGCATTTATTCACCCATTTATTTATTTATTTATTTTTGCAAAGCTCTTCTAAGGTCTGTGTTTGATTTTCATCAAACAGCATTATTAGAAAGCTGGAGGGCTTTTACTGACTCTTTTTTGAAAGGTGTTTGCAAGCATGAATAAAATATGAGTTTAATTTCGAATGTTAAAAGTATTTGGTTCAAAGAATAAAGACTATGCCTTTAGAGTGCTTAATTTTTTTAAAAGAAATTGCAATAGATGCATAGAAAAGACAAGAATATTGATGGATAGATTGGATAGATTCACATGAAATGTCAAGTTCAGAATATATATTTTTTTTTCAAAAGCAAGTACATAACTCTCCAAGATCTCTCTATAATGGATATATAGTATTTTAATTCCCAAGAGGCATTGGGAATTACAAAATTTAGGGAAAACAAACAGCTAATTAATCCTTAATATACTGCATTAATAAAATTATTGAGATAATAGAAAAAGATGATCCTGCTGAAAGCTTGTATGTTTTTTTCTTTTGTAATATTCATTCAATCTGATGGGAAAAATATCATTTTAGTTTGGTCTCAACTGAGTTATGAGGGCAAATGTTTAAAAATTAAAACGTACATTTGTGCTCATGTGACTATCATAGTGATGACATATACTAATTTGTACATATAAATGCAAACCAGAAAATAATTTAAATAGAAATACAATACCTCAATGTTCCATGGAATAATGTGACCATGGGAGCTCTATGCTTAGCATGCTTAGGCTGTTCTTCTGTAGAACTGAAGAGCACTTGTTCTCCTTTCTTATCATTATTCCTCTGTAAAACCAACTTGTACCAGGCAATCTTTGAAAGAAAAGATAAAAAAGTAATACCCAGTTATAGTTTTATATATGTTTTGATGAGTTTCTTCTATCCCTTGAATCAATATTTAATTTCCTAATATATTCAACTGTCACAAGTTGTGGATGCATGTTTGTTATGATGCAATCCCCACTAACTACTAAGCTGACTAAACAATTTTAGGTTAACTGTCTTAACCTAATGCAAAAATCAAAATTAGTATCTGGCTTTGTTGAGGTAGACTATGTTGCTTCTGAGTTTCTGCTTTGCCAGGCCAAAATTTCTACATGCACCGTAAGAATAGAATGTCTCTTAAAAGTGAATATCTGATTGGGTCACACGGATAGTAATACACAGTAGATCAAACTGAATGCTTGGTTTTGAGTGGCTCCAGTTTTAACATGCTACTGCCTGGAGAAACTGAAAGGTAGGAAATCACAAAAAGTCAACCATACTATCAAAGCCCTGTCCCTTTTAAAAAAAAAATGTATTCCATGCATGTAAAAAGTTATTTGATCATGCAATCACATCTTGAGATTTTGGAGAACCCTCACTGATCCTGAATTTGAGTACTGTGGCTGATCCCCTGTGGATCTCCCAGCAAGATCTCTTTAGCATCTTAAAACATTCACTTTAAACAATACTTCTTTCACAGGTAAGGAGAGGGGCACTTTCTTCTTCTCTCCCAACATCTAAATTACAACAAAAAGGAACAGCTTTACTTTACTATCTGTATTAAGAAATTGCATACAAATATACAAAGCATATACATATGTACAAAAATAACGGTAAACAGAAACTATTGAACTCGGTGATTTTTCTCTCTGTGTGCCTAAGAAGCTTACTCAGACCCTATTCAAAGGCTATTCTCTTTCTCATCCAACACCTAGAACAGTATCCTTAGAGGATCAGGACATTTCAGAAATGCAATATGCACTATTTAAATATGCCAACTCTCCCACATACCATGAAAGATAGAATCTCAGTGACACTGTCCACTTTTTCTCACTCTCTCTGGATTCTTCAGTCCTTCTTGGATCTTTTCTACCTTGGCCTATCTGAATCTCATCTCCTTTCCACAGTCTTCCCCCAAGCAGATCTACTTGATGTTCCTCGTGGATAAAACTTGCCAACCCCTTTACTCATCCATCCTGGTTACATGTGCCAAATCACCTACATTGTACCACCAAAGCTGACTTTTATCTTGTTAGCTACAGGGGGTAGAATTCCAGCTGGGCATTGTGTTGCAGATAGAATATCAATAACAATAGCACTTAGACTTATATACTACTCTAGAGTGCTTTACAGCACTATTTGAACAGTTTACAGAGTCAGCCTATCACCCCCAATGATTTGGGGCCTTATTTTACCAACCTCGGAAGGATAGAAGGCTGAAACAACCTTGAGCCCTGTCAGGCTCAAACTCTAAGCTGTGGGCAGAGTTAGGCTGCAATACTGCATTCTAACCTTTGTGCCACCAAGGCTTCAAGCACCTACATTAACTTCCTTGCTTCTCATAACAAACATTTTGCCAGTTTATACCAGGTGACCTATTTCCCAACCCTACTGTAACTTATGAAATGACATTATTTTGAGTGTCATATTTTCTTGAATTCTTTTCCATGTATTATTCTCACTGGATTCTACCAACTAGATGCAGCCAATCTTCAGTCCTGGGAAAGGAGGGAAGGCAAAAGAAATAAAACTACATTTAATTTTGAACCTGGAATATTACTTCAAGGAAGCATTCTAACAGCACTTCACTTTTTCCCTCCTCTCAAGAATTTTATCTTTCTATATCAAGAATTCAAGAATTTTACATAATATCAAGCCCAGGTTTTTGGCAGTTCTGATCTTTAGATTTCTGTGGCATTAGTGGAAATCAAGCAATGATTAAGAAAACTTCAGTAAACAGAACAGTCAACTGCCCTTCTGTATGTACACCAAGTTGTCTGTTTTGTATTGTTTTTTCTTTTGCATTGAATTATTTTGTAAATTGGCAAAACTACATTTGGCATATCTGTGTTTTAATTTGACACCTCCTTTGTAGTTTGGCAATCATTGTAGTTGGGCAATCATTGTATTTGTCATAGAACATTATCTTAATAGGTAGAGGAAAGAATAGGAAGCAATTACAAATCACTCCATGCAGGTACATTTTGTCATTTAGGTATGGGATGGAGGCATTCATTTAAATTTAGATTCTTATGAAAATAGAACAACAGCACAGACATAATGGCAACAACAGGACTGAGAAAAATTGGAATAATTTCTCCTTGTTTCCAAATAAAAAAGCACATTAAAAGGTGATGAGAAATCTGGAAGAAGAATGAGGAGGAGGAGATGGTGGTAGGGATGATGAAGAGAAGACTGCCAAGTTTATGTTTAGCTGACAGCAAAAACTCATTTTCTCTAAATCCACAAAAGATTTATGCAACCTTTTCACTAACCTTTATTTAAGATTTGTGGAGTACAGTGCATTTCATTTTATTAAAATATATAACAGAAAATACAATGGTCCAAAGGCTTCTTCCACGTGGTGGCTTTGGAATGGTTAACTGTAAAAATCAGTGCCTTCTCTGTGTGTTGCAACATAAAGCCCCCACATTTTAGTCATTCTAGGGTGGAGTGCCCACATCTGGGCAAATCTATACCTCAATATATACTTACACTTCTTTCCCTGCTGAACAGGCACTCCACACATTATGTACAACTAGTCTTGCCTCTCAGCTTGGAAATGGACTGGCATTCCAACTCCTTGACATCAATGCTTCAGATCCTCAAACTGGAAGCCATCCAGATTCTTCATCCTCCATTATAGATGCCACCTTATATTCACACTTCCTCAAGTGCTCCAATTGTGGTGCTTGATCGGGGGGAAACTTGCTCTGATTGACAATAGGTATCTACATTCTGCAGAAAGCTATCTTCTAAAGTGCTTTGCTATCAGGGAGTGATAGTAAAAGCAGGCTGGTGCTATGTTAGAGTGACAATTTGAGTTCTCTAGCTGTTAAAGTGTTCATCATATTAGGTGGAAGCCATCTTGTTTCCGCTATTGATGGTAGGATTCAAGAGAATAGCAGCGCATGCAGTTGTTCCAGCTATTGGCAAAATGCTGTGATGATTTCCATCTATAGCATTCAAAAAATCTGATTGTAGAGGAATAGTCTGTCAACTGATTGTTTTGGTTGATGGTGTTGATTAGTCGATGGTATCAAGCCCTTTGAGGCTGGCAAACTCAGGAAGCAACAACCATTTTGATTTCTAGAATAACCGTTATACCTAGTATGGTAATGTAGCAATTTCCCCACACAATTTATAGTGAGATTAAGTATAGTGTAATTAAGGCAAAATTACTCTACAGAAACAGGCTAAGCCTTTTCTCAATGAACAAATCTGAAATTGAAGAACCCAAAGAGGCTATTTCAGGCCACTCAGTGAAAGTGGATTGAACTGGAGAGGTTCTGTGTGTGTGTGTGTGTGTGTGTGTGTGTGCACGCACATGGTGGAGGTATAGCTGACTGACTAGGGATTATTAACTAACTAGGGACTGGGTTTTATCTTGGGGTAGTGGCAATTGATCTGTAAGAGAGGGATGATAATATCAATGCTTTGTCATGGATTTGTCCTAGTACTTCTTGATTTCTCAACAGCTTTGATACCATTGACCATGGTATTTTTATAACTAATTCAGGGTGTTGAGAGTGGGGGACTGCTATTGCCATGGTTCTCTGGAACCATGCCAGTCATTGCTAGTTTTTTGGGGTGGAGCAAATATTTAGCCCTAGCTCTGATTTTGCTGGGTTCCTCACAGCTCTATTCTCCCTCCATTCTTATTTAACATCTATAGGGGTGAGGCCATTCACTAGCATGTGAAGGTATCATCTAATGTTAATAATGCCCACATCTCTATCCTGGCCAGCCATGCGATACGATCAAAATTATGTTTCAGTGTCTGGAGGCTGTAGGGACTAGATACTGTATATAGCTTTGATAAAAGTTATTTCTCCTTTAACTCCCCCTAATAACATATGTAGAACAAAATAATCATTATAGTTTAGTCAAAATGAAATTTTTGAGAAAATATAACCTTTATAGATTAAAATATTTATAGTAATAGGGAATCTCTCATTAAAGATCAGATCAAGCAACAAATAGGTGAAAAATTACAATGGCTCTTTTGGTATCAACTCAAATCTTTTTCAGTGAATAGAAATATTAGTGCTTCAACAAGAAGACCTTATATCAATTTTGAGAATTTAATACTTAATACTTCACTATTGATAACAACCAAAAAGAACAATCTCAAAAATTTATAGGTTATTATTGCAATTAGAAATAAAAGATCTACCATATGGCTGAAAGGAAGAGTTTGGGATCTTGATCTCAGTAATCCCTTACAGGACACAAATTGGCAGAAATTCACCTCAACCTATGCAAGAACTGCAGTGGGAAAATATACTACAGGTATTTGATTACCATTAGATTGGCACATATATATCAAAATTATTCTTCCAAATATTTTTTTTTTAATTAGAAAAATTAAAAGTACATTTTTTTTTAAAAAAAAAGAGCTATGCTTTCATTGTGATGGATGGAAATAACATCACTAAGAACTGAATGCCCCCCCCCCCCAGAGTTAGACTTTGTGCATTCTGCAGGACCAAACCTCAAGCTTAAAAATAAAGAACTTACTATTTTTAAAAATTTAGCAACCAAAACATTAATGGTACAATATTAGAAAGCTCTAAGACAGCTTAAATTTTGAGATATGTATTAACAAGTACTCTTCAATTGCTACATTAGAAAAAAATCACAAAATGTTAAATAAAGAGACATCAGAGGCAGAGAGCCCAATTTTATCAAATTTGGATGGATTTTATGATTTATTTCAGTAGCAATATACTATAATGTGGTATACTTTACATACAGTATACATACTGTATACTTTACATACATACAGTATACGGTAAATTTGTACACATGCAGTACTCTCTCTTTATTTACACGGTAGTAGTCTTTTTTTGTATTTTCTACATGTTTTTTTCTTTACATGGATCTTGGATACAATGTAGTTACCTACATTAACATTGTTCATTAATCATAGTTAAACAAAAACAATAAATAAATCAACCACGGCAATGGTGCAGATGGTCAAAGGAGACCAAGGTATACTTTTGTCCACTGCTTCATGAACATAATGGCTCACAATAGGCTTCCAAATACATTTCAAGATCAGATTACCACTTACCAAGCTGTTTGTGGCATTGGACCAGATATTTGTGGGAACTGCCTGTCTTCTATCATTTCAGCTCACCCCTTTAGATCAGAGTCTGACAGATCAAACACACCATAAACAGTGTCATCTGACTGGATCCAGGATATGTGACTTTGCTGTCCTTCCCTATGGAACATCACATCTCCAAAGTTCTGAAGGCACTAATTCTGCTGGCTTTTCACAATCTTTTGAAGAACTCTTTTTCCGCCTCAGGCATTGAACCAAGGTTTAGGAGATTCATTTGACAGATATATACAGTACATACATGAACTTGGATGCGATATGGGTTTTCGTATTGCTTTCAGATTGTTATATGTTGTTTTTAATTCCAATATTAGCAGTCCAGAGTCATATTAGTTAGTCAACCATACAAAATGAATGGAAAAATAATAATTATTAATACTGATATTGGATGTTTTACATTTAAATGACTTGGTCACTCATCTAATTTTTCTAAACATCTGGATTGTCGACTGTTTTATACAATTACATCATGTGTTATGCAGTACAAGGCTACAGTTCTGACTCTTGAGGAAAAAGCAAATTCACTTTTTCTGCCTGTTTTAGTATTGAAATGCTAGTGAAAATGCAGCCACCCCAAGCTATGGAATATTGCCTTAACACCTGCCTCCCGGATGTGCTGTTCCATTTTGCTAGCCCTCTCTGGATCATTTACATTCCCCTCTTAAACTATTTCATATGCAAATAAGGTCTTTGTTTCATATTCCATCTAATTACACAGCCTTGTACGGTGTCCACTTCTGTAAATCTGCCATTATATTTGAAGCCAATTGTTTATGTGACATAATCCTGGCTTCTTACATGGCCTAGAAATATTTTTGACAAAAAAAAGGAACAAATTGGATTACATATGCAGGAGTTCTATTATAATTTATAGGAACACCATCCCAGATTGCCTTTCCTGGCAGGGTATCAGTGGACTCTCACATTAATCAGAGAATAATTGCACTCTGATTTGCTCTCCCTCTGCATCATTAACTGTGTCAAAGGAATTCATGGTGCAGTTGGGACAGACCTTTTGCACAGCAAACAACAAAATTAAGTATATGCACATGTTAGAGTTGCATCATAAGTAATATTTATTCTTTGCACTTTTTATTCTATTGTCTACATTTTAAGTAAAGATTTATTATAGAGAAAATTTCCTATTGTACACATTTTTATAGGCAATTAAATTCTGGGCAAGCAAATCTTTCTCAGGGTTGGTGAATCTTCAAGGACTGTGAGTCTGGAAACTTTTTGCGTACAGAATATGCCACGAGACCATTCTTATGGAAAGGGACTTCTGGGGAAGAAATGACAAACCCGAAGACAGCTCTACTGAGAGCAGAGCCAACCACCACAGTGAAGAACTGGTGAAGCAACCGAGCCTTTGGGACACATTTTTGGATAGGGAGATGACTTGCGGTTGCCCACAAGTGTTTCAAAAAGATGGTCCTCTTGAAGAGAAGACAAAGGTGATCCAAAGGTTTGGAGTTCTGGGCGGTGATGGAATACCATCTCAACCAAAGATGCAGTCGGTGCCTTTAAGGACAAAGGGTTTGCATATTTCTTTTCTTAATCCCTTTTGGAAATTGCTTTTATCTGCTTTTTGGACATTAGGAACCTTCAGAACAGCAGGTTTTGCTACAGTAGGTGATTTTCCTTCAATCCCTAGTAAAAGAAGTTTTAAATACAAATTTAAGGATCTTAAAAATATTTTTTTGGAAAATAAACAGCAAAAGTGTGATTGGAATATTGATTTTGGAAAGTTATAAATGGACTTAGGGCCCAGGTAGATTTGAATAAGATTTTGAAATTAATTATAAGGATCCTTCCCATGGTAAAATGCTTTTGTTTTGAATTCTTTAAAAAAGAATAGAGGGGGACTTTGAAGCTGGATACTAGAGGGAACCAGAAGGAACTAAAGATTACGATTAAAGGAGAAGAACTCCTAATTCTTATAATTATACAAAAGCAAAATACTATAACATTGGATATATTGAAGGATATTTGTGAGCAATGGGTTCAGAAGTTTATTTTAAGAGTGTCTGCCATTATAGATAAGCAGTGTTTAAAAGATGTTATGGAAGAGGAACAAGTTTTATTTCCCAAAACTGAGACCTACAGGCTACAAGAATGATATACAAAAAGAACAATACAGAATGATACATGAAAAAAAAGTGCCTGTACTGGATAAACCATTGAAACAGTCTCCCACATGTTTGAGTTCTGGGGAAAAACCGGGGCAGAGCTTTTTAAAGGACACTAAATTTGCTAGCCTCACTTCTAATCACTTTTGGAAATTGTGCTTTTAGAGATCTTTGGAATTATAAGACTGAAAAGCCATCTGGTAAGCCTATCTTCATTTAAAAAAAAAAAATTAACTGTAAGTTTTTAAAGAATTTGAAATAATGGCAAAAAGCTAAATAAGATTTTGAACCAAAAAAAGTTAAAAATGAATTAAGGTTTCAGAAAAAGTTGGATTACTGAAACTTTTAGTATAAGATTTTGGAACTAACCATATAAAATAGACAGCTTTACAGCAGACATGTTTTGTCTGCTGTAAATCATAACAGAGATTAGAGACTTTGTTATTTATATTGGACACTAGAAGGGACTAAAGACTGCAGGCAAAAAGAAAAGAAACCTTAGCTTTGGTTTAGATTAAGATTGGGATTTACAAAAAGGATGCAAAACATTTGAAATGCAGTAAATTGTCAAGAAAATAGGAGAAAGGAGTATTATGTATGTTTGCTACCTGAGTTAATAATAAAGCTGGAATAAAAATTTCTAATAAATTAGTAAATAGAAATTAGTAGCCTCAATATCAATATTGTCAGTAATTATATCTACTATGAATGGACTATTTCTAAAAGAAGTTATGAAGGATGGCAGATGTGAAACAAAACTTGCTTGATGCAGAAATAGTAAAATAAAAAAAATTGGATTTAAAAAACAAGACACAGAAGGCACTTAAAGTGTAAATATAACTTACAGACCAAGAGATTGCCTCTGATAAGAACTTTTTACTGGCTATTCAAAAGAAGCTGGCCGAAGTTTTAAAAATTAAAGGGGAAATGCAAATGATAAATCAAGAGAATGACTTAGATGTCTTTTTTTGAATTTACAGAAGATTATTAAAGCCTCAAAGAAGCCTATGCTCTAAGCAAATAAGAATTGGAGACATAAAATCCTATGACAATAATGAATGAAGTAAAGATTTGCAGAAGTAAAAGGTATATAAAATTGGTATTGTTGATTACAGTTAAAATAAAGCATGTGTTTATGACATTCTGACAATCCTTTACAGACTTTTTGCTGACACCAAAATTGAAAAGTTGATATCTTATGCATTTGCTTATAAATAAGAGATGGGTTGTGGGAAAAAGTGGTATCTGTTTCTAATCTCATAGGCAGTGAAGAGTTACAAACTTACCGGTATTCACGCTTGTTATGGAAGTCACTTCTTTATATATTTATTTGCTGTTTATTTCATTATTCTTTTTTTTTTTATACTTTACTCTTTTTACTTTCCTTTCTCCCTCCAAGTTTAATTTGTATTAGTTTTTATTACCATAACTAAGTTTTTCAATTAAAATGTATACATATGATATATATATATATATATATATATATAATAAAGTTGGAAGGGACCTTGGAGGTCATCTAGTCCAACCCCCTGCTCAGGCAGGAAACCCTATACCATTTCAGACAAATGGCTGTCCAGTCTCTTCTTAAAAACTTCCAGTGTTGGAGCATTCACCGCTTCTGGAAGCAGGTTGTTCCACTGGTTAATTGTTCTAACTGTCAGGAAGTTTCTCCTTAGTTCTAGATTGCTTCTCTCCTTGATTAGTTTCCATCCGTTGCTTCTTGTCCAGCCTTCAGGCGCCTTGGAAAATAGCTTGACTCCCTCTTCTTTGTGGCAGCCCCTGAGATATTGGAACACTGCTATCATGTCCCCCTCGCCTTCTCTTCATTAAACTAGACATACCCAATTCCAGCAACCGTTCCTTATATGCTTTAGCCTCCAGTCCCCTAATCATCTTTGTTGCTCTTCTCTGTACTCTTTCTAGAGTCTCAACGTCTTTTTACATCGTGGTGACCAAAACTGGATGCAGTATTCCAAGTGTGGCCTTACCAAGGCATTGTAAAGTGGTATTAATACTTCACGTGATCTTGATTCTATCCCTCTGTTAATGCAGCCTAGCACTGTGTTGGCCTTTTTTGGCAGCTGCAGCACACTGCTGGCTCATATTTAAGTGATTGTCCACTAGGACTCCGAGTCCCCTCTCACAGTTACTGCTATTGAGCAAGGTACCCCTATGCTATATCTGTACATTTGGTTTTTCTTGCCTAAATGTAGAACCTTGCTTTTTTCACCATTGAATTTCATTTTGTTAGATAGTGCCCCAGTGTTCGAGTCTGTCCAGATCTTCCTGTATCTTAAGCCTGTCTTCTGGAGTGTTGGCTATTCCTGCCAGCTTGGTGTCGTCTGCAAATTTGATGAGTTCCCCATCTATCCCCTCGTCCAAATCGTTGATGAAGATGTTTGAAGAGCACTGAGCCTAGAACAGAGCCCTGGGGCACCCCACTACACACTTCCCTCCATGTAGATGCGGTTCATTGAGGACCACACGCTGAGTACGGACAGTCAGCCAGCTACGGATCCATCTGGTGGTGATGCTCTACCCACATTTTTCTATCTTATCAAGTAGTAGGTTGTGATCTACTTTATCAAATGCCTTACTGAAGTCCAAGTAAATTATATCCACAGCATTCCTCTGATCCACTAATTTTGTCACTTGGTCAAAGAATGCAATAAGATTTGTCTGGCATGATCTGTTTTTGACAAACCCATGTTGGCTTTTAGTAATGACTTTGTTTGCCTCTAGGTGTTCGCTGATTTGTTGTTTGATTATCTTTTCCAGAATCTTCCCAGGTATTGAGGTCAGGCTGATAGGTCTGTAGTTTCCTGGGTCTATATATATATATATGATATGTGTTTGTGTACTTCCCTGATATTAGATAAAGAAATGTTTACTTAAACATTTATTTATGTAATAAATAAATAAATAAATAAATAAATAAATAAATAATAAATAATAAATAAATAAATAAATAAATAAATAAATAAATAAATAAATAAATAAATAAATAAATAAATAAATAAATAAATAAATAAATAAATAAATAATGTAGCTGAACAGCATTTGTTGTTCCTGTTGGTGAAATTCTAACACATTTCAACTTATTCACCCATACCACTTCAGCAGTGATTTACAACACTTTTTTCTCTTTCTTGACCTGACAAGTCTGTCATAACCATCTCTATTATATGCAACTGCAGAGTCTCTCATAGCTGTTTACTGCAATTAAAATTCCTGACAGTCAGTTAAAGAAGCAAAGACAGTGCCTTATCTCCATTGATAAGTGGTGATATAAAATTATCCAGAGCAAAATGAACTGTCTCTGGATGAGGTAAATTAAGTTTTTCTATTGTTTCAATAATGTCATGGTGGGAGCTTTGAATATAAGGCTAAAATAATTGTTAATGCTTATGTTCCCTGTTTATGAGCATGTTAGAATGCTGTGAAGAGAGGAAGTAAGGGCAATGGAGTCCTGGTATGTAGACATTTCCCTCAGTTGGTTTGCTGACCCTTGTAATTTTTCAGAGGCAGGATTGCCACAGACACATCCCACTCCTAACTATAGAGACAGTCATGGGATTATACAGGATGTGCTCAGTTTCCTTTTAGAAATAACTAAGCAGTTGTACTCAGTATAACCTAATTTCACAATCAATGGACAACTTGACAGTTTTATCCCAAAGACCATTGTCTACTATAAGATACCAGGCTAAGACTTATCTTTTTGCATTAAATAAAGTGAAAAGAGCTCTGGAAAATTGGTTTTTATTTTGTTTTTGGGGCACTGATGAATATATATAACTTTTAATATGTCACTCAGGCATGGAAAATGTTTTACAGAAAGGTTTCAAAACCTTTAAGTAATTACTACATGGATTTTGCTTGGAACAGCCTTGCCTCAATCTTAGTTATATTTTCTCAGTTCTCAGTGTTACATGAAGATTAATAAAGATTAATAAAGAGTATATAATGTACTCCATAAATAATTACAGGAATAACAGATTGGAGAAGGCAATAGTTGTGTGTATTTATAGATCACGCCTCATTTATTTTTTGCAACTATATGTCCAAGAAATAGAAAAATATATTTTAAAAATATGAAAATGCAATCCGTAAAAATACATTCTATTATGAAAAGCTAGTATTAGAGAAGGATACATGAAAATGCACTGTTGCAATTGGAAATATTCTCGAAAATAATCTTGCATACAGATATTTATGAAAATTTCAAATATATGACTAATACACTTATGATTTTATTTCAATTGTTTTTAAAACAGGGTCAGATCTCCATGAAGATAATGAAGTATGTTTAATATGCATGTGCAAAAACATATGTTTAGTTATGTGGCATTCTTAATAGGGATGGTTCTCCTACACTATATGTAATTTTTAGATTTTGAGATTATGCCTGGACAATTGAAAGAGCTAACAACCTCCCAAATGAGCATCAAACTCTATAATATTTGTGGAAATTGGAATAGAGAGAAGGAGAATATTTTGGACTCTTGCTAGTCTTCTTTTAAACGTTTATCATTCTAATGCTGTCTCTGTACAAAATATTAAATTCTATAAATGCAATTAATATTTTATAACAAATGTATAAATGCAACTAATATAATGCTACATAATACAGAAAAATACGCATCTGCATCTGCTGTTTGTATATATATGTACAAACATGTATATAGATTGTACACAGCCAGTTTTAACAAATGTACTCTCAATGACTCTCATACTTTTAAAGGTAAAGTTTTTCCCTGTCCAGTCATTTCCAACTCCAGGGGGCAGTACTCATCTCTGTTTCTTAACTGAGGGAGCCAGTTTTGCCTGAAGACATTTCTGTGGTCATGTGGCCAGCAAGACTATACACTGAGATGCATGGAATGCTGTTATCTTCCCACCATTGTGGTACCTATTTATCTACTTGCATTTGCATGCTTCTGAAGTACTAGGTGGGCAGGAGCTGGAGCAAGTAGTGGGAGTTCACCCCATCACATGGAACCTGGGTCTCAAACCCAGACGTGAGCTTTCCAGCTGACAAGCTGAGCTGACAACTCAGCCTCTTTAAGCACTAAGCCCCTCTTACCTTTAGTAGTCCCCTATTTTGTCAGTGAGCACAAAATATTATTTAACCAGGCATGTATGCGATGATGATCTTTAATAGGCAATAGTTGCCAGTTTAGATCCATCCAGGAAGCCAACAATCATGGTATAATGACTCATTCAAGACTTTTACTCTAATAGTATAGAGAGAGAAATCTGTTTCAAAACTACAAAATCTCATGTCTGCTAACTGACCTGAAGCAGCCATGGCAGCATAAGATACTGAAACAAATGGTCCAGTTAGAAGATCTTGGCCCATCCCAAATTAGTATGACGTTTACTGCAACCTCTACTGTTTTATCCACTTAACAGTTCCATCTGGTCACTATTTATGGTAATTACATTCTTCCAATGTTGGAAGGTGCACCTTTGGCTCTTGTATGCAGACACCTGCAGTTACACACAGAAATGCAAATATGTATCAGAACTGTCCCATCACATAGAGAGATATGCTTATTTTCATATTTTCAAGAAATATAAGAAAACATATTATAAGTCAAGAACTGTATCAAATTCTGTAATATAAGCAGGAGGTGCAAAGCAACAAGGAGCATTGTAAGCATAGGAAATGTAAAGATTTTCAGAGAAAGATTTTTTTTTTCTTACAGCCTATAACTTTGCAGCACTGAACTCTGGTTGCAGATATTGGGGTATTTGATTTATAAAATGCTTAGAAATGAAATTTAAAAATTAATTCTGTGCTTGGTTATAATACATTCCCTTGTTCATGTGTCCTTAAATGAGATCTTTTTCAAGCAATACTTCTTTTCCTTTTCCCTCAAGAGAACCAAGTGATTAATTCCCTGCTAGCAATGGTTTCCCACCTAGTAGTTGCTGTCCTACAGTGTGAATATACTAATCATCTGCCTCAAACCCATTACTGCTTTATGCACCTGAACTCTGAGACCACTCCCACAATTAAAGTGAACATCACAGGTTTGAAATGCATTATACTTCACAGGGCAGACCCATTCTAACAATAGGTAAGGAAGAATGGTTTTGAACACCAAAATATTAGAAAGGTGGGATGAAACATATATCATGTGCTTCCTGAAGGAGAAGCTAGTCACACTGATAGGATGCAATGATATAATGCCTACATAAAGCTGCCACAGATCACTGTTCAAAGCTAATCATATTGAAAGAACAGATACTGTTGGATGGATTGATGGATGCAGTTTTTCTCTATACTATTCTGTCAAATGACTATTTCTCATTCCCTTAAATTGCATTGAATTACCATGCAGATGGAGAAAACAAATTAACCTTTAAATGAGTCAGGTCATTTAACACTTGTATAAGCCTAGATTTGTCAAATGTGCTTATATGTGGCATGAGACTAAACTGAAAATGGATTTTTTAAAAAAATATAAGAAAATGGATGGCTTTTTTTTTTTAAAAAAGAGGGGGGCTGTGCCTGAGATTTGTGGCTTTAGCAGCTGCAGGAGATACAAAAACCCTAAAGACAAAATTCATTCCCTTTCACTCTATCGCAGCAGGGGTATGGTGGACATGCCAGATGTCACTGCCTGTCAAATACCTCCCCCTTTCTTTAAGTGGGTCCTACCTGTATTTGTAGCCGGTGTCTCACAGCTAGAGGAGGCCAACCGGGAACTAAACACTGCACTGTAAGCAAATAACACAACACCTGAATACACATGCCCTCCTCACAGCTACAGCCAATGCTAAGGCCCAGCTGTCCATTGTAATTATGGTAGAGATTCCAGCTGTGTAAGTTGTTTTGATTTGGTGTTTTTAAGCACTAATATTTGCAGCAGGAAAAAGGGGGTAAGAGCTAGTTAGAAGTTGATTGACTGAAAGCTCCGAGTGACAATCTTTGCCCAGGAAACTGAATACATTAAAATGGCACCTCATCTCCACAGCCTATCTCCTCACAGTGTGTCTCCAGAACTGTGCTTCTTTTTATTTTTATTCTTTGCAGACTGAAATGTTAGCACAGTGAGCAGGCTACAGAGCTAATATTTGCCACTCTCAGTGGAATTATGCTGGCTTCACGCATCACCATCTCAGTTGTCAAAACATTTTTTACCTGCTGATATAAGTCATAAAATGCATTCAAGAGGATTCTCACCTCTCAGATTTAATTGGCTGCATTCTGAATGTCAGCAGCCTACAAAGAGACATTTTATATAACCAGCTAAAAAAGTGACCACTGAATTTATTTGCTCAAGATAAACTTTTACAGGTTGACAAGATTCCACAATCCAAAATTGTGATTCACCCTGGGGGAAGTTAAAAAACAAGAATGCACAACAATAAAGCTTCTTTTCTGTATCATATTCATGTTAATTTTACTTTCCATGTCCTACATGTCTTCTTATCCATGATTGGCAGCTTTTCTTTGGTTAAACATGTCATACAACTTTAGCACAGCTGCCATTTTCAATTAGCACTAACTAGGAGCTATCAAATTCTAATGAATGTCAATTGCAGATGGTGGAAACCCCTATTTTGATGGTGTAATTGGCTATAGAAAAATATCCTCCTTCATCGTTATGACATCTGTGTATGTCATCACATTAACTATAGCAATAGTAATAGCACTTAGACTTATAGACCACTTCATAGTGCTTTACAGCCCTCTCTAAGCAATTTACAGAGTCAGCATATTGCCCCCAACAATGTGGGTCCTCACTTTACTGACCCTGGAAGGATGGAAGGCTGAGACAACCTTGAGCTGGTCAGGATCGAACTTCTGGCAGTGAGCAGAATCAGCCTGCAATACTGAGTCATAACCAGTGGTGGGATTCAAATATGTGAACAACCAGTTCTCTGTGTGGATGCTACTTCCGGAAGTCCATTCTGGGTCTGGGCAAAAAAAATTAGCTACCGGTTCTGCCGAACTGGTGCGAACTGGCTGAATCCCACCATTGGTCATAACCACAATAATAAAGGTTGCTGATTTGTTTTCAGTTCTGAGGCACTGAAAAAAAAATCTCATTAGATAGATACCACGTTGAAGCCTTTCCATACTGCAGAAATTCATACGTGATTCAGCCCCTCAGCTACGAATGAGGACATACTATAGCTTGTATAATAATGAAATGTATCTAATTTGAAAATCACAAACCAACTTTCATATCTGTGCTTTTGTGAATTCAATTCTGTGTGCAGCTTTCTGGTTTTCTTTTAATTACTATATTAGGAAAAGATACACATAGAAATGAATTTAAGTATAAAGACTAAAAATCATACGATCATGAGATTTAAAAAATCTTTTTTTTCATTTTTTATTCTTTGTTATCATAACAGAAAGCTTGTATAGATCATTAAAAGCAAATCAAACAAATAAAAGGGGATAAAGACAAGAGTGAGGAAAATAAAATTCAATAGGAATTGTCTGCTTTACCCTTCATTTTAAGGCAAAAAGCATTTCTTTCATTGCTAGCTGTTTTCTTTTTACTTATTTTCTAGTGATTCTCAAAAATATTGTTCTAATTTTGAATTATGTCATTTGAAATAAGGATGTGGTTTACAACTGTCTAGCTTTTGCTTCAGAGGATTGTTTAATTCTAATGCATATTTGGGTTTTTTTCCTTTAAATTGCAAATGATGGGATGTTTGTTTTGAAAAATAGCACACTGACATCTGAAAATTGTGCCATAGAAATCACTGAACTATTTTAAGATGCAGGTGATGCTGCATTCAGGGAGAATGTGCCAATCTTCCTCTATTATTACTGAGTATCCTGTAATCATGAAAGGACATCCTTAAAAAAGAAAAGGGCAGAAATGAGTAATAGAAAGGCCATGAAGAGTTCATTTCTAAATTATCATATTAGAAATGTTTAAAAGTATCATTTAAAAAAAGTAGAATTTAAAACAAAGCTTTACCATGTAGTGGATTAAAATGCTTATATTATAATCTACAAAAAAATATTTTAGGAAGACAATGGTTGTGGTTATTTTCTCGGATGAAAAATCTTCAGTGTTGTCATTGCTTGCCAGTACAGCAAGTTTCCTTCCTCAAAAGGAAATTAGGAAACCCTCTTTTATGATAAGACTCCTTCCTATTGTTGCTTTGCTGCCTGTGCTATTAGCTTATTTCAGATGTAATGATGTCACTGAGCAGAAGAAAGGCACAGTAGAAGGGATACAATAAAGTCACGTGAGAATTCAGCCATGGTCCCTGTGGGATAGGCTTATGAACTCTCATGTTTTAGTTCTGATATTCAGATTTTTGAAGCCCACTCTCAGGTCCTCAGGGTTATACATTTAAATGATAGACTAATCCCAGATGGTTATCTTTCAATCTAGATGAATTAACAAGTCTTGCACCAATATTATTTGAAAACTATCCTAAGAGAGAAGTATTCTGAAGTTGGATTGGATTGGAACTCCTCAGTCTATTTTAATTATCACCTTTTAAAAAACTTAGACTTCATCACTGGTGAAATGGAAAGCTAGCTTTCTTAGATGCGTTAATAGTGTTTACTGAAGTAAATTTCAGAAAAGGTGGGAAAACTGGAGATAAAGATATATGCTTGATTTGTAGGATAGTGATATAATTTAGGAGTCCATTTGAACTGGAGACTAGTGCAATATACATTAAAGCAGAAATTAGTTTATTTATAGTGTTGGAGACAAAGTCAGACCTAAAAAGACTTAAAGTCTCTTTATAGACTTATGCAAGTTAAATATATATGTGATCAGATAGATCAGCCAATTCTTACTTGGAGTATAACAAATGTGCCTAGTGAGCCAGTCACACTATTAGAGTATACTATTTAATGGAGCAAAATAGCAAAGACAACAGAATTTTGAAAGAACAAAGGCAATATACATAATTTCTTCTAGGGAGTGACATTCATTTGCTTTCCCAAAACATTGCTCATTTCCCAAGATCTTTTCCCAATTAATGAGAATTCCTTGGCTTTCTAAATATTGTATGGCTAAGCTGACAGTGTAGTTTTCCTGGGAAAGTGTTTGGCTAATAGACAGCAACTATTCACCTCAAATTTACATCACATGATGACATACTATGCAACAAATTACTCTATCACAAGTTTTGTGTGAGGATGAAAATAGGAGCATGGGGACCATATATGTCACCCTTAACTACTTGGAAGAAATAAAATCCTGGTTGTACAAAGTTGGAAAAACCAGTTGTGGCATAGAGGCTCTCCACATTGGCACCATTCCTGCTTTATACCTAATATATGGTGGTCAAAGCTTTGCTTGAACATTTCCATCGAAGGGAA
This sequence comes from Azemiops feae, assembly GCA_023970755.1. Lineage (NCBI taxonomy): Eukaryota > Metazoa > Chordata > Lepidosauria > Squamata > Viperidae > Azemiops > Azemiops feae. The sequence goes on along the minus strand of JALGBA010000227.1, from coordinate 1,432,319 downwards.
ACTCACCATGTCCTATGGGAATTGGCTATCATATCCAACTGTCTTGCAGGTAGCACAGCTTACATACCATTCAACCACAATCTGCCTAGTTCATGTCCATCACTCTTGAATGATGGAGAACAGATTTTTGCTTTCTTCTACATGACCTCCTTTCAGATACTAGGTCAGGGCAAGCTTCATAAATGATTCAGAAGAAGTATTTTCAACATTTCTACTGTTCATTAAAGCACAGCATTCTTTCTTCATGAATGCCTGAAAAAGAAAATGCTGCTGTTTTAAGAATTGCATTTAATAGGTTCTGCTTTAATGATTATTCACTTCATAAAAGCAGCCTGGAAAAAAGCCTGCTCTAATGAATAGCAGACAGCTGCTGTACTTGACTTAAAGTCTAAAACACTTCTTCCAAAATCAATTTCAAAGACTGCACAGCCATATCAGATACCTCATGAATGCAATCATATTGCCCTTGGTCTTTTCTTCTCAACTCTATTTCTTGCAGGATTTAATTTCCAGTTCCCTATTCAACCATATTTTAAACAAAGAATATAAAAATTATCAATTACACCAAACCCATTCTATTGTCCTACTTCTGTAGGTTCACAATTAGAGATATGAGAGGCAGGTGTCCTTGTTTTAACAAAGTGTTTTACACCTTGGAATTAATTACCTCAGTTCATCTGACAGAGGAGCTTTGTGGAACTCCATGAAACCTTTCAATTAGCCAGTTTAGTCTTGGCACATCAAATTGATTGACAGATTTATTTTTAAGCCATTAGACAGATTATCTATCTATCTATCTATCTATCTATCTATCTATCTATCTATCTATCTATCTATCTATCTATCTATCTATCTATCTATCTATCTATCTATCTATCTATCTATCTATCCATCTATCCATCTATCCATCTATCCATCTATCCATCTATCCATCTATTCATATTTTTGAACCACCTATATCTCCCTCAGAAAGTGACTCTGTAACAAAGTACAAAATACATTTGTTATTACAACAAATATTATTTATCTGTTTTCACAATGAAATGAAATATGTCTATTAAACATTAGATGAAATCTAAGGTCCTTAATTTTCAGGTGAGGGCTTATATCAATAATATGTTGGAAAATATAAACAGTTATCATAGGTCTGCTCTTAAAAACATCTTGACTCTATATCCCATAAATGATATGTGTCAGTTTTATAGAAAAGTAATTGATGGGGATGCCAAGATATTTGATACTTCAGGGTATATCATGCTGTTCCAAAAAAATAATGAGCTGCAGCTAGCTACTATTTCCTATTAGTTCAGAATCATTTTTGAAAGAAACCTTCCTTCCTTCCTTCCTTCCTTCCTTCCTTCCTTCCTTCCTTCCTTCCTTCCTTCCTTCCTTCCTTCCTTCCTTCCTTCCTTCCTTCCTTCCTGGAAAAGACCTGAAAATTAGATGGTGAGAATCTAGTGAACATCAAGCAAGAAATCAAGTATGGGTTGAGATGTTCATTGAACATTTGAGAGCTTCAACTGTTTAGATAGAGCCGCATATGTAAAGGGTCACGTGTCATCCATGTATCCTTTTGTTGTCATTAGAGTGATGCATTGTATTCAAGTAGGCTGTACTATTGCTCTACCTCAGATCTTTCAGCAAAATAATAATAATAATAATAATAATAAAGTTGGAAGGGACCTTGGAGGTCATCGAGTCCAACCCCCTGCTCAGGCAGGAAACCCTATACCATTTCGGACATGTGGCTGTCAAGTCTCTTCTTAAAAACTTCCAGTGTTGAAGCATTCACCGCTTCTGGAGGCAGGTTGTTCCACTGGTTAATTGTTCTAACTGTCAGGAAGTTTCTCCTCAGTTCCAGGTTGCTTCTCTCCTTGACTAGTTTCCATCCATTACTTCTTGTCCTGCCCTCAGGCGCCTTGGAGAAATAGATAACATGTCTAGTAAAGAATAAATGTTAGAATTTTGATGCTTATTTTTCTGGGATGTATAAGTCTTCTGTCTTTTAACTCTCTGTGCAAGGTAAATAATTATGTGTTTTTCAAGGGTTTATTTGAGCATATCTCAGACTGGGCATGAGCATGTGTAAATATTTGTGTGCATTCTTTTATGATTTAGAATAATGATTCCACTCATATTTGCTAATAAGTTCTTTGTAGCAAACCAACAGTTTCTTAGGGTCTGCCTGGAATATTTTTTAATATAAGTTAAAAAGTTAAACATAATTACTGCAGTTTACCCTTTCTTTTTTAAAGACAAAGATTCTGCCTATCTTTTGTGAAATTCATTTATCTCCCCAGGATGACAGGGGGCCCTTTACATATGCGGCTCTATTTATATAGTTGAAGCTCTCAAATATTCAATGAACATCTCAACCCATACTTGATTCCTTGCTTGTTTGGACTAATTGGTATTTTTAAATGTTTTCAAAGATAGTCCCATAATGCATTGTAATAATCAGTCTAGTAGTGCATGTATAAATCACATCAGGCTTTCTCTAATCAGAAAAGACCCAACTAATATATCACTCTATATGTGGAGTTCTTGGCCACAAGAATCATTTGTATCTATAGAGAGAATAGTTGGCACAAGGAACACTTCCAAACATTGAAGCTGATCTTTCAAGATGAGCATGACTTCTTCCAGGACTTGTTTGATCACCACTTTCCTGGACCAGGAACTACTCAACAATACTCCATCTTATCAGGATTATATTTCAATGTATTGCTTCTCATCTAGTTTATTACCATGCTCAGATTTTGGCTAAGATGAAAAAGGAATGATAAACCATTGAGTCACTCCTTTACCAAGGCCCTCTCTCGGGTCGCTGATGTTTAACTAAACAGCACCAGAGATCAGCCTCTACTTTAAAAGAGCAGCAAAGGAAAAGCAAAATGTCACAGCAAGAAAGATTATAATTTTCACACATTAGCTTACTCATGTGCATAAAACAAAGCTAAAATCTGTCATAAAATGAACCAAATTGACAGATATAGTGCTTGCAATTGTATTTTTTTTTATTTTATTCCATTATAGAGAATAGCATTCTGTCACATAAAATTTACTTCATGCAGTTTCCCAAATGATAATTTGACTTGAAGGCAGCCTTCTGGTACAATAAGATAATACATCTTTACACAGTACTTTTACTCAAATGCATCAATTTTAAATATGACTTAAAATATGGCAAAGCACATTTCTTTACTTCAAGTGCTGTGTTCTTTGACACAAGTAACTGAGGAAAAGAGTTGTAGTCTACAGAACAAGAAGGACCCCCTACTTAAATGTATAATATATAACAAAATAAAAATCCAGGCACCCAGAAGTGCATGTTATCTAAAATTCTGAGAGTCAAGAACTTCCTACCTCTTTCTTTTAAAAGAATTATTAACAGTAAACTTAAAATGTAGCTGGTTGTACCAAAATAAAAATCTTTTTATAATTTTTTTACTGATTTCCTTAGCCATACTCTGAGTAACAGATGAAAGCACATCTTTTCTATCAATAAAATAAAAAAATAAATCTAATAATGAAGCAGGAATATATTATAACATTGGCTAATTTAATTTATGGTTGTCATTGCTGGAGTTGATGTTGGCAAAATATTAAATGTTTACAATCACAACTTTAAAATACAGATATTCTTGGTCTTTTAAACTATTTTGCATATTTATGTTAATAAAATAATCTTACTGGAATGAAATTTAATCTCAGACTGTACTATAATTAATGTCAGAAGAAGTCATTATTCTACTTAATAAGTCATAATTGGAATTTATGACTAAATGTGTCTATGTGTACGTCTGTACCTTATCTGTGTGTATCTAGTGATATCTGTACATAGACATATAGACATCATTATAAAATACAAATATGATATTTATTTATTTAAATCTTACAATCCTATGTAATTTCTTGGATCTGAGTTTATGGTTGGTCAGCAAATATTAAAGCCACCATCCGGGCTGCCAAGCAACAGATAGCTCCAAAGTTACAAACACTTTTTGCTTCCATTCAGTGGTCATCCGAAATTTTTCAGCAGAGATCTGGTAGACCTAGCAAATGTGTAGAAAATTTCAGATACCTTGAAAGTCAAGCCAAGAGCCAAGGTTTAAAAATTCTTATTTTAAAAGACCTGGAAGCATTTTTACGGTGAAGGAGAAACAAATGGTTTAGATAAATAAATAAGTCTATAGGTAGGAATGGAGAAAGATTGTGTCATACATCTGGGATTTGTCCAAAGTTGGTATATCAAAGATAGGCACTGAGCTGACTCTTCTTGTAGCTTTTTGTGATAAAAGCTTCAGAGATACACACACACACACACACACACCATTTTCTGTGAAAGAATTTAATGAAGTAAACAAATTGCATATCATTACCATCCCTCAAACACAAAACCTGTTAAAGTAGGGAGAGGAAAATTTATGTTTAGAAAAGGCTAGTGTTTGAGAAATTTAAAGAATGTAATTCTCATTTAAAATATGTTAACAACTATCTCCATAAGAGGAAGTTACATATAAAAGCTCCATATTGCAAACAAAAATAGACACAATTTTGATGTTAATTTAAACAGTCTATAAAACAGTAAAACAGGCTGGGACACTGACCTGCTGATATGGACCACAGAGCAGATGTACAGTATATGTGCTGACATTCATTCTACTTTTAACATGCTAATTTACTGCTGTCTCATTAAGAGTTAATATTCAGCATAATTGACTCTGAGATAGTAGCTTAAAATTGTCCATTTATATGAAAAGTGTTAAATGTTGAAGGAGTTTTACTGTTGAAGGAGACTTATTGCTTCAACAGTTGCATGACATTTTTTCCTGTTAAACTAAGATTAGGTAAGAAACACTTAAACAAAGTAGATACACTCCAACATACTGTAACATGATCAGTGCCCTTCTAGATCAGACTTGTGATCTACCTAGTCCAGTTGGCCAACCTAATCACATTCACAGTGGCCGGCCAACTGCACAAGGTTAATGCTGTCTTCCAGCAGATGGCCTTTAGCCATTGATCGCCAGTTCTAAAGCTGAATTATGTGTTGAATAAAAAAATATTTCCTTTTGTCTGTCCTGATTCTTCTAGGACATGGGTGTCAAACTGCCGGCCCATGGGCCAGTTGCATCATGTGGAGGCCGTGCCCACCCCAGGTCTGGCAATGTAAAAAAAGTCGTGATACGTCGTGACACATCACATGACGCAGCGAGTTTAACACCCATGTTTTAGGACTTGAGCGGCCTCTGGTTCTACTATGCAGGAAAGGAATAAATAGATTTTCCTGTCAATATTATCCACTCCATGAATAATTTTGTACGCCTCAATCATGTTCCTTCTCATTTGCCTCCTTTCTAGGCTAAAAAACCCCAAATATCTCAATTGGGAAGCTGTTCCACTTCCTTAACCTTTTTAGTTGCATTCCTCTGAAGCTTCTGTAACTTCACTATTGCCACCTTTTTAAGTGTGGCAACCAGAAGTGCAAAAAATATTCCAGATGTGATCACACAAATGATTTATATAAGGGTGTTATGATATTGGCACTGATACTGCTGATGATATTCAATCTTATATAATTCTGCTGCTGTCATCGAAGCAAATTTAAAGCCAGTTGGTGGCTCTGAAACTAGTGCTTCAAATGGCAATAGTACAATTCTAGGCACACTTATTTGAATATATTTACCTGAAATCCTGGATTGTGCTGATGAAATTATCTTCATATTCCGGCAATATAATTTTTTTCATTCTAGCATTTTCTTGCAAGTTCGGGGCCTCTTTTTCTCAGATCAACCAAATGTTGATTCATTAGTTGCAATAGGAATTGGCTGACTGGCCTGAGTTTGACTTTGTGATCTGAGAGAAAGTGACTGACCCAAAGTCACCCACGTGGCTTTCATGCTAAGGCGAGACTGGAACTCAGGGTCTCTTGGTTGCCAGCCTGATGCCTTAATCACTAGACCAGATTGACTCTTTTGTAAAACATCCTGATGCTGAAAGATTTGCACAAATATTTGATGTAAACCCTGTAGCTCTAAGATTCATAACTATCCCAAGATAAGAAAGTAAGATTGATCAGTTTAAACTTGGATAAAGAGGACTCAAATCCAAATAAGTTAGAACAAAATGCTGACTGGGAATTCTGGAAACTGTAGTTTCAATAACAGTATTAAATTCAATGCAGCCCGCAATCTAAGGGTTTGGTTTATATGTAAATTATCAGCATATGAATTAATTATATAACCAAATAAAGGATATTGGACTTTTTATCTGATGCTATTGCACTGTAGTTTTTACAAAAGTGGAGGGATGGAATTTGTGTTAACACTGATCTATGAATTGTAGTCTGAAAAGATAGTGATACACTGAACACTCATGTCATCCTTTATTTCAAAGTACTGTCATTCCTGGTTTAAAATATTGATTTCTTCATTAGCTTTTAATTGTGTATGTATTGTTGAGGATGTCATTACAAATTAGCACAAAATGCTTCTCTTGGTTAAGTGAACAGGCTGTATAGTAAGAATACTCTGTTGCTGCCACTTAAATTCCTTCAAAATATCAGTTCTAGTGTCATCCAGATAAAATTACAATATCTCAATTTACTCAAGAAATCACTTAATACCCCAGTATTCAAGCTTGCTGTTCGCTAATGATTCACAGAGCAAACTATTATGTGATCTCATTTTTTCCTCCTCCTCCTCCTCCTCCTCCTCCTCCTCCTCCTCCTCCTCCTCCTCCTCCTCCTCCTTATTCTTCATTTAAGGCATTGAGATTGTATTAGACATCTTCTACTGAATGAAATCATGTCTTTCCCACAATCTGATATCAATAGCAGTCCATATTTCCCTGACAAAGGAGTAGGCTAAAATGATATATATAGTGCTTACCACAAAATGAGAGACAGGACAGATGGTGAAGGCTGAGAAAAATGTACATGATTTGCCATATAATTCACCTACATCTATTACTCCTCGAACAGCAAAGGTGACCAACAAGCAAGTCCTAGAAGGCAAAATCACAAAGTATCTCACTTATTTTGGCCATGTCATGTGGGGAATTTATTGGAGAAAACAATTAGGTTTGGAAGAGTTAGCAGTAAAATAAAATCTAGCCACCAAAGAACATGCTGGCTGGACACCATCAAAGCTGACACCAGTCAGTGCATAGAACAACTCAAAGAAGTAGTACAAGATCAGAAACATGGAGAGACCTGGCCCACAGAATCGCCAAGAGTCAGATACAACTGAATGAATAACATCATTAAATCTATTACAGAATCCTGACAAACATTTATACTGGAGTGAAGATAAAGCTGAATATTTGCATAGAATTTCATGATTTTTACATGTTTCACTGTCACAATTTTCAACTTAGAACATGGTTGCAATACTTTTCTGACCAAGTTGTTATCAACGAAGATCTGTAGTGGAGAATTTTCCATCTGGTGCATTTTTGCTTTTCTGTAAGGTTGTGCCTAAATTCAGGATCATAATATGAAAGTTGTAACTAATAGGAAAAATTGACAAGAATGTAATTTATCAATATGTTTAAAATATATAAATGGAATTAACAAAGGCGGTACTCTCAAAATGTATATTAGCCTTGATACAATATTCATATTTTATCACATTGCGTCTTCTTTGCAATCTTAGAGGTAATCTTGTCTATCTCTTAATATTCCCCTTTTATGTGGGGGAAAAATTGAAATGTTCTCATTCACTTTGCAAGATATGTTCTTTTTGGATCATGTTTAAGTCCAAAGATTATTGGGTCCAAAGATTACTAGAAATAATAATCTCAAGTATGTAATATTTTCTGAACAAATTTCATCTGCATCCTTCAGGATGTTCCTACCAACAGATATAGTATTAGACTTGTTCCAAATTATTTATACTTAGAATATTTATAACTGTACAATTTCAACAGATTTCATAAATTGATTAATAAATAAAGTTTAAAAAAGACTACTGTCTGACAATTCTTTCAAAAGCAGATTGTGGAATATATTCTAAAATCAGTTGAAGATACCTTTTGATGGGAATTAATATTTAGAAAATAGGAAGTCAATAGCATTTTCATTGAGTTTTTGGAACAGAAAAGCAACCAGAATATGCAAATTTATGTGATAAATTGTAGATTGCCATTGAGTGCTACAGAAACAATAATAGATACTTTAATAGTTTATGGCTGGTCTATGGCTGAGCAGCCATTATGCCAATTGTTCAGACTCTCTTTAAAATGGTTCAGATTATGAACTTTGTTATGCAAGAGATGTTAATTTAAAGCATTACCTATTATTTCCTCATATTTTAAATTATATTTTTATCATATGTAAACCTTAATTTATGATATCTAAACTCCAATTTTATCCAATACATACTATGAAATATTGTGCGATTAAGTTAAAATATTTTAAAAACAAATCATGAGTAAATATTTCCAGTTTATATTAATTTAGTTTTTTTTAAGGTGAGGGATTATAAAAACAAAGCAATTTTCATAGGTTTTGGCACTACTAGCAAGGTTCTAATCTTGCCATTAAGTAAGCATTTTCAAGAAACTTTTCTTGAAAACCATATCAGCAATGGTTTAAGGTCAACATAAATGTCACATTTTAGAAAGAAAATATTTTACCATGACTTTACTAACCAAATACAATGGCTGAATTAGCTTATTGTGGCAAAATTCACAGAAGACAGTAACTGTAAAAGGGGGAAGGGATTATCACAATCTGTAAAACAGTTGTTTTAAGAAATTAGGAACCCCACATTTCAAGGATACCTAACTGCACAAAAATATTATGCATATATAGATGTAAGACATATATGCAGAAATTTAATTAAAAAACGCCATGTTCATAAGTATCAGACAGCTGTGGTACTAAGTACATGCTTTGCACCTTAATTTAAGATAATCGAGGGGGGGATGTCTGCAGCTTTGACCTTACAATCCTCAAGAGAGCTGTGTGCAACTTGATACCCTACAGCTTGTCCTTTCTCATATGAATTTTTGGCATCTGATTGCCAGAATTCAAAGTTTGAAATGCAGGGGACATATTTATTGAAACAGGGTAATATATATTACTGATATTGCCTCCCCATTTAGGTAACCTCTATATCAATTTGATTCAAAAAATGAAATATGATTGGAAATCTATGTGGGTACAGCTGCTTTAAGGAACTTATTGGGTGGGAGGTGATTTTCATTAAGAGCATAGCAGGAGAGAGGAAGGGTATAATTCAGACTCTGTTGGAATTAGCACTTCGATTTTTTTTTTTAAAAAAGTAAAGATATTAATGCAAATAGCCTCAAATCTACTTGGCTCATTGGCCCTTACCCTTTAAGAATGTATATATTTGTACAGAGAATTAGAAATCTGCCCTTTTATTTTTTATTTTTTAATAATTCACTAGAAATATCTCATGGCCAAAAGTGAAAACTGGTTTTCTTATTTCTTGATTGTACTGAAGATCCCAGGCATCTGCAGGAATATGTGTCAAAATCTGCAAGATGGGTGGTGCCCTGCCCTGAGTACATGAGTAATCTATAGCTTAATGTTCCTATAACTTGTTTTTCTATAAGAATCACTGGGTCTTACTTGCCAGTATCCCAAGTTTGAAATGCAGATAGCATGAGTGAAATAACAATCCAAATATACAGTAAAAGCTACATGGTTTGGTTTACAGTGCTGGGGTCACCGTTTTGCCAATTTTGACTCGTCCTCTGTGAGCAATATTGGCATTATGGACTACTGTCTCTACTGGACTACTGACCAGTTTTACTCTGGTCAAAGCCTAGTATTTTTCAGTTTTAAGAAGTGAAGAATTTTGTGCATGCTGGTCTTAACATTTTAATCATTGTTAGTGATTCTTCTTTCATTCAACCACTCTTTCTTTTGAAGCACATTATGATAATCTTTTATGATACAGAGTTATTGGGTTTCTAAGATTAAACATGAGAGAATTTTAAAAACAACTTTTTAGAGGAGCAGCACCACTTCATAAATATACATACTTGCAGTATCAGGTTGGATAATTTTATGTGCTTTGATTTTGACCCCTGGCTGTATGAAAACACCTGGGGATTCAATTCTTGTCCTTCTTTAGAACATTTCTAGTCATGAATGTTCTTACCATTCTTTGTTCTGAAGTGTGAATTGGCAAAAAGATGGAGAAAGCCTTAATCATCTGAATCAAGCTGTGGCAGCAACTGATTGTTCTTACATCTGAACATTTCTTTTAAAAGATTAGAATCACATAGTGAATGTTTGTGGGTGACAGGAATGTATTGTGCACATGGCATTTTGCTAATAAGAGATATTTTTTCTCATAATATTTACACACACACACTCTCTCTCTCTGGTTAGCCCATGATGTGTGCTATTTTCTCCTTCAAATTGTGGGCATTTAGTTCAATGTGAATCTGATTTTCATGGGGGGGGGGAACGGAAGAATAGGGGTTCTGTAAAAAAGAGAAGCAGTAATTATGAATGTATTAACTTTGATAATAAAGTCTCCAAACTCATTAAAAAGTGTAACCATAGCAACCTCAACAACACAGTCTACCCACATTACATCTATCTAATGATGTGCAAAGTACATTTCTGAAAGCAGAATTAAGTAACATGAAAAGGAGCAAATGGATACTAGCCTTATGTGCATCTATTTTTATTAAGAGCCTTTAATAATAGTGGGCTGTCATCGCTTTGTAAAATAAAAGAGTAGCTACAGAGAATATTTTCAACATGAACACGTATTCCCTGTCCAATTATCACTATTTTTATTGTCTTTTAGTAAATGTTTATTGCCATGATTGATATACAATTTCTATTTCAAAACCCAAGTGAGGTGGGGAGAATATGAAATCCGTGCATTTTCCAAAGCTTTCTAATTATCTGTAAAACTTGTCTCTCAGGTCAAAGTGCATAATATAAAAGAGTGTTCTATGCCATGAATATTTATTTACTTATTTAACAGTGCTTATAGTCACAAAAATTTAAACACTCTTGACAAGTACAAAAGACATAATAATATATCATTATTATTTCCTATACAAAGAAATAATAATAATATATCAATCCCTCTAAGATGGGCATATGTAACACTTTACTGCTGTTGAAGGTTTGGTGAAATAAAACTGTCCTTAGTGATTGTCTAAACACCATGAGGGAGGAAGCTTTATGAACTTCTGGGGATAAGGAGTTCCATCATGGGGAGGTCATCATAAAGAAGGGCTGTCATTTTATCCATCTACCCCTATCTTCAGATAGAAAGAGATTTCTTAATAGTCCTTGCCTACATACCTTCATCAAATGTAGAGCTTCAGTTTGTAAGGCAACATTCGGTCTGAATATGATTTCTAAATTTACACATCACTGGTTGTTTCAGGTTTTTTGAGGAGGAAGGGGGTACATCTTGGAAACAGAATCCTGTGAAGCTTCAGCAGACACGAGCTACTTCCTGACATCATCCATAGAACTCATAAGCATATTTCCAAATAGTAGAGTCATTTTTATTGTAAAATTGAAAATCTCACACCCACTTTGATCACACTTATCCTGTAATTATTCCTGCATATATTTATATGGAAGAGGAAGACCAGAGACAGGGGACTGACAGAAAAGAGCAACAGGAAACAGATGAAGTGGTTCAGTTTTTGTTCTGGAGACGTTCTAACCATAGTAGAATTCTAAAATATGGCATGCTTTTTGCGAGTTCCAACTACACATTTCACACACCTACAAAGATGGACATCATTTGCTAGGATTTCACACAGCTCTTGGGGACTGAACATAAGAATATCACATGAAACATTTTCTCTACTACTTAGTCTCAATCTGTTTCCATGTGAGAGGGTCAAAAGAATGCTATACCAAACTTTCTGATTTAAAAAAAAAAACCTTTAACAAGGCATCAACAAGATATTTTCGATCTGTCCATGTCTTTCTTCATCCAACATTGAGAAGGAAAGCATGAAAAGACTCCAAAATGCATCTGTGGCCATATGGAACTTTATGCGCTTAGCATAGGAGACAGTCCCAATTACAGTTTGAAAAGACCTATGATTATGATAGTGCTTCTCAAACGTTTTCCTTCATTATCCAAACCACTGATCAGAAAGTTCTTATTTAAATGTCTCTGTTGTGATTGGGTAGTAGGTTTGTCTGTCATTATTCAAAGAAAAACCACTTTTATCCAATTTGGATAGTTTGACCAGGTTTGGGAAACACTATACTATAGCTTCATTCAAGGCAAACATTTGAAAGTATTGTGAGACATCCTTAGCACAAACATCTACCAACACCTTGACTGGGTCATTCTACAATGGCCCAATACAACAGTATGATTAACAGAATATGCAAAGGAAAGTGTAATAATATTTATTAAAAGATGATTTGGTTGGAATTGCTATGGCTGAGGACCATTCAAAGAGTTAATTTCTTTTTAGATCCTTAAATGTGTAATAGCAGGACTCATTCAGGGTTCAAACCTAATTAGGAGTCCTGTTTCCATGTTGCCTAGCAACTAGGGAGAGCTGGAGGAGTTTGTATGGAGCTTCTTGTGTGTGTATAAAAGAAAAAGCCTAGCATATTTTGTTCCAGGTCACAGTATGCTGTGTATATAAACTGTCTTGCAAGCTTATTTTACTTCTGAACTAGCAAGGTTGCCAAAATCTAAGCTAATTTGATTTAGCTTGCTCATTCTGAGATACTTTACTAATAGGTTTGCAATCCATTTTTTCTATAGATAATAATGCTTCAGAAGAATGTTCCTCAAGTCAAAAATGATTTTTTTCAATGGAATTGAATGGGGTCTGTTGATTCTCTGAAGATCTCCCCCAATTGAAATTAGATTTCTCTTTTTTTTAATTTGAGTTGCATTTCATGTTACATTTTCATATTTGTATTAAAATGTAACATTTGGAGTGGCCCTTACAAGTAGTTTATACAGCATACTATCATATGCAATCCTCTGGATATCATAGGTTTCTCTTAGCGTAGGTCTACATTTCCATTACCAGTATGGCCTGTTTTGGGGGGAAAGATAAGTGTAGAGACAAAGCACTCATATTCGCCACATCTTCTTAAAATGAACCTTTAAAAAAGCAAAAAGAAGTCACGTAAGTAATGGACCAAGTACAGGTAGTCCTCGACTTATGACCACAATTGAGCCCAAAATTTCTCTTGTTAAGTGAATTTTGCCAATTTTATGACCTTTCCTGCCTCAGTTGTGAAAAGAATCACTGTAGTTGATAAGTTAGCAACCCAGTTGTTAAGTGACTCTGGCTTCGCCATTGACTTTGTTTGTCAGGTCACAAAAGGTGATCACATGATCTTGGGACACAGCAACGCTCATAAATATGAACAAGTTCCCAAGCATCTGAATGTTGATCACATGATCACGGGGATGCTGTGAAAAACGGTCATAGGTCACATTTTTTCAGTGCCTTTGAATGGTCACTAACTTTGAATGGTCACTAACGAACTGTTGTAAGTTGAGGACTACCTGTATTAATGAGGGCGAGAACAAGAGGATTTAAGAAAACTGTAGGACAATTTCTTATATGTGTTATGTTCCTATGGAGAGCTTCTGGTGGGAGTCACTGAGGTGTAAAACACCTCTATGCTCTTTAGTCTCTTCTGCCATATACCTTAAATTTGACAGTTTCCCACACAATGTTTCTCTTCTTTCTCAGAATTAAACTGGTATATCATTCTGCCTCCCCCTCAGTAAAGGACAATTGTAATATGCTGTAGCTTAATTAGAATTGGTGATCTTGAAAATCATAATGATGTGGGTCTAGCTGCAAGGCTGAAAACATCTCTATCCCCAATTCCCCTTGCTTTCACAAGGATTAATCACACAGATGCTATATAGCTGAACATAGACAGCATTTTGAATTTGGTAGAAAAAGGAAGAAGCTAAAATAGGAATTCTTGTTATTGGATAACAGGGACAATTTTAAGCAGAGGCAAGGGCAAATAACAATAACAAGGGCAAATAACAAGACAAGTCTTGTCTTAAACTAGACTTAGACTTTTATAAATTATAATTGACCAGGAGTAGTTTATTTTTAGCAGCAATGCAGCCCAAGTCTGTTTGTTAAGCTTAGTGGATTTCCAATTTCCAAACTGGATCTAAGCTACAAATGAACCAACAAACTGATCACCCAAGAAATATCTTTGAAGGAAGACCATAGCATCCTTTCATTCATAAGATGGAAGCATCTTTCTTTAACAACAGAACAGCAACAAAAATCCCCTTTCACTTAATCAATGAGTCTTTAAAGAGTTCCAGAAGTTACTGAACTAGAAAACGTAGCCTTTAACACTTTTGACCACAGTGGGCGGGACTGCTATCAGAGACATTTTAAGGACCATAGATTTCCCTTTTGGAGCAGGCAATATGGGATTAATGGATAAATAAGCTAATGTAGCATAATTATCTATCCAGAATTAACTAGACCCAATTTCTAAGCACATAATATCCAACTGTACATACTCCTTAAAGCAAACTGTTTTAATGTTGTTTACTTCTCATTTCATGTTTTTTTTTTTTAAGTAGGGTCATATAATTTGTAAAAATGGAAGTAGCAAAATGAAAAAGAAGAAAGGAATTTTTGTCAAAATAATATTGGCTCAAGGCAAAAGGAGTTAAAAATGCAATGAACTGACAGGAAAGGGCAAAAGGTCCTTAAACTCAAAGTGACATTGTCCACACCAGTAACATTAAACGTTGCAATAGGCCAGCTTTGATCATTGGTATCATTGATAGTGGATTTCCACATGGGTCTTTCACACTCTTCCTCCTCCTCTTTTTCCTCTTCCTCCTTCTCCTCCTCCCCCTCCCCCTTCTTCCTCTTTCTCTTCCTCCTTCCTCCTCCTCTTCCTCTTTTACCATTTTGGGTATCAAGGGAAATACAAAGTTCTGGTTCTTGCTCTTCTGGCAGCCTCAACTATTGTTAATTGATGCAAATTCTCTTCTATTTTGAATTCAATAGAATCTATTACTGAAAAATCATATACAACATCCACTTTAAAATAAACATTGCTGAAGGTGGGATGAACTATGAACTATGCAGCATATAAAGGACCATCATGAAAGACATTATGTTTGTAGATAAGGTGAGTCTGATATAAATATCTGCAACTGCCTAGCTGATCTGAATGCTATGATTGCTCGTGATATATTAAACAGGTTTATGTATGCCAGTTATGCTTTGAACTCTTCTGTAAATACGTATTTGCTCTCAGCGGTGAAATGTTCGATATAATCAAAATAGAACATTTTAATCCAGTATTATTAATTATATTCATTAGGTTTATAGGTAGCAATGTAGGAAATTGCCTTGTTTAATGATAAATATATTAATGATTTAAAAAAATTGCTATATTATTGTGGAAGAAAAACATTTCCTACCATCTGTTGCTTGACTTGGACATGGATATATTGATCCCAGTTTTGCATTATTAATTTGTAGACCATGATTCTAGACTTGCCAGAAAAAAATGGCATATTGTATTTATCCAAGATGTTTTGGTTCAGCATGAAATAATGATGCTAATAGTACATTGGTCCAGCTGAGGTACTGTTTCTTCAACTGTGATTGCATGCAAGACACTAATGTAAGATCACTCTGCATGGCAGCAGAAATCATTTGGATTCAGCACAATACTAAACATTTTATTGTTGATATCTTCCTGAAGAAGAAAACTCTTTTTCCAAGTTATGGGAAAACAAAGCAGTTTAGAAACATAATGTTTAGGGACAAATTGGAAGTGGTATTTAAAATGTATCAAGATTCAGAGGTTAATATACTTAAGCGTTAAAAATAATGAAAATATGACTGGTTTAGACCATAACTCAAAAGGATATCCATTAAAAGTTGTATCATTCTTTTTGGAAGCATGCACTTTTAAAAAAAAATATCAACGTATTATTTATTCTTTTTAATATAATATTGTTTGCAAGAAGAAAATTACTAAGTTTTTAATACCGTACAAGTCTGATTTGAAAAAAAGCACAAGTAGCTTGGCAAAATCTGAATGGTGTGTGTGTGTGTGTGTGTGTCTACCTGATGCATGACTGAGAAATTTGCCTTTTTGCTTGTTAATTGCAAAGTTATTTTATTTATTATTAAATTTGGAAATGTAGAAGCAGATAAACTGGATAGGAATGGAGAGCTCCCAAACCAATGAACATCATGCAATCTTGCGTAGGAAAATTCTATAGATCAGGGGTCTTCAAACTTGGCCCTTTTATGACTTGTGGACTTCAACTCCCAGAATTTCTCAGCCAGCATGCCTGGCTGAGGAATTCTGGGAGTTGAAGTCCACAAATCATAAAAGGGCCAAGTTTGAAGACCCCTGCTATAGATTCTGGATGAAGGAGTATCCGACAACAGCATGTTGGTTCCAGATATGATCAGCACCTTCCAATTCTAAAGGTAAGACAATGAATAAAACTCCTAAGCAAATAGGACTTCAAATGCATAAAGGTTAAAGGAGGCTGAGTCTTGATTATTCTGTCCTGTTTGTCATTCTCCACACTCCAATTCAGCAGAAATTCCTTTGAGTTATGGACATCTAAGAGGTTTTATGGATCATAAGAGAACAGTGATGCATCAGGCACCATACCTCATATACAGTATCTTGAATAGTGTTGCTTTTTCTCTGGAGCTCAGCTACACTGTTTACATTGAAAACAGAATAATTTCTTTAGTAATTATGAGATTCTGAGTTTACAAAACATGATACAAGACCTTCTGCATATGTGGAAAATATATTGGGTTGGGTTTATACTTTATGCTGAGACAATGTTTTCTAAAACTATACATTCTGGAATAAGCCAGAAGTATTTTGATTAATATGTACAGCTAAGCCAAAACACATTATGCTAAAAACTAAATAACAATATATATGTGTATTTGCCTATAAAGTCATCAAGAGTCGGACATGACTAAATGGTTAAAGCAACAACAACATATATTGTATGTGTGCATGTGTGTGTGTGTAAAATGTCTGAATAGCCTTTCACAAATATACCCAGTCCTATGACAGTAATAGAAATTTTTACCAAACATCTACAGGTAGACAAAATATATTACAAGAACAGTCCATCCTTAGTTTCATTCAAAGAGAGATAATATGATTTTTGGTACTACTAAATGCTTTTATTATTTTTGTGTTTGCAAAATGTTTCAAAGAAGCCAGTCAAATGCAATGGATAGTTGTTAGATCTCTGATCATTAATGAAGTCAACTAGGTGAACAGGTTAATAATTCAAATCCAAATTACATTGCTTTACATAGGACTGATGGAAAGCAATACAGATTGCATGTGAAGATTTACACTATTTCCAAAGGCTTTCATTTTATGTCATTCTTTAAAAGAATGACATAAAATTAAAATAATTTTTAAAAATTACTGATATAAACTGATTTATATGCACTGGGTTCCTTTAAAATTCAAATCAGCTATGAATGATTCTATGATTCAGCACAGATCTTATTGGTTCACTGCTCAAATAAACAAAATTAGAAAGGGGAAAGGAGAGAAAACAAATATGCTCTACTTACCAGTAGCTTAATTTTATAACCATTAAAAAGTCTTCAATAGTAAACCTAGAGTTAGGTTTACTGACATTTAAAGAACTCTGTGGACAACTTAAAACAAGTTGTTTACATAACTGGAGATGTCTTCTGGATTAGACTGAAAATTAAATCAAGTCTAGATTTCTGTTTTAGTAGCCAATTAAAATCAACCAGCAAGATATGAAAGTCAGTTTTGATTAATTTTCAATGCTTTGAAACCAATAGCTATTCAAATGAAGCTGCATAATTTCTAATTGCACTTATATAATGAATTGCTTAAAATGTAGTCCTCCTGAGCTATTAGGATATCAAATTTGTTAATGTCAGTTTATGCAAATTTAATTATATTATTTGAAATCAGCCACTACCAGAAAAGGCAGTAGAAAAACACATTCATTTATTTTTTTAACATTTTATTTTCATCTTAAACTGTCTAAAAATCATTGATCTTAAAATTGATGATAATAGTTTTTCTGTTGTTATGCAGAGAAAGATTTTAAATCAAAATGTATTTGCTAAGCAAATGAGATTTCAGGGTTATCTTTGATCATTCTGGCAACTAGGTGATATGACAACTTGATTTTAATTTATGTATCAACTACATCAAGTTATTTTAGGGAATTGATAGCATTTATTATTTTATTAATCACTATGCACACGCAGCATGGAATCACTAGGTTAGGCAGCTATATACATTTGTTTAATAAATAAATACACATATAAATCCACCACAAACAAGGAAGATACTAAAAGAGGCAAAAAGTCTGTTTTGCCCAGAGAAACCTCAGATGATCTCAGTGATGCTTCTTCAGGAGACAGCAGACCTCAGAAAATCTATCTTGAACTATTGTATCTGCTTCCATGCAACTGGGCTGCTGAAGAAACATGTAAGAGTCAAACAGGACTAAGGGGTATTTAGAAACCTTGTATAGGAGTCCTCAGTTATTTTTGTATTACTGCATCTGAACCAGCTCTTGCTTTCAACTAATCCAGTTTCTTGTTTAAAGATTTGAAGACTATCAGTGTTCTGTTCTTGCAAAGCAGACATCGAGACGAGGCAGGTTCACAACAAAGGATCTCTTTATTAAGTACATGCACAGAACAGAAGCAAGAACACAATGGCAACTGGCCTTTTTATACTCCCCTTGCAAGGGGATGCACAGCCAATCATTGCAGGCCATTCTCCCGCCTTGCGCATGCGCGCAAGGCCGGAGACGGCCTGTCTGGGTCCCGGGCAGACACATGGTCTGTCCGGGTCTCTGCAACCTTCCTGCAGCCTTTCTGAGCCTTGCTGAATGACTCAGCAAGGCCCAGGACATAACACCCTTCCCCCCTTGGATTAAACAATAAGTAAGCAAATTGTTTAACACTTCACATAAACACACATGGCAGGCTGGTTAGCACGTTATACCATCCACCTTACTCCTTGCAACCTATTACTTTCAGATCCCAATGGAATCCACGGACTTTCACTCTATGACAATATTCGTACCGCAACCTACACTTGTTTTTGTTTACCCCCTCAGATGGCGAGGACTAATACCCCTCCTGTATAGTGAACAGGGATCTGACATATTCCCCTAAATGCTTAGGAGGACCCTTGACCTGCTCTGATCTTTGTGGAGCCAGATTAGGTGCAGGTGCGATTGTAGGTGTGGGATTAGGAATAGGTGCCTGGAGTGCCTGCTCCCGGTTTGCGCAAAACAAACCAGGACTTTGTCACCCAGAAGACTCAGGGGTTCCCCCTGACTGCTGACTGGCTGGATCCACCAGACCCAAACCAGAGTTCCGTGGTGGGGGTTGAGTTCCCCGAGTCCCTTGGTGGGGTGGAGTTCCCCAGAATTCCATGGGACTCCTCTTGGGAGCACTGTCCCTCAAGCCCAAGACCAGCAGCAGGAGTACCTTGAGTAGCCGATTTACGGCCATTTGCCCCTAGCCAGGGACCTCTGCCAGAGTCAGGAGCCACCTCCATGGCAAGACCCCCACCTGGAACATGTGTAGGAACATTTGGATAAGTGCCCTCGTGGAGAGACTGTGGTCCACAATCGTAATTGGGGTCCCCCTCCCCCCCGAGAGCAGAGCCAGGAGCAGAAACGTGGCCAGGAAACCTTCAGCGCACTTGGTCAATGTGGCATCTAAGAACACGACCACCCTCTAAGGCCACTTCGTAGGACAGTGGTCCAGAGACCTTGTATACCACAGCAGGTACCCAGATATGTCCATGCCCATAGTTTCTGGCCCATACCGGATCACCCACTTGGAGTCTCCTAGGTGCCCACGGTTGTGACACCTGTGAAGCCACCTGGTCTGGGTGCAACCTGTCCAGCTTCGTGATGAGTCTGCGACCCCAGCGGAGTTCAGCTGGGTTCTTTCCTGTAGCTGTGCAAGGTGTGGTGCGGTGTGCAAGGAGAAAATTGGCTAGCCTGTGATGCCAGGGTCCTCGAGTGATTCTCTTTAATGCCTCCTTGGTGGTACGCACCATGCGTTCAGCCTGACCATTGGTGGCAGGGTGAAAAGGAGCAGACATAGCATGCCGGATCATGTTGGCTTGAAGAAAAGCCTGAAACTCAGAAGAGGTAAATTGGGGACCATTGTCTGAAACAAGGACATCAGGAAGAACATGGGCGGTGAAGATTCCTCTGAGCACCTGGATGGTCCTGGCACTAGTGGTGGAGGATACAGGAACGATCTCTAGCCACTTGGAATGGCTATCCATGAGGAGAAGGAAGAATTGCCCCTGAAAGGGCCCAGCATAGTCAATGTGTACGCGTGACCATGGAGTGAGTGTCTCCTCCCACCTATGTACAGGGGCCTGGGGCATCTCAGGCCGTGACTGTTGGCACACTTGGTACCCCTGAACCTGGGCCTCGATGTCCTTATCGAGTCCAGGCCACCACAGATGGCTACGCGCAAGCGCCTTCATCCTCACAATTCCCGGATGTCCCTCATGCAGAGAGAGCAAGACTCTAGTCCTCAATGAGGCCAGGATGACTACTCTGCTTCCCCACAGGATACACCCTTTGAATGTAGAAAATTCATGTTTCCTACGCCAGAAACGTTGGAACTCTGTACCAGGACATGTGTCAGGCCATCCTGACAACACGCATGTCAGCACGCGTGCAAGCATGTGATCAGTGGCAGTTTCAGCAGCCACATCCCTAGCATTGAGGGGAGATTCAGGCAATTCCTGAATGGAAAGAATGTGTACAGCAGGAGCAGGGTCTGCCTCTATTTGCTTTAGAGGTAACCTACTAAGGCCATCAGCGTGGCCCATCTCTGTCCCTGGTTTGTGAACAGGGTGTAATCATAAGCTGACAAGAAAATTGACCATCTCAGAATTCTGGGGGAGATGATGTGTGGGGTTTGCTTGTTTGTTGTAAACAAACCCAGCAAAGGCTTGTGGTCAGTGTAGACCGTGAAATGGCGGCCATACAAGAATTCATGAAATTTCTTGATGCCTGAGATTATTGCCAAGGCTTCTCTGTCAATCTGCGCGTAATTACGCTCTGCAGATGAGAGAGTTCTAGAGTAGTAGGCCACAGGGACCAGAGTCCCATCAGCCTTGAGATGACTTAACACTGCTCCTACCCCATAAGGGGAGGCATCACATGCGATGCACACAGGCAATTGCTCATTGAAATGCGCCAGTACCGCATTAGAAGATAGCAAGGCCTTGACTTCTTTGAAAGCCCTTTCATGGACCTTTGTCCATTTCCATGGAGTCTGCTTGTCCAAGAGCCGGTGTAACAGCTCAGCCACTGCAGCCTTGTGGGGGAGAAATGAATGATAAAAATTAAGTAGGCCCAGAAAAGCCTGGAGTTCAGCTTTTGACTGGGGACTAGGGGCCAGTTGAATGGCCTGGAATTTAGACTCTGCAGGGTGGATGCCTTCAGCATCAATATGAAACCCTAGAAATTCGGTGGATGTTACACCAATTTTACATTTGTCTTGCTGCAACTTCAGCCCAGCTTGGCGGAAACGCAGCAAGACAGCTCTCAGCCTTTCAGCCAAGTTCCCAGATGACTCTCCTGCAATGAGGACGTCATCGAAATAGGGGCAGACTCCAGGAATACCATGGAGCGTTCGCTCCATCACCCCTTGGAAAATGCCAGGGGCTACATTGACCCCAAACTGCAGTCTTTTTACTTTAAAAGCCCCTCTGTGAGTAACTATCGTTTGGGCCTCAGCTGTTGCCTCATCAACAGGTAACTGTTGGTAGGCCTGAGCTAAGTCAAGCTTAGCAAAGACTTTTCCCCCTTTCAGTGACGCCAGAATGTGGCTCACCATAGGCACTGGATATGCATGCTGGTGCAAGGCTTTGTTTAGAGTGCATTTATAGTCCGCACAAATTTGGACTTCACCATTGGCTTTTAATGGTGTCACTATGGGGGTTTCCCATGGACTATGCACAAATAACCCTTTTTGCAGGATTGTAGAATCCTTTCCCACTTGGTTTAGAACCAGCTAAAATAGAACCAACTTCTATGATTTACAACCATTTCATAATCCATTAGAAACTGACTCTGGAAATCATCAGTGGTCTTCTCTGTGACCTGAGTGAAATCATAGTCATGTCATATAGTCATATTTTGTTCACACTTCTACTTCTTGGAAGGGGCATGCATGAGGAAGAGGGAGCTTTGAAATGGCTCAGTCCAGTGACTTAGAAGTGGCAGAATGATATGGCATGTTGGCACTGGAATATTGGTGTAGCACTGGATATGTTAGAAAGATTTGCAGAAAGCAAACCAGATAGAAAACTGCGCAAAATATCAAGGAGGACTCCAGGAGATTAGAGGGCTTTCAAAGAAAGCTGAAGATCTAGATGGAGGCCAGTGAACATAGGTTTTGCTTTTACAGGATTCCAGGAGAATGACACAATTGAAGATTTAGAGGATCTGCAGCTGAGGATTGAGGCAGCAGTTAAGAACCATGGTGGAGCATTGAGGTAATGACCATGCCAACAAGAAGGAAGGCAAAACACCAAGGGGAGGCAGATGATTTGTTTGACCAGAGGTGAGTGGTGCCACTAAAAGAACCACCAGATCTGCTAGTCTTTCACAGCAGGAAGGCCAAGAGGTAAAGACTAAGGAAGTTTTCTAGTTTCTGATCTTACCTGGCAAAAATTCTCAGCAGATAAAGAAGGCCAAGAAATGCAGCTGAGAGGATTTATAGCAGCCATTGAACCAGCCCAACTATCTACCAAGGCAGAGTCAGCATGGTGACAGTAAGAGGAAAAACCTATGATACTGGCCTCTCTAAACTTAATCCCAGGCAGTAGCAGCACACTAGCGATATAAATTTCCAAGGGTAGTGTGCAAAAATGATTCATACAAATATTAAAATAAATAAATAAATAAATAACCTTTATTGTCATTTTTATATTGTGGGCACAATGGCGCACATAAAAAATGAAATTTAGTCGCCCGCTCTCAAAGTGAAACATATACATGACACACACCTAAACATACTATGTACAACATATATATAGACCCACATCCCTACATATACATAGCAAATAAATATTAAATACTGTCCATCTTGAATATATAACGCAAGGAGGAAGTTTGAGAGTTTGCAAGGTTAATGCTGTATGGAATGAAACTATGGCTGAATCTGGATGTTCTGCTACGGATACCACGAAGCCTCCTCCCAGAAGGTAACAAGGAAAACAGGTCGTGAAGAGGATGTGTAGTGTCCCAGAAAATCTTGCGGGCCCTGCTCAAACAACGCTTCTGTGCTATGTCCTGGATGGTAGGGAGGGAACTGCCAATGATCTTTTCGGCCATCCTCACCACTCTCTGCACCGCCTTCCTGTCTGAAGCAGTGATGCCTCCAAACCAGACTGTGATGCTGTATGACAGGATGCTCTCAATTGTCCCCCTGTAGAAAGTGGTCAGGACAGGGGAAGGAAGATGTGCTTTTCTCATGCGGCGCAGAAAATGCAGGCGCTGCTGTGCCCGCATTAAAATCTAAGGTTAAATAATCCCAGCTAGAGATACTTCAGATGGTGACTTCAAACAACACCTAGAAGCTAAAAATGAGAGCCAGAGATGTAGTAAAGAGAGGAAGAGGGGTGACAGAAAGCAACACTTTTTCTGAATCACACTTAAGTGATAAAATAAAAAGAAATTTCATCAGAAAAGACCTCTATGTAGTCCTTCAGATCGATTGCCTTAGAAATGGTAAATGTCTTCATTTTAACCACAAAAGTTTGCAACCTTACCTATGAGAGGTAATAATACAGGATACAACAGCTTCTTTTCACAAAACATGCTATCTTTGCTACCTGTTGGTTTCTTACTCTGCTATTTAATCAACAATGTGTACAATGATGCCATGGTGAAAATTATACAAAATGTAGCATTCGTGCATTCTATTGGTATGCAAATAGATGCAAATGATATGATGATTTAAACTGTCACAATTATGTACTTTGCGATTCAAAAGACATTCAGGAAGAATGGATATCCTTTTGCACTGCATGGTACATTAAACAGAAACTCCCAGTGTACAGCATTTTTAGTTTAGATTACAACAGTACTGTAAACACAAATCTACATTGCTTTCTATTTGTGGGCTTTCATATAATAATATCAGTTACACTATTCAGCTCCAAAATGGTGTAAAAAGTGCCAAATTATAGAACAGCATACCAATTATGTGTATGAGTATTTTGGAGATAGTGAAGGATGGGGATGGTACAGAAGTTATATAAACATTAGCAACAGTCCAGGAACTAAGAACTAAAATATATTATCATATAGAGTATAGACTACCAAATAATATTTAGATACAAAAATAAAAAGATTAGAAATAATAGTGTTATAGGTTCAAATACTCAGGAGGATCCCATCCCTGTTCATGTCGGAAGCACTGAGGCACCTCTGGGTTAAAAGTACACCTAGTTGGGGGCTCCTTTCATATCCTTGTTAATGTGCCCACTGAATTTTTGTACTCTGCTTAGATCTTTTAAAATTGCAGTGCCTTTATAAATTTTAATCCTCCTCATTACCATCAAAGTTCTTTTGGAACATTTCTCCTAATGTGCTGGGACAGAAGAGCAGCAGGTTGGTATAGTGGTTAAAGTGTGGTCTAGAAACCAGGAGACTGTAAGTTCTAGTCCTTCCTTACACATGAAAGTTCCCTGGGTGACTTTGGTCAGCCATTCTCTCTCAGCCCAGTCCACAGAGTTGTTATTGTGGATGAAGCAAGAAGAGGAAAGATGATTATATAGGCTTGCTGCCTTAAGTTACTTATAAAATAATAAAGGAGGGATAAAAAAAAATCTAATAAATAAATAAATGTAAAGTGGTGGTGCTGAAGCTTTGTCTGGGACTTGTCTACAAAAGTTTTACCAGCCATTTAAAAAACTTTTAAAGCATTACATTAGGAGAAAGAATATTCAGGAAACTAATATCAGTTTCATTGGGCCATCTTGACCATGTCTGGTTGCTGATGCTGGATATGTCTATGTTGCACTTTGTTATTCCACACAATCTGAAGAGAATCTGTCTCTACATAGAGGGTGTAGTTTAATCACTATCACACATAGTACTATTTATGATGCTTTAAATTAATATCACCTCTCCTTGGAAATAGCTGTAAGAATGTTCTTCCTTGTAGTTGACAGATAAATCCTTTGCATCTTTTAAAAGATGGCAAAATAGAATTAGATTTAAAAATAAGAGTTAAAATTTTATTTGATGGGTAAAAAGGGCTTCTGGACATTGATTGAACTAATATTTTTGAGATCTTTAAGGTTACTTTGGTATGAGTCAACACTAGATTTAAATTATGGATTTGAGTATGATTTGGAATGGCAATAAGAATAATTGGAAAATTTATAATTAAAGGAGTTAGATTGAGATTGAGACTGGTGAAATATTATTGATATTTTTATTTATAAGAATTGAATGGTAATTAGTGAGATATTAAATGGATTAAACTGAAACAATTGAGGAATCTTTTAGGGACGTGGATTGATCTATGAAAATATTGGATAGAATATATGAAATAGAATATAGTTGAGAAATATTAAGATATAATAGTTATATTACTTGTTTATGATAGAAATAATTATTGTCCTATTATTATTATTATGATGTTATTATATTACTATGTCTAATGAAATAGTTTTAAAATATATAAATTCATGTTTATTTACATAATATGTATGTGAAATATAATAAGAGATATAATTTGATTGAGAAATATAAATTGAAATTGGAATAATAGATAGAGGTGAGAAACAATTTATATTTTAGGAATGCTCGAATTGTTTACCATAAGAGGGAACCTTTAAAGTAGTAGTTTAAATTGTATATGTATGACTGTATTTTTTGTTGTGTTCTCTGGAGTGCCCTATCTCCACGATGTGTTACAAGCACTTGGCTGTAAAACAAACAAAAACTAATAAAACTTGTTATGATAAAAAGATGGCAAAATAGTTTTCATTCATGATCTCCATAAGAAATCTTTGGGTAAAAATCAAGAAATGACAGATTGTTTTCCATGTGAGACGGCAACTAGCCACACATTTTATGTTTTGATATTTTTGTTTTATTACATGTTTTGTTGCTTGAGACTGAATTTTGGTCTATGAAAGTACCATTTGACCCTGATGGATTGTTGTAAACCTGTGGCCAGTTAGTTGGATGTTGGATTATTTTATTTTTAGTTTTTATAGAAATTTATTCATAGAACTGATTCCAGTACAACCTTCATAGTTATTGTTCTTTTCAAGAAGAAGAATGCAGCATACTTTTATTTTCTCTATCCATTTTAGATTTAGTTGAGCTTTAACTGTACCAAGGTCACTCCGTGAATTTCCTGGCTGAATGGGAATCTGAACCAAGCTTTCTACATTCTGATCAGAATGACAGACTTTATAGCTTTATCTCTTCCATAAGGCTTTTGTGCTTGATTACATTTTCTCTCTTTTCATCTTCATAACATTCTTTTTACTCTTGATGCTAACATACCATTAACCTACTAACAGCTTGTGAGGTTTTTTTTTTAATTGCAGTGTGACCCCTTTCATTTGTGCAAACACCTGTAGAAATGAGTCATTTGTAGAAGAAATGCTATAAAAAGCAACAAACAGTTCTGAGTATTGCTGGAAATGATTTCTTTGGATTTAACCTTTATGTAAAACTAAGACAAGAAGAATCCAAAAACTGAAGTTCAGTTTTCAATGAATCTACTTTATTTGTTTACTATGGGTGTATGTGAGAGGGTGGGTTATGTTTTACCCCTGGAGGTCCATTCTGTATATAGCATCAGAAACTATAGCTGAGCCAACATTTCTCATAATATATTTTTTAAAATGCTAATATTTTCTCTTTTCCCCCTCCAATGGCTTGGTTATTAAAACAAGTATTACTGTTCTCAAACTAATACAAATAATACCTTATAAATACAAAGAAGTTAAGTTAAAATGTTTGCCAGTCTTGAGCCAAATCACAAGAATGTATTGGAGAATGTGAGCTTCATAAATCAAGGGAGATTTAAATCCGAATCTTTTAAATTCAATATCTTAACAACTTATTACACTAACTCTCAGTGAGTTTAGATAGCTAGCTAGATAACTAGACGGACAGACAGATAGATGATAGAATTTATCAATAAGAAAAATGAATTCTATAGTACTTATATCTACTTCTAAATATTCCTTCTATACAGTATTCATAGTTCTTATAACTATTACCTTTGTTTTATCCTGGTATGGTTTAACTGATTTGCTGTTCTTACTTGATATAAATGTTATTCTAATTTTTGTGACTTATTTCTACTGTTTTTAGCAACACAGAATTTTATTTTTTTTACTAGTTAGGACATCTATCTTACTCAGTTTTTTTTAATAACAATTTTATTAATTTTATAATTTTACAATCATGAGTACTTAATAAACAACATGTCTGCGTCCATTGGTAATTCAGTGGTACATATTAACTTTCTCAGTCTAATTCCAATACTACATCATCCAGTGCTTCCTTGGTCCTCTCTTCTTCTGGTGGTATGCATTTTTCCACATTGAGCAAACACAATTCTTGTTACTGTTAATACATATACAATTAAATATAAACATCTTCATCACATTTTTCTGGTATTATACATAATATCGATAGTGTCAGTTTATAATATCTTTTCTAGCCAGAACATATCTCAATTGCATTTGCACTTAAAATACATTTGTTCAATCAATATTCTGTTTTTCCCGCTTTTTTAAAATTTTAGTTTCCCATCAATGTTCAAAATATCTCTATCGCTTATAATTTTCTCATAATAAATTATATTTGGGTAACCAAAAGCTTCCCTTATTCAAACCTTTTTAGAATTTTCATATTTCCCATCTCATAAAAAAATATAATATTCTAGTTACACATCCTAGCCTTCTAATTATAATAATACTTTTATTTCTAACCATTATCTATTTTCTTAACCATATTCAAACATCTGTTTGATAGTATAATATCCCATCTATTAGGTCAAAACCTCTATTTTCTTCAGTCTTACTCTAGCTTTCTTCCTTTGCCAAATAACTTTCCAAGTCAATGCATTTGAATCATCAAGTAATTCTTCCTCTGTTTTTGTATATATTGTTTGGAATGAGGAAGAGAATTTGATTGAAGTATTTTTGGAAGAACACTCAACCCATTTATATTCATTAAATAGCCTCCGTCCTTCTCCTTCAGTTTTTCTTTTCATTTCTTGTTTGTCAATATTCAGCATTTCTCCTAACAGCTTTATCATCCGTTCATTCAGCTCTTCTTCCTTATCCTCAAATGTGTTCTGAGATCTTGACAAGTAAGATATCTTTTCCATTTCCGGTGTTATCACTGCATCTTCTAATTTTTCATTTGTCTGTATCTGTCTGTTAATTCCTTCCTTTAGGTCCTCCATCTTTGGATCCATTTCTTCCACTAGATGTCATTGACACCGTCTTCCAGTTTTCCAAATCCAAGCCTATTTTACAGACTTTCAAATATCTTTTCTAAAAAAAAGTCTCAAAGGTACTTTTAGTCCCCAAATTTCAAAGCTATATATCTGTATTAATTCCAAATTGATCTTGTAGTTTTCTCTATTTCCCCCCAAAGCAATTAATTTGCTGCTTTTCTTTTCCTGAGGGAGCGAGGCAAAAACTTCCCTTTCCTCTCTCATTGGGGAGGATTCTTTGCTTTGGGCATTCTTTTTTTCAGGAAAGTAGTATTAAGGTCATAAAAGAGGATAAAGTCTCACCCAGTTCCATCCACGTTGCTCAAAAATTGCTAGTTAGTGCTTATCTTCGGTTGTCAGCAGCTTGTGACTGGCCACACGAATGTAGCCAGTCTTTCCCCCATTGGTTTGGAGGGCTTACTCAGATCCAGCAGAAGGGCTGCCACCCCTCTGCAATCGACGAGGGTCCCCTCCTTCTTTGTTGCCTCTCCAGAGTGACTTTCAACCCTTTTTAGGGTCCCCAGCGGGGTGAAATTGAACGTGGAAGACGGAGCCCCGTCTTCCTGCGTCCGTTAGCCGCGACGTCTAACCAGAAGCCTATCTTGCTCAGTTTTTTTACTTGGCAGCAATTCTGCAAGATTTTTATTGAAATATATGCTATCAGTTTTTACTTTACCTTTTGAAAGATCAGATCAAATCTGGGGCCTTCTATATGCAAAATATATGTACCAGAGCTATGCAAACCATTTGTATAAAGCGGTTTGCATCATGCAGCAATGTGAACAAAGCACCACACTTCAAATTATTAAAGCAGGAGTGCTTTCTGCAAAGCTCATCAAATGCTGTTGCGGCAGTCTCTGCATGAACATACACATACAGCTGTTTGGAGACCGCCAGCAACAGTGTTTGAAGCAGCTGCATGAGTCTGGCAAAAGAGCAGCTGCTTGAATGGTTTTAAAGAGAGGCAATCTGCACTGGAAAGAAGCTCCTTCAAATGCTTTGTACAGTTCTAATGTATATGACTACTGAGCTGCAGCTGCTTCCATATCATAGAATCATATACTTTGCTTTCTTGAGAGTAAGGATACCAATGAATATTTAGAAGAAAAACAAATCAACTTCACTTTCCCATTTGAAAACAAAAGTCCCAGGTTCTTCCAATTATATTTGAAAAGAAATTTGAAAATTTGAGCAAGTTTCTTTCACTGTTATTCACTAATCACAATCAGTAAGTACAGCTATTCCAGGCATATACAAACATGGGCAAATAAATTCAAGGCTAATCTATGAAGAGTTAAAAACAAAATCCATTGTTTAGAGGGATAAATCATAAACTAATGGAACAGCTTGCCTTCAGAAGTTGTGGGTGCTTCATCACTGGAGACTTTCAAGAAGAGACTGGACAGCCACTTGTCAGAAATGGTATAGGGTCCCCTGCTTGAGCAGGGGTCCCTTTCAACTCTGTTATTCTGTATTCAAGTCATTTCAGACTCTGGATTGCTTTTTAATGCTTCCAGGAGCTTAAATTCCAATGAAGTGTCTCAATAGGTTTAGGGTGGATTAAAGTCATTTCAGTTGTCCTCAAAATTACACAGATAGGAGTACCAGCAAAAATAAAACATAGTTGATCTGTGAGCATGCTCTGTAAGTATGCTCATTGATTTCCCCCAGTATATGAATCCAATTTCATGTCATAAAAAGTCAATTTTCAATTGTTGTTGTTCACTAGGAAACACATAATGCAATCGAACACAATGACAGCACAGGAAAACTGTTAACTGCCAGTGTGAAGACAGGTATCAGTGGGATAGATATAATGAGAGATGCCTTGCAGGCATGCTCTCTCAGTTCTGTAATTTCAATCATTTTAAAAGCAAAAAATAATGAATAAATGAAGACTTCCTAAAGTAATGCAGTAATAAATGTTAAAGTGCATGACTTCAATAAGCACACACCAAAATCAGTGGAACATGGCATGATGCTTAGTTATTAAGATAAGCAAATCAAATATATGTTGCATAGATTCATTGAGCCATGACCTTTATCAGGAAAAACAATTTTTACTTATCCATTACAAATCCAAACAATATTGCAAATATTCATCTCAAGTAATTTACATTTTAAACCACTTGAAATGAGTAATTTAAAGCAGAAAGGAAAGTATCTCTAATTTCCTCTCCTGGTAATCTGTTGCCAAACAGTTACAACATTGGGAAGGTTTGTTATCACCTTTTTAACTTGCCAGGGCAAAGCAAGTCTCATCAATTAACTCAATGTTCCAAGAGACACCATCACTCTTCTTGCTCTTGAGAGAAGTCCAAGAGCCGATAGATGTCAAAGATTTCATAGGAGTAGCAATGCCCAAGAAGGAAATGGGATTGTGTGGGCAGAATCACAATACACTGTTTTGCCTTAGGCAACTGGCAGTGTATCCTATGTGATGGGCTGAAGAATGAACTGCCACCTCTTAATGATAAGTAAGAAAGGCTGTGGTTTTGCCTGGGGAGAAACAGGGTGCTATCAAGACAACTTGTTTTGGTGATTAGGGTAGAGAATAAGGGAAAGAGAAGACATATGTTAGAATGAGAGGAAACTGAAGGCCAAATCCAGGTTGTAAGGCACAGGATTCATATGCATTGTGACATCATCAAGATACCAGACAATTTGTCTCAAGTCAAAACCAGCAAAGAAAGAAGCTTCATGATGATTGAACTGTGTGGAAGGGTCTGCATAAAGTAACCTGCATTTCTACATATATGCATATTTCAGAGGTAAAAATCTTTAAATCGCTAGGAATTTCATAGAATAGTATCTAATGAGATTATGCATGAGTGTGCAATTCCATTAGGAAAAGAAAATGATACAAATGTCAGACTTAGAATAATCATAATACACAGTAAAATGCCAAAGTTGGGCCTTGGCCAAAAAACACAGATACCACCCTTGACCTAGTATCTAAAATTAGGACCTGCTTACCTATATACTTCATAAAATGAATTTCTCTCCTATTACTTTTCTTTCTTTCAGTGATCATGCATTTAGTAAATTTACTAATCTAAATGATTTTGGAGTATACAAGCATAAATTACTTTCACAAGATTTGTGACATATTATGTAAGTAAAGTTCTTATCATTATTTACTAGGAGTGCTATAGGTGAATTTTAAAAATAAGCACACCACGAGATTCATCCCATTCTCTATAGTCTTTATTATAGGCATGGAAATAGATATCTTTGGTGTGGTTCAGATGTTGCCTGTGGTTTGGTGTTTGGTTTTGGTACACCATAGTGACAGCAGCTGAATCTATTTTCAGAACATAATCCAAGGTGCCTTATTAATGAAAGCAAGAGAGCTGTTAAAGCAAGTTGTCAAATGTGTGAGAAATGACTGCTACACATTGCAGAAATAGTTTAAGAATATTTAGTTCATGTCCATCACCTTGAAAATTTGCTTTCCCATATATACTGAGGATGAAACATCTCTTAACTTGTGTGATAAAAATAAGTGGTACCTGTGCATATGTTTTTAGAGTCATGGTTAAGCCCTGAACCACACTTTTACATGCAGAACAAGCCCAGGAATTTCTGGAACCTCCAGTTCAAAAGAATCAGACTCTTAAGAATAGCCATCAGTAAACCACAAGCAATACTTGAGCCACACAACACACATCTTCAACAGAATATTTCAACTTGTATGCGAAGATGGGACTGTGTATTCAGTACTTGTTCCCTCAGTCCAAACCATGCATGAAAGCAGCCCCGATCCTCGAGATCTGAATGACAGCAGCTTTATCAGACTGAGAAATGTCAGAGATTTCTGAATCTGGTAAAACTGTTCTTACTCAAACCCTGAGAATTCAGATTTGAGGGTAGAGATATCAGAAGATCAGGGCTGACTTAGCATTTAGCAGAGTATAGCATTTGGCTCCGGTAGAAGATGGTGGAGATCAGGACATCTATGGTGGTGTGATGGGAGTCAGAAAAATCAAGAGCAACTGCCACCATGTGACTGAAGTGCTACCTAGTTTAACATATATTGCAACACTTATAAAAAGGATCAAGGTTTGGTTGTGTCCTGATCACCATATTGATTTTCTTACCAACACACACACATACTTAATATAAATGCCCCTGAAAACATGCTCCTGCTGGGGGGGGGGGGATTGTACTGCCAGCTCTGAGTATCTGTTTTTCTTGGAGGACAGAGCTATCATACTTCCTAAATTAGTCCATCTTTGAGCCGCATTGCAGGCTACTTCTGCAATAACTGTCAGAAGTTCCAACCATAGCAGCTCAAGGTTGATTCAGCCTTCCAGCCTTCCGACATTAGTAAAGTGTGGCCCCAGATTGTTGGGGGCAATATGCTGACTCTTAGAGAGGGCTGTAAAGCACCATGAAGCAGTACTGCCAGCTCACTATACCAAATTGGCTTTCTTTCCTGGACCTACTCCTTCCAGATAGCGATATTACAACTCTAGACATTCTGAGAGTTACAATTTCAACACTTCTAATGGTGGTCCAGATTGTGAAATGTTAGGTTAATCAAGGCAGAATAACCCAGCTTGTTATTTTTCAAAGGAGTAGCACCTCTATTCTAATGAAATTTCATGAGCCAGTAAGATTTCACATTCCTTCAAATATGGTGGTAGTTTTTAATCTAATGAATCTTATCATTTTTAGACAAGGAATAGCTACCAATTCATTTTTGTAAGGAGACAAAGTAAAGCTGCACTTTTTCTAACTAAAGGTGTTATTCTACAGAAAACAGCTCCCAGAAGAATTTTTGCTATTTTTTTTATTACCAAACTCTGTGATTTTAGAAGTGCAGAAAGCTTTTAAAGCATTATTGTGTAAGAACAGAATTATATAACCATGGCAGAATGTAGGTTAAAAATTAATAGGTAACGTAACCTAAGCAGGCATCCCAGGAAATATTCCCAAGTTCAGTGACAGTAGAAGAGAATGAAAAATTAAAATTAAAAAAAATCAAACATTTGAAATAAAAAATAATTACTCCAGAAAGGATTCCTGTAATTTGTATCAGGAACAAACTTTGATGTCAGTAATATGATGACACATGCACAATTGTGGCATATTGCAAATACCACCAGTATGTACTTGCATTCCATTGTCTCACAAGCCACTATTATCAGATGCCCAAACAAAAAATTACTACAATCCCATGCTTAATAAACAAGGCATCAGGTTTTAACATTTTATTCTAATGTTTTCAAAGGCTTCTGATGCAATCCCTCATGCTCTGTCTGAAAGCCTGGATCTAATCTAAACATTAGATAAACAGAAGTCCAGAAAATGTAGCCATATATCATCTATCAGTATTTGTTTTATGTGTGGTCAAAATTTGGCTATGGAGATGCTCAATCATCCAGGTTATGGTTGTCCCAAAGGTGCTTTTCAAAAGGCAAGTGGACTTTCTTGTTTTTTCTTTGAAAATGTTTCGCTTTCCATCCAAGAAACTTCTTGGAGTCAGAACTGAAGAAGCTTCTTGGATGAGAAGCGAAACATTTTCAAGAAAAACCCATGAAAGTCCACTTGCCTTTTGAAAAGCACCTTTGGGGCAAAATTTGGGTTTGTTTTGTGCCTTTTGGGGGTTTGGGGAATGATTAAGCAGTAAAATTTATTCCTAAACTTTACACAGACTTAAAGTTCCTCAAAAGCTATCTGAAAAGAAGCTCATCCCCTGCCCAGTTATACATGCAGACCCCTTCAACAGAGTGGAAATTGCACAGTTCTGTTGGTATTTCATCTGGAAGATCTTTTCAGCTACTGCTCATCAAAGAAACTTTGTAGGGCAATACACACATCATTGTCCCTATATAAGAAAAGGCAGAAGTGTAAGGAATGTCCTAATTGCAGGATAAAAAAAGGCAACATGAAATTATTATTGACTTGGAAAAAAAATTGCTCTAAACATTGCTTTGAAGTGCTCTCTATTTGAGAAAAAATGTGTGATGTCAATAGTATCTTATAGCTATATCAACGTTTTTCAACTTTGGCACACTTGAAGACCCCTGTGGTAAGCCATGTTTTGCTTAACCATATAATAATAAAACAATTAGCATGGTATTCACAGAGAGAAACAAGAAAATCAAACATATATGGATCAAAGAATTGATCATTTATGGATAAAAAAAACATGCTGGCTGAGGAATTCTGAGATTTAAGGTCCACACATCTTTGAAATCCATATATCTTAAAGTTGCCAAGTTTGAAAAACACTGAGCTACAGCATACAGCAATGATAAAACATTGGCTGTGATTTGAACCTTATTTAGTTTTAGTTTTAATTTGAGTTTCAATTTCTGCTTTACCCTTTCCTTCCTCCTGAGCTGCTTTCAGTCTCACCTTGGTCAAGACCAAGACACAAATAAAGATGAAGGTGGTGAACAGAAGACACGTTCAAGGGAAGGATAATTTTCAGCAATGAGTATTCTGGCTCAACATTTTTGCATAAGGTGCAAAAATTAGGAATCACCTTAAAGCAAGCATAATAAAGCAATATTTTTTTAAAAAAAATCAAGGGCCACATTTGATCTTTGAATATATTTGTGAAAAGTGGAGCACCAAGACAAAAAGGTTTTTTAAATAAAAAACCAATCTTAACTTTAAATTAATTAAAATTATATCAAAGCAATTAATTACAAGTCTACTGCAAATAGTAACAAGAGCAGATGTAGCATTGCCTTTTCTGATTGATATAATTTACAACCTACATTTTAATACAGGATTAATTCATCTGGGATTTCTGAAAGTGAGTTAATTATTAACTGTTACAATTGTTTCTTTAATCTGTCTCCTTGCAAAGCCATCGTCTTGCTTCAAAATGCGGCTCATTTCTTCTTATTTCTTACACCATGAAGAAACCTCTGAAGTTGCTATATCTGCGTTTTCCTTTGCCAGCGTCTTCCTAAAGTTAAGCTGCTATGTAAATATTTTTATGTTTCCTTTAGTAAAGTATGTCATTGCAGTTTTGATCATAAGAAACATATTATTATTCTAGTAAATACAGCTTGCATTTCTGGCTGATGCTGGAATTGTGTTCCTGAATTGAAATGTAAACTAAAAAAAAAGAAAAAAGAAAATTATTGGGAGAATTTCCATATTGGGAGAATTTCCATACTTCTCTTTTATGTCATTTGTATGGCTTGTCTCCTACCCAAACCTCCTGGCTAAGTTTGTAAGTGATCTTTTCTCCCCATCCAAACTGATTCAAGATTAAAAAGGGAAACTTCATCTATTCTTTCGGGTACAGAAATGGGTCCACAAGCACCTGTTTTGCATTATGAGCCCTCCTAGAAAAAGCAGGACAAAACTTTCTTTTGCTGATTTTCCTCATTTCAGGAAGCATAAGGTGCAAAAATTAGGAATCACCTGAATATGCTAGCATTACTGATTAAACGAGGAAAAAAAACCACAGTAAAAATCATGGAAGAAAGCAGTATTTTAATTTTGTTCCAAAGAGAGAGCCAGTTTGGTCTAATGGTTAGGGCAGCAGGCTAGAAAGCAAGGTACCATGAGTTCAAGTCCTGCCCTAGCCACAAAAGCCAGCTGAGTGACCTTGGACCAGTCACTATCTCTCAGCCCAACTCATCTCACAAGGTTGTTGCTGTGGGGACAATAGGAGGAGTAAGAATATGTTGGATATGTTTACCACTTTGAATTATTTGTAAAAATAACAAATAACTCAAGATGGAAAACATATAAATATATATCCCATCTTTATTAGATGAAGGTATTTTCAGTGGAAATATAATAAACCCTAAGAAAGGGGAGCAACTTCTTAAGCTGTTCATCTACAATTATCATCTTGGCACAACACACAGTTCTCTTGGCAGTAACTTTCTCACTACAATATAGTGTAACTTCCAAGCAGCAAGATCCAATTTGGTGTGGGGGTTAAGTCTTCAGGCTAGAGACTGTGAGTTCTAGTCTTATCTTAGGCATGAAACCTGCTGGGTGGCCTTAGGCCAGTCACTCACTCACAGCCCTTGGAAGGAGGCAATGGCAAAATTTGTTGTTGGTGGTTTGTTCTCCAAGCTTGCTGTTTAGCTTCCAAACATTTCATCACCAGGCTAGGTGACATCCTCAGCCGGACTTCAGTTCAAGTGTCTTCACCAAACAAAATGCTTAAACCGAAATCCCCCTGAGGATGTCATCTAGTGTGCTGCCCCGCTCAGTCACACACATACGTAACTGTGGTTTAGTGAGTTTAATAATACTCCCCAGCAATTCCCTTCACCAAAAACCCAGAACTGTCCCAATCAAGTCCAGCCATGAGCAGACTAAGGTTAGTCCACAAAGTAATGGCCCAATAGTCCACAAAGCACTTGAAAGTTGCTCAAACAAAATAACACATTTATTGACGAAACATTCAGAAGCTAAATAGCAAATTCAGTGAACAAACCACCACCAACATCTACCACTCAAGCTACAAATATTTTCTGTCATTTCTAATGGCAAAATATTTCTGAAATGCTGCCAAGAACCTAGCAATACATTCATAAAATGAAAAAATGAAAGTGTCCTATGAGCTGAATTAAATTTTGAGAATTTTGTGGAACTAACCATGCAATTTTCCTTGCAACAGTACAGAACTAGTTTGTGGTGGCTTTCTTTCAAGATTTTATTATTTATTTCCCAATCTAGTGACCTGTCATGGTACTCAGTGGAGGAATCCCATCAAAGTAAGTATTAATCTGGTCTAATTCCAGTTAGTTTCCAATCCCAGACCAGGCCAGCAAAGTGCTGCCACCTAATGGTGTCTATATCTTTCTGTAACTGTTTTTGTGAATGCACTCCTGTATTTTTTGACAAGCAGAAAATCATTTGCAGATTATTTCATGAATGAAGCGTCATTGTCACCAAATTCTGATGTTCTTTAAAATAATATGAGACATACACACACTGACACATTTTCCCTTGTGCAATTGAAGTTTTAAGTTAACTCCTATAGATGCTTGTGAGTTCAGTGACTCATGCATGCAACAAAAGAAATCATTTTTTCTCATCAGGATTCTGAAGATTATTTTAAATGCATTTTGTAAAAATAGAAACTTCAAAACATAAAATCAAGGAGATTAATCGTTATTTGCCTCTGCTCCTAATGCTTTTGTGCAATGAGTTTTGATGTCTATTACCATCAAAATTATTGGTCTCTTAAAAAAAATAAAAATAATGGAATAATTAACTATTATCTTGAATCTTAAAAAAGCTACTTTGTATTTCTATTTGGTTCTCCATTGTGTGGCGATTACTGCCTGAATATTTACATGATAGGATTAGCTAGTCATAGGCAGTATTTGTCTTTTTTATTGCTTATTTTTAGATGTTAGCCTTTGCTTCTCTCTACATGAAGGCCTCTGTAATAGGCTGTCTGAATATCTGGCTAAATGAAGTTACATTCTGATTTGACAATCTGTAAACCACGGTAAAGTAGAATTCCTAAATTTGTGGATAATCTATCGGTAACGTACATATCTAATTAGAGCTCTACTATGGTAATCCTCACTGAAACTGAAGGAATTTTTTTGATCTGTTTGTGTGTGTGTGTGTGTGTGTGTGTGTGTGTGTGTGTGTATACATACATACACACATACATACACACACAAATATATGCTTTTGTTGTATGTCAGAGTATTTACCTTGCTAACTGTGGTTTATTTAGTAAACTATGGTTAAGCAAACAATGAAAGCCATGTGCAAATTTCAGAATCCATCCTGAAATGAAAAGGCTGCAGCAACACATGCCAGTGAATCTTTAGTGTTTTGGTAATATATAAATAGAATAAATGAAATTTTAATGTGGAAATGTGTCCACAAATCTTGTTGAAGCTTGGTATGGTAGAGTCATGCAGATGGAAGGGGCTACCTCAGTGGTGGGATTCAGCCGGTTCGCACCACTTCGGCAGAACTGGTAGCTAATTTTTTGATGCCCAGGCCCAGAATGGACTTCCGGAAGCAGCATCCACACAGAGAACCGGTTGTTCACATATTTGAATCCCACCACTGGGCTACCTGGATCATATTTCCCCCTTTTTCAAGTTAGAGATATTTGCTGTCTTCTACTAACCTGGCACTTTATGATTTTTTTCATTCCTTCTCAGTGCTAATGCATAATGTTTGGACATAGTATCAGATAATACCTTTAATACTCTAGGATGCAATTCATCTTAAATATGCATTAAGAAAATCAGATCTCTTTTTTCATTTTGAGATAGTTTCATGGAGTTAATGGCTACAGTGCTTAAGTTACTCGTTTTCCTCTTAACCTAACTGAGGTTTTTCAAATGCAAATAATTTGATTACAAATTTCAGCACCACCCATTCTAGTTATGACATCACTGTTTGTGGCCTTCAGGCCAAAAAAAGATTGTTCACATCATGTTAATGTGATCTGCGAATGTATCAGCTAATGTGGCATCTCATCTCAAAACAGAAGTAATTCTTATGCTACCCAATTATTATCCTTTAAGATAATTTTCTTGATTATGGTAAAGTAATTAAAAGCAGAGACAGGTAATGTGCAGAGGAAATAAGGATCATGGTCTGCATTTTTATGAAGTTAAATTAAGAAGTTTGAATAGTACTGTTAAAGTTTTATTAACTTTATAAATTAGTTGTTCAAGAGAAAAATCAAAGAAAGTTCACATTCTAACACAACATTCTTCATTGATACATGTTTGGCTTTTGTTCTTTTGTCTTATTCTCTCTTAAATCTGCAGGAAATTTAAAACTGAACAGTATTATTCTCAATAAGAAGAATAGTACCAACTTGTTCCAGTTTGTGCTTCCAAAGATATTGTACAATAGCTCCAAGAGCTTGAGTAAGCATTGGCATTATATACCCTGAAAATATTGCCTGTAAATTTGACTGGTGTGACAAAATGCTTCTGGAGGACATCAACTGGACAAGTCTCTAGCCTCATGATGACTTTGATGTTTAGATCAGACTCTACAGTATCTCACTCACCCAACAGAAGGGACTTCAACTCCTATCAGAGTCAGTATGGCCAATGGTAAAGACTGCATTAGGAAAGTAACATTTTGCATCAGGACTCATAAAGTTAGGAAAATAGAGAGTGACTTATACTGAATGGGGCATTTAACTCAATTTTGCTTCCCTGGCATCCTAATTGTAACTCCAGTCCAGAATTTGACAATCTCCCCCAAGGTTGTGGTTTTGTTAAAATTCCCTCCAACTGCTACATACTTATTCTTTTAATGTAACATAAATATTTGAAAAAACAATGTTAATGTTTTTAAGAAGGCTGAGAAAGGAAGTATAGACAGAAAAAGAAAAAAGGAAAAAAATTGTAAACATAAATAAAAATTCTATGCAGTGCCCAGGTTTTTATCTTGTATCTTAGTTTTGCCAATTGGCTCTCATTGAAGGCGATCCTAGGAATTTTCTCCAATAAATGCATACATGTGATAAACGTGGATATCTATATATGAATATGGCAGAACAAATAAATAGATATTGTTGCCATTACTGCATTTTGATTAATTACTAGCTAAAAGATAAAATATTTATAAAATGCATTGATTGCCCTGTCTGCAGGTACCATATGTCTTCCTTCACACAGAAGTGCTTATTTGCCCAAAACACAAGGACACATTACACATGTTTCCTTCCTTTTTTTCCAGCAGAATTAGTTAAAATTTAGAAGGAAAGGAAAATCAGATGAAGATTTTTTTGAGACTCTTCATGAGGATAAAGAAAAAAGAAGTAGCTGTATTGGGAAGAGAAAAAAACAGGAAGAAGCCAGAAACTTCTCCAACCAAAAGCATGGTTGAAACCACATGATTGAAGCCCTGCCTTTTTACATATGTCACATCCACAGGGCAGGCAGGGTTTAATCATATGGTTGTGACTACTACCTTGAGGTGTGTGGTTTTTTTCCCCATACCACTGCCAATGCCCAAAGAGAAGCCCTCTTTTGGAGTTACTATCGTGTTTACCCAAAAGTAAGGCCTACCTAGAAAATAAGCCCTAGCTTGATTTTTGGGGGTGGGCCTAATATAAGCCCTACCCTGAAAACAAGCCCTAGTTTGGGGGTGAGGCATACACTTAAAAATCAAGCTAGGGCGGGGGTGGGGTGTGTGGATCTGCCCCACGCACCCCGCACCCACTTACCTTGCAGTCAGGCATC
This sequence comes from Azemiops feae, assembly GCA_023970755.1. Lineage (NCBI taxonomy): Eukaryota > Metazoa > Chordata > Lepidosauria > Squamata > Viperidae > Azemiops > Azemiops feae. The sequence goes on along the minus strand of JALGBA010000227.1, from coordinate 1,391,610 downwards.
TCGTTGCTGGCCCATTTCTTCTTGAGGCATCTTCTGCAGCCAGGACTGCATTTCTCAGTTACAGGCCTTTCCGGAAGGCCTCTGCAGCCGAGAACCGAGCTATGGATTTAATCCATAGCTCGGTTCTGCAAGACCTCTGCAGCCAAGGACTGAGCTACGGATTGAATCCATAGCTTGGTACTCAGCTGCATAGGCCTTCCAGAAAGGCCTGACTGCAAAATGCAGGCCAGAATGAAGCTGCAGAATGAAGCTGCTCCTTCAGCCCCAGAAGAAGTGGACCTGCTGGGCAGGGCTGTCGGTGCCGGAGGTGAGTAAGACATCCCCCGAAAATAAAACCTGGTGCTTCTTTTGGAGGCAAAAAAAAAAAAAGACCCAATCTTATTTTCAGGGAAACATGATAGTAGGATTAGAATTCATAAAGCAAGCAAGGTCCAACAAAAAAAATGGTTAATCAATGATATTACTACAATATATTTGTGGAATGTTTGTAAATGTCCTGCCTTTTCTTCTTCAATCTTCAAAGCCAGCCATACGTGTGGCAGCTGCACTTTCCATACTTCCTTCTCTACAGTGGAAAAATGACTGTACATTGAAAGGCAGGACATTTACAAACATTCCATGAATATATTGTAGTAATATCATAAGTAACCCACAAACTCAACCAAGACAATTTTACTGAAGTTCTGCCCTTTTTTGAGGGACATTTTGAAAGCAAAATATCTGATACTGATGTGAATGGGAAATGCTAGGGGGAAATGCAGAACCTTCTTTTGGTATGGTATAATAAGCAGCATAACTGAAAAAAAGGTATTTATCACATCAATTAACAAGTAACCACTAAGCCACATTTGATGTAGCCATTCTCAAGGCTGGAATTCAATATTAGGGATTTCCTGTTTCCTGCCTACAACAATGCAAATCCTTCAAACTGTTTTCCAAATGATTGGCTTTTCAGAAGGAAAATTCAGGAAATGCTTCCCTCCTATATTTATAAAATACTTGTTCACATATTTTGTAACAAATTATGGAAATTTGAAACAAATTTGTGGAAGTGTAACACAGTACTTTCAATCTTGTTTTCCAAAATGAGAATGGAATCACTGGGATAAATGAGAAGAAGATGAGAAATTCATACTGGGTTTTTTTCCTTTAATTTTTTTTTTTTAGAAACAACCTTGGGCACTTTAAAGTTTAAACACTTTAAATCCAAGGATTTAAATGACAATACATATTTTGAAGTCCATGTTCAACTGTGGCTAATATTGATGAATATTAAATATTTGAAAGATCTCTTGTTGTAGTAACAGGAGGCCCTTCCATGCTTACAGGATGTACTGAACTGCAATTGGCACCACTGTCACATCCCATAGGAAGCCTTTCTGACTAATTTAGATGTGCATGTTTCTTCTGGAGCAAGTTTCTTCTTGCTCCAGAAGATTAAAGATTGAAGTCCAGATTTCAAATACAATAACCAGGTATGATGTCGCATATCTGGTTTGTTGCAGTAGGATAGTGTGCAGTTACATACTTTACTAACTGATCTGGAGCTGTGGTGGCGCAGTGGTTAGAATGCAGTAACTGCCCACAGCCTGGAGTTCAATCCTGACTGGCTCAAGGTTGACTCAGCCTTCCATCTTTCCAAGGTCGGTAAAATGAGGACCCAGATTGTTGGGGATAATATGTCAACACTGTACACTGCTCAGAGAGTGCTGTAAAGCACTTTGGAGTGGTATAAGTCTAAGTGCTGTTGCTATTGCTATCTCTTAATTTCTTTTTTTATAACAAAAACATCACATAACCTTTACAGAGAAGCTGCTGCTTCTTCACAACAATTCATGGACTGCCTATATGACAGTAGGATTGTGTGTAGTCTTTTTTTTTTAACACAAATTGGATTTTATTCTGGGAGCTAACAAATGTTAGTTAGACCATTATGGACACTTAGCAAAATTATTTTATATCCAAATGAAAAATAGCATTTGAGACTAAAACTATCTTGCAGTGGTTACTTAGAACTTAATTTTTAATACTGTAGCTATATAAAGATATAAACAGAGTGAATGAACAAATCCAACTTGATTTAACTTCATTTGCCACCAATCGTGTTCATCATAGGCACGGAAATAATTTATGCAGATTTTAGGATTCAGTGAGCAGAGCCCTGGAGATGCAGGGATTTAATACAAAATTAAAATGGCTTCTATGCCAGTTTATGCAATGTTTCCCTCATGGGTATATACTCTGTTATCTCAGGATAATATTCCATGCATATGATGAAGTGGACTGTAATTCATGAAAGTTTATACCATAAAATATCATTACTCTTTAATATGTCATAAGGATTCTTGGACTTCTTGAGGTATCATTTCATCATTTTATATTTTTTTCTGACAGCAGCTCCCTATTTCTTTTTTTCTTTTTCATGAAACAGCCATGAGTTTTGGGGATGGGTCTAGGCTTATAGAGTCATTAAATCTGGTGGAGAGTGAGGACCGAGGGTCGCATTTGACTTTTTGAGAGATCCACACTCCAAAACATTACAGGTTTGACAGGGCAAGAAATTAAACATGATTGAATTTAATTTACATTTCAATGTAAATCAGAATCACTTGTCCGGCTAAGGGTGGAGATATATAACTGGGTGTCATCAGCATATAGATCATACCAGATCCCATATTGTCTCTCCCAGGGATTTCATATAGATGTTAAAAAGGAGAAGTGGAAGCTTAAGCCCTGAGACACCCACATGACCTCTCTCCTCCCACTAACTTCAGTTGAAACTGGCCATGGAGGAAGGAGGAGAACTACTGTGACACAGTGTCTCCCATTCCCAACCCCGAAAGCCAGTCCAGAAGGATTCTATGATTGATAATACCAAAACCATTGAGAGGTGCAGGAGGACCAGAATGGTTGCAGCACTCCTATCACAAATCCTCCAAAGGTTATCAATGAGTGTGGCTAACCTGTCTGAATCTAGAATGAAAAGGATCCAGATAATCCACTTCATCCATGGACTTTTGCAACTGTGTCCCAACCATCCACTAAACAACCTTCCCTTAAAAAAAGAAGATTGAAAACTGAATGAAAACTTTCTAATACTCTAAGAATGTCTACAAATGGCCTCTTGAGAAAGGGGTGCATTGCTGCCTCCTTGAAAGCAGGTGGTATCACCAGCTCCTAAAAAAACACATTAATCATGGCTTGGAACCAATCACATGCCATCTCCTAGGAGGACCAGGAGGGGCATAGTCCAGAAACAGGTGGTCCATCATCACCCCAAGGAACTGTTCACATTTTTTAGTGCAATTGGGTCAAACTCATTCCAGAAAACAAGGCTCTGAAGTATCTCTGTCCCTTCCAAAGGTCTGCCCAGCCAGAGTCCAAGCAAAGTCAAGCAATTTCATCTGACAGATGCTAGGAATATTCCTCTCAGTGACTCTACAAGGGCTTCCCTGGCTCTTTTTTACCCAGGAGGGACCTAGTTATTGGAAACAGGACCACTGCTCAGCTACCTGCGATGGAATAAAGGCAGAAAAGTAATTATGCTTCACCATCCTTATAACCACAAGGTAAATTCTAAAAAAGGTTCTTATCTGTGCTTGGTTGGCCACAGTCTTAGTTTTCCTCTAGAGGTACTCTAGGTATCTCTATAACTGAACTTACTTTTGAACACAGCCAGAATTAATGTTTCTGTTAAAATAGAGAGGTTTTGGAAAGCTGAGTTGGGATAAGCAGACTGAGATGATAAATCAAATGGTGAAGGGAAGGGTTTCTCTTTTTTAATCTTGGGGGAGCAAAAATCATATGGAAATATCAATAATGAGACCTTATGACATTCAGTCATAAACATTGGCTTAATTGCTCGATCAATAGGGAGCCATGCATTAGCTCTATCAAAAAATCCATTTCGTGCTCAGCATTCCACGGAGAACGATCTTTCATTTAAAATAGTCTTTCAAGTATTTTTATTTCCCCCCCCCCTAATGTTAAAATATTTATAACCTCCAATTTCTCTTCTCAGTCTACTAAATTTCTGATTGTTCCTGGGTGGCATTTACTGATTCTACCCTTGCTGAATGAATCACCTTCACATCTGGTTCTGAACAACGTTCCTTCTATGGATCTTGCAGTCCGTATTACCACTAGCAGGATAGAGCTCTGCATGTGTTTCCTTTAATAGTTTCTCCCGATTCCCTTCTCCATCCACAGTACAATTAATTCAGGTGAAATATAAATTTGAATTACAAGCCTGAAGCTCAAGAACATTAAAAATGGAAAAAAGGAAAGGGAGAAGCAGAACACCTCACAGATTGCTATAATTCTCATGGTAACATTCCATTAGATTAATATAATCTTGTTGCTAGGCAAAAATAAAAACTGATTCTGAAGTTATCTGGGGTCATAGTCAGATGTATAATTATTTTTTTCTCCCTCCCCCTGGCTCTTCCTAAACTAAAAATAGAATCTCTTTAATTATTTTAAAGGGGCTTATTATGAATTAATTATGATATTTTTTTTATCACAGTTAACTGAAAGACTCATACTGGGTTAATGCAATATACCTCACATGTTTGAGAACTAATATTGTCCCAAAATTACAAATCATTTTTTTAAAAGTTCTGTTGGAACAACTTTTCATAGTGACTATGCAGTTTAAACTGAGAAAAGTATGTTAGGAAAAATGTGCTTTACATGTTTGCAACCTAAACTGTATTTTTACACTTTTCTATGAAAATATTCAAAGCTTCTAGATGAGATTCTAAGTGAATCTTTTATTGTATCATCATTGTGTCCTTGCACAATTATTTGAGGGCCAAACGGATTGTTGTGCATTGCCAAAAAGGCTTCACTAAAAGGCTTCACCAGACTTTCCCCAATTTATTATTACACTCCAAAAACGAATGAGTCTAGGACATGTTAGAGGGAATTAAGAGTTTTATATAAAATATGTAATATAAATATATAATAAATAATAAGAAGGCACCTAATTTCCCCTTAGTTCCCCAAATATATAAAAAATTAAAAACATTTGGCTTCATCAATTTTGGAGTCAAAAAAACAAATACAGTAATGCCCTAGATGAAAGGGCTTATTATTTATTCCACTAGATCACATTAATTATTTGTCATAAAAGTCTGTGAGTATTGTATTCCCCCTATATTCTTACAATCTGAGCCACTGATGGAATTTAATTCATTTTTTTTAAAAAAAAATGCTGTTTTTTAATTTAGTCCCATAACAATAATGATTATGAATGTTATTATATCCTTGGGTAATAAAGTAGGAAATGCAAACCCCAGCTGACTGCAAAATTAGAAGCTATTTTGCTTTTATGCTTATTAGACTGTGTGATTTAAAATACAATTTAAACCAAAACCTTTCTATACTTGGTAATAGTTTGAAGTGTGTAGGAAGTACAGACTGATTTGTCCTATAATAATTGTAAAGTGAATTATTCTTTAATAACTGTAAAGAGGAATGTTTGCAAAGTGCTTGTAAAATCAGGGTTTTTTTCCTGTATGGAGTGGAATAATTCCCAGATTCATTTGTACAACTGAACTAGGTTTTTTACTCAAAGAAAAACTGCACTCAAATAACAATACTTTTTCTGGAGTAATTAGATATGAAAGTGTTCACCAACAGCAATCTAGGTATGAGCCTATTTCTAGAAACTGAATGAAATGGTTGAGTAGCCTTGAATCCTTTTGGAGAGGAAGAGGTTGAAAGAAGATCCTCCCTAAAACTTGGCAGTATTTTTCTAGTAATTATGCAGTGTGTCCTTTAGTCTGGCAAGATTCCTATCTATAAGTGAGCAATAATAAACAAATGTCTCTGAACAGCCTATTGTGTTGTTTCTGGTTCCTTTTGCCTGTCAGTAAAAGACTGATGTTCCATACCATGAAACTATAATTTCTGCATCAAATATGTTAAGAAAATAATTACTGCATCTGTCAAGATCTTCATCCATCAACAGTCTGGAAAAAGTCAATTAAAGAGGCTTTTTTTTATAGTCATAGCATTCATCTGGGTCAGGTCTATGGAGATTCTCAGTCCTCCAGGTCATGGTTGTCCCAAAGGTGCTTTATTTTCAAAAGGCAACTTGAAGATGTTTTCTGGACGTTCTCGATCCACATACTGCTGGAGTCTAGCTTATCGGATTTTAAGCATAACTTTACTTGCATGTGAAATGAGTGCAATGGTGCGATAGTTTGAACATTCTTTGGCATTGCCTTTCTTTGGAATTGGAATGTAAACTGACCTTTTCCAATCCTGTGGCCACTGTTGAGTTTTCCAACTTTGCTGGCAAATTGAGTGTAGCACTTTTACTGCATCGTCTTTTAAGATTTTGAATAGCTCAGCTGGAATACTGTCACCTCCACTAGCTTTGTTGTTGCTCAGCTTTCCTAAGGCCCATTTCACTTCACATTCTAGGATGTCTGGTGGGAGGTCAGTGACCACCCCATTGTGGTTATCAGGGATGCTAAGCTCATTCTTGTATAGTTCTTCTGTGTAGTTTTGCCATCTCTTCTTAATCTCTTCTGCCTCTGTTAGGTCCCTGCCATTTTGGTCCTTTATCATGCCCATCTTTGCATGAAACGTTCCCTTCATATCTCCAATTTTCTTGAAGAGATCTCTGGTTCTCCCTATTCTATTGTTCTCTTCTATTTCTTTGCACTGTTCATTTAAGAGGGCATTCTTATCTCTTCTAGCTATTCTCTGGAATTCTGCATTCAATTGGGTGTATCTTTCTCTTTCTCCCTTGCCTTTCGCTTCTTTCCTCAGCTATTTGCAAAGCTTCCTCAGACAGCCATTTTGCTTTCTTGCATTTCTTTTTCTTTGGGATGGTTTTAGTTGCTACCTCTTGTACAATGTTGCGAACCTCCGTCCATAGTTCTTCAGGCATTCTGTCTATCAGATCTAATTCCTTAAATCTATTTGTCACCTCTACTGTATATTCATCAGGGATATGATTTAGTTCATACCTGAGTGGCCTAGTGTTTTTCCCTACTTTCTTCAATTTAAGCCTAAATTTTGCAACGAGAAGCTCATGATCTGAGCTACAGTCAGCTCCTGGTCTTGTTTTTACTGAGTGTATAGAGCTTCTCATCTTTGGCTGCAGAGCACATAGTCAATCTGATTTCTGTGTTGACCGTCTGGTGATGTCCATGTGTAGAGACGTCTCTTGGGTTGTTGGAAAAGAGTGTTTGCTATGACCATCATATTCTCTTGACAAAATTCTATCAGCCTGTGCCCTGCTTCATTTTGTACTCCAAGGCCAAACTTGCCTGTTATTCCATTTATCTTTTGGCTTCCTACTTTAGCATTCCAATCCCCCATGATGATAAGGACATCATTTTTTGGTGTTGATTCTATAAGGTGCTGTAAGGCTTCATAGAACCGGTCAATTTTATCCTCTTCAGCACCAGTGGTTGGGGCATAGACTTGGATTACTGTGATATTGAATGGTTTCCCTTGGATTCACACTGAGATCATTCTGTCATTTTGGGGATTGTATCCCAGTATTGATTTTCCTACTCTTTTATTGACTGAAGGCTACTCCATTTCTTCTGAGGGATTCTTGCCCGCAGTAGTATACCTGATGGTCCTCTGAATTAAATTCACCCATTCCTGTCCATTTTAGTTCGCTGATTCCTAACATGTCGATGTTCAGTCTTGTCATCTCTTGTTTGACCACGTCCATCTTGCCTTGATTCATGGATCTTACATTCCAGGTTCCTATGGAGAAAAAATCTTTACAGCATCGGACTTTCCTTTCACCACCAGATGCATCCACAGCTGAGCGTCCTTTCGGCTTTGGCCCAGTCGCTTCACTCTTTCTGGCGCTACTAGTACTAGCCCTCTGCTCTTCCCCAGTAGCATATTGGACACCTTCCGACCTGAGGGGCTCATCTTCCAGCGTCATATCTTTTTGCCTTTTGGTACTGTCCATGGGGTTTTCATGGCAAAAGATACTGGAGTGGGTTGCCATTTCCTTCTCCAGTGGATCACATTTTGTCAGAACTCTCTGCTATGACCTGTCCGTCTTGGGTGGCCCTGCACGGCATAGCTCTTAGCTTCATTGAGTTACGCAAGCCCCTTCGCCACGACAAGGCAGTAATCCATGAAGGATATATATATATATGTGTGTGTGTGTGTCTGTGTGTGTGTGTGCGTGCGTTAAATTTGGATTGCTAACAAAGAGTTAAAGGGAAGCTGATATAGCTATATATAACATACATATATATATATATATATGTATGTTACCTGCATCAAGGGGCTGAAGAGATGGTTATCAAATTAGCAGAAAACATAAAGCTATGAAGAGTGACTAAAACTTTAGAAGATAAAAATGATAGTAAAAAAGATCCCAATAGGCTGAAACAATGAATCAAATAACTAAGCTAAAATTTAACAAAGTAATGTAAAGTCATACATCTCTGGGGTGAAAAGAAAGAAAGGCACAAGTATAAGGTAAAGGAGACCTGTGCTGGCATTGGTATATATGAAAAAACATCTAAATATCCTAGTATGTGCATATAACCCCTGTTGGTTATGTTCCCTGTGAGTAATTTGAATGACCCACTGCGAGAAGGTATATATACTGTTTTGGGGTGGATTAAGAGAATCTTAAACCTTAGGTCCTAGAAAGCAATAATCCCACTCTATTGTTTCTTGGTCAGCCCCCATTTAGATTAGGATATCCAGTTTTGGACACTTCAAGTTCAGAGAAGGCCTACCAAGATGGTGAGGGGACTAGAAATCACACCTATGATGATCTGAATTTACTGAAACTACAGAATAGAAAATTAAAGAGAGATATGATAGAAGCCTTCAGATATCTCCACAAGCTTTTAAGAAATAAAACAAGTGGCAAATTTTGCTTTCAGGATTAGGCAGTTGTTATCTTGGAATGTAGTCCAGATCCCTGGGAGGGAGAGACTGCTTTCCAAAGGAGCAAAGAAAGTGAAGTTTAGATTGTTTGTTTGAGAGAAAGGGAGTTAAGAGAGCTCCCTTAGGCAAGAAAAACCAAAAGAATGCATACAGATTAGTGAAACCTGGCTTAATAGCAGTAACTGTGAGAGGGATCTTGGAGTCCTAGTGGCAATCAATTAAATATGAGCTAGCAGCATGTGGCAGCAGCCAAAAAACCCAATGCAATCATAAATTGCATTAACAGAGGGATTGAATCAAGATCATGTGAGGTACTAATACCTCTCTATAAAGCCTAAGTAAGCACACCTAGAATACTGCATCCAGTTTGGTCACCACACTATAAAAAAGATGTTGAGACTCTAGAAAGAGTGCAGAGAAGAACAACAAAGATGATTAGGGGCTGGAGGCTAAAACATATTCTTATAACTATGGTTTGCATTCTCTCTTATATAGTTTTGTCACACCGTTTTTAATTCTTGTTGTCCACCTTGACTGGGAAAATGCATTAGAGACGCGAGCTATAAATATTACATAATATACATACATACCTATTATTTATTTATTTATTTATTCTTTAAGTTGGTTTTGAAAGACTTCTTTCTCACAATCTGCAACAATATTCTTGGGGAAATAACAGAATAGAATCAGACAGAATCTGACTTATATTGCTGGACTGAACTGACTGAAACCGGACTTTTCCAAATCCAATGTGAAGACCATTTTTTTAGGGGCAATTCACATTGTCAGCTTATGTACTTCCAGTATTAGTAGTGCTCTTACAAAGCAATCAGAAAAAAATATATTCCTCCACATTAAGTGATTTTACCCTAGCCTTACAAATAAACTCCCAAGTAAATTTTTTGTTGCTTATGTAAAGGCAGTCACTAAATTTGATGGTACTTGGCAGTTGTCAACTCGACTAAGTTTGCTGTATCCTTTGGAGTACCTGGCAAGAACATCATGTTCTAGTGAGGAGGTGTCGATAGCTTGTCCAAGAAATCTCATTATAAGCATTTAGAGATTATGAAGCTAATGGGCAAAGACTGCAATCTGCATATTTCTGAGCTATCAGAGTGGCAGTCTATGAGGCTTAAGTAAGAAAACAATAAGATATAATGCATCCAATTACAAAATCAGCTGATGGGAGTCAAATTTTCCATTAGATCTGACAGGTTCTCCCTGGTAAAAGGATGGGTGCAATGTATCTTGAGATCTACTCTTTGTTTTTGCATAATGAATAATATCTTGAGAGGCCGGAAACCATACAATGAGAAGATAAAATAGGTTGTGATTTCCTTTACTAACTATAATGTTTTTAAATGTTGTCTCTACAACTCTTGTTTCTGATAGAAACAAGAAACCATCTTGTGGGTCATTTACAAGTCCCATAAGTGAAAGGCTGCCAACTTAGTGTGCCAAACAAATGAGAGCTTAATGCTTGAAAGAAAAGCTGAATGATAAACAGTGCTCAAATGCTGATTAGATGCAACAGCTTGTCTTGTCCTAAATTTCAACCATTTCATTGGGGAAATGGCCTCAGAATTGCTAATGTAGTTAGCGAAAGGTTCAAGCGAAATATTGCTTTGCTAATTTCATTTGGTGCTTGTCATTTACAGAAGACTTATTCACAACCTCTTTTGTGGAAAAAAAATGATACTTCCTAACCCCAAGATGAGATACAGAATAATATTTGTGCCCAGCTAATGGGCTGAAGACAATAAAGTGACTGTTGGTATATGGAGGCAGATGGAAGAAAGATTATAAGTTTTGCACATGGTAACTACTCATCATAATAATGACAATCACAGCTTGGAACCTGGTTATTCACACTGTCTTCCTTTGAAAGAACCAGCAGGTAGACATCACACTGCTAAAAACAGTGTATATGTGAACATTATTGAATACTCCTGTGCAAAAGCAAGTGGGAAATAGAATATATTAACAATTTCTTTTATGTAGAGTTATTAGATTTGTGCTGCAAATATCCAGACAATCCCAAGATGGCAACAATGTCTAGAGTTTTCTTTAGCTTTTAGTGCCATCCATACCAGCCCAGATCTGGTAGCTCTGCTTTTCTGAATTACAATATGTTTGTTGATTCAAATGCTAGTCATAAAAATTCTAAAATGTGAGGATCAATTATCTACAAATTGCATGTAATAAAGCCCTTTTGTTTCTTCAAAGATCCTTGGAAATAAATTATTTTGAATAGTATTTTGCATTCAAAATAATTGCTTCTTACACACTATTCTTCTCCCCTGCTCCACTGCCCAAGGAAATGCACATGTGTACATTGCAATTAACACTCAAGCTGGCCTTGCTGCTAGAATTAAAATTTACATAGCGAATTACTGATTAAAATCTTATTTTGTCTGTTTTGTGAAGGAAACAATGTCCTTGTAAAATGCAGGCTGAACATAACTTAGGTAAACATTCATCTAATCAGAACAATATTACCTAAGTTGTACAGGTTTCCCTTTCTATGTGTATTGCTATTTGCATTTTTAAAAAGTATTCCTAGTTATAATTTAAATGAAATTCTATTTTGTTTACATTTTGAGTTCTAGTCCCACTTTAGGCATGAAAGATAGCTGTGGCCAGTTACTCTCTCTCAGCCCACAGAGTTCTTGTGAAGAAAATACTGCAGATGGAAGGACTAATATGTTCTCTACCTTAAGTTATTTATAAAAAAATAATAAAAAATTGTAAACTAGAATTCACAAAACTTTAGCATGATTTTAGTGTCTGTATTTCACTATACTTCATAAGAGCTCAGCCACATGTATTTCTAGGAGGAGAAAAAATCATATTGCATATTATATGGTATAGATATTTTTCTAATTAGCTGATACTTTTAAAGAAGTGAAGTGGAACCAGATTTCAGCAGCAAATCTCCAGATGATCACTGTGGATCAAAGAAATGGAGCTATTCTATGTGTATATGTGCAAATGCATGTGTATGTGTCAGTGTATATGCGTGCTGGCATTCAATAATAATATTTTTTGAAGCCAGATCTGGTTATTTTTCTTAAATGGTTACTCATTTCCTTGAATCCTGACTGCCAGATTCCATGTTGTATTCACTCTCCCCTTCCTAAAGTTAGACCTTGTTACCCTCTGGAAATTTTCTATGACTTACAATGGAGATTTTGGAATTTGATCTTAGTCTATATAATTGTGTTCTTGGTATCCTTAGTCCCTGAATTAGAAATAGAAATTATTTTCAATACCAAATTGGTAAGCACTGGGATCCACCAGTTTGGCTCAAGAAGGAATGCTCACAATGCTGTCAAAACACTTTAAAATCTATTCTTTATGTTTCATTGTAGTGCCAGATATTGCTGTGTGATTCCATTGTGGTAGTAAGTAGTCCACCATATTTCCTTAAAAATGGACAAGACTGTACATTTCTATCATTTTAAAATGCTTGTAGGAGTATCACATAAGGCTAATGCAGCAATAGCATGACAGACTGTGGAATCCAAAGCTTTAGGATTTATGGATTCACGTTTAATTATCAGTGTGCACATATTTCTCTTATCATTCTAAATTAGTTGTCACTCATGTGAAAAATCTATTCTAAATATTGTATATAAAGACATGATATTAGAATGGATTCCCCTATATCTCAAATTATATGTTAAAATCCACTTCAGAACATGGGTAATATAAGTTTTAACACAAAGCTTCATTATCTGTGCAACACCGATTAATGTCACATTAACAGTTCTTCTTTAACATAAGAATGGTTGTACTTAAAATGTTGGCTTTGCTGTGTTATGTTTTATCTGGTAATAAAAATTCAAGAAGATTTATTACATTAAATCATTAAGGGGATTATCACCTTCTATATTATTGTTAAGTATAGTACAATTTCCTTAATAAAAAAAATTCTACAGTCTCAGTACACTTAGCAGCCATGTTGAAATTCCTTTGTAAGAAGGTCACTGAAGCTTGATTGTCACTTTGTGACATTGTTTTTATTTACAAATAAATAAAATATAAACCTAGATTTCACTGCTTCCACATCAGATCTTTAGGGAGAGAGCCAAGGACATAAAATAGCCACAACTTGTTAAAGCAGAAGTATGAAAGAGACAATAATTAAGGTAGTTTCTGTTCTTCTCCCATATAAAGTTTACTCCTCCCCACATTTTGGGAAGAAACTCTCTTTTGAAAATTTCCTGGTTTTCATGAGATATTTGAGTTCCCATGGCAGCACAGCTATAGTTGGGAGCTCTCTACCTTGGATACAATATCATTAAGCCAATGCATAAAGACCAGGATTCCTGCTGGCAGAAAGCAGACCTTACTGGGAAGACAGAGTAGTGTAGTTGTGGGGGACATGGGGGGCTTATCTCCCTGCACCAGGGGGGAATCTTGAGCTGAAACTTTGAAAAGTTGGAGAGGTCTGTTTTATTCTTGGCTACTGGGTTATAATACTCTAGAGGAGAAGGGAACCTGAACTAATACATCTGTTACTCAGAGTTTATGTTATCTCTGCTGTGGGGAGAAAGGAGTCAATCCTTATCTGATGCTCCACTATTTTAAAAGGGTTTATTTTTTTAAAAAAAATAGATACCAACTATGTTGGGTTTTCTGAGTAACTTTGCAGCTGGAACGAGATGGACTAGGAAACAACACTGGGACAGTAGTCATAGCAGCACAAGGTCAGGCACTAAGCACCAGATCCACAGAAGTAGGGGTTTACCACTAGTAGGACCCAAAGTGCAGATTATGCAGAGAGGCCTCAGAGACAGTCCAACAAATAGTGGTAGGGTCTAAGATGCAGGCAGGAACAGCATACACTTAATGGCACAACCAAGTAGCTGGCATTGTGTACAGAAACATCTGTATAGAACGTGGATTACATTCTCTGAAGTCTAGATGGGAGATCTAGGGGTTGTGGAAAGTAAGAGGGCTAAGATTCTGTGGGATTTCCAAATCCAGACAGGTACTGGGTCAATCAACCAGAGATCATGGTAGTAGACAAAAACTAGAAGATAGTGGCAGTGATAAATGTTGCAGTGATAGCAACATCAAGAAGAAAGAGGATGAGAAACTGGAGGAAGATCTGGAGAAAATGTGAAAAGTAAAGAAAAAAATGATTCCAGTAGTGGTAGGAGCACTTGGAGCTGTGACTCCTAAGCTGGGAGAGTGGCTCTAACAGATTCCCAGCAATGACACCAGAATTCTTTGTCCAAAAAATTACAGTGCTAGGAACAGCTGAAATACTGCATAGAACCCTCAAATTCCCACAAAATAGAACTTGTTCACATTCTATTTTAATAAGAAAGTCAAAGTAAAATCCCTTAAGAAACTGTAGAAAACATAAGGAGCCACTTAAGTAACAAGAGTGTATGCTTTGTCAAAATAACATAGCTTTCCAAATGAAAGATCACAATTAATAGGGAATGTGGCCATCTGTATTCCCCTTTTTTAAACGTGCTAAACTTGAACCATGCCAAACCAATCTTATCTCATTCTTTGATAAAGTGACTAAACTAGTAGACCAGCAAAATGCTGTGGATGTAGTACAGAGGTCTCCAACCTTTTGGGCACCACGGACCGGTTCCGTGGAGAGAGGTTTTTCCATGGACCAAAGGGGGCGTGGTATTGTGTGCTGCCTGCATCCCACTGATGGGGCTTGTTTGTGCGGACTGGTTGCTGGCATGCCGCGGCCCAGTACCGGTCCACGGACCGGGGGTTGGGGATCCCTGATGTAGTATACTTAGATTTCAGTAAGGCATTTGATAAAGTACACCACAACCTACTCCTTGGTAAGCTAGAAAAAGGTGGAATAGACAATATCACCACCAGATGGATCTGTAGCTGGCTGGCAAACCGTACTCAACGAGTAGTCCTCAATGGCACTACATCCACATGGAGAGAAGTAAGCAGTGGGGTACCAAAAGGTTCCGTCTTAGGCCCAGTACTCTTCAATATCTTCGTCAATGACTTAGATGAGGGAATTGAAGGGGAACTCATCAAATTTGCAGATGACACCAAACTGGCAGGAGTAACAAACTCAGGATCCAAAAAGATCTAGACAAACTTGAACAATGGGCCCTATGCAACAAAATGAGTTTCAATGTGGAGAAAAGCAAAGTTTTACATTTAGGCAGGAAAAATGAAAGGTACAAGTGCAGATTGGGCGAGATCTGGCTTAAAAACAGTAACTGTGAGAGGAACCTTGGAGTCCTAGTGGATAATCACTTGACTATGAGCCAGCAGTGTGCAGCAGCAGCCAAAAAATCTAATATAATCCTGGGTTGTATAAACAGAGGCATAGAATCAAGATCACGTGAAATATTAGTTTATAAAACCCTAGTAAGACCACACCTGGAATACTGCAGCCAATTTTGGTCACCATATCACAAAAAATATATTGAGAGTTTGGAAAAAATTCAGAGAAGAGCAACTAAGATGATCAAAGGCCTGGAGACTAAAACATACGAAGAACGGCTGCAGGACTTGAGTTCGGCTAGTCTAAAATGAAGAAGAAATAGGGGAGACATGATAGCAGTGTTCCAGTATTTGAGGGGTTGCCACAAAGAAGAGGGGGTCATGTTATTCTCCAGAGCACCAGAGGGCAGGACAAGAAACAATGGTTGGAAACTGATCAAAGAGAGAAGCAACCTGGAATTAAGGAGAAACAGTGAGGACAATTAACCAGTGGAACAGCTTGCTCCCAGAACTCGTGTGCACTCCTTCACTGGAGATTTTTAAGAAGAGGTTAGACAGTCACTTGTCTGAGACGGTATAGGTTCTCCTGCTTGAGCAGAGGGCTGAAGACCTCCAAGGTCTCTTCCAGCACTATTCTATTCTATTCTATTCTATTCTATTCTATTCTATTCTATTCTATTCTATTCTATTCTATTCTATTCTATTCTATTCTATTCTATTCTGTTCTGTTCTGTTCTGTTCTGTTCTGTTCTGTTCTGTTCTGTTGGAGCTGAGATTCAGTAAATCTCTTGATAGGTTTTCCTACAGCACTGTGCAATGAATTAATGCTAAGAAGTGTGTTGAGGGTATTTTTAAGAATCAGAAGATTTTGGATCTTGCAAATCCAAAGGTTCCTTTGAGTCACTCTGGTTATTATTTTCCTCCCTCCCCCCCCAGTCTAGTTTTCTTTTTTCTTTTGCTGCTAGAACTCGAGAGTCAGAGAGGTGAAGACAACAATGCTGTTTGTAGGAATTGATGGCAGGAAAGGGGCATTGGAGAATGGGTCTTTCTCTGTGTGGGTGGACCTCTTTCTCTTGACAGACAGTCCTTGAAGCTTTAATGTGGCAAGAAGCCAGTAAAATGGATTTTTGCTAGAGAATGCAGTGAGACATGAGATGAAAAGAGAAAGATTGCCCTCACTACCTGGAGCAAAGGGAGACATCTGCAATCCGGGAGTTACATTTCTTAAAGAATTTCCTCAAAAGAAATATTTCAATTGCATATGTAGGAGCTACTCGTGAAATTGACAATAGGAACAATTTTCCTTGGGTAACAACTTTACATAATACCTTAATCTAATTAGTTTGTGATTGACCTAACTGTAATGATCAGTGTAAGAAATCATAGTTTGGTTAATGTAATGTAATGTATAAATACAGCAGTCCTCCTTTAATGTGTTGTTTTGCATATACATGTAGTCCTCAACTTACAACCATTAATTTAGCAACCATTTGAAATTACGAGGATGCTGACAAAAAAGTGACTTACAGCCATTCCTTGCACTTACAATCATCTCAGCATCCTCATGTCACGTGATCAAAATTCAGACCCTTGACAACTGGCATGTATTTATGATGATTGCAGCAACCTGGAGTCATGTTAATGTGTTAATTTCCCCCCTTTATTAAAATACTATTTTGTTTTTTGCAGTATATTATTTGATAGTGAAAATTACAAGCTTTTCTCCAAGCTGTGCTGAATCGCCTGTAGAGATTTATATATACTGTAAATAGGTTTTATTTTTTACAGGAGATGTGGATATCCTTTCTTCACCACAATTATTCCAAACAAACAAAAGATTCCAAACAAAAGAATACTTGTAGAATATTTGTGGCTCAGGATTGAACTGTCTCTGTCCTCTCACAGTGCAAACTTTGCTCTTTCATGCTTAGATTGCAATGTGGCTTGCAATGTAAAAATTTAAGGGAGGGAGGGAGGGCATTTGTACTGAAGCTTCACAATGCCCATTTTGTTATTTCTCACAGTCTCTCGTTGCAGATACCAATGAAAGGAAAACACATGATTTGCTAATAAGCATTCTGTTTAAATGATCAAGGACTCTTGCAAAGTTACAGAAAACCTGTTACATATAAATAAACTGTGCTTGACATAGCTCTTGAACATTTTGCACGTGTAATCAATACTCAAGAAACCTTGAATTATGAAATCTCAATTTTTCCTTAGTTCTTGAATAAAACAGTAAACAATTAAAATGAACTTATAATATCTGAGCTTTTCTCTAAAAATAGTAACAGATAGTAACAGAAGAGAGAATGATTGACAGCAAATATTAGACAGTGAAAGGAAAGAATTAAAAGTGAGAAATGAGGAAAGGAAATAAAATGATTGTACAATAGATATTGTGCACAACTGTGTATTACTATTTCACTTATTTTGCATTCTAAGATGTGTCCATGAACTCAAATCTTAAACAAGAGTTAAAACATAAAGGTGTTAACTTAAAGGTCAATACTGTACATTTCAGCTTATATGCTGATTTGAAATACAGTGCCATGAATACCGAGACATGAATCCTATTGTTTTTTTACAACTTAATAGATAGAAGCAATTATTATTCTGGAAAGCAGAATATTTTATGTCAGAGACTTCTACCAGCCCATGCTCAGGAGAATAACTAGATATTAGGGCTGTGCAAATCAGCTTAAATGTGTATTGTTGATTTGAATTGATTTGGAGGTATCTGAATCAACAGTTAAGTTTGTTTTCTGTTTTGTTAAGTTGATTCAGTCAGATCAATTTCCAGATGAATCCTTGAACTAGACCTTTATGCAGCTGTAGTAGGTTTGCCACAATTGTCTGAATAATTCTACTAAATAATAAGGATATGAAAACAGATGTGCTGTTTAAATATTTTACTACAGCCATCCTTCTAAGTACACTCTATAAGAATGGTATTTCTGATATATTTTTCAATACTCAGAATTTCCCCTCCCTGTCCCTTGTTGCTCTTTTAGCATGTTTCCAAATTTGAACTAACCAAACATGGTAAAATTCAAATGTAATCAGTTAAAATTCTGTATTTCTCACATCACTGATCAGAATAGTGAAAATACCACATGTTCCTTAAGACTTTGTACACCCTAAATAAGCAGAAGCATGCTGCTGTTAAAAACAGAAACACATTTTTTTAGCTAAGAGTTGCTTTCATGGGTAATATCAGGCACATTGAAAGTTCCCTTGGGAACATTATGTTCTTAAGAAGCTATATTTTCAAGCAATAACTTTCAAGCATACTGAAATTTGAGATAGATAACCATGTACTGCTTACTGAGCACATTCAGAGGCCTTCTACCATGGGATTTATCCAAAACAATGCAGACAATCTCATTATTCTTGAAAGTAGCAAAATACTTAGTAGCATTATGGGTTCTTATCAGAGAGACAAATAACTTAATGCATCACCAAGCTTCCTAACATAAAGCTGTGAACTTTACAAAAATTGTTCTTTAAAACTTTTCAAAGTAATGAATTACTTCATGCCTTGAAATATTTGCCCATTTCCTATAGACTGCAAAGGTGCAGGTCATCCAGATCCATTCTAAATCAGCAAAAAGTATTTCAGGGTTTTAAGTGTATTTCACTTCTTTTGGTTAAAGTGCAGGACTAATTATTACTTATGTTAATTTTAAAGCAGACTTTAATCTATGTGATTTATTTAATTTTTGTCTTCCACTGGATTGCTTCAACGTTTCTTAGGCTGTAAAGAAAATCTATCACAGATTTCTATGGAATGGAATTTTAGTAAATTAACCTCTACTGTGACTTGAAAGGTATTAATTAGCTTATTTTTTTTCCTGGTAAAAAATCCCACCAAATGTTTGTTCATAAAATTACACAGTTGGAAAGGACCTTAGAGGTTATCTATTTTGTGAGTTATATTGATTTAACAAAGAAATGTAATCCTGGGCCTTCTTAGATTCCAGCAAGCACCTGGAGTTGTTTTTTTCAGCAATAAGTAGGCAACTCTCCAGAATCTGTTGAGCCTTGGAAGCTGAGGGCATTGGACATGATTGCTCTAATGCTCTCTCTCCAAGGTTCTCCTTAATTTACAAAGAAACTATAGGAAATAAAGGGTCAAAAATGTTATCTGCAGTAACAATGGTGGAAAACAAAGTATGAATGTAATTGGACACAGGTATAAGCTCATACTTACTGTAGGCCCACTGCTAAGAGTAGCAAAATATCAGTATATCTCTACCCTTAATTCATCAAAAGATTGTCTTCTGACAGCACTGGATAAAGTGGTTGCACCCTGTTGGGACAGAAAGGGTTAGTCAATCTCCCTTCAGGTTGTTCTATCAAATGTCCTTATTATCTCTTGATTGTGCTACTGTAATGCTCTCTACTATGGGCTGTTTCTGAAGACTACTAGAAACTGAAGTTGGTCCAGAATGTAGTAGCTCTCATACTGATATGAGACTCAAATCATCAATTTGTCAGTTTTGTTGCATATGCTGCATTGGTTGCTTTTAAGTCCTGGTTACAGTTCAAGGTGCTGGTATTAACCTATAAACCCATATAGGGCTCAGGTCCAGAGTACTATACCTTTGGGATTGTC
This sequence comes from Azemiops feae, assembly GCA_023970755.1. Lineage (NCBI taxonomy): Eukaryota > Metazoa > Chordata > Lepidosauria > Squamata > Viperidae > Azemiops > Azemiops feae. Next base: position 1,371,872 of record JALGBA010000227.1, on the reverse strand, counting down.
TTCTCCACATAGAATTTGCATGCCGTGTTCACTCAGCCCAGGAGGCAATCTTGCAGATACTCTTTTTTTTTTTTTGTCAGCAGGCAAAAGTCTTAAAATGGTCCGGAGTGTTACTCTCATCCTTTGGAACAAACTTTTCTCCTGAGTTTTAGATAGCCCCCACACTTGTCATTTTCATAAAAACAATGGGGACATGGGGTTTTTTTTCAGCAAGCTACTTGTTCAGAGGCCCCACTGGATTTTTTAAAATTAATTTTGCTGAATTTTGCTGAGTGTAATCATGTTTTAATATTGAAATTATTGGTGGTTTTATGCTATACATTATTTCCATGCCCAGCTAACTAGATCAGGAAAGTATGTGTACCAAAACACTGTATGCTCCAACAAATAGATGTCAACTAAAACAAGATCTATTAAAAAAGATCAGAGGGTTTGTTACTCTGCCCTAGTAAAGCATATTGAATTTAGATTGACCAAACCTTGCTACTTTCAGCTCTCAATCTATGTTATTTGCCAAAGGACAGAATTTTTCAATTTCCTGGATTAAAACATGCTTAGAACAATTATACTTCAGGCATAATGAGTATAATAATTTCTATACTTCAGAGATCTTCAGCAATAAAGCTAAAATGGGGTAGGAAGGCATGTGAAAAGTATGTTTGTTCTATGCATACAGCAAAGATTCCTTGTGGAGATTTAGATCTCCTGAAATGCTAAGCACATTTGTTTTAATTAAGTTATATTTTCCTCCCTAAACCAATTATCAACATGGGTTTGAATTAAAGACTTGTTTCAATATTGTCAAATATGCTTCCCTTGACTGATATGTAACTGAATTTTCTTCAGTGTGAAGGAACAAGCACCAGTTTCATGTGACTGGTGGAGAAGGTTATATTTCTTATGTCTTGTCCATTGTGGAGATTTATTGCAGTCATTTTTTTCATCTTCTTTCATGCAGCTCTCATTGTACATATCATGTGTTGTCATTTTGCCCATAAAAGCAGTGTCCAGCATGCTATACTTAACATGAAATTATGCTGCATGTATGGCAAACAAAATTTGTCCTGTGGGCATTTATTTCATTTCTTTTTGCATTTATTTCATTTCTTTTTGAATTTTGCATTTATACATTTCCACTCTTCTAGTTGTTCCTAGAATCATGGGAAGCTACATTATGCTAGGTCAAATTTTGTGCTTATCTATTCTAATATCATCTTAAATTGACAGCAATTCTTCCAAGATCTCCTATAACATTTTCTTATAATCTCCTATATCATCCTTTTGATTGAAGACACAAAAAACTGAACACAGGATTTTCCATGCTCAAAGCATGTTTTACTACAATGCATTAACAGAGGGATAGAATCAAGATCACATGAAGTGTTAATACCACTTTACAATGCCTTGGTAAGGCCACACTTGGGATACTGCATCCAGTTTTGGTCACCACGATGTAAAAAGTACAGAGAAGAGCAACAAAGATGATTAGGAGACTGGAGGCTAAAACATATAAGGAATGGTTGCTGGAATTGGGTATGTCTAGTTTAATGAAGAGAAGGACTAGGGGTGATATGATAGCAGTGTTCCAATATCTGAGGGGCTGCCACAAAGAAGAGGGAGTCAAGCTATTCTCCAAGGCGCCTGAGGGCAGGACAAGAAGCAATGGATGGAAACTAATCAAGAAGAGAAACAACCTAGATTCTAGAACTAAGGAGAAATTTTCTGACAGCTAGAACAATTAATCAGTGGAACAACCTGCCTCCAGAAGTTGTGAATGCTCCAACACTGGAAGTTTTTAAGAAGAGCCTGGACAGCCATTTGTCTAAAATGATATAGGGTTTCCTGTCTGAGCAGGGGGTTGGACTAGATGATCTCCAAGGTCCCTTCCAACTTTATATTATCATCATCATCATCATTATTATTATTATTATTATTATTATTATTATTATTATTATTATTATTATTATTATTATTATTATTATTATTATTACAAAACTCTGATTCTTTTTTTTGTTCAGTTGGCAACTAAGTTCTGCTTTACAGCTTTATGTGGAACTTGAGCCTGATCCAATTTATATCTCAAATCTAAATCTTGAAAGTGGTATACCCAAATAGTTTGGGTATGAATTTGTCCATTTATCTATTTTAACAATTTTCTTCACTAATCTATTAATCTTCAAAAGTGTTAGATTTCAGAATTTCCAGCCAGTAAAATTCCTTCCATATTTGAAGGGCATCAGGTTAGGAAAGACTGTTGAACACTGATTACCAATTTTTAACAGTGGTTATCCTCACCTACTCATTGGAGTTGTTATTCATTGTAGAAAATCCTAGCAGTTGAAGTCTACATATTTGGGAAAACCTAAATTGATGAAAAGGTGTTTTGGTGTTCAAATAGTAGTCCCACGGGTGATTTTTTCAAAAGGCAACTGGATTTTCTTGATTTTTTTCCTTTGAAAACGTTTTGCTTCTCATTCAAGAAGCTTATTCAGTCCTAGCTAATTAGTGGGAAATGGAAGGATTTATATTCTATGCAGTCATCAGGTTGTTAGTATTCTGAGAGTCATAGAGGCCATTTGGGGGTTTATCTCTATCCTCAGAGTTACCTGAATCAGAGAACAAACAGGCGTGGAACTTTCTTGGGACTGCTGAAAGGACTGTGTTGTAGACAGGAGATAGGTGGTGTCATATCCCTTGCCCTGTGGTGAGGGAGGGCTGTTCAATTTTAACATAGATCGCCTTTTTGACTCTTCTTTCAAACCAGCGGTCCTCTCTGTTTAGAATGTGAACTGACCCTCAGAGTGCTAATGACTGGATGACTGAAAAAAATCTAAATCCTTTCATTCTCTATCAATTAGTTAGAACTGAAGAAGCTTCTTGGCTGAGAAGGAAACCGTTTTCAAAGGAAAAAAAACCAAGAAAGTTCAGTCGCCTTCTGGAAAAAAAAGCACCTTTGGGACAACCAAGATCTGGATGATTGAGAATCTCCATAGTAAAATAGCAGGCCTTCCGAGTCCTCTTTGAAAAGGAGACTTTATTTACCAATGACCTCATCTTACATTCTTCACCTTGCAACATTAAAGGAGAAATTGATCTTATTTATCAGATTATCATAGCTAGAAATGGTCTGCCCATCTCCATTTTTTCTTCCAGAGATATTGTTAGGATTGGATTTTTGTTAAAATGGTAACAGTAGATTCATCCAGGCTGCATTGTGAATTTGGACGTAATTTGCAGTTTGTGTGTATTTATGTAGGATGAAGGAAAGGATTATGGTTATTTTACTGCTACTGTCTAACAGGATGGAAGCTTTTCTCTTACAGCTCTATCCATCTGCTCTATATCCAACTCCATTAAATATGTAAATTGAGGTAATCTCTGTATGTAACTGATGCAATACACTGGTCCAAACAAAGATATAGTTTCCCTTCAATTTTGAGTTTTCTCTGAATCAACTTCCTATGTCTCTGTGCTAGACACATCAAAAGGTAAATTATGCCTGATAATTTTGCAGTGGAAATCTAGAACTCAGTTTAGCAAAATGTGTACCCCCCCCCCATGGAATAGGTATGCCTTTGTATGGACGCAAGCGAAATAATCTTCACAGTTGTACCATTTATAGGTCTTTTCTATCTACCCTCTGCCATTTCTTAAGATCTTTAAATCAAAAGTTTAAAATTACCTACCTGCTTTATTTTCTAAAGGATAATGGTTCATATTAAGAATGTAAAAAGTTTTGAATTATTCATCAAAAATATGAAGCAGCAAAGATGCAAAAAACTTGGTGCCTTTTTCCTTTCCTTCCTCTTTTTCATTCCCACACACTGATGTGATTTCTTTGCAAGTCACAATGGTTTGTTCCCACTGAGCCACAACCAATGGCTAAGAGCCTTTAGATGGTATTAGATGGTATTAGAAAGAAATTTTCCACCCAAGACATCTGGTGTTTATTTCTGTGTATTGCTTTGGAGAAGGGAGTTCTCAAATAGGCAAAATTCCAAGGTGGAGATCAATTGGAGTCAGGAAATTCCTCTCTTTGGCCTCTATGGTTGCATTTCTCAACTATAGCAAATTTAAGATGTGTGGACTTCAACTCACAGAATTCCCCAGCCAGCTTGCTGTTGGAATTTGTTTATATTTTTCATTTCAAAATATGCATTTTAAGTCTGTTACAGGGTGCTAGGAGCTTTATTGGAACATAGAAGTCTGAAAAGTTACAAGATTAGTTCTGACATATACTTTAGAAATGCAGAATAGAGTCTCATAATAGAGTTAATAACAGTCAGGTTCCTTGATTTCAGAAATTCCTTAAGCAACTTTTGCCCCTTATGCTTATTGCTATGCTATTGTTTATATGGGAGTGAATATTTCCAAGGAACTTATTTTTAAAAGCACAAAGCTGCCAAAATGCCAAATGCTATAAATTTTGATTCCTATTTTGATTCAGCTCTAATGCTGCATTTAAAACAAAATTTATTTCCTGAAATTACCGCTTATCATATGAGATTACAGTTCCCAGATCTCCCAGTTAAATTGTTGGAAAATTACGAGACATCTGACATCCTGTCCATTTTAAGTACAATAGAGAGTCCAATATATACAGTATGGATCATCTAATTAGCATGCTCAATTGGGATTATGGGATAGTAATCAAGATTTCTGGAGGACTCACAATTTTGTAAATTGATCTCTTTCTCAGCAAATGCTGTTTGCTAGCAATCCTAAAACACAATGAACATATAGGTCTTGTTGTCCTATTGTCACAAATATTCATGGTATAACCAATTGCCTCTTAATTTGATGTTGTCATTGTCTGATACTTGAGATGGATGAAGAATAGCAACTATTGAGTTGGGAGTATATCTAATTCACTTTTCAAGATATTAATCCATGCCTGGCTTTACCTTTAGTGAACCTATTTCTCTACAAAGCCAGATTTGGAATGTTTGATGAGGTGATAATTAGCCAACTACTTATATCAATGTCAGAAGGACCAACATAACATTCAACAATTCCTTCAGCATTCTCCTTATATGGAAGTGTGATTGCAACATTGAATATTGCTTGAAATGTAAACTTGCACAATAACCAGAAAGTTAAATTTAGCACAATTATAATTCTGATAAGGGAAAAATATTAAAAGGGAATGTTTGGTATCACATAGCGAAGTGGCAAGAATTAAATCCAATTTTTCAGCTTGCAGTAAAAAATGTGGGAGAAATAATAGATTTCTGGTGGTGGGCGTGCATTGGTAGGTGTGCATGCTATGGTAGAAGGTAAACTTGATAACAGAACTTCAGAAATGTGGCGCTGTAAGTTGGCAGATGGCATGGCTGATATTTTGTCTAAAACTCACACTGTACGGAACAGCTGTGCTTATGTTTACATAGTAAACTCCAGCCTAACATTTTCATCTTTTTCTTTAAATCGATCAACAAATACAAAGCTACAAAAACTTACATTATGCTGATTCACTAGATGATTTTTGATTATTACATACTCGCAATTTCCTTAATTTACAGATTTTCCAGATCTCCAAAGTGTTTTTTACTTTTAACAGATGTTGAACAGATGTTTATTTCTTAGCTAAAGCCAGATGGGAAGCGATTCTGTACATGGCTTATTATTCAGCATGCCAAAAGTGCCTCTTCCATAACTGAAGCAGCATACTGAAAATTGTACTTATTCAGGAGACACATTTTAATTGCAGCCATAATGCTGGGCCAATTAGGTTCAACAAAGACCAACATATTATTTAATACCACATCTGTAAGATGGTTAGCTACTACAAACTTGTAAAGAAATTTCAGCTTCTTTATTTTAAAGTTTGAGTCTCTTCTCATCTTCCCTCAGACCTGGAATTCATAAGCAACAGCTGGAAACTAAGCCTCTAAACATCTGTTCCTATTTGATCTCTCAGCTGCTCTTGATACTTTTAGTCTTGGCAAACCTTTGGACCACCTCTTGGTCTTCTAAGTGTGGTGGACTCTTTTGCAGAGGTTTTCTTCTTTCCTCCAGAGTTACTTATTGTTAATATAATAGAACACGGATGTCAAACTCGATCACGTCACGTGACATATCATGACATATCATGATGTTTTTTGCCTTTGTGGAGCCGGGTGGGCGTGGCCTGCACATGACATATTCAGCCTGTGGGCTGCCAGTTTGACACCTGTAGTAGAAAGTTGGGTGCTGCTACCCCCTTCTATTTAACAGGACATGAAGCTACTCAAACAACTCACCTGCATCACAATGTCAGGTATTATCAGAATCCTGATGATGCTCAGTTGTAAATATCAATCCTGCACCTGTGGGCTAGGAGGATCTGAATGGGGGGAAAAATTCAGGCTCAAACTGGTCAAGTTGGAATACTTTGGGAACTAAATAAAAGCCAGCTAAGAAATGTAATATTTTAACTTTAGTTCTAGCTGGGGTTATGATCTCCCAGAGTTAACAAGTTCATTATTGGAGGTCTTCTTGGATTCTCAAATCCAGTTCAAAGACCAGGGGCACTGTGGATAGAAAAGTCTCTCTTACTTTTATTTATTTTACTTAATTATTTTATATAGCCACCTACTTGGCCCATGACTAAAGACAATGTAGAAATAATGCAATTAATAACAGCACAATAAATTGTAAAAAAGAAAACCTTAAAGCACATAAATGCATAAAATTCCAGGAAAATTCATCCAATGGGTCTTACTGCTGCCAGTTCCAAGAGGGAAATGGATCTTTAATGACTTTCAGAGGCTCAAGAGAGATGATATCCTAAAAGGTAGGAGATATTGCGAAAGAAATAGGACCCGGAGCGTCTTGAAGATAGGCAAAATATTGATAGATGGTCTCATTAAGTAACTTGGGCCTGTGCTATAACAGAATAACAGAGTTGGAAGGGACCTCGGAGGTCTTCTAATCCAACCCCCTGCTCAAGCAGGAAACCCTACAACTTTTCAGACAAATGGTTGTCCAATCTCTTCTTACAAATCTCCAATGTTAGAGCACCCACAATTTCTGAAGGCAAGTCGTTCCACTGATTAATTGTTCTAACTTTCAGAAAAAATCTCCTTACTTCTAGGTTGGTTCTCTCCTTATTTTACATCCATTGCTTCTTGTTCTACCTTCAGGTGCTTTGGAGAATAGGTTGACCCCCTCTTCTTTGTGGCAACCCCTTAGATATTGGAACACTGCTATCACATCACTCCTAATCCTTCTTTTCATTAAAGTAGACATACCCAATTCCTGTAACTGTTCTTCATATGTTTAAGCCTCCAGTTCCCTAATCATCTTTCAACATCTTTTTTATATCATGGTGAAAAACTGTTGGCTTTTTTGGCAGCTGCAGCACAATTAGCTGGCTAATTGTCCACTAGGACTCCAAGATTTTTGTCATGATTTGAATTGCCTCCAAAAGGATACTGATAACCAGTGCATCTTGCAAAAAAATAAAAAGAAAGAGAAAGAGAGAAAGAGAGAGATGTTATATGAACATACCGAGATGCCCATACGCACCCATACTCTGCTTTCTAGATTAGTTTAAGCTTCTGAGTGGTAACCAAAGACAGTCCCATGTAAACTACATTGCAATAATCCAATCATAAGATGATGAAAGCATGAGTGACTATGAGCAGGGCCTTCTGATCTAGAAGTTAGCATATAACAACTGTACAAAGGCCTTCTAATCTATGGATGCTATTTGTTATTTGAGCAAACTCCATGAGCCTAGTAAGAGCCCCACACTGCACACTGAGTTTTTTTATTTAGAATAACGAAAGTGATATCTCTGGATCCAATGTCTCAACAATCCACAGCTACTTGTTCTTATGAGAGTTGATTCTGAGCCTATTCTCCTATTTCCAGATCTCTACAGCTTTCAGACAACAAGTCAGAACCTTGGAAAAACCAGGGTTGAGATGTAAAATCCTTATGCACTGGTAATGATTATTTCTGGATCAAGAGGTCTTGAATAGTACCTGGATCAAATCTTGTTTTGATTATTGCCATTTGCTCTACCTAGGGTTCTACTTGAAGACCATCCAGAAGTTACAGTTGGTGAAAAATATAGAAATTAAAACAGTTAAGAGCATTTTTCAATTTAACCTTTAAACAGCACTACAACAAAGGTATTAGAGACTGAATCTTACAGTTTGAAGCAGTTACTTTTCTCCATTATTAATGGCTTATTCTAGTATCTGCAATAAAAACTACTTTATAAAGATCTATGTCCTTGTCTGCAGTCTTTCTAGTTCAAGTATTGGTCTGGGTGAAACTTGACAGGAAATGGTATACTCATGAAGTGAATATAGTAAAACAAGAAGAGATAAAGGTCAACAATCACTGGACGGTGGGTGAATGTAGATTGAATACAAAGTAAGAGACTGGTACAAGAGATGTATTTTAAAGTGATTTGGCCACATACAGACACTGAATGAAAAATTAAACACTCTGAAAGAATAGTGGATGGGCTAAGAGAAAAGGGAAGACCAAGAAAGTCTTACTTGGATGGAGCTGATGAGATATTCTAAAAAGTGATGTGAAAATTACAAAAGAAAAAAGATGATGTATGTAACAGTATCTGGAACAGATGTCATCAGAGATGGTTTCAAAGATTTAAAGTATGTAGAGTCATAGTGAAGAGCTTTAAATCAGATCTAGCTGTATTTCCTTTCTCATGCTTTTAGCTTCTCTGGCTTACATTTTTACTTCCAATTCTTCAGTCATGCATTTGGGCTACAATAGTTGTGATGATCCCAAATCACAACCTTCCTTCCTTCCTTCCTTCCTTCCTTCCTTCCTTCCTTCCTTCCTTCCTTCCTTCCTTCCTTCCTTCCTTCCTTCCCTCCTCCTTCCTTCCTTCCTTCCTTCCTTCCTTCCTTCCTTCCTTCCTTCCTTCCTTTCCTTCCTTCCTTCTTTCCCTGATCATTGCAGTTTACTTCTGATTCTACAGAGTGTAACTGAAACAAATATAACGGTTCCAGATTCCTGGTTCACATTTAGCATATGTGGAATCAAAATAATAATCCTTTCTTTCCACTTCAACCTTGAATTCTTTGTGAACAAGACATGAACTAGAGTCAGAGCTAAATTTAAACCCTGTTCAGATATTTTCCCCCAAATAATGTCTAAATGGTAATTCTGTGGAATCTTAATGGGTTGAAGACAGGGTTCTGAATCACTACTGAAATAAAGTAGTTTCCATTTTTAAAGCTGGAAATTATTGCTTCCCTATAGAGGCAGAAATAAAAGAAGGAAGGCTTGTATTTCATGGAATGAGGTTTTTTTTTCTCCTTCATTTGAATGACTTTATAAAGTTGGTAGTATATTCCTCATTTTGGTTCATAAGACTTTAGAAATAATTCTTGTCTTGTAATAAGAAAGGATAAATAGTGATTGGAGATATATTGGTGAGCTTTTTGCTTCATCTCCAAATGTAAATTGTCTACAATTAGGTGAATCATCACAAGCAACACAGAGATCATTTGAACATACCTTTAAAAGAAAGAGTCAGTATGTCCCTTCTGTTTGACTTGTTAATAAGGAATCATGTTTAAAATTGCCAGTGATAGCAAGATTTTATCTTTGTATTTAAAACAAGCCTCAGAAGTTGATGAAGAAAAGCAATATAAATCGTGATGTTACACATCAGATTTCCAATTACTTCAACTGCTATTGAAAAACTCTGTTGAACTGAATATCAGAAAATAAAAGTAGATGCTTTCATTGCTGTTCAAAAGCAGTTTAATAAAAAGCATTAATCACTGGATGTAATATTTTAAAGCTTGGGGTGAGATGGGAGGATTAGAAGCAAACACAGAAACATCAAGGACATCAGCTTAATTCATATTAATTGGAATATCTAACTTTATGACCATTACAACACTGAGTACAAACTTTCTAGCAGGGCATGAATTTTAAATAATGGAAACATATTTGACAAAAGCATCCAATAGTAGCAAGATTTTCAGTGCTCTTCCTTACACCTGCCTGTAGTTTCTTATTTTTCCCATTGAGCTAACATCTTGTATTCTGAAACCAACCTGGGTGGAGATTCCCACCCCTCAAGCCTTCCCCTTCTCTGTGTGCTAGACTGTGGTATATCCATTTTTGTTGCCAAACAGATGGAAAACTAGCAGGCTTTCATCAGATATTAATCTGGTCCAATCTTATTTAATGTTTAGCATGGTAATACATATCCATAGGGATTAACATACTCATTTCCACCTAAAGTACTCCCTAGTCTTCCTTGTTGGGGAAAAAATGGGGAAAAGAATGGTCGTGATCTTTCTAGTATTATTACTGACAATGACTTGTAATGCTCTCCTAGACAAATAAAAAATAGAAATGCAGCCCAAGAAAGTGAAATTTCTTGTCTATGCCAAGTATAGAATTAGGTACGGTCAAATCTTTCTTAGGTAATTAACTTTAGCCTTAAGAACCACTGCGCAAATTAATTATTACCACCCGGTGACAATGTGTCTAATTTAAGTAATAATAATAAATATTTGAAACAAAGTAAATATACTCAACCAATCAACCCATCTGTCCCCAACCCCTGCCCTAACTATTGTAAAGTAATTCTAATAAGTTCTGGTATTAAAAGCATGCGTGTGCACACATTTTAAAATGTTTACAAATTTGGACATTTTCAATAGATACATTTAAAGACTGGGAAAATGATATATGACATGATGACTTTGAAACTGTAGCAAGGATGGAGTATTTCACCAGTGTGGAAGGCAGCATTTATGTAAAAAAGCGTAAAGAATTGCTTTTATGGGATACCATCAAATTGTTTATATCAACTGATTTTGAGTTGGGTGGCCTTATAAATTTAAATTATAAAGAAATTCACATAAGTAAATAAATCCTAACCTTAATTTCAGACCACAGCATAAAGTCTATCACTAACAATTAAAACTCACTCTAATGTTTACATTCAATGCAAACTTAACACTACATTTTACAATGGACCTCAAGGAAATCTCACCGTACCCCTAGTTTACCCTAACAGTAATATAAATATTTACTCTAAACATTGCTCTACCCTTCAATTTGAAGATAAACTAAAACTAATCCTAATTACCAAACTTCATCTTTATGTTAATCCTCTAACTATAGACTTCAAGGAAGACTAACCGTAATGCTCATTTCACTAACTCCAGTACAAACATTGTTTCTTAACGGCGCACTCAGTCTCAGTATAATATAAAACTAAGACTATCACTCACAACAGAAACTTACCCTCACACAAAATGTAAATTTCATTTAACATAAACCCTATCTTTACCATAATGCCAGTATAAACATTTACCTTAATTCTCAGCCTGGCACAAAATCCCAATTGTAACATAACCTAAGGGCTACAATTAACCATGAAAAGTAGTTCAAATTCTATTCCTAATTCTAAATTTAGCTGTAAACCTCAAGGAAGATTTATGCCAAATCCTAATTTCAATGCAAAGCACCTCCCCATCAATGCTACCACACATGTATGTAGGAGAAGGGATGGTAGAACCTTAGGGTGGAGTGAAAAGGTGGACTAACCTAGAATCCCTATGTAGCCACAAGAGAACCAACTCCTCTCAAGTGTCATTGACCCTTATATAACTCTAAGCAGGTGCCATCCAGTTAGTTGAGAAGGTTACTTTGCATAGGCTTTTAGCAATAACTCAGTTTAATTGAACCTTCCTGTGTGGATCTGATCTTTTGCACTGACAATGTGTCTGTATTTACACAGGAATGCATCTTTTTGAAAAAGGGGGTAACAACTGTAATTCACTAATTCACTACTATCTCTCTGCTTTATATCTTAGTGGAGACATAACAAGTTTGACTGAAATGGGAAGGCAGTTTTGCTTCAGTGGACAAATGTGAGGATCCAGGCATTTTTATTTTATAATAAAAAGGGCAAGTTCTAGCAGGCATGCAAAAATGCTATACTTGGAATCTGCTATAGTAATTACTACTCTGTCGTGAATAATTATCACAGCAAGGCCACAATTACATGTCACACAGGCATTCATAATGTATCTAAAATTACTAAAGTATAAAAATAACAGCAAAGTTCACCAAAAGCAAGGAGTAAAGTGTGCAAAACCATACCCGGCCTGCTGCTATTATCTCCTTTTCATTTTGAAGGCAGGCAAAATGATGACATAGGTGATGATTTTAATATAATATTAATACTCTTTCTTTTACAGTTGTTCTGTGATGGAATAGTTACTCAACAATGAGCCTCAATGGCTGGCCAATTAAATTGTGCAAAACTTCTTCCTTTAATGTTTGCCAGATAATCAGGGATTCTAAAGGTCAATTCTGGCTCCAGGTTTGATGGATTTAAGTACTGTCTGCTAGATTCATCCCCTGTACTGGTAAATCCTGACAGGCTGATCTGTTTTATGGCTTAAGCCAGCCAGAAGCACAAGGAACTAATTGCAAAGCTGTTTACAGATCAAGTTCTTATAGACACCAGATTGTTTATTGATTTATTTTCATTTACTGCAAGGGCTTTTATGCCACTTCAACCAAGTGAATAGGTGGCTTATAACAGCTACATAACAATAATGTACATATAATTCATGCAAACACCCAACTCCACATATACATAATTCATGTATGTATAAGAATACATCAGTGATATAGAGGATATGTGTGCATTTCAATTCAATAACAATACAAAATAACAATAAAGCATAAAGCAGCATCCCAAGTGTATAGATCATTGACTCCCCAATCCCCAAATGCCCACTGAATCAACTAGGTTTTTAAAAGTTTTCTTCTATATGCTAATAAATATTAATAACAAGGATACTTATTTCTGGTGCCAACTCATCCTACAGAATAGGAGTTCCTACCTCTAAAATCTTAAAATAAAGGGTAGAAAAGCTGAGATATCACAGATCCAATTCATCAAGGCAAGGGATTAGAGCAGTGATATTCAGAAGCATTTTAGCATTTTAATAAGTGGTAACACAAAACATTGAGCAACCGACCAACAGATGGTATAGAAGGAACTGTTGTATGCCATATCAGAGAAACTCACTCCCCATCTCAACTGTCTCTCCTCCCTACTCTAACAAGAAACATTCGGGTTGGGGTAGTAGAAAAAGAATCATCAAAACAAACAAACAATGCTTCCCATTCCAATTTCCTATAAGCAACCCATAAAATACCAATGGTGTTGGTAATGAAGGCCACTGAGAAGTCTAATAGAACCAAGAAGACCTCAGTCCCATCATTCAATTCCCAATATAGATTGTCTTCCAGAGAGCAACACTGCTTTTTTTTTCTCATGCTCAAGAATTCCAACTGAAAAGTACCTGAATAATCTATCGAGTGATGACTTACAACCAAAAGATTTATGTTAGAGACAGGACATATGTCTATGGAGATTCTCAGTCATCCAGGTCATGCTTGTCCCACAGGTGCTTTTCAAAAAGCAACTGGACTTTCTTAGTTTTTCCTTGAAAACGTTTTGCTTCTCATCCAAGAAGCTGCTTAAGTTTTCAAGAAGCTTCTTGGAAGAGAAGTGAAACATTCACTCAGCAAATTATTCAGTTGCCTTTTGAAAAGCACTTTTGGGTTAGAGACAGGACAATAATTCTCAAGTAAAGCTGGATAAGATATGGCCTCTTTAAGGGAATGCACACTATTATCTCAGAATAACAGAATAAAAGAGTTGGGGGGGATCTTGGAGGGGATCTGCTCAGGCAAGAAATCCTATACCATTTCAGACAATTGGTTATCCAATTTCTTCTTAAAAACTGACCTCTTTCCAGGTTGATGGCACTCCTGTCTCTCTTAAAGAAGCATCTCAAATTCAGCTGTTAAAAGAAATCAGTCCTGAGTCCAAATCAAAGATGGTGATGTGCCTCCTGCAAAGAATCATATCTATCTCCTTGGTTTCCACAAACTGAAATTAATTCTAGGTAACATTGTGAAGCAATTATCATCCTAGCTTCACTCCAAATGATTAAACTCAGACTATGACTTTTCTACTGATTATGTGTTGCAATAAGATGATTTGCTAGAATTGGAATAAATGCTCAAGAAGCAAGAGGTCCAGCATTCAAATGCTTACTTTATGTCACCAGACTATTAACTTCAAAAAATGAAACACAACTGATTGAGATGGGTTTTTTTTTTTAAAGAAGACAGTGGCTGCAGGCTACTTAGAACAATAATTGACAATATTCCTATGGCAGCTGAATTGCTTGAGGGGATGTTATCTATAACCATCAGCAATCAAAAAGGAGGAAAGTAAAGGCCAATTGTCCAAAAATAAATCCAGTGATTTATTACAATTCAGCACTTTTTTCTTATAAAGTTGGTGAACCAGCATGCAGGAAATGGGATGGAACAGAACATCTTGTCCTTTTGTATTGAAGCAGATTTTTCAGAGTTTTCCAAAGACAATGAACACGTTTGAAATACCACAGCCACTATCTATAGATTTATCAAGCTACACAATCATAACCTGAAATTTGGAAGCACCTCTACAGAGTTGTCTGAATGGGTGACTAACAGATCACCATGGTTTCCATAATCTGCTCTTAAAGCAAAAATACAAGCAAGGAGGTGGGTTCATTACAAGGACAACTTTGCATTCCACTGATCTCACTCACCGTTTCACTGACTGACCACTAGACCAAACAATCATTATGTTAAGTGCATGTTTCAGAAACATTATCTTCAGTCTCTTAAATGCAGAGAACTGTCCAGAGTATGTTATTGCAAGCTATCTAATGTGGGAAACCCTGAACTTATAATGATCCTGATCTAATCAGTATTATAACAAAGGCTGTTTTCTGGACTACATGATAATGAAAGATACTGAGTGAATGCCTGAGTTGAATCAAGGTTCTGCCAATAATTTTCTAGGAAAATTGTCATTTTCATTATCAACATTAGCACTATAAAAATTTTAATTAGACACAGGAGGAAAAAAAATCATTCTTATTGTGGAAACTATTATTTGCTTATTATGGAAACTACTTTATTGGTATTTTGACCTTAATGAAACTGTGGAAATAATATTAATATTTACTTCTCAATCAATGATTGTTTTAACTGAATCACTGACTTTTTCCTGGACAAACAACAAATTAAGAATTTAAGAATTATGCCAGACCTGGTTGTTTATGGACTCAGCTATTGCATTAACACATTCATTGAGAGATTTATCCCCCTGAATCTGTGTAACTATTTTTAAAGCCACCTAAACTATGTTCCTTGCTTGACCATTTTTTTTTAAATTAAAGAATAAAGGTATTAATGAATGTTCAAAGTTATGATTGACTTCCCCAAAGCCACTGACCATTTTCAAAGTTATGATAGTGCATGCATCCCTGTGGTCACCTGACTCCATTTTGGGCCTTTGGCAACCAGATCACCTTTATGGCCATTTGCAGCATATGCCATATGACTGTGGTTTCTGGTGTTTTTGCCAGTTTCCAGCATTTTCTGGTTTCTGGGGGAAAAATCCAACTGGGAAAAATGGAATCACTTAAAGTCCACCACGTTCACTTAACCACTGTCATAAAAACATTTGTAATTTTGAGTCCAGTCACATAATGCCTTGACTTATACCAGTAACAATTTACAATGTAATTCCGAGTTCAATTACAATCATAGCTCAAGGACTACCTGTATTGTATTTATGTCTCACCCTTTCTTCAAGAAAATCAAGGCAGTATATAAAATGTGCCACTCTATAAGGTAAATTGGGATGAGATACAGGGATTAGTCTAACAGAATTCAACAACGTTATACATTGGGAGGAAAAATTGATCCCGAATGTTCTCAGATTTCAACATACATCCCACTCACTGATTCTCAGCAAATATATGTGATAAAAAAATTCTGTAAAGTAATTAGATAGTTATGATAATTTGTCTTTTATCAGGTTATAATGCCAAGCATGATAGCACAGTGGTTATAATGCAGTATTGCAGATTAACTCTGCCCACAGCCAGGAGTTCGATCCTGATGGGCTCAAGGTTGAATCAGCCTTCCATCCTTTCGAGATTGGTAAAATGAGGACCCAGATTGTTGGGGGCAATATGCTGATGTTGTAAATCAGCCAGAGAGTACTATAAAGCACTATGGAGTGGTATATAATTCTAACTGCTATTGCTATTGCTATTGAACAAGACTTAAAAAAGGAGGGTAACATGCAGCCCAGGACAATTTGCCATTCTTGGCCAAATTTCATGTAGCCCTTAGCCTGATTTCAAAAGCTTCTGGAAGTCATCAGTTCAAATTTCTTGGAATAGTCCACTATCTCTTTCCTGGTAGCCAATTGTGCAGAGCTAAGGAGTAGAGACAAGGATTGGTGTTAGAAAAGGGAAAATAAAATGGAAAAAAATAAAAAAGGGAGGAAAATATAGGAAATTGGAGCCTCACCTATTTCTAGTTCAGACAATGCCTCTTTGCCCAGAGTTCCCTAACCACAGGCTAACTCAGGGAAACATGGTTTTGACCAGAAATAGGTCGTTTATTCTTTATTGTCTAGCTGTTAATCAGGTGGGTACGTGTAACTTTAAATACATATAAACCAGATGAACAACCTAGATTAATCAATGAATATTTAGATAGACATTGCAATATGAAAAGCTGAAAAAAACAACAGCCATATAATAAAATATATCTAACATTTTATATTTATGCCAAGGAATAAATTTAAAAAACCTAGAAAGCAAGGTGAGCTTCATAATATTGGACACACTGAAATGAAATTGAGAACTTAAATGTATTAGTATTTTTTTTAACTTTGGGACAAGGATATATTGTGTCTCATTCTAAGGCAATAGAAGAGCTAGCTAGACATCTTGTAAGGCTTTTAATCAAAGTATTCCTCAAAAAAATCATCATGTTCCCTTGAAGAATAACATCCTGTCACTACTCAGTGAAACTTTGGAAGTTATCTGATATAATGCAAGAGGGGGAAAAAACACCACCAAACAATTTCTTAGAAGTGTGTTTTCTTTATAATTCCATTTGAGCTTTGTGAATTATTCATCATCTCAGGATTTGGAGCAAAGTTTATCTCCAGCAGAAAAATCTCATATCTTTGCACTTCTAAAATATTCACCATTGGCTGAGTCATATTTTCCCAGTTTCTTTACTGTAGTTAATAAATCAGAAGCACATTCCAGATTGCTTATGCTCCTCTTTCTATTTTACTTTTGCATACAGACAACTGCTGCCACTGATGCAAATTCTTCCTTCTTAGGGCCAAAGTTGGTGGAATCATAAAGCTGTAAGGGGACATTTAAGCAATGGAATCTAATGCTCTACTTAGAGCAAGAATCCAAATTAAAGCATGCCTGACAGATCACTGTTCACCTCATATTGAACATACCCAGATAAGGAGAGCCCATCACTACTGGAATTCATAGGGTAGAATGGCCTGGTTGATGGGGGGGGGAGGTAAAGAACAAGGGGAATTTGCATGAGGACATCACTTCATGCAAATTATTTTGATATCATTGGTTTTTGCTTTGAGTGCTATTACCCATCACCTCTTTAAATATAATATCTGCATTCACCCTAATCATGAGCAAGTTGTTCAAATCCAAACTAATTATTTTGCAAGGTCAGGCAGAAAATCTTGCCATTCCCAATCCCTGATAGTAACCATGTCATAACATCTGACTTCATCCCTCAATGTGTTGTCTTTGCATTTATCCAAAACAAGAGCTGTCTGATGTGATGACCTTACCTTGCCCCATGTCAGGTGTGGCCCAGAACCCTGAGTATGTAACTAGAACTAAGCAACATGAACACCAGCCACATTTCACTTAAAACAGAATCTGAAACCCTGTTTACAATTAGGTTCCATTTAAATTAGAGAAGTAGAATTCTGCCTATACTTAGTGTTCACAAGAAAACAGAAACTATTAAAGCTGGAGGAAGTGGGGGAAACAACATCGTGAACACATTCCTTCTCTGGGTAATTTCTCAATGATAATCAATTTAATCCCTTAATAATAAAGCAAACTTTGTTCTTGTCAGCTACAAGCCCAAATTCCTTAAATTGCTTTTCATTCATCACTCCCACATCATATGGCTGATACTTTGTACGTTCTTTACTTATGAGCACTCTGTGGTATTTATATCCTCAAAATCTGTTTTTTAATTTCTCACACCACAATCTACTTTAAAAATACTTAGAATAATCCCTCTCCCCCAAACAAATTCCTATTAAATTTAGCAAGGTTTCCCCCCCCCCTTTACCTACCTATATAAAGTGTACTGTTTTCATGCAGGTGCCTTCTCAAAAACAAATGAATTCATTTGTATGGTGATAGAAATAAATTCATTTTGGAAAATAACCCCCAATGGCAAAGTTTACTCCTACATAAAAACCTTCCACCTATCTTTCTGAAAATTGTCAAAATTCCGCTCTGCAGAAAAGGTCAATATTTTTGCAGTTATATTAACAGGGAAGGTAAATAAACCTTGTCAATTCCCTGATCTTACTTTAAACTTCTGGAACTTTGGCAGTGTTCATGCTCTTAAAGACACCTACTGTGCCTACAAATCTTACAATACTTCTGTCAAAAATAGGCGCTTGTTAATTTTCAGCAATAGCCAGTAGGGAGACTGAAACAACTGAATATCTAAAACAGTGTTTCTCAACCTTGGCAACTCTAAGAGCAGGCTGGTTGGGGAACTTTGAGAGTTGACGTCCACTGGGGTTAAGAAACACTGATTTAAAGTGAGATTTTGATTGGATTCTGAACTCAGTTAAGAATCTTCCATAGCAACATTTCTCAATCCCAGCAGTTTTAAAATGTGTGGATTTCAATCCCCATGCTGGCTGGAGAATTCTGAAAAGCCAATCTGAACTAGCCTGTTTTCTAAATCTCTAAATCACAAAATTGGCACAGGAGAGTTTAAAAACAGCAAGAAA
Source organism: Azemiops feae (assembly GCA_023970755.1). Taxonomy (NCBI): domain Eukaryota; kingdom Metazoa; phylum Chordata; class Lepidosauria; order Squamata; family Viperidae; genus Azemiops; species Azemiops feae. Next base: position 1,352,959 of record JALGBA010000227.1, on the reverse strand, counting down.
AACTTCCAATAATTAATGTATTGTTATCAATTTGGTTTTCATAATTCGAGACCATGATCTAATATTTTTCTGAGATTTTATAGCCCACCTTTCCCCCCCCCCCCAAAAAAAATAGGAGCAACGACAAAAAAAATCTTAGGATTTTAACACTCTTCTAGCATACTGTCTCTCATTTAATGGGACTCACCCTTCCTAAATGCACTCTAAGGCCCGTCAACTCTATGATTCTAATCCAAGGGTGTAATTAATTGTACAGATATTAATGTGAATCTGCTTGTGCCACCTTGGTAGAATTAATAAATGTTACCATTATGCTGGTATGTATATGATATCAATGTTTCAGTGTGATCATATCTGTGTGTATGCTGCTCATCCACATATGAAAGTAATAAAAAATTCTATGTGTATGTAGGAACTTGTGCAAGTTTCTTTGCTGAAGTTACAATGAATGATATTAAATATGTCATGGAAAAGAAACTGGATTCAGAATTATCACTCTACTGCAAAAATTATCTCAGATTGAACAAATGGAACTTTGTCTAATCGTCATGATAATTAATTCCAGTTGGTTTTGAATGAGAAATCTTTCAATGGCATTGATTAAAATATTGTGGCTGCAACTATTTTATGCTGTGCTTCAGCATTCATTTGAAAACAATGAAAATAACTTTAGGTGGATATATAGAAGACTGCACCTTTAAATATATAAAAAGGTATAGTTTTGTATCTTCTGTATAAAAATTAATTTGGCACACAGACTTGTGCAAACAAAGACATTTAAGTGCCACTCTGGATTGGATATAGTAAAAATATTGCTAGATGCCATCTGTACTTCTCTGAAAGAATTCTAATGCAGCTGTTCTAGGAAAATCATTTTAAAACCTCACCTTTTTGCCTGCTTGCTTGCTTGCTTTATTGAATGGTTGCTGATTTAGCTTTCAGGAGTTTTTTCCACTGTTCAACCCTTGTGACCAAATTGCATGTTATAAAACACTAAATACAAAGGTCAGGCCATTGGTCTACAGCATAGAAAGTATGCAGGGTCACTGATCCCTCATTAAGGTTATTAAGTCAATTAGTAATTAATATTAGCAACTCAGATTTTGCAAAGAAGTCAATAGCTTGTTGCCACAAAGACTTATGCAATATTCTCTTTAAAATTATACATGTGAAAAAAATTGCTTTAGTGCCACATAGTGGTGAAATTATGACATACCTAATTTTAGACAAAGGCTTTTATGCTTTTATGGTTATAGTGTTTTTTTTCCTAGATAACCTTCAGACAGTTATTCGTGTAATTTCTGAAATTAAAAAAATGGTAAGACGTCAACTGATAAATCAGATTTTTAACAGGAAATCTCTTTCAAATCCGAGATTGTGGCGGTTGGTTGCAAGGAAAGTTTTATTATCAATATTGGTAGTCCTTGACTTACAACAGTTTGTTTAATGACCATTCAAAGTTACAATGGCACTGAAAATAGTAACTTACGACCATTGTAGCATCCCCATGGTCATGGGATCAAAATTCAGATCCTTGGCAACTGACTCATATTTATGATGGTTGCAGTGACCCAAGCTCATGTGTCATTTTTTGTGAATTTCTGACAAGCAAAATCAGTGGGGAAGCCAGATTCACTTAACAACCGTGTTACTAACTTAACCACTGCAGTGATTTACTTAACAACTGTGGCAAGAAAGGTCATGAAATGAGGCAAAATTTACTTAACAACTGTCTCACTTAGCAACAGAAATTTTGGGGCTCAGTTATGGGTGTAAGTTGAGGACTACCTGTAATACAATTGCCAGGTTGTTGGTTAAAACCTGGAAGTTGATTGCAAAAATATGGTGAACAATGAAGATAACCATAGCTGCAACAAGGTTCAAAATGCAGACAGAATGGGGAAATTCTTTTATTATAATTTACAAAAGGAGAAATGTATAATCTTTGGCACGTCGCGTCACGTGACGTATTGTGATGTATCGTGACATTTTTTGTCTTTGCGGAGCCGGGATGGGCGTGGCCTGCACATGATGCACCCAGCCCGCAGATTACCAGTTTGACACCCCTGACCTTTGAGAACAAAACTATGGGAGTGGCAGGAGATCAACAAAATATAAATATATAAATTCTCATGATATGCTTTGGCCTTTTCTAAAGCCAGAGTGAACATCCTGCATTTCTTTTTCTTTGAATGGCTCTGACCTTCGTTGGGTGATTCTAAGCATTATTTTGCTATATGATTAAGGATATTGTACAATATTTTATACACTCTGATGTTTGTGTGTTTGGGGGGGTGTCTTATTGGAATGTAGATAAACCTCTTCCAATCTCATGGTCATTGTATCATTCTCCAGATTGACTGGTATATCTTGGATAGAACCATTACTGATTCTTCTTCTTTTGTTTGCCATATTTCAGGGAGTATTTTAACAGTTGCTGCTGATTTCCTATTTGGTAATGTCTAACTATCTAACTCAAGCTAGTAAATATGGAATATCTTCTAAGGCACTCTGGCTATTGACATTTCTATTGTACACTATACTGTATAAAAACTATAGTATAGTTTTTTCAATATATTTCTTCCACTTTGATCTTTGAACAACCTGCCTCCAGAAGTGGTGAATGCTCCAACACTGGAAGTTTTTAAGAAGAGACCATTTGTCCGAAATGGTATAGGGTTTCCTGCCTGAGCAGGGGGTTGGACTAAATGACCTCCAAGACCCCTTCCAACATCATCATCATTATATTATTATTATTATTATTATTATCTCCTTTGAATGAGTTACTGTCCATTGGCACCCTTTAGCATATCAATCTCTTGGTTGGAAATTCTGAATTCAGAAATCTTTTGAAAGACTGTCCTTATTTTTCTATTTTTTGTTCATTTGTTGAAGGTGAAGATGTTGAAGAGCTAGACCAACTCCGGTGACTTCATAGAACAACTTACCATATCTGCTGTGTAAAGTACAAAGAGGCAATTACTCCTAGAGCCTAAAAAATGTTCATGTACTTTTTAGAGATTACTTTAAAAAAGCTGGAAGAGCAAAGTTATGAAACAGCAACATTTCTTGGTTTGTAGAAATATCTGCTCATATTTTACTTTTTTTTTTACGATGAAACTATTTTTCAGACATATTCAGGCATCCATTACATCTATTGGGAGCTGCTTAGTCCATTCATCTTTTTAGCCTGTCTTTTCAGTTACATGCCAACATGTTTCAAAGAAACAGCTTTAGGATGTGAGTGATATTTGATCCTGAGAGGGTTTTTTTTTTTTTTGTCAACCATCTGTTCACAAAGCTATTGATAGGAAGACAGAAGGCAAGTGAACTCTACATAGTTTAAAAGTTTATGGCTGCATAATTTTGGTTCTTCAGAAGATACGTATTGTATAATACCCAGGCAATAAACCTAGTCCATTTTCAAAGACAGATGCAGTGTAGAAACAACCAATATGCATCTTCTATAAATTTTCAAGGTTCATTTCTGGTGATTCAAAAGTTTGTACAACTAGAAAGCACACCGTGTGTTTTGTGTAACAATTCACTTATCCCTGATGCACCAGAATTATATAATATTTGAACATCTCAGGAAGTCTGAGATTCTGCTTACCTCCTGCACCTGCTCCTGCTGCTCCCCATCATCCCTTTTCTCCCTTGTTGTCATTATCACCATAATCACCATTGTCAGGGATAGGCAACCTACTGCCTATGGGCCAAATGTGGCCTGCCACCTAAATTCATCCAATGTGTGGTCCACAAAAGAAATATATTTACCTGGCCTGCACAAGAGTAGAAGAAAGTGCTTGCTGACTCCTCAAATGGTCATATGGGGGATGGCTTCATTTGCTGTCTGCTGAAAATTGTGTCAGTGGTGATATAGTCTCTAGTTTCTATGAGAAGGTGGTTGCTGATCCTTGTATTATGTCATGCTGGACAGTAATGCAAGCTATAGAAGACTCTCAGATGTCTTTGTTCTGCCTGTAGAACTTCCTGGCATTATATAAACTTTACTTTCTTCTAATGCTGCTTCTGTTCTCCATTGACTATAGAAAATTAGATGTCTTTAGCATGACAGCTGGGAGGAGAAAATGAGGGTTGTCTTACTATTTTGTTTGAGAAGGCTACTTCATGTAAACTTTGTGTACAGCAGGGATAGGAAATCTATAATCTGAGGACCTAATTCAGTGTGCCAGATTAGTTCTTCCCTTTCCCATCATGTCTTTCCTTGCTCCTTGGAAACATGTTTCTCCATATTTATTCTTTATCTAGGAATGAGCCAAGATAGATATCCAAGGAAAGGAAAAACCGAGCAGAACTTACTGTCCTTTCTCCTCTGATGATAAGAAAACTCTTGCACTTCTTATCAGTCTGGAGCCAGGTGGCTCCATTCTGATGAAACTTGCCTTTTCCTTTCGGGATATCACACTTACGGAATTCAAGTGCACCTTTTCTTTCCTCTTTGAAGGAAAATGACTGGTACAACTAGAAGATTCACATTGTGTGTGTGTGTTGAACCTGATTTTCAGGCTGGCTTCAATTTCTTGAAAAAATTCTTGTAATGAAAATTCCAAACAAATCTTTTTTTTATTGTATTTTAAGTCATTTGAATTTGTTTTAATCTTTAATCTTTAAACTTGCAGCTACCATGTTTCCCAAAGAGCAAGACCTATCCCGAAAATAAGCCCTAGCTTGATTTTGGGGGTGGGCCTAATATAAGCCCTGCCCCCCAAATAAGCCCCTTTTGGGGCGAGGCGCACGCCTAAAAATCAAGTGAGGGCAGGGGTGGGGGGATGGAGCTGCCCCACTTACCGTTGCAGCCAGGCCTCCCATGAATCGACACCTGCCTTGCCTCGCCGGCCCACTTCTTCTACGGCGCCCCGTCAGAGGCCTTCCAAAAAGGCCTCTGCAGCTGAGAACTGAGCTACATAAGTGTTTTTGTTTCATATTTTATTGCTTATGTTCTTATTCGGCCTGTATTTTTCAGTGTGTTTTATTGTAAACTGCCCAAAATGCTTTGCCTACTGGGTGGTTTTTCAAAAAAATAAAAACTAAATAATCACTGGCATATCCAATTAGGACAGTGAGAAGGACTTCTAGTGAAAACTGGAAAGTTACTGAAATAAACAATATGGGGGGGAGGGAAGTACTGTGTAAGGCAGTCTCTTACATTTCTATGACTTTTGCTTCATACAAACGAGGAAATTTGACAGGGTTCCTCTTTCTGTGATTGTTTTATTTTGTTTTTGTCTCCAACCACTGGACCATTCAGTATGAAGAATCATCTGCCATGTTTGATTTTATAGTTCCTCTTCAACTCATATAATTTGATGGCCTGTGCAAGAAAATGAGACAGTAGGTTTCCACATGATTAAGAGACCTCCACTTAAAAAAAAACTTTTAAAATCCAATCAGCACCAGACTTATAATACTTCTTTGACTGCTGATAGAGCTGATGGACTGTGAGTGAAAAAAAAAAATGAAATGCAGTCAATATCATCCTCACTTATTTCACAGAGCATTTGCTTACTATGGCTTACCCATTAGTAAATGTTTGTAATAAGATACAGCATCATTTTCTAAGGAATGTCCTAATTTTTCCTTTTTAGATTTCTTGTTGGTGACAAATAAATGCAAGATAATCCTCCTAATAATTGATGTGTTTTCTTTTACTAGAGCCCCTCAATACTGGTGTGGCTATTTATTAATGATTTAATTACAAAAAAAAATAGTTCAGGAAATCAACTTGTTCTACAAGGACACTGGTTTGCAGTTAATCTCCCACTTCTCTCTAAATCCCAGGTTATGCTTACTTATTTTACTTAAATTACCTATTAGACAATACATATCATTCTGTGTTGTTATATTGAGTTCACAGTGTGTACATTTTCCTATGAGTTGTTACTGTTAACACTGAGATAATGTTTTACTATGGTAGTCTTTTCATTTTTGGCCTGTAATAGTAATAAAGTCCTCTTTTCCCCTCCTCACCTATCTCCTCCCCTTACATCCCCTCCCTTCACTTTCTGTCCTCTCCTCCCTCTGCTCTTCTCTATCTTCTCTCCCTCCGCTCTGCTCCACCCTCCCCTCTCCTCCCCTCTGGTACAAGCCTGCTGCTTTCTTGTTTGACTATCTACTACTTGAAGAAGAGTGAAGCAGCCAATTCCAATGTTTTTATGAGATTTTCAGCCGTAAAACTCACCTATCTCCATACCTATCTTCCTCCCCAATATTGCTGTTATTGTTACATTCTGTCAAATTGTCATCATTTCCTAGTAATTGTATGAATAAAAGCCAAGCTGTCCTATATCTTACTGCATAATGGCAAGTTGCTCAGACAGCATCACTGATAAGCTCTTTTTAGCAGACAACTCAGTTCAGGCATCAATATCTAGCTGACTTTGGCTGACTTAAAAAGAAAAAAGAAACAAAAAACCCATCTTCCAAAATCTAATCAACTTTGAATCTCTGTGGGAGTTTAGCAAACTGTAGGTGAGATCTGAAGATTCAGGGGAAAAGAGATCAAAAGAAAACAATTACAAACATTTCCATATGCATTTTCCCAATTACCTCACTCACAATCCATGAAGAACCAACTCAAATTGAAGCTTTGAGCAAACTGCACATTAAATGTATTGCCAGTAGGTGGAGACAAAACAGTAAAACTTCAGCTCACAGTTGGAAAACAATGTTACTCAATACAGCTTTCTAGGAATCTTAAATTTGTTTTTCGAATCCAACATGTTTACTGATACACACATTTCTTAGCGCAAAAAAATAATTGCTGGACACCATTTCCAACAACAAGCTTAACTTCAGAGTCTTGAGGAATGAAAGAGGAACTATATCGTAATTCTTAGTTTTGTTTTTTTCTGTACACTACAAACTAATACAGTATCTCTACACATTGACTGTAGATGCATACTGTTTTATTTTATTTTGCCTTTGGTGGTTTTCCATTTATTTTTATTTCACATGATTTAGAAAGCTTGAATCTTGGAGCTTTCCTAATCATTTTTCTCTCTCTATCCTTGCTCTGGCTTTTCTTCCTTCTCTCTTTTGTAAACCCTAACTCATTTTAGTCGCTTTGTGTGTTCTGTGTTGGCATCTCCTTGTGCAAGTGCCTGCCAACTCCTTGCAAATCCTCATGTCTGTTTTTCCACTTGGTATGTTTTTTGGCTGCTGGTCAATATCTAGCCTTAACGTTTTCCAGTCTCTGTTCTCAATAAGGATTTCTTTCTTCCACACACTCTGATTCTTCAGACATGACGTGGAAATGGTCTCACTGATTTCACTGGAACCTCTTTTCAAAGAAGTATGTTTTGGATCCCAGCTTAGTCTCCATTCATCAACCTCCTAATTATTACCAATTTTTCCCCTTTGTTTTTCTACAGAGCATCTCCTGGGGAAATCGTTTCAGATGTAAGTTGGAGGAAAGTGTTATTTTTTTTAAAAAAGGGGGGGGGACTGGACAACTGATATTAGATAACCTGCAAAAATAAAACCATGCATTTTATGACCATGTATTTTTCTAATTATTTAAATATTGCAGAATAATTGCAGCAATGTTATTGATGCTGCTCCAAGGTCCCTTTTTTGTTTTAGCAGACAGATTTTGCCATGCATAAATGGATGGATAGTACATAGATATAACTTAATCATTCTTAACAACAATCATGTCTAAAAAATAAAGAGCAAAAACTAAGGAGGGCTAAATCAATTGAAAACTGGTAGTCATCTATTGATTTTAGAGTCATCTATTGAGTTTTTTATGTTCCAGTTTATGTCAATATTTTTTCCCTTTTTTCTCTTTCCCTGCAATGCAATCCCTCCCATCCTCCCCATCCCCCATCTCTGTTGCAGATAAAGGATCTTATTGGGAACAGCATGTAGTGTGGTTGCAACATGCTTAAATTGGGGTGGGGGATATTTATAAGTGCCACGGCCCCAATATGTATGAGAGGAATGAATATGTTAAGAATATTAGCTGAGAAGCAGACAATCCTAATAATGATAGTTTATATTCTCTAATCCAGGCATGTCAAACTCGTGACATCACGTGACGTCGCGTGATGTATCGGGACTTTTCCCCCATTGCCGGCAATGGGGTGGGTGTGGTTTCGGCGTGATGCATCCGGCCCGTGGGCCAGCAGTTTGACATGCCTGCTCTAATCAGACATATGCACTTGTATAATATACATATTGATTAAACTGCATTGTACAATTGTATATTGTACTGTACAGTTGAAAATGGCAAGAATTACTCAGTACAGAATCTATGAGTTGTCCTAATTAGAATATTCATATTAATAACTACACATATGCCAAAAATGGACTATCACCTTCTTTTTCCAACAGTGTCAGTCTATTCCTGTTTAACAATAGACTTTGTTTTTCTTTTAATTTGACTGCAAGCAGAATAATTTGTAAAAAGATATGCTTACACTCCCAAAGTCTTCTAAGGCAGAGGTCCCCAACCTTTTGGACACCAGGGACCAGTTCTGTGGCGAAAGGTTTTTCCACGGACCGGAGAGTGCATGGTTTTGTGTGCTGCCTGCATCCCACAGATGGGCCTTTGCTCGTTTGTGCAGACCGGTTGCTGGCATGCCGCGGCCCGGTACCAGTCCATGGACCGGGGGTTGGGGACCCCTGTTCTAAAGCACTGTAGACTGACACTGTGTTTTATCTGGACCTGTAGCCCTTGACAAACCAGCGAGAGATGAAAGAGCATTGCTTCTGGCAAAGTTATTGGTATTGGCTGGAAGTGTACATTATTTGAGAATAGGAAAACTTCTACTTGCTTTGAATGTTCTATGATGAAAGAGATTAGCATGTCTATCTAAACTATTTGCTGCTCCACGGAAAGTTAAATATAAAACAAACATATTAAGGAAGGAAAGAGAGAGAGGGAGAGAGGGAGTGCAGGATTTTGATTTTCCTGACACATCAATTTTATTTTATGCTCAAAGAGTGGAAAGAGTGGAAATATATAATGGAAAACTGTATCAATTACAATTATTTTTCCAGCTATTCATGGTCTGGTAAGTTCCTATTTAGATTACAGCACTCATGTTTTCTAACATAGACATCAACATAGACAATTTAAAAAAGGGATTGGGCAGATTTATGGATGGTCAGATTATGAACAGTTAACTATGTTAAGTATCTTCAGTATCTACAGTAAAACAGTTACACCATTAGCTGCTGGGGAATGTAAACCAAGACTGCTGTGACATTTAAGTCCTCTTTGTTAGCTTTTCATAGACATGGTGCTGACCACCATGAAAACTGAATCCTGACCAGATAGGATGAAGGAGAGCTTGAGTCTATCCTCAAACTCGGATTTGAAGATTTAGGACAATTACTAATATGCAACCCAGCTACCTCAGCAAATGACTGTATTATTTTTATATAAATATAAAAGCGCATCTGTATCCTAAAGAAAGGAGATAATGCTAATAGTAATAATTTAAAACATTGTAGCTCTAAGTAACTATTTTTGGTGAGAAAAAGACATTGCTTCTAATTTACAGTTAAAGTTTACCATGAATCTATAACTGATATGGTTTACATAGTATATATAGAAGAGGGATTAGACAACTCTTATCATGCATTCAAAGCACCTTACAGCTACATGATCTGCATATCAAAGTCAGTTTCAGGTGAAGTTTATAATTTGAATATATTTGTTAGCAAGAAATGGGATAGGGAATCCACTCCCCCCCCCCCATTATTTTCTGGCCTTGCCGATATAAAAATTATATATAAATCATGATATAATATCTGTGCATATCATGCATAGTAAGAACCAGAACACAATAGTTAATTGATTTTCAAGGCAAAAGAAGCAATAATTTTGCTAGTAAGTGAATGCAATATGTAAAGTGATGCAATCTTTCATTTTAGTAGTATTGCATCTGAAGAACAATTCTAGGGAATTTAAAACCTTGCATACCTTATTTATTTACTTTGGTTGGTTGCAATAAAATTATTATCTAGTATGAATTTTGTGTATTTTAATGTAATATAAAATTTATGAATTTATTGATTGCATTTATATTCCTCCTTTCTGTTTATAGATATATTCAAGATGGTTTACTATGGTTAAACAAAAATACAAAGTTTAAAATAATAGTTAAAATCAATTAAACAACATATTTGATCCTCATTCTCTGTATTCATCCTCCTTACCTGAGGAACCCCAACCCTCCCCCAATTTAACTTTAATAGTAATTCTCTCCTAGAAATGATATATTACTTTGTTCAGTAAAGAACTTTTATTGCTTGACTCTTGGCTATTTTCATTGCTGTTGTCTCTGTATAACTGAGAGCGTCAATTAGCCAAGAATGTTTTCTTTAAACATCTGTTCTGGTTCTTCCTAGAATAAAGATGCAAATTTATCATATGCAGATATATTATGCAAATTATTGATTCTTATAATAAATGTTCAGGAAGACATCATGTCAAGAAGAAACCTTGAAGAGATAATTATTCTTTAGTTTCAGCACTGAATTTCAAGTGGTTTGTGTGGGCATTTCAGGCATATGACAGTATCTATTGCAGCAGTAGCGAACTTATTTCAACCCAAGATCCAAGCAATTTCCTGGATGGCATAAACCAGTAGAAGACATAGCTCTCTGGAGAAGGCTCTAATGCTGGGAAAGGTAGAATGAAAGAGAAGAAGAGGATGACAAACAGCAAGGTGGACAAACTCAGTTATAGTAGGGATTTGGAAGACTTGTTCAAGTTAAGGATAGATCATCATGGAGAAAATCTATCTATGTGGACAATAGGAGTCAAAAATAATGTTAATAGCACATAATCAACCTTATTCTTGCACTAATGTATATCTTTGTGCCTAGGTTTTTATCTGATACCTGAATAGTTCTAAGAACAATTCTATTCTCAATTGTCTGAACTTATAACGTGGGTTTTAGCCACCATTTAGTCACCTTCAAATTACTTGGCTTCTAGGTTCTCAGCATCTCTGTTCAAGTGGTGAAACTGCTGCATCTGATTCCTTTTCAGCTTGTCTGCTGTAAGCTTGCAGTAGTCCAAGCTGGCTCCTCCTTCACCATCAATTGCCTGCTGAGTTGACAGCTGCTCCACTCCCTCAGCTGCAAATTCTTCCTCTCTGTGCTCCCACACAACACAAAGCTTTCTCCAAAACACACCTACATACCCATGCTCTTGTGTTAACAGTGTTTTCCTTTTGTAATTGGAAACCAAGTGTGGAAACCAGGGCTCTTGATACTGTTTTAAACTTCCAGGGGAGAAAACAAAGGGAAGGAAGAGTTCATGCAAATCACTTCAAGGATTTCCTTCCACAATATGTATGCCCTGAATATTCAGAGAAAGCTTGAAAGTGAAGAAAGGACTTTGGACTTACTTTACAGGAAGTATCCTATTATTTGAAGTGTCTCTTTTTCTAATGTGTTTCATATAGCCCTGAGGAGAAACATTTGCCATTCAAAGGAAGAAAAAAAAAAGTTTGGAAGTTTGTCTGATAACCTGGTTGAATCTAAAGAGGATTTGAACCCTGGCCAGAAAAACTTTTTGGTTATTGCAAATCCACTATTTGAGAACTGTCATCTTTTAATACAATATTCCATTATAATCAGATGCCTTTTTCATTCTCTTTCTCCCTCTCCATACGCACAAACCATATTTAGTTTTCACACTAAACTTGGTCTTTCTGGAACATTTTCCTTGAAAAATAAAAGCACTAAAAAAAGAAATTCCATACTGGGTTTTCTTTTGATTGAAGGTAGATTATTATACATGTTCAGTTGATCTACCAGTTGGTTTACTATTATTCTTCAAATATAATTTTTTTTCAAAGTTTACTTTTTCCACATCAAGGAAAAATACTATCAAGAATTAGAATACTATTAATACTGAGAGCTGAGTTACAATAAATGATTGATTCTATGCAATTTTTAAATAAGTTTTTTGTTGGCTATTAAAGCAATTAGAAGTATGCTACAGAAAATAAATATGCAGTGATTGTCTTTTGCTCAACTGATATCAATCAGATAATACCAGAGGGATTTATAGAACCAATGGTTGTAGTTTTATTCTTATGTTACAGCTAACCATGTCTGGGTACCACCACTGAAAATGAAACATTGGCATATGGGTCATTTTCACAAGTTAATAGAATCACTTATATCAGACATGATCAAGGAAGATCTACAGAATGAATGAATTACAGAATTCATTAATGCCAAATTTCCAATTTGTGTGTGGTTGTGTGTGCCCTCTGTGGAAAAACTGGGTGCATGGCACTGGGAATGGTCCATGTAATTATGAAAAACATTTCTGAACTGGCTTTAAATGTATGAAACCAAATATAGTAGTTTTCTCTATTTCTTGAAACAATCTTTAAGGCTGCAACCATACCCAATAATTCTGTTTTTAATGAAAGATAAAGCATGATTTTAATAAAACAGTCTGCAACTTCATCTGGACTATTCTGAGTCACATTATTTCTCATCGTTCTATGATTAGATTATTATCACTCTGCCTCTGATGAATAATGTATTTTTTCTTTATAAACTTAATATGATATTTGCCTAATCCTGCCACAGAATGGTGGTGCTTGATAGTTGTCTACAAAACCTTTCATTTATAATTGAAGGGTGGGTCGGATTGTAGCAGCAGTCCCCAACCTTTCCAGCTCTGCGGACTGGTAGAGGCGGCAGCAGCACAGCGAGGGGGACTGGGTGGTTTTGCACACACAACCTAATCCCATGCATGGGCAAATGGAGCTTTGCGCACTTGCCTGCTGCTTGCATAGCCCGGGCTGCAGACCGGTACAGGTGCACAGACTAGGGTTGGCGACTACAGGACTTTATCCAAGTGGCAAAGCATGTTACTTTTAGAAATGTCTCTGACATTTCACATTATTTTTAGATCAACTATTAAAATATCTTCTTTCCTCTACAGAAAGACCCAACTGACAGTTACACAAACATGCAGTGAATAAATGTTGGACTGTGTGGCTCATTATAATATTTTAGGAAAAACAGAAGTATACATACAATCCCTCAAATTTCACAGCTGCTATTAAGCAGATATAAGAGGCTGTGAATGTTGTGTATCTCTGAACATCCAACTTTACTATCTTGAGATCACTCCTTCTTAAATCAGTTGGATTGTTAATCAAACTAAGGGGTACAGTAAAATGAATTATCACACTCTATTTCAATTATCACACTTATCTATGTGCACATAGGATCACATAAACCCTAAGCAAGGAAAAGGATTTACATTTTCTTCACACCTCAGGAACCAAAATTGTCTTAAAAATTACACTTCTTCCTTTCTATTGGTTTGCTACCTATATGTCCACAAGAGTTAAATTTCGATACCTTTTGAATGATATCACATTCTCTTTTTCTTTAATCCAAAATTGGAACTGTTTTTGTCAGAAAGGTAGGCTGCATCAAGACACAAATCTTCTTTGACATTATTCTGTCCAATTCTGTTTTATTTTACTTGTGGAACTGTCAAGTGGCAACTACACATTTCATTCTTCATTTTATCACATCACTCACAAACCTGCCAGGGTTCATCCTTATCAGGAGCAGATTGTGAGGGAATGCATTTGGAGCTCTCCATCTCTGCTCCAGCTGTCCCAGCCATCCTTTCTCCACCTTCCCCTAATCACTCTCCAGAATGTAATTGAAACCGGGATCCAAGGATACAGGTGTGCAGGACACCTGCACAAGCATTGTATTTAAAAAGAGATTAAAGCTGAATACCAGTTATATTCAAAATAGTCAAACTATTCATCTTTGCTGAATCCTCCTATGGTAATGGTAATAAGATACTTGTATTCTTGATTTTGATACTTGATACTTGAATTGTCAGTTATAACAACATGCTGTTATTTGGAGCAAAACCTTTAGCAACAGGATTTGTTTTACTTTTTATGTGATAGTGCAGCAGATTTTTGGGAAAACTCTGAAGACTTGCCTTTTCAGCAAGGCCTGGGGCAGGGTGATGTGTAATATTTTTAAAAAACAAACACTAAAGTTTGTATTTGCAGCTATAATTATTATCTGCCATGACATGGATTGTTAAAATTGTTGTTGCTCTTCAGCAAGGCCTTTGTTGAAGGAGAGTGAGATCCCTCACTTCATCACACTTGCTGTCTTTTTCCCTTAATCTTTTATCTTCGTTTTTATTGTAATTTCTTTGTTTGACTATCAGAACTAACTGCCCAGAGTTGTTAACAGTCAAGCGGCATATGAGTTTAATAGATTATTATTAGTAGTACATGTAGTCCTCAACTTACAAATGTAATGGAACTGTTTAATGCCTAGAGTTGTTATGGCAATTTAGGCAGCTTCTAAATAGATTAGATAAATAAATAAAATTAACGTATACTCCTTCCTCTTCCCATCAGCTATGGTTACTTGCACATCCTTTGTGTGTTGTGTGCATATACAGAGTCGATAGTGGGGTCGGTGCCGGAGAAGATTTCTATTAACTGGGAGAATTCTGAAGTTCATATACTGTTTTATTCCTCCTCAAAGCTTGTTTCAGTTTCCAATAGCAACGACAAACTCCGTGTGAGAGTATTACACATGCCTTTCCTTTTTTCCACTGTGTTTGTTCTGTGGAAAGTTTTTAAAATTTAACACTAGACCATGACAAGTGGCAAAACTGGGTACAGTTCATGAGATGTGAAAATATTGGTGGCATTTACATCTGAGTATTCTCAGATCAGATATTCAAAAACATCAGGGTCTCTGTATAAGAGTTACTGCCTGAGGATATGCATATTTACTCAGAAGCAGTGCCAAAGGAACATTTGTCTGGGCCCCTTTCCCACAAAAGGCCATGTCTATTTTGAAAAATTAGGGGATTGATTGGCATCTTTTTGCTTTTTAAGCTCTTTTGTTTAAGCTAATTGCATTCTGGCTGTCTCGTTTGTATTTGTAGCCAGGCTTAGTGGGATAACATACATGTACATATACATGGAAGACAGATGCTGCTGCTAATCCCTAGGGCTCTATCTCTAGGCAATATTATCATGTCTTATATCAACATCACATTTTATTCAGCCTTCCAGTATTATATTTACATTAAGTTCTGCCTTTGTTGGAGACCTAAGTTTGACAGTTGTCCATCGGACCCTCCTTTACTGTTATGGAAGACTAGGCAATCAGGGAGAAGCTGAGATTCCACTAAAGAGGCCATGGTTGAAGATATCATGCAAGCAGGCATGTTACTTCCAGTTTTAAGGCATCTAAGCCAAAATAAAACCCAATTGTCTAAGGCAGGGGTGTCAAACTGCCGGCCCACGGGCCAGATACATGATAGCAAAACTGCGTCCACCCCATTGCCGGCAATGGAAAAAAAGTCACGATACATTGCAACACGTCATGTGACGTTGTGAGTTTGACACCCCTGGTCTAAGGGATCTGTTTGGAACATCCCAAGTGCTTTTTTTCATGAGTCACTGCTGCCCCTGTGACAGCACCAAGAAAGTAACAAATATTACATATGGATTTTTTGCCATATGTGGCCATGTTCTTGTTATGGAATGAATTCTGTGGGTCTCTCTGAAAACCTCAGATAATATTTTTCGGTTTATTGTAAAGACCGCTAACTTTTATTTATTTCACTGATTTATTTTATAGTACTTATAAATATTCCACCTACCTCCTTGGTAGGATGATACGGAGCTTCAGGTTTGATTCCCAAAAGGTATTAAGAGTGTAAAGGGTCACAAATATAGCATCTGTTTGTAACTTTTTAAAGTATCTGTGTTTATGAAAAAAGATGTGGCTGATTTAATGAGTTGCAGTCAGGTACTAGGTTTTTGCCCTAGTGTGCTTTTGAAATCAAATCTGAACTGTTGTATAGTCCCATTCTGTGGTAATGCATATGTAGTCATATTTATCTATGTAAGTGGAAAGATGTATTAAGGACAAAAATCAATCACCAACTTCAAATTTAACTCTAGAATTAGTTGACTATTCATTTGTATGTGGTTTTTGAAGATAATGTAGCAATTACAGGGATACTGCTTTGAAGTTAAAATATATTATTTTAAAGCTTAGATAGCCGGGTACATTATAAAAGCAAAAATGTTTCTTGCTTGAAAGAGCTTTTAAAAGCCTTGGGTTAGGAACAAGGAAATGGCTAAGCACTCCCTGTTATGTGACTATTCCAAAAACAATACTCATGCTCATTAATTTTAAATTGAGCATGATATATTAACTAATTTTATTCAAAAATACTCCCTGTAATAGAATATCTTGACAGAAAAGCTGGTGATAATAAAAAAAGGACTCTAAGAAGTTCATAGGCTGGCGTGGGCTAGAAGAAATACATAATCTGGTGAGCATTTGAAAGAGAAGAACTACCTGTACGAGAAAAGTACTGGACAGCAACATTTGTACAGAGTGCCAGACAGCTGAAAGAGGTATGACACCAGGGGCTAACATAATGTTAAGTAATTTTACAGTGCCAGTGCTCTTCCTCATAAATTTCATGAAACAGTTTGATGATCATCCACAAATCTTTTCATTTACTGACTTCTAAATGCTAAGAACATAAAGCAAAGAATATCATTCACTTACTGTTCAAATCACCTGAGCAATTCCTATGAAGACGAGATGCAAAGACAACATTTCCTCCTGATTCTATGATGCAAAAGCCCAGGAGTTGGAAGCAAGATGGAGCCAGAGTTACTATAAATAGAGAAATCAACTGCCCCAAGTTCCAAAAAAACATGATGTTTCAAAGAAAATAGAATTTGGAAATGGAAGAGTCATCTAGAGTTAAGATTAGAATCATCCCCCCTTCCCATGAGGTTGGCCCAAAACCAACACCATAGTCCAGTTTAGAGAGCCCCTTTATGACTAATGGACCTATTTGCTTTCTAATCTGTCCCTCTTCAAATCCTAGGCACATTGTATGAGAAAATTCCATTGGAAATAGAAAAGTCATCTACGGTTAGTGTTTTGCCCGCATCTTGGTTCAAAACTAACATCTTGGTTGAATTTAGAGAGCCTCTTTAGGTGTGGTGGACCTCTTTCCTTTCAAAAAGAAAGTCAAAAGATCAGGCCTATGTTTTAGGAAGGTAGAGAAAAATTCACTGCTACAATAAGACATTTTGCCTCTGTACTGTATGGCAAAATGCTTCACTGAAACAAGTCGTGGTCAATTTATACATTCATTAGATAATGTTGAATTAAGTTCCTCTATTAGCAGAAGATACACCCAGAATTGTGTGTATTACAGCAAATTGCTTGTAATAACAAATATAATTCTTCTATTTTTTAATTTAGAAAAAATGTAATGTAACAGAATATATCATAAATGAATACAAATAAGGCAATAGCACAGAAATTTAACTGTGTATTCTGAATTTACTAACACCCACACATTCCTATTTCTAAGACCTCCATTATGATATTTACACCAAATAAGATGCTGCTGAACATCTTCAGTTCCCAAATTTTTATTAACTTGCATGGGTCTTTGTGTAAAGTTAGATCTTTCCATATGGCTGTGTTAAAGACACACAGCATATGTAGTGATATTCCATTATATTCTGTCTAAACTGAGAACAGTTTGCTCAGATTCTTACTGTGATTTACAACCAACATGGAGTCATTAGACAAATAAGTCATTGCAGCTGAACAAGCACTTTCAACTGCAAACAGTGGGAAATGTTTAGCAGAGACAAACATTTCATTTCTAAAAGGTTCACAGCTTTCTTTTACATACTATGCAAATATAAAGTTGTGGAGGAACGTTCATATTATAGGAGAGAAAAAGATTGTTAAATAGGGATAGGAAAGCTTATAACTATTTGTAGCCCCAATATGTAAACAGGAGGATAATTCATCTTTTTTTCCCCCCAGCATCTAGCCAGGGTAGATTCTATATATTTAATGTTACATTTATTTGATACTTGGATCATTTGTTTTCCTTTTTTGTACATCAATCTTTTTTTCTTTTTTCTTTTATTTTTGTTAGTGCTGGATGTATGGGTTTTTTTTTTGTTTTTCTGTTTTGTATTTTATTTTTGTTGATAAAAAAAAATAAATATATTTTTTAAAAAAGGAGGAAAAAGGTTTTAGTTAGTATTCACAAGGAGCATATTCATTCCAATCACCCCCAACTTAAAAAGAGAAATGGCAACCTGAAGGGAACCAGCATTATCTAAATTCAAAGCGAAAGACAATGCCAGGGAAATAGCAGGGTTGGACAGCAACAAAGCAAAAGGAAGTTCAATTGCTAATTTAAAAGAGAAGCTGGGGGTGGGAGACTAAAATAATTATCAGAAGAAAGAAAAACCGAAAAAGTGCAAAAGAAGCAGTTTCTGTTTCAGGTAAGAGAAACACAAAAGCATTAGATTTCAACTATTCATATCTAGATAACAAATGTATGTTGCATAAAACTTGAATCCTAGAGAAATTTATATTTGGATCCAAATAAAAATAGGGTCAAATATGTCAAGCTTTGGGACACTATCCTGAAAATAAAGAAGTTCCCAACTGTCTACTCCACCACCACCACCCACCCCAAGCCATTTCTGACAGTGATGCCCCCAGAGACAAGGAGGAAAGTCTTTAAGTTTTAAATCCTGAATATATTGGTTGTAAAAAACAACTTAAAAGGGGCAATAGTCACCATCCACATGACAACTTTGATGATGGTCTTTCAAATGGCAAGTTTCTCGTTTAAACAAAACAATCATTTGCTTTAGGGTCAGAAGCTCAAACAGAGGCCTGATTTTCTGTCAGGCAGAAAATAGGCAGCTAAAGCTTCATCAATAAAGAAGTACACATTGAATTCAATGGATGAATTGTATGGAATGTGCCAATAAGACATATATATCTTCCTTGGGATAGTGAGGCAACAAACTGGGTCAAAGAGAGAAACAAACAACTCTCTCTTGGAGATTAAAGTCTGGTACATGACTCTTGAGCCAGTCCAATGTAGTGGTTAATGCACCAGGCTAGAAACCAGGAGACCATGATTTCTAGTCCTGCCTTGGGCACAAAGCCAGATAGATAACCTTGGGCCAGTCAATCCCTCTCAGCGCTAAAAAGAAAGCAATGGCAAACCACTTTAGAAATTTTGTCAGGAAAACTGCAGGGACTTGTCCAGGTAGTCACTAGGAATCAAAAGAGGAGAGAGATAAGGGGAGGGGAGGGGAGGCAAGGCAAGGCCCTGATTGTGGTAGAGATAGAGTTTGTTTAACTGATTATGTGCCATCAAATCATTTTTCACTCCTAGCAACACATAGCTTTTTTAAAGATAGAAATAGTTTTTAGATAAGAATTAAAAGGAAAGGGTAAAAAATATTTTTTTAAAAAAAAATCCAGGTCAATTTCTTGAACCAAATCATTAGGCAGGAATTACAGAAAAAAATAATACCATAACAAGCAATGAACAAGAAAAGACAATTGATGCTCAATCTTAAAGACAATTACAGGTTTTAGACAAAGCAGCAAGGGACTTGGTGATCATGGGACTGTGCTTAAGATGGGCTGAAACAAAGAAAGCAGTGTGTTTCTTTTCAAGCAATGAAAAGAAACAGAAGCTTGATTTCGCTTCATTGCCTTTAAAACTGTTAAACAAAGACAGACTACCATGAACAAAGTTGCTATATGCAGTTAATTTATTCAGGTTGTACACTGAACCTCTTGATTTGTGAAAGAGTTGGTTTCCTTATTGGTTTTATTTGCAAAGTGAATTGACATTCTTCTGTGAATTTTCCTTCATGTTGCATACATGCATGCATTTCGTCTTAACTCAATTGGTAGCAGAAGCACATGAATAATAACCAAAGCACAGGAACAATTCATGTGCTTTTGCCTGTGTCAGTTCCACAATATTCTTAAGCTTGACTGCCTTTTGGGAACAAAATTAAATATGAAGTTATGAAAACTGAGTAATGTTTAAGAGAATATATGGCATTAAATTCACAAAAAAATATCCTATATTTCTGAGTTCCTCTGTAACTCTAACCTCAAATCCAATTTTCTATCTTTTCCCCCCACCTAGATATAATCTATATATCCAATCGGAAATTCCTTGTATCAGGGATAATACCATATGTAGTCTTTATATGTTAAATCCTGTTGCAATTTACTAAATAGTTATTCCAACTACTTTTTACATCTCACATTTTCCTTTTCTAGATAATGTTTGAAACAGAATCACTGCTGTTCTCTGCAGGGCAAGTTGGATGTAAGCCCAAGTTTTTGTTCTAAAAGTATGTGTGTAGGTGAGTATTCAGGTTCAAATTCACTGAGGGAAGGAAGCCTTATTTTTTCCCAGGCATAATGAAAGCAGAATGTCTTTGTCAAGTACAAGGAAATTGGCAGTAAGTTTTCCAAAGCTAGCTTGCACTCCTCTACCTGTTTCCTTTTAAGCTCAATTTCAAAAACAATGACCAAAACATTTCAACATGAATTTAAGTGGCAGGAAACCTGAAGGTGCAAGCCAAGACTAACAGCAGTTATAGAAGGCATGTGCAAGACTTTCGAAAAGAATGTGTCTGCTTGAAAACTGAGGATTTAAAGCAAGATCTAAACAAAGGACAACATATATTCTAGAAAAATATTCAGTAATCTAGCAAGTCCTGAGCTTGAAAAATAATGTATAACTATTCTAATTCAATGACACCAGGGTTTTATTCCTAATTACAATGGAATGTTTTTCTTTCTACATTTTTGGAATTTATAATAACAAAAATCTGACTCTATTTGGCAATGTTCATTCTGTTTTACAGGGGAATTAAAACAACAGATTTATGCCAAATATGTCTTCAGTGACATCATTTATCAGTTCACCTAAAATACATTCTTGAAACCACTTTAATAAAAAAAAAATAATCTGAGCAGGGCCAGATACATTGGTACGAATGGGAAACTATCAGGAAATCCCAGGGCTATAGGCTCAAACAAACAAATCCTGCTGAAAATAATGGCAAACCCCTTACCTATTGTTGCCAAACTACACACTTGTGTCCACATAATCATTTTGTTTGTCAACCATGCAATTTATTTGTTGTCCATGTAATCAGTAATATTGTGCTTGAGGGAGTGTTTACCGTTATTTTATATTAAAATATCTTATATTAAGTTGGCAGCCTTCAACTAAATATGGCAGGATACAGATAATGGCCCCCGGTGAATTGGACTGTGGACTAATTCATTGAAGGTAGCCAAATCAGGGAAAATTGATTTAAAAACATTCTTTTTGTTAAAATTAGCACTACGTTGCTTCTATAGGTATGAAAGGAATGTTTGATATTGTACAATCGATTGTCATAGTGATTGCATGCCCATTACATAAAAAGATTAAAATATAGCACCCTCTTTTTATAGGATATATTTGATAATTTATGATCCCTTTTTTTTTTATAAATACACGGCAGCTGCTTAATCACTAGACTCTGAACATTTGACAGGTAGTCCTCGACTTACAACAGTTCACTTAGTGACCGTTCAAAGTTACAACAGCACTGAAAAAAGTGACTTATAACCATTTTTTACACTTATGATTGTTGCAGCATCCCCAGGGTCACGTGATTATATTCGGATGCTTGGCAACTGACTCATATTTATGACGGTCGCAGTGTCTCAGGGTCATGTGATCCCCCTTTGCAACCTTCTGACAAGCAAAGTCAATGGGGAAACCAGATTCACTTAACAACCATGTTACTAATTTAATAACTGCAGCGATTCACTTAATAAATGTGGCAAGAAAAGTCATAAAATGGGGCAAATCTCATTTAACAAATTTCTCACTTAGCAACATAAATTTTGGGCTCAATTGTGGTCGTAAGTTGAGGACTATCTGTATTTGAATCCAAATTAACTGCAAAATTTGTAAGAGAAACTTTAGTCTGACAGAGCTTCCTCATATTACTTCCAAAACAGCTTTCACTAATACTAAGTAGTTGGTAAAGTCCACTTTCCCTTCCCACTTTTATTTATTGATTCAATGATTATGGTTTATTTTAGAACTCTCTCAAGAGAAGGATTATTTTAGGAAGTTCTGCACTATGGTTTCTACATATTACTACAGAAACCTCTTGTTGACAGTGAAGGCAGAGTGTGCAAAATCCAGTCAGAACAGCATGGTGGTCTAGTAGAGAAGATGCTAGCCTCCCACTCAGAAAGTTGAGAGTTCAATCCTAGGGAGTGGCAGATGTTTCTCTCCTAGGGTGCAATGAAAAAATATCTGCTGCAAACTCTGTGTAGCATCAGGAAGGGTAGTAAACACTCAGCTCAATTCAGTTGCCCCAATTCTACCCCAAATGAAGACTTACACGGCCATAAAAAGGGAGTGTGTGTGTGTGTGTATGTAAACTTCCTGACAGTTAGAACAATTAATCAGTGGAACAACCTGCCTCCAGAAGCGGTGAATGCTCCAACACTGGAAGTCTTTAAGAAAAGACTGGACAGCCATTTGTCTGAAATGGTATAGGGTTTCCTGCCTGAGCAGGGGGTTGGACTAGATGACCTCCAAGGTACCTTCCAACTTATTATTATTATTGCCTTAAGGCTTGCAAATATTTGAGATACAATTCAATGCTTTAAATATCCACATTTTAAAAATTAACTCTTGAAGACTACCCACATTTGAAATGTGTTCCTTGAAATACTATGCAAAGTCCGATATGGCCCACAAGCTGACAAAGTTGCATGCTCCAAGTTTATGGCTTTGTAGACCAAAACCAGCATGTTTAGTTATGTTGTAATATTTGTGATGAAGGATATCCAAGCAAAAATAATGGATGGAATGTTTTCATATAGTGGTGGGCTACAAATAGTGTTGAGCATGTTACAGTGATCCAAATAAAATATATGGACACATTCAAACTAGGCTTTTTTTCTCTGAAGTTGGCAACTCTTGGCCAATCAATTTTATTATAAGAGTCACCTATGTGGGAGTTGGGTGGCTGTATAAATCTGTTAATAAATTAGTAAAAATAAATAAATAACCTGAGCCCCAAGAAACTTCACGTTACATCTGGAAGCATCTCGAAAACATGACGAATTTTACTATATGCTAGATTTTTTCCATCATCCCAATTTGAAAGCAACAAATGAGTAATAACCAGATGAGTTTTTGCCAATTCACTTTACCCAACCCAAGAGTTCAATCTGATCTCCCAGGAACAGAATAGACAGAGCACAGAAGAAATAAAATCTTCAGAACCTTGCTGGTGACCTATGAATTTATTTCCTAGCTTTAGTTGCCTTTCTTGACTAGCGAAAGAGAAACAGGAAATAAGAAAGGAAATGCCATTCCTATTCATCCTTAGGAAAAGCTCAGATTTTAAATCTAAATTACTAGTAGAAGCATTTCCGTTTTCCTGTACTTAGAAATAGATGGTATAATTATATTGCCTTTGACACTCCTTCTTATTTAGCAGCAATGGGGGATGACATTTGGGCTTTATTTCCTGCTGAATATTATGGTTTAACAACTGCTTTTTGTCCTTCTTTTTAAAGGTGATTGTTCAGATTATTAATGTATTTTAATTACTATGTTGTAAATTGCCCCAGAGGCATTAATTAAGGGTGGCATGCATATAAACACATTAAATTAAAAAAAGTGGTTACAGGGAAATAGCCTTCTACAAATAGAAAGAATCACCCCTTAAAGCCTGTCCTCATTAGCAGTCCTTAGCAGGGTTCACTTTTTATGGTGGCAGTAGAAAATGTTGCTGGCATAATAATGCATTGTCTTGACAATCTCTATCCTCCTTTGTGTTTGTTGGGCTTGCTGGGGTTTTGTGATTTAGAAAACAGTGGGATAAAGCTGTGTAAATCATAGTCTGACAAAGGTCACCCTCATAGGGATAGGGACAAAACTGTGGTTGCTAGGCTGTTCCCCTGATGCTGTAAATAACTAATAAAGGAAGGTTCTGAGGTTTAATGTATGCCTGTACTACTGACAGTATCAATTTAAACATGGGTCTGTTTGCATTATGTTTTAGCCTGAATAATTATTTTGGTTTGAAATTTTATGGATTGCATAATTGCTGTGTTACCATGATGAAAAAAGCCAGTATAATTACCCCGATTCCTACATTGCAGTAAGCCACAATTTTGTTAGCAAAGATTTATTGAACAAGGTACTTACTGGCTGAGTTCACACATTCTTTCAATGCATTTTATAAATTTTATAAATCACCAAAACTGATTTGGTGATTTGCATGGTGATGTGGTGTGATGTGCGAACACAGTGCTATATGTAAATGCTCAGACATGTTCTGATAATCTATTATCTAGAAAATAGTAAATAGTCACCTTAGTTGTCTTTGGGTGAGGGAAGCATTTTGCAATAAAAAAGAGAAAATGTCATTCTTGACTAGGAGTTTCATGTCATTCTGCATGCTTTCTTTAGTAGCTGGGAGATATTTTTGCACATATGTACAGCTGATGTATAGAAGTCTTTTGCTGCTATTGGTTGTGTCAGAACATATTACTTTATCTTAGGGGCTACATTAATTCAAGAAATTGGTTTGAAAAGTGTTTCTCTTCGAGAAGAATTAAACTATACTTTTCCAATTTTGCTGAGCCTTAAGAAATATAGTATATCTTTTTATATTTTATACTCATAGAGTTGCTTTCTGGCTTGATCCCTGATCCTATCAGAAGTTTGATATAAGCATATGAAATTGTCAGCAGAGACATAAGCGAAAAGCCTGTCAGCTCAAACCACATAGTAGTTGTAATCTTTGTCAACTCTGAAAAGTTGTGATTCTTTTTTTCATCATGGAAATGCAATAATAAAGAAAACCTCACTTATTTGATTTCTAGCTGGCACACGAATAGAGGTAGAAGGCTGCTCTGAAAAAGAAGCTGGCAAATCTACATTTTTTAAAGTTGTCAAGTTTGAAAAGGACTGATCTACAGGAATTCTAATGAATGCATTTTACATACAGCAGGCTTTGAAATTCTTGAAGCTATCTCAAAACCTCTTGGCAAATTTGCATGACACAGAAATGATGTTTACTACTTTAAATGTTTTTATGATCCTTAAAATTACAGTATGTACCAAAGCCTTCAAAAAGTTGTGACATCTTTGAAGCTGCAGGCTTTGGTGCTTAGTAATTTACAATGATGGCCAACATTACTTCTGCTTATTTACAATCCAAAATCATGACCTTTCTCTAGATCTCATCATAAAACTTCACTTGGAATGCTGTGAGATGATAGCAGAAAGTAGCAATGACGGAAGGATAACAGACCAGAAAAATCACTGCAGCTGGGGCTATAGAAGAACAGGAAAGTCTCATTGTACATTGTACTTCATTGTACCAGACATTTTTAACAGAAAAAAGGATAATGGCAATTCTGCAATGAATTGTAGGGACACTTTGCTTTTCAGTCCCTCAGATTCACAACTCTTCCATAAGAATTAAGGATTAAATATTGAAACATCTGCGCAAGAGTAGAAAGGTTAGAGTAATAATAGACAATAATTTGACAATTATTTTACTAACTTCACAACAAGCATGCAAGACCTTTTTAACCCAGAAAGACTTCTCTCACTTGACAAAGTATTTTAAATTCTTTCATATTTGTCTACTGAAACCATGGCCCAATAATAGCAGTGCAGGAAGAACCTCACATTTCTCAGCTCCTAGGATTTTTTCTTTACTGTTTTGGTACTTCAATCACTGAAATTGTTGGACCAAATTTTGAATAGGCCTATTTTATGCATGGAGTCCAGTCTAGTACTTTAGATCAGACTGGAAAATTAGGGTAGATGCATAAAGCTCCAAATTTATGCATGCTTGAGATTATACTTTACTAAGCAGAAACAAGGCTACAGAATAGAGCCCCATATTTGAGTGAGATAGTGTAGCTCAAGTCCTTAATAAGTTATAACAGCCAAGGCCTCCATTTAGGTTCCAATGCCTTTACCTCAGGGGTGTCAAACTCGCAATGTCATGCGAGATGTCACGATGTATCCCGACTTTTTTTCCATTGCCGGCAATGGCGCAGTTTTGGCATGACGCATCGGGCCCGCGGGCTGGCAGTTTGACACCCCTGCTTTACCTTGTCAGCAGAGCTTAATTAAAAACCCTATGACACAATATGGCTTATTTGCTTCTGATTTAATGCTGTGAAAACTTATTCATTACATGTTAGCATTATATGAATCAGACTACTATGGTAGGGTTATAATATCCATGTGGCTTTTCTCAATTTAATTGGTATGGTCATTTGACTAATTACTAACAATAAGCTAACATATCCACATGGCGAACATCCAAACTTCAACCAGATAGATAGCAGCAAAAATGACAGACGTTTTCAGCATTTTCTGCCATCTGGATATCTGCCACTTAGACTTGGCAGCCCAAACTATGGCCAGTTTAATAGCTCATATTTTGTTTTTAAAAAACCCTGTTTAATTTATGCATGAACCAGGACAACGTGCAAGTCATGTTCATTAGAATTATCAGTAAGTTGATAAAAAAAAAGGAGGAAGCAAAGTTCTGGATTGCTTCTCCCCCTCTAAATACGCTCCTGGTGGCAAGCAGTATTTCATTTAATTATATAACAATCCCAACCACGTGATTTGGTTTACGCCTCATCCAGGTGATACCTTTTAAGTAGCTTGCGGAGTCCTCCCATTATTTGGTCAGATCGTATGTCATATATTTTGTTCATTGCCGTCTTTGCACTTCTGTTTGTCCCACTCACTAAAATAACTCAAAGGACTCCCCGCTCCCTATTTCCTCCTCCGCCCCTTTTGGAAATCATCCCCTTCTGTCTGTAGAACCGGGACGTCTGATTCCCAAACGCTGCGTGATTGATGGGACAATTTCACGCGCCCTTAAAAGCCCTTCCCGGCTTCGTCAACCGCGCAGCAGACGGGAGGGTTGCGTCTTTGCATGCAAAGCAGACCAGCTCCTTTGGGGACGGGCGGAGAAACCTTCGGGGCTCGCGGATCTAAGCCGTCCGAGCTTCCGCGAGGCGGCGGCAGTAGCAGCGACAGGCTTTCATTACGCCCTCCTGTCGAGTTGAGAAGGTGGGGTTTGCCTTGGGGAGGGCGGGGCTCCGACTGAAGGCCGAGCACGGTGCGGGGACTGGACAGGAGGGCAGGGAGCAGGTCGAGGGTGGAGCGAGCGCCTGGAGCGCGCTGGAGCAACCGGTCGGAAGTTTTGGCTGAGCCGAGGCTCGGAAGCTTTGCAAGTCCTTTTAAGCCTTCGCCTTTACTTTAGTGCGGTTCCGATGAGGTGAGTTGGCTGGGTTTAATTAGGAAAAGGATTAGACTTGACCCGGGGCTTCTGTATTGTGATATTTTGGCGGGAAAGACGCTTGGGCTTCCCTAGTTGGGAGACAAGCTGGAAGACTCCCCTCCCCTTTTCCGCAGAAAGTTTTCCTAGCAGCAGCTGCCGTTAAAGGGATCTTGAAGGGAGAGCTGAGTTGGTGGTTGTAAACACGGTGCTTCTTTCATCGCTGAGCCGCAAGAGTTCCTCATGTTGATGGGGGGGGGATTGATCCTTCACCCCCCCTCCCAAAATAACCCGCCAGAGGATTACTATAGTATAGGGAATAATGTCAATACTACCGGTATAAGGCTGCTAACGGGAACAGTGGAATGCGAGCAGTTACAGAGGAATGCATAGTATAGGAATTACTCTAGTGCTCATATGAGGAGTGCGAGTTCAGAATTTTCTTCTTAAAGGTACAGTCTGCTTAGTTCAAAGGCTTCAGAATGATTACGCCGCCGTCCTGGAAGGACAAAAGGAAAAAAAAATCCTTCGTTTCAGATACTGTTCAATTCGTGGATCGTGCAGAGAAGGCTTCTCGCTGTCCACCTCTTGTGCTTCATTATGTGGCATAAACTCATCCAAACACTATCAAAGAGTGCTGGAGAACTGGAACGATTGCAACTGTATTATGGCCTACAGTTGTAATTAATGTAGATGCTGGAATTCTTGTTTATTGTCCTTAGTACTAACTGTGTAATGTTATGCATGTTTTACACAAGTCCCATGGCGCTGAAGGGGGCTTATCCTCAAAACATGTCTGGGCTTTCTCAGCCTCAGGCTAAGCAATGAGTAAACAGGCATACTTGAGCATGGAATTGTTAGAGCAAAATGAGGTTCTAAAACCCTGTTAAGTATTGTGGAACAAATGTCTAAAAGCAAAATCTTGGTTTGCTGCTATTTTTTGCTTTAAAAGCTAATGTTGTGTAATACAGTATACTAGTTTGTAAAATGTTCCTAGACTTTGTACAGTTCTGCTTATCAGATTGGGATTCTGCTGGTGGCAGGCACAATTTAATAAACTTTGCTGCTGAAGTGCAGTCTTACACATGTTAGTTCAAAAGTGAATACCCTGGAGTTCATTGGTGCTTTCTTCAATGTAAATTTATGAAGGATTTGTTTCTGGGAAAGGAAGTGAAATTTGTGCTACTTTGCAGCATGTAATGCCATTATTCTTTGTTGAAACAGTTTGGGAACAGGTTTGTCATACACTAGCTACTCCCTTAGGATCCCTTGTGTACGTTTTGGGGTACGTTTTAAGGTATTTCCAACATTTCTAAAAAGCACTGTTAGGCTTTGTACAAATTGTACCTATTTTCTTAATAACCCTGAAATATTTGCATGGTTGTATCTGAAATATGATGGTGCTATTGAGTGAAATTAGGTTTGATGAAAGAAAGGGCACCAGACTGCATAACTATTGCATACCCTACATGGTTTCAAACTTTAAAAAAAAATTTTTCTAGAGAATTTATTTGTGATAGGAAATATAAAGTGTTCTTAATTTGCCTGTCTGCTGGAGAGCAGAATGTGACTTAACTTGTAGATCAACAGAAGTCGATCCAATACAAATGATTACCTTTCTTTTGCTTTGCCTTCTGGAACCACTATGGCTTGTGTTAAATTATTCTTGGCTAGTATTCTTGTGCTGTAATAAAGTAAATCTTTTATTTAAAAAGCAGCCTCACTGTTTAACTGCATGTAGAATAAAAAACTGCTTCCTTTAAATGTCTCAAAAAAACTTCAATTAAAAGTTTTAAATTTTTTTTCTGGCACAATATGACCAGTGAACCTTTTCATATCATCTTGGTGGGAATAACTGTAAGAATACATTTGAGACTGCCTACTTATTTAAATGTTAAACTCTGCTTCGATAGGGCCACTATTATTAGTGTACTCTCCAGCTCTAAGCCAAAGTCTTTGAGTGTTCATCAAGCATTCTTTTTTTATTTCATTTTATGGAATACAATTTTTCTCCTTTATTCTTTAACCACAGTGATGGGAGTCTGTGGGAAGATGGAAAACACTGAAACATTTTTTTGATATTTTAATTTGAATGAGAAATATCAATACATCTGATAATTATCCTTCATAAATGGGGCCTGGGCAATTACTATTTAAAAGAAGAATCTAGAACTTAATCCAGGGGTGTCAAACTGCCGGCCCATGGGCCAGTTTCATCAAACTGAAGCCGTGCCCACCCCATTACCAGCAATGCAAAAAGAGTCGCGATACGTCGCAACATGTCACGTGACGTGGCGAGTTTGATACCCGTGATTTAATCAATTCCTTCTCTGTACTTCTGTGAGGTGTTTGAATGGTATCCGTTACCTATCTCAGCTTCAAGCTGCTACTGCTCAAATCCTCTCCCAACAGTCCTAGACATGTTTTGGAAACGGTAGACAGTTCCTTTTTTATTAAAAAATAATACTGAGATGATGGACACTTTCTCTTCTATCTTTTTCCCATCAAGGGTGATTTATTAGATTGTGGCTACTGAATGATTTAAGTTTTTGTTTTTCCTTTTTTTGTTGTGCAATAGGAGATATTGCATTCCTGTGTTGATGTTGAATTGACCTCAGTTCTGGGTTATGGATGGACAAAATGAAGTAGACTTTTCCAATAACAACGTTACACCATTGTGGAAGAGAAGATCAGCTCATCGTGGGCATTTGCATACAAAGAACAAACCTAGACCACAGTCCTATCAGAGTTCCACTGGGGTCCTCTTCACAGATTTTCCTGTGGAAGACAAAGATACACTCACTTTAATGCAACCTGATGAAACAATTACTTCTCCGGACAACAACTCTATTCAGAGAGGTCCCTTGCTTTTGACCTGTAAAAGTGTACCAAATGGAAAGGTTCAGTTTCCAGAACATAGAACCTTATCTTCTACACTTTCTGATCAGTCCTCACAAATCTTGAAAATGGTTTCAAATAATTCTATAAATTTTACATCGAGTGGTTATTTAGATTCAGCAAACAGTAAATCAACTCGCACAAGGAAGGCTTCTAATCAAGCATCACTTAATTCTGAGATGGAACATATTGTTTTCAAATCAAGCCTTGGAGTGTCACCAACAGAAATTGTGCATTCGCCAAATAATAACACAACCATTGACTTAGCATTACAACCGAGTCAACTTCCTAAAAACTTAGAAAATGAAGCTGTTTGCCTGCGTGCTCCCTCAGACATTGCACATTTGCCTCTGCAAAGAATACCATCAAATCGGAATGACCAATCAGATATGTCATCTGTGATTCTAAGCACAAATAGTCTTGCTGCATTAAAAGTGGGAAAACAGCAGATCATCCCTAAGAGTTTAGCTTCTGAAACAAGAGTAATTGGTAAAGCTAATTGTCAGAATTCAGAGCCAAACAGCAGGGTACTTAAGGTACGCAGCATGGTGGAGACTCTTGATGCACCTTTGGCAGCCAGTGAAGATGATGAAGCAGAAGGGGATGTGGAAAGCCCAGGGATGCTAAAGCGTAGCTTGAGGTCTACTTCATACCGACGAGCTGTTGTGAGTGGCATTGACTTTGATGGTATTGCCAATATTAAAATGAAAAGCAAAATGTCTCAGCCAGTGCTGAAGGCAGTCATAGAAGATAAAGAGAAATTCTCTAGTTTAGGAAGAATAAAGGTAAGTAAATAAATGAAATTATTAATAGTTTACAGTCATTGGTAGTTCAGATGGGCTTATTTTGAACATTTGGTGTTTTAGTTTTTATGCTGCAAGATCAGAATAGTATTTTAACCATAGATTAATAGGGAAAAAATGTGAAAAATCTTACAGGTTTAAGAATGAGAAAGGAAATATTCTTTACCACAAATGAGTGATAACAGCCCTATCACTAAATGAGTCTTTGAAATCTTCCTGAACAGACCCTTTGCTGTTATATGTAATCTTACCCATTTAGAAAAAAAACCCTTAATAGTGCAATGTGTTACTTTTCTTAAAAGGTACATATTTTAAATCTTTATACAATGCATCATCCACTTTTCATTATCTGTGATAATCCTTTATTTACTTTTTTAAGTGGGAAATTAATTCAAACTGCATGGCTTGAAACATCACAGTGAGTTCTTTTATTTCATCAAGTGCTCTTAGTAGCTATCCAAAAATTTATCCCTGTGACATTCATTTGGGATGAGGTTTTGTGTCTGAAATGTTTCTCAACTTTAGCATAAGCTCTGGATACAAACTCAGTTTTCCTCTTTGTGTTTCGAACTTGGTTAGTGTGGAGTATTATCCAGTACAGAAACAAACTGACAATTGAGAGCAGTGACTTTCTGTGTTTTTAGGTACTCCGGGCTCTTGTTAGGACCAGAAGATTGTGCCTTAATCTTATCCCAGAAAAAGGCAGGGTCATGCATTGATTTGCTTGATCTTTCTCCAGACTGGCAACCTAAAATGTTTATAGCTGTATGTACGAGAATGTTACCGTTTCATAAATTTCCATTCAGATGCTCAAGTTTATGATATTGGTTGACATGGTAAAAATGATTGTTCCAGATTATGTCACTATGTCCCGATTGAAGATTATACATTTTGATTTATCATATTTCCTGGTTGTAAATATCTGTATAACTCTTGATGGAAATATTGTTTAAGCAACAATGTGTGTGTGTATTTGGAAGCATTATTTAGAGTTGGGTTTTCTTTTCAGATAATTGTATTAAGGGGATAGATACCCTTCTAATCATTTTTTTCTGGCATCTTAATTCAGATCAGTCAAGTCATTCATGATCTATTGCTGAATCTCACTACACTGCTATCTATTTCTTGCTATCTATTCATGTAGAAACATTTGCATAAAGAAGAGTTAAATTTCCCAGAATTTCAAAGTCAGATAATTTGTGCAAAGGCAACATTTGTAAAACTCAATTACAGAGTTCAACACATATACAATGCATATTTGGCAGAGATGTATTACTGGATTTTTATATATAATTTTCCTAATCATGTCTTTACTAAAAGCAACATGCTTTTGTTATTTACAGTCCTGTCTTTATTAGGCACCAAGGTATAGCTGTTCAACCAATATTTTTTTAAAAAAATTCATAATCTAACACCCACCTTGGACTTCAGAGATTTTTACATAGATGTATGCATTAAACTATTAAAAAAAAAACAAAGAATTTGAAGATTTCTTTTTTTAAATTCCATTTTGGAATGTAGAGATCATCTGAGGAATGTTAGGATTTTTTTTAGTATCCCTGAACACTGTGTGGTTGTTTAGTTTTAGCTTAATGTGTTGTGCAGCCCAGTCATTGTGTTTTGGAAGTTATGATTATGTCTTAGCATGATGCATAAACCTAGCTACTTGTGATTTAACAAACAGATCATTGCTATTATATCCTGTTCTTTTCATTTCAACTCTTCTACCATGTTGAAGCTGAATGAGGTAAATTGTGATTAAGAGGTGTTTCTGTCAATCCAGCCTTCATCTGACCTTTGACCTGTTACTTCTGATCGTTTATATAACTCTGGGAGCATGGAGAATCTGCTAGATGGAGATGGAATAGGAAAGTCTGTTTATGTCAGTCCTGTTAACGTGTATCCAAATTTCAATCCAACTCCCAAGACTTATTACCAAGTAATAAAAGATTTGAGCCATGAAGACATTATCTGTGATGGAATATATACAAAGTCTAAAAGAATGGTGTGGAATTAATTTTTAGTAACATATATTGAAACATGTTTTCTATAGAACTAGAGGTTTTTTTTTTGAGGGGGCGTAATTAGGAAAAAAGGCTGGCTTTTCCTTTATACAGAAAATACTATTGAATTTAAAGACTAATAAAATCATTTACTGTATGCATTTCATTATACTTATACTTTCATTATACTTCATTATACATTATACAGTGAATCATTTCCTACTTTAATAAAGAATTTAAAATTTTTCTTCAACAAAAATATTACTGATATGCATGTTAAAGTCTGTTATTTTCAATGGGTTTGGAAAATTTTGATTCCGAATCAGAACATTACCAAAGTTGTAGACCTCCTGGAAGATGGCTACTATCCTAACTTACTAATGATTAAATGTTATGGAAAACATTTTCATTTATTCTTATGAGCATTCCTAATTTCACCAGTTTCTCCTTCTCCTTCTCTATTTTCTTTTTGAAATATAGAAGAAAATGCTAAAAGGACAAGGGACATTTGATGGACAAGGTAAGAGTTGCTTGGGTATTCTGTACTAATTTTAATGATATATTGTATAAAGAAGTGGAACCAGGTTAAGTTTTACTCTGCAAAGCAAAGTTTGGGTCAAAGGTGTAGATTCTTCTGTTTATATTAACAGGATGAGGGAAAACAAAACCAAAGTTGTTACACCAAATATCAACAAGCATTTTGGTTGTAATATTCATAGTGTTCTTCCACTAGTAGCATGGGTGGGAAAACACTCTGAACCAGCTTTATGATGTATTCAAGTAGAGTAAAATAGGATAAGGGGATTTCCTATTGCAAAGAATTATGTCATATTGTATAGTTAATGGGGGAGAAAGTAAGGAAATGCAAGGTATTAATCTTGTTATAATGGTTATATAAGCATTGGTTATGCCCTATTTGCATGGGCTCCCATCTGTCTCATTGGTATTGTGAATTTCTTTGGTTATCATTGTTACTTCTTGTCCTAATTTGCATACTTTTATCACTTGTAGGCAACACTTCGGTTTGTTGGTCATTTGCATTTTAGATGTCTGTGGATTTTTTTAATTCATAATTTTATTTTTTCTATATTGTCCAAGTTGTCTCATCAAGCAGTTTCCTTTAATGTTTTTGCCTTTGTTCATTCAATGCCTCATATTTCTTAATTTGAGACTGCTTCATTTTTTAGCCACAATATACATATACTGATTTATAATGGTCTATGATCATAAGAACGAGTTAATTTGATCTACATATGCTGCTGGTTTAACATATTGCAATTTTTAATATTTTTTCACACTTTCAGTGGTATCCTCATACTTTGTTATTACCAGTGCAACTTATTTATATATCCCACATTTTAGAAATCTTAGGCTTTCAGCCCAAGCTGTAAATTAAATAACAGTTGAAAAGTAACATGATAAATTGAAAGCAGGGGTCAAGTCCAGTTACTCTCCTCCTACTCAAAGAGTATTAATAACAGGAAAGCAGACTTGATAGGATTGATCCTGTGTGTGTGTATAACTTCTATATAATTCAATAAATATTCATAAGATTCACATATAAGAAGAATTGAAACATAGTTCAGCCTACTTTCAGAAAGTCATTTTATTGTTATGTCTCTTAACTGATTATGTGTGCATTTTTGTATTGCATTAATTTGTTATTCATGTGGAATGTAAATAACTTACATTTAACTGAAATAGGGCTATCTGGGATTTCTGATTGAAATGTCAGATACTTAGGTCAAGCCTATTTTATTTATTATAATGATGTATGGTACTGTAGCTTTACAACATGTTCGTATATTATCAATTTCTTGAATCTTATTAGGGTAATATGTATTCAGTATTTAAAAAGTAAAGGAAATCAAAACATCAGATTGTATAATTTATGCAACATGATAAAAGTATGGAATGATTTGATTGACATTTTAATAGGCCTGAGAAAAAAGCCCAATATTTAGTACTAAATCTAAGATGTTGCTATATACCCTTTAGCTCTGCATTTGCAATCATAATTACATAAAATTAATTGATTCTGTTTAAAGTTTCAAATGATTTTACACCTTGCTTACATACCTTGCTAACAAGATAAATCAGCCAACTTTCTCAGAGGAACCCTTTGTATTCAATCATCTACAGCAGGGCTTTTCTACCTTTTCGCCCATTGTACCACTTTTAGGATATGGCAACATCTGAGTACTACCAGTCGCCTAGCAAGGTGTCAAAAACTTGATGACACCCCCCCCAAAAAAAGGGATAAAGTACAGGTAGTCCTCAACTTACAACAGTTTGCTTAGTGACTGTTCGAAGTTACAATGGCACTGAAAAAAGTGCCCCCCAAGCCACAGCCGAGCAAGACACCTGCCTGCCCGCCCTGCGGCGCTCTTCCTCCTGTCCAAGGTTTTCATTGTTGTGAGCATTTCTGTTGAGGATTGGCAGTGGGGGTGGGGTGGGGGGGTGTTTGGTTTTTATTCCCCGTCTGCTGGGTGGTTGCAGCAAGTTTTGGTCACTTCACATGACCCTGGGATACTGTGACCGTCATAAATATGAATCAGTTGCCAAGCATCTGAATGTAAATCACAAGACCCTGGAGATGCTGCAACATTCCAGCTGATCGGCGCTTCTTCTGGGCTCAGCAGAAGCGCCAGGATCAGTGCTGCTTTCCAGCTGGAGCCTGGCGCTTATCCTGGCACTTCCACTGAGCCCTGACAGCCCCGAAGAAGCGCCGATCAGCTGGAAAGCGGCACTGATCCTGGCGCTTCCGCTGAGCCCTGACAGCCTTGCAGCTCCAGCCGTCTCTCGCTCAGGCTTGTGCAGTGCTGCCACCGGTTCAGCTCATTCCCCTCCCCCGCTACCACTTTTCTAGGATGGTCGCGTACCACTTGCCAGGTGCCAATGTACCACAGGTGGTACCCGTACCACTGGTTGAAAAGCCCTGATCTACAGGAGGGGGAGAATAAAATAGGTTTTTTGTTTTTCCTTCCTGAATTTGGCTGACCTGATGTTCCTGTAATTTATAATATGCTTTCCCAGTATCTGTTCTGAACAAAACTAGCTGTCTAAGAGAAAATTATTATAATTATATAGTCTAGAAGCATCTCAAATCAATTTTGTTTTTTGTTATTACAGAAAATGCAGTGTTATATCAGAATTATAAAGAAAAAGCTTTGGATATAGATTCCGATGAAGAAGTAGAATCAAAAGAACACAAGTTAGATGAAAAAATAGTCATTCAATACAAACCTCTAAGATCGACATGGAGTCAACTGTCTGCAGTAAGTGTCATAATATTACTAAGTACCTCAAATTTCAAATTGGAAACTGGTGATGTTTATAAGCAAGTTTTTTTTACAGCCTTGTTTTACTGTCAACTACCTCCCAAAGCAAAATGTTTATGAACATGCAGATACTATTCAGTAGTTGTAATTGGCAAAGAGAGGTGGCTGCTACATCTGCATTTTTCTTTTGATTCATGGTTTTTATAGCAATCAGACTAACTGGATGAAGACTTCAGGAAACATAAACAAACTATTATTTTACGGAAAGGAAAACCTTTGATTCATGCTTAATAAAATAACTATATGGAGCATGGTCAGGATGATTCCTACCTTCTTACCACTTAGGAAACCAGTAAAATCTGGGTCTTTCCACAGAGCTTTTGGAAAATCTTCACATGTGGTTGACAGCACATAAGTGGTTTAGCTGTTTAATTGTCCAATGATTAATTGGATAGATTTTATTGTGTGATGTCTACAAGCTCCACAGAATTCATGGAGTAAGCAGTGCACCAATCCATAAAGAATAAAAAAACAAAACATGAAGAAAGAGTGACTGAGCAATGTTCTTGTCTTATAAATGCCAGGGCAAGTAAGAACTGGCTCCTTGCAAAGCATTACTTGTAATGTATCTTTAAAGAGTAGTCTCTTTTAAAGCTGTCAGTCAGAAGACTGTCTCATCCTCTTTCCCTGTCCTCTCAGTTCCATTTCACTATTGTATTTTCAAGGAACCATTGAGACTTCTTTCAAACTGGTCAAATTAGAATCCTAACTTTTGGTAGAGGTTTGGAGGTTGCTTTCTCTGAGTACTCTTGCCTTATTGGAGTCCTTCATTCTATGGAGAGGTGTACAGGTGGTTACTATTTAATTTGAAATGTGGAAATTTGAAATTTTAACAGTGCTGGATAAATGAATTCAATAACTCAAGGGTGCTTTTTTCAAAAGGCAACTGGATTATGTTTTTTCTTTGGGGAAGAAGACGTTTCACTTCTCATGCAAGAAGCCTCATCAATTCTGACTGGATGGTGGGGGTCATCTGGTTGTTAATTTAGCACTTGGGGGTTTATCTGTGCCCTCAGGGTCACCTGAATCAGAATGCAAATGGTTGTGGAACCTTCTTGGAACTACTAAAAGGATTGCATTGTAGGCAGGAGATAGGTGGTGTCCTATTCCTCCCCCTCGGTTGAGGGAGGGCTGTTCAGTTCTAACATAGATGGTCTTTTTAACCCCTCTTTCAAACCAGTGATTCTCTCTATCCAGAATATGGGCTTAATAACAGTTGCCAGAAGTTGCAGCTATTGTAGCGCCCCTGTGGCCATGTTATGAAAATTTGGATACTTGGCAGTCTGTTCAGCTTCTCCTACCAATCTCCCCCACATCTCAATCACCCACTCAGCCCAGCAACATGTGCAATGCTGCCACAGCCCAAAAGACTGGCCCTACTCCCTGGCCCACGAGGCCTGAGAGGCCTTGGTCAGTTGGAGGGCCCACCAGTGCATGCAAAGCACCCCATTTCACTCTTTTCCTGCAACTGCAAGTGGACTCCACTCTCCTAATCATTCAGAAGCTTTCTAACCTTCTGAATAATTGTGAGAATGATGCCCACTCTTGCAGAATTTCAAAAGCCTCCTTCTCCCATGTAGCCCTTCTAAAGCACTGTGAGAGCAGGCATTCTCATGATTGTTTGAATAGGTGGGGGGGGGGGAGCAGGCCTGGACCTCCCAGGAAGTGGCAGCTTTGTGTTGTACTTCAGCACCCTGCCAACTAACACACAGTCTGTGCCCAGCCTTCAGTGCCTCCCGCGATGCCTTTTTACCTGGGACTCCTTCCACTTAAAATGGCCTGCACAATGGCTTAGCAACAGCAACTAGCAGAGCCAGGATTGCAGTCATTGAGCGAAGAGGTTGTCTGACATCTTGCTTAATGTCTGCTTTGCTTAATGACTGATTTCTATATGTTCAGCCTTCCATACATTCAGCTGACACCTTTTTAGGGATATTTATTAATAATAATAATAATAACAATAAAGTTGGAAGGGACCTTGGTCTATTCCTCCAAATTCTAAGCTATTAAAATTTTTCAAAGAGTTCATATATGAACTTAGTCAAAAGATTCACTGTGAATGAATATTTCTTAAATCTTTCTGAAGCAATATGATTGAATTGGATTTCAGCTGCATCAGGTACACAATATAATTTAATAGCATAGTTTAAGGGCAAGCAAAAAAACCCCTTTATTTTATCAACTGTTCTAAAAGGTTGTTTTCATTAACTACTCAAAGTTTGACCTATTGCAGTCAGAACAACCCACTGTGTTGTGCTGTTAATTTCCTACTGTGGTCTCTGCTGGATTAGAAGAGAAGATGGACTGATCCAGCTGAAATGGCTCATTGCAGGGAGCTTAAATTATAGTGTGAACATTCAAATTTGGCCATTATCTTAGTCTGATTATTGCTTTCATGTGATTGCTTCCCATTAACATTCCACAGGGGTCATGTAGAGCTGTTGCAAAAAATAAACTAGTCCCTTGCCCACTTGATATCAGTAGCCTCAGGATTATCAGAGCAATATGATAATGCATAAGCAGATAATGATATAACTACCTTCCTGCAGTTTCACAGATAAGGAAATAATTTTTAAAAAATCTTAAATCTGTAAGATGTCAAAAATTATACATTTTTTAAGTTTTGAAGTTAGCTGCATTTACAGGTACAATGTGATTCATTGCTTAAGTAATGTTGTTAGCTACTTACATTTAATTTTAATGCTTGACAATACCTTTGCAAAAACTTGTTCCCAAAAGTGAATAAACTTAATATTTTAATAACTCAAGAGCCATTCCAATCCTCTACAGTAAAAGTGTCTTAAACCTATTACTGATGCAGTAATGACTTTCTAAAATGCCTGTATTGACTATAACATAGTCTCTTATGTAAGAATGACTAGATTAATTGATAGGTATTAGACATAAAAAATCACCAAGCCAAATATAGTTCAGTAATCACATTTTATGACCTGTTCTTGATCTCACAAATATGATACGAAATTGGGTAATTGCTTGGTTGGGTTTATTGTTTACTGATTTATTCAGCATATCAAACTAAACAAATTGCATTATGATTTAATGTAGCTGTGAACCCAATGTGGTGGTTGTAAGCCAAGATTTATAAGTTAGCAGAATCTAATCTGTTAACAAGCTAAAAGCCATGGTTTTCAAAGATGAGATGGACCAAGTTGCTATATGTAAATAGGTGATGGATTACAAATTGTGCTGTAGTCAGATTCTTAAGCTCTGGTGGCTGCATCATTAAACAGTTATGTTGATAAAACAGCTAATATAAACAAGGTAAATGTGTGTAACTATAAAAGATAGTTTTCGCTTTGATGGTGCCCTTTAAAAAAAAATCTTCAAGATTAAACTGTAAATTATAAGGAGGAACATAGTAACATTTGGACAACAGCAAATTGAACAATTTTCTGCACTAGGAAAAGACTCCTCTATTTTGACAAAAAAGTATAGTTTGATGAGTTGGTACCTTTTAAAGGTAGATTTATATATACAACTTATGACATACTCATTTTCTGTAAACCTGCGTCCTCTTGTCTCCTGTATTTGATAGTACAAGGGTCAGATTGTATGATCTAAAAATTAGCAGTTCCCATTATGCTCTTGTTTAAATAGCATGAGGTTATGACAAGCAAAATCAAATCATTTTGTTACTCATTGATTCACAACAAAATGCTACTATACCATGAACATTTGATATCAGAGTTCCATATAGACCTTATGAGTTGGATCCAAAGAACTGAAAATGGGATTCTACTATGCATTAGAGATTTATTATCAATCTTCTTCTGCTGTAATTTGCTACAATTCTCATGAAAACATTGTGTTGGTAAATGTGAAGGAGTCCCTGCAGGTTTTACTCCACTAGTCGTAGCCGATAAGCGTTGGTATTACATATCACAACTAAAACATAATGCAGTTTGTTTGGTTTTGGTTTAATAGCCGTTAGAGGTTGTAAACCATGCTTTATGACTAAAAGTAATGTATAAATCGAGCCATTATACCGGAGTTCAAACAATTTCTGATTAACTATTGAGAGAAGAGGATTAAGATGTTGAATAGGAATTGCAGCTGGAAATCTCTTTCTTATGGACCAGAAATGATTTCCATTTAAGCAAGCAAGCGAGCAAGCAAGCATGTTACATACCCACTTATATGTGTATGTGTAATATGTATAGGAAATATGTGGGTGATATTGGTCCTACTTGTGTGGGTTATTTTTTTTGTTCTGTCCAATGCTCTGGTTTTATGTAAGATCTTTTTTTTTAGTTTGCTTATCTCTTCTTAATTGATTGAAGAAAGCTGGATAGAACACAAAGTCTTTTGAAAATAGTTCTTAAGCTATTAGAAATAAGATATATTCAGCTCTTTTTAAAGCTGTCTTTGTTTAAAGAAGTAAAAGCTGCAATGTCTCATTCACAATATGCAATGCTATTCTGTCCCAGCCTATGTGAGTCCTTGTTATGCTCACAAGGAGAAACCCCTCTTCCAAGAAACAGGCAGGAACTGCAAGAAAAAAACAACCCCTTTTATTGTCACAGACCTGAGTCAATGTCCAAGGCAAACAAACACAGTCCACAGAAACTCGATCCTCAACACGAACGGTTGCCTTTGGCAACCAGCACCTCCCACACCTTCCCTTTTATAATTCAGCCAAGGCATGGCTTCCTAATGCCTTCTCCTTT
Source organism: Azemiops feae (assembly GCA_023970755.1). Taxonomy (NCBI): domain Eukaryota; kingdom Metazoa; phylum Chordata; class Lepidosauria; order Squamata; family Viperidae; genus Azemiops; species Azemiops feae. The sequence goes on along the minus strand of JALGBA010000227.1, from coordinate 1,311,975 downwards.
GGAGAAGGAGCCGCCCCATTGCATTTCTCTGTCCTACTGGCTTTTCTTGCCTGCGCTTTCGTGCATCCTGGATTTGTCCCAACTGTTCTTCATCACTGTCCAACTCAGGCTCCCAGCACAGCTGTGTCTCAGCCTGAGCGTGAGTAGAGGATCCTCTTCCAACTGTAAGTCTTGGAGCTCCTCAGAGCCTTCCTCTGACTCTAATGTCACTCCAGGCCCCTCTTCCTCATCTGATTCCTCAGACTCAGCTTCCGGATCCACTGGCTGGCAAGGAATCACAACAAATACCAGGGCAATAATATGCAAGTGAAAGTAGCTTGAATTGTGAGCATACCAGGAAATAAAGTGAAAATACATTTGGCAATACTATATCTTAAGTTATATAATTAAGTTTTTCAAGTTATCTGCAACATCGTAAAATAGTTGCATCTTTTGCCAAGTTACATAAAATACAGTAAAGTAGTTATAAAGTCGAATGCTAACAGGAAGTATCAAGTATACCCTGTGAAGCTACATAAAGATGTGTGGTAGATTCAATGAATTGTTGCCTTTCAGGTAATTTTGATTCATTGAGACTTAGGCAGCTGAATGTAGAAGCATAGAGAGACCAAGAAAGGTGTTTAGAGATACCATACCAATATTCCTTTCTCAGTGACTGCTCCTTGGTCTTCATGAACAGTGATAATCTTAGGTAAAGAAATGTTATTCTAAGGGAACAATTAAACTTTCCTCTCATAAATCATCAGAAGAATGGCCTTTCTCATTACCTAGGTATCTATAAATGACCTACTGTATTTGCTGGATTTTGAAAATTTTGTTCTTAAAAAAGAAAACAGAATATGTGAGGATGGGAACCTGAATTGCTTTTTCTTACAGGCAAATTTGACATTCTTGGGCTATAGGAATGTGAGGAGCTTGACCAGCATGACTGAATCTGTCTAACAAGGACAAAAATGATTAATTTTAATTCTAATCTTTTATTGCAGTAATAGAGAGTTTTGTTTGTATTAAAATTAGTAGAGGCATGCTTTAACTAATCTTTATAACATCACAATAAAGTAATGCCTCTTTCCATGTTAAGCATTAGACCATATAAATAAAATAGGTTTTAAATAAAATAGGCTTCCTAAGTGTATATGAAACAAAGGATTAGTAAACGTAAAGCTTAGATTTGTCCATTTCCCACTAGCTTTTTACCTTTCCTCCATCATTGCTCTGAAATTTCAACAGGCCTTGATTTGACCAGGTTGGACCCATTGTTCTCTGCCATTTTGCTCAGGTGCTATAAAAAGACACATTTACACCATCAGTATATATGTCCCTGAGCCATATGCTCCTTTTCTGGTCTCCTTCTGCAGACTTCCAGTTGACTTGTCTACTTGATCTCCTGAGGAAATTCATTGACTCAAGACTTTTTTTGCCATTGCCGGCAATGGGGTGGGCGCGGTTTCGCTATGATGCATCCGGCCCACGGGCTGGCAGTTTGACACCCCTGATGTAAAGCAACAGATATAACCTATGTTTGTCTCCTGTTCCTCCTTTTCACAGCCTGCCCAGCCCCTAATCTTACAACCCCACATTCATGAATATTTGCAGGGGTTTTGTCTTGAGTTCCTATCACATGCCCACTACTGATCTGCCCGTCTTCACAGACTGATCCATCAGCCTACATACATCGCTCAGTAATCCCAAGCTGTTAGAATTTTAACATAAGAAATACCCTTTTTAAGCACAACCCTTCAAATGTCACATCCTTGGTCCATCCTTGAAATTTCTGAAGTGTCATATAATTTGAGAACTCTTACTCCATTAGAATTAAATCAACACTTTAGTGTACCAGGGAATTGAGAACATACTTTTGACAGTAATACCCTGCCCAGGGCAATTTTTTACATCTGGGAGCCATAACAAAATCTTTCTAGAGTGCCTTTGGTTGGCCAGAGCTTCAGTAGTCTGTAACATCTGTAAAGGGAACTGACAGCACAGAAGTTACCTATGTATGAGACATTGACAAATCATTTAGGTATCATAAATTGTCAATTGCTGTTATAGAAACTATGAGTTAGGGTAAACAAATGGACTATATATATATTTTAAAAAGTATGAGTTATAAAAATATATTAATTAAGCATTCATTTCAGGTGAAGAGGAATGGCTTATCTCAGACCATCAGCCAAGAAGAAAGAAAAAGGCAAGAGGTATCTGAAGTGTTATAATCATTAATTCAGTTATTCATATATGCCTTTCTAGTACTTTGTTTTAGAAAGCCTCAATAAATTCTGGTTCTCTTTTCAACCTTTTTTCTTTGAATTAAATTACATTAGCATTCTTTTTATCCATGCTTTCTGGAATTGTATTGCCCCTATAGGGAAGGGGAATACTTGCTGGTAGAAAAGGGTTGTATAAAATATAAATTCATATATAATATAAATAATATATGATTTTGGAGGTATATTTAATGATGGAAAAAAGATCCTCAGCCCATGTAAAGTAGTAAAGTATGTAGAAATAGCCAGTGTAATATTGGTGTCTTTTCTCATAACCAATTCTGTTTCTGCAGTTTTGACGTATTTCTGATAATCTTTCACACTGTATAGATTTGGGATTGCAGAGATAAAAGGGGTTAATAGTAAAGTTTATTTAAGTCATTGACTCAGAAGTAGAAAAATTAAACTTGAGAACAAAATCAAAATTTAAAATTGCCAAATCATTAAAAGGGAAGAGAAAAATTATTTTGCTTATATGATGTAAATTGATTAATTTAGGCTGTACAACTTTTTGCCTTTAAACCTCAAATCCAGTCAGTTATTATTATTAAGTTAGACCTCCAACAGCAATAGAGTTAGTAACCTGCATCGCATTAAATATTTGGTGAATATTCTGCTTGAAGTTACTTACTCTTGTTGCTACAGTGCAGAACCTGGGTGTACAGTACCATAGGTCTGTAACATAGGTCTGACAGAAGGATTGATGTTTTCTACCTGGTAAATGTTTCATGAGAGACATGATCAGATACATTTATATAAAAATGGCAGTATAATTAGGTGTGGTCCATATCCTATAGTGCATGAGATTCCAAAAGCAAAAATGTGTTAAGATATCTCTGATTCTGATTCTATTCCTTTACCATATCTATGTATATTGAACATCTTAGTAATATTTATATAATATTCAATAAAAAGTATTTAAAATATCGGTTATTAATAATAGCAGAAGGTAGTATGTCAAGGTTGGCTAGAGAAAGAGCTCTGTGATATTTGGCATTTGTTAGATTGGCATGTAAGCAGTTGGACTAGAGGTACATGGAAATGTGGAAATAACTTCCTCCACCTTTTGTGACTTCTGCTCCTGAGCTTGCATTGGATCTAATCTTTCTATCGTATTAGTATGAGGAGTGATCCTAAAAATTTGTTGTTTTCTCCTCCTCAGCCCTCTAGAGGCTTCTGCTGCCCTCTTGATGAGTTTGGAAAACTCTCCTCCAGCTCCTTTTGGTTTGGACTGCACTCAAGAGAACTGTTCCTCAGAATAGTCCTGACAATTCAATGAGGGATCATAAGGAAGGACCTAAAGAGCGTTCTGTGTGTAAGTCAAGTCAGATTTTTAAGCTGCATAAAGTCAGGATAGGGAACATCCAAAAGAGGGAATATCAACATACTAAATTGAACTTTGCTGTGAATGAACTGGGAAAGAAGCAACTTATTCTTAAAATGATAGGAACTTGCCAGCTATTAGGGGAAAAGTTGAAGGCTGGTGCAGTTCTCTTCAGCTGCGGTCCAAATCAGAGGAGCTCAAGGCTGGATAATGACTCAAACTAAAGAAGAAAAAAGGCAAAAGGCTGTTGGATTGGATTGGCTACAACTTTATACACCAGGCATGTCAAACTGCCGGCCCGTGGGCCAGATGCAACACTCCAAAACCGCACCTACCCCATTGCCTGCAATGGGGAAAAAGTTGCGATATGTCACGCGACGTTGCAAGTTTGACATGTTTGTTATAAAGTAAAGTTAAAATGATTAGGGAGATTACCTTGAAAAGCTTTTTACTGAGTGATGATGGTTACAACACATTTTGTGATTTAGGTGTGAACCTCATCATAGTTTATGAGCTCTTGGCTTAGGTGTTAGATCACTTCGCTTTTTTAATATGCTTATTAAAACAAACCTTAGACTTAATATGGTAAGCAGACATACATGATGGTAAGAAATAAAGGCGTTATCTTTAAATGAATCAAAGAAAGAAATGCACAACAGAATGCTGAGGAGTCTATCACTCTAATATAAACTGTACCTAACCTAGACTGCTTTAATAAATACAAGTGTTATGTAAATACAGTGTACACTTTGGTGCCATTTCCTTGCCTTACTGATTAGTTTAAGGTTTGTACATTTTATTTTTAAATGTACTTTATGTATTGAAAAGGGTAAAAAGTAAAAGATATTGAGTGAAGTTCTAGAAAGTACATAATGATTTATCCTGGATGCTATTGTTGCAATGTATTCAATCTGTGTGATAATGCAAGCCAAGGAAAAATAATCTGGCCTAAGATAGCTCTTAAAAATGTATCTGCTATCTACAAGCCTTTCTAATCTTAAATGTAATTACTACAGTGGACCTAAGCACCAGTTTTTAAAAACATGCCTTCTGTTTTAAAGGCCTTTTAATTTTAAATTAAAGTACTTCCTCATTGCCATATCCAAAGCTTCAGTGCACATTTCAACTCTAAAGAGTTCTGACAACTGTTCATCAGCTATCAGACTTTAAACATCTGTGTGCATTGCTGTTATGCAGATGAACTGAAACTACATTTTTGAGTGTCACTCATGAGGATTGTCATTTGTCTTCAGTAAGAAATAAGAATCGGAAAATACATTATCATTCTTCACCTCCAATTAGCATCACTAGGTTATACATGAGCTCAAACACTCCCTGTTCTGTTTTTTTTTTTAAACTTAATTGTTTGGAAGTTTTCTGAAATCCTTTGAAAAGCTGTTTTCATTATCTTCTTGGCTCACAAGCAGTTATAACTGGCTAACCCCTATCTCATTTTCGCTTTCAAAACTGGGATGCCTAGGCTTGGATTTCTCAGCTTTGAAGGAATCAATTAGGGCTGTCATCAGGACTGAGAACAAAGAATCTTTAAATAGTCTTGAAGATGAGTTCTCTGATGTCCTTTCTTTTTTTTAAAAAAAAAATCAGATCAGAACAAATTAGTCATGGAACACTGCTGCTCTCTTTAGGCAAATCCTTTCTTTATGACTGCAGTTAAGGCAACAAGATGAAGTAGAAACATAGTTTTCAGGGCAAGATGATGGCAGGAATGTAAGTCATAGTGCTTCTGTTGCCTCTAGTCATATTATACAGATCTTCTTTATGTTCACTTGGTTGTTGATTAAGAACTTGAAAACAATTAACCAGCCTGGCCCAGAAGGCTGGACATTTTCCAGATATTTGGACTTTAATTCTCAGGGTTTCCAAGCCAGAATTATCATTTCAAGAACTTTGGCAGTCAAAGCCCACCCAGCTGAAGAATGCACAGATTGAGAAGAACGGAAATACATGCATGCTTGAAATGCTTACAGACTTTATAGCTACAGTGCAGCTCACTGTAGACTTTCAATTCTCAGTGGAAAAACAGTGACAGGAGAGAACACTAGGATCTCAATCAGTATGCTAAATATTCATTGTAAAAACAACAACAATGAAAGAATGGGCTGCATAAAAACTACATCAAAAGATATATTTTGGGGGAAAGCAGATAATCATACTGAAAGTGGTACAGCCATCATGTAAAAAGTGACTAAATCCCACTGAGGTAGTAAAACCATCCTGGGTAGATAGAATGGCTGTTTGATAACATGCATATTCATTCATAAATGGGAAATTTTGATTAACTATCCTGGACTTGCATGTAGGTCTGCTTTTTTGTTTGTTTGACTTTTGAGTCAGTGTTGATTTCTGGCGACTGCCTGGACTAGTCCATGCAGTTCCTTGGAAAGATTTTTGGAAATGGTTTGCCATTGACTGCTTCCTATGGCTGAAAGAAAATGAATCACCCAGTTGCTTCATGTCTAACGTAGAATTAGAACTTGGGGTGCTCTGTTTTTTAGCCTAGTGCCTTAACCATTAAACCAAACCAATTCTTGTACGTCCTTTGCACCTCCACCAAAATTTGAGCACCACTGTTGTAACCAAATTTAAGAATAATTAAATAAGTCTCATATTCTTCTGTCTCTGCCGTTTTTTCTTTATCATTTTCCTTATTCACAATCATGTGAATAATAAGTTGGAAAAGTTTGAGAGACAATATATATATTCTGGATCCCCATCCTTTTCATATTGAGCCAACTGTCAATAAAAAAACAGCACTATTCTGTGCGACTTTGCTGCTGATTTTACTATGAATCATTTTAATTTTGCAATAAATTAATAAAGCTTATTTTTGTTTTATGTATGTTGGACAATTCAATATTCAAACATTTTCCTATTTTAGTTACATTTGAGCTGAATTAACATGATTTTTAACATTGTGTTACAATAATATAGATTTGTTAAAAATGTATCCTGGATTATTGGAATATATTATAGTATCAAGAATTTATGACTTCTTTTTAACTGTCTAAAAATATAGCCAGCAGTGGATTGCTGATATTTGTCAATGCTTGATTTTTTTTAAGTCTTAGGATTTTAAAAGTAATTTGACATATTAATTTTTTTAACAAGGTTTTTTTTCCCTTTCCTTTCTTTTCCTCTTTGTTTTTATTTCTTAAAAAAATTATATCCCTGCTACTGCATGGGTACAAATCGGTTATGAAATTGATATATTAAAATATATGAAGGAAGACAATCTGAAAATAAAGAACACTGGTCTGAAAATGTGATATTATTCACATATTTATCTAAAGTGGGGATTGGAACTAATGTTTTAAGATCCGAAGGCAACAGCTCAGCCATCCAGCCTTCTGGCTCTCATTAGGAATGCTAAGGTGTTGCCACTAGAATGGTGTGGATTGATTGATTGATTTTGCTTTTGAGTTTTTCCTTCTTTTAAAGGATGAGATTGAGATCCAGAGCTCAAGAGTCAAATTGCTGACATTTCCCCTTTAAAATATTTCCAAAATCTGAAAAATGGCTGAAATATGTCACATTTTGATACCCAATCTACACTAAACATTTACATAATTTATTTTTATGTTATATGTTTAATATATATATTTACTGTGTCTTTATTGGCCAAAGAAGGGGGAAAGGTATTTTTATTCACTCCTTTTCACTTAGTTTGCAGGTTTTATTTATAGGGTTTTTTTGTTTTAAACAAAGTACATGCTAAAACAGGTATAAAATGGTCCTAACATTTGTATTTTTGCTTACTGTTGAAACATGTACTCAAGTATTAAATTTTAATTTATAGTTCAGAATAATTCTTTCAAGATAATTGTCCAGGATATTCAAAAATACTCTTGTGAAAATGTATTACTATGAAATGGTTTGTTGTATAAAATCAAAAGAAATAACTTTAGTTTTCTCTTTTACTCCTCTCTCCCCCCCCCCCCCCCCGATCATGCAGGCTATATTTGAAGTAATCTCTTCAGAACATTCATATCTGCTCAGTCTAGAAATTCTGATTCGGATGTTTAAGAATTCCAAAGAACTGAGTTCTACAATGACAAAAACAGAAAGCCATCATCTTTTCTCCAATATTGTAGATGTCTGTGAAGCAAGCAAGAAGTAAGTTTTAAACGGTCTTTATCACCAGAATTAGTGATTTGCCTCTGATTGTTGCTTGCTTCCAGGAATTTTTAAATGCTTTCATGTTCATATTGTTGGCAAGTACATTCTTGCTACATTTCTTTAGACAATTCAGTCGAAGACAAATTGATAAAAGTGTGATCAAGTGGGTCACATTTGTAGTGTCAAATTGTAAAGAAGTCAAGAACTAAATCAAAGGAGCTTTTAGCTATTTTACATCTGTTTTTTAAGACATATCAAAATCAATAGAGCTTAAACCAAGCATGCCAGCTAGACTAAAGAATGTACATGGGAATAATTTTTTTAAAAAAAAAATATTAAAATTTTTTACTGCTTGAAATCATATTATGTTGCCTATCTTTGCTATAAGATATACTATGATATTCATGGAATATGCTGAATATTTGTTACACAGATCCATTATAATAGATTTATATATGTGCTGTTTTAATCGTTTGGCAGACAGTATAGTGCATAGTACAAATACTGTTGAAAGCTTTGACAGATTTCTTCAATTAAGGCAGTTCTGGTTTAGAATCATATCTTTTCTGGTCTTAAACCAAACAGCTTTTGCCAAACCCTTAAAAAATATGCGGGAATCATATGCATAAAAGATTAACTCATTAGTGGATACTATTGTAACGTTATGAATTTGATAAAAAACTATTGATTTTAATGTTGCAGGATATTTCGATGATTCTTTAATTTGTGATCTAAATTATGTTTGTAAATTCAAACAGATTTCTAGTCGTGTTTGGACTAGTTTATATAATTATCCCTTTCTTTGTAGACAATATGGCAGATAGTCTGTTTAAGCTGAAAAACTAAATGTTCTTATTAAAGAATAAGTCTTATTGAGTACAGTTATATTTATTTCTGAATAACCATGCATTTAAATATATTCAGTAGCTTTTATTTCTAGGAGCAATTCCCCCCCCCCCAGAAAAATTGAATATAGTAATGAACTGGATATTTTCATGGATAATTACAAGGGTAATCCTACTGTTAAGAAAAATGACTTCTACTATTTGCAGGAATATTTTATGAGTAGAGTTGCATTAATATGTTTATTTTTATAACAACCTTCTAAGTTTTGTGGGAGTACATTTCTTAGAAATCTAGTTATCATGGCAAGGAATTCATGTTATCCCTGTTTTTACTCTTCCATTCTTCGTTTGGCCTTCTCCACTTCAAATTTCCACCAAATTCTAATTCAGCACTTTGGGCATAGTTTCAGAATTTCTGTTTGGTTGGTGTTGTTTTCTACTGGATGACATTTTGATATTTGAATATCTATAGAAGAGAATATTTGTAGCTCAGGGTTGAACTGTGGGGTCTTTGGTGCTCCCTGGGCTTGGTAGCTTTCTTGCAGACATTTCATTACCAAACTAGTATGCAGATGATGTACACACACCTGACAAATATTTTTCTCTTGTTTTCTTAGAAGAATAGATTATAATCTTCTGAAATAGAGTCAAAGTTACTATTTATCTGTTACTGTTAGACTAGCTGTACTATGCCGGAGCCAAGGTAAGGAAATCAGAAATCCTCTTACATAAGAAAATTATCATAGAGCAACAGTATAACCTTGGGCATTGCCTAATCCAAGAACTCTGAGTCACTTATACCATTGTTTGCTTCCTCTTGGCTGAAAACTCATACATTTGATGTTTTTGTCATCTAGAACAGTTACATCATTGTGCTTTATCAATCTGTTGTTTTCTATTAAACTATCTAAGTACAGAAGTTACTTTCTTTTTTGCTGTAACAGGGACATGTTCAAATCTTTAACATCCATAAAACTTTCATAAGTAACTGATTTGTTAATAAATAAATCAATAGGTGTTTCAGCCAGCATATATAAACTTTTTCATATATCTGGTGGGGTGTCTGTAGGATATCATTCTCCCTTCCATCTCCCTCACCATCCTGTGAGGACCAGTGAAGCTTCTTAGATGAGAAGTGAAATGTCTTCTTCCTCAAAGGAAAAAAAACAGTCCAATTGCCTTTTGAAAAAGCACCTTTGAGATATTGTAGTTTATTTCTGTCTAAGATATGTCACATAGGGATGTAATCATAAAACTTTTAAGCCACTGAATAGAGATGTGCAGTGATGTGTCCATGGACATCTTTTCCCGCACACAGGAAGACCTTTTATTAATGTATTTATAGCTATTTAGTACTTTGATTATGTGGTAGTCTTTCTGTGAAACGGATTTTCTTAACAGTAGAATATTATGGGCTTAACAAGTTTGTATTTTGAGACTGGCACTCTTGTTTCTGCAATGCATTCAGTTTCTTTTCATTCATAACTTGTTTTCCCAATTCCAAATACATCAGGCAGTATGAGAAACCAAAGCCAGATTGTCTCTAGCAGAGAGCTGTACAGATCTGCTTGAAGATATTCCCTTACTATGCTTGCATAGGTCTTCAGGTTAAGAATAAGTGTAAATTTACGACAACTATTATATTAATGTATGCAGCATCTTCCTTTCTTTCATGAAGCAACTCTTAACTACCGTAGAACTAGGTTTATTAAGTTAATGTAGTTGTGTCAGCTGGGGCATTGTTTCAGAGATATTTCCTTACCAGATTCCTCATGTCTTTAACAATGACAGAGCTTCTAATATATTGCCTTCACTGAAAAAGTTCTTAAAAATTCAGGGAGGTACTTAGAATTGTATCCGTCTTGAATGCAACCCATGTAGATCTGTATAGCAGTCAAAGATTAGTAGTTGACAACAAGAAATTTTTTATGACATTAAGATAAAGACGTTTTATAAAATTTGCCAACTTTCAGTTTTATGGGAATCATGAGTTTTGGAGTTTGGATGCATGCTGTAAGTTAGTCCATTTGAGGTGTTTTGGGTCAATGCACTGTTTCATCCAGTTAAAAGTTATGCAAATCTTTAGTAAATTAGAGATAGATTATACATTCATTTCTACTAAGCATGTTTGGTTACCGGTCAAACGTTTTCTTCTGAATTAGAATGAAGCATATTTAATCCAAAACAACAGTTTCTTCTCATGTTTTATCCATCTTTATACGCTGTCTGTCTGGCTCATACTAGAAATAAAAATTCAAGTTTTTGAAAAAGCCTGTTTAGAAATTTACTTGTTAATATAATAACGTAATATAGACATAGTTCATCGAATGTGGATATGTTCAAGAATACGTATGTCTCTAGCTTTATCTAGCAACCAAGGTGAAATAATATTTATTTATTGAGGACTAATAAAAGTTTCAGTTGATTAGTAAATTGTACAGCTTATATGTTACATTTAAGTTGCTTTGAAATGAGATGGGAAGCAAATAAATTTAATAAATGAAATAAATAAAAGAGGAAAAATTCTGAAGTGAATTAACTTGGTCTGATGTTTTTACATCGCTAAAACCTAGCATGTAGTGTATAGACTTTTTATATCCACTGTAGGCACAAAGATAAAGCATTTGTCTTGCTGGCCAGCGAAAGTAATCACCATCCATCTGGCATTGTAGAGAATAAATCATTTAGGAGCTACTACTTTATGTAACACTGCTGGTCACCAGAAGTATGTAAACTCCCATTTCAGCCTCATGTGTTTTAAATGAGGAATAAAAGAACCTAATTTAATTCAAACATTCATTTTTCTGAAACAAATGTGTTTCCATTCAGTTTCTTCCAGTTGTTTGTTGAGTAGCCTGTAAAATATGTTCGTTTATCTTTTGAATGCAGTCTTTGCTGTAGTCAATTTACTATTCACCTTCCATCCAGAGAGACAAATCTCAAAGTTATTTTTTCCTGCCAGTAAGGAAAAAAAAGAGTGTTAAATGTTTTTCAGAAAGTTAGGTCAAGGTTCTACTCTTGTGAATAGTTGCACAGAGTATGCAAGGACAGGCTGTCTAGCAACTTGCATTGTTTGGATGGAAAGACAATTAAGGATCTTTTGCTTTTAGATAACAAATTGTGATTAAATGTGTTCTTCAAAAATGTTCTGTTCATTTCAGGTTCTTCACAGAGCTTGAAGAAAGGCATCAGAGCAACATCTTCATAGATGATATTAGTGATATTGTAGAAAAGCATACTACATCAACTTTTGACCCTTATATAAAATATTGCACTAATGAAGTCTATCAGCAGCGGACACTTCAGAAACTGTTGTAAGTAATGAGAACTACTATTGCTGGAATTGTTTGGAGAAAATGATGTTGTGAATTATGTATAATTTTGTTTTTTGAAAAATAAATATTTCAGCCATACTACGTAATTGTGGAATACAATAAAGTGAGATTTTGATTTTGATTAAGCGATTCCCCCAAGGTTAATTTATTTCAACATATTTCTAAATTTATCTACAGGCATCATGGCTGAAGTATGAATATAATTATAGGTAAAACTAAAAACATTGTTTCAATCGCAATTGTTATTGAAATGTTTTGGTTAATTTTCTATAAAAAAATCTTACTGAAAAGATTTTCTCATTAGCATTGGACCTATTCTAGAAAAAAAATAGATTTTTTAATGAGATAACCTTGTATAGATAACATATAGTTGTAGCTTCATAATAATTGTGTTTTTACAGGTGAAAGAGCCTCTGTGATAACTAATCAGCAGTTTCTTTGAGTTGAAAAACCATAGGCAACAGTTTTATAACTAGCCTGGATACTACCACATCTTAATAGAAGATTTGTGGGACAGTCTTATGAATTTTGGACAAAACCCTAATTTATGAGGTGTGATTGTTGGTATTAGTTTTAATGTTTTCAAGAAAGCTATTGGCAAACAATTTTTTTCAGACAAAAACAATGTTGTTTATAAAATTGTTGCTATTTTGGACAGAGCTACCAATCCATCCTTCAAGGAAGTTTTATCGCGGATTGAATCTCAAGAAGAGTGTAGGAATTTACCAATGATATCCTTCCTCATTCTCCCAATGCAAAGGGTTACCCGGCTTCCACTGCTGATGGATGTAAGAGGAGCTGATTTTTAATTATCTGTTCTGTTTATGATTGTGTTTATATATGTAATTCTGCTGTCATAATTTATAATTATGTAACCATTTAGTTGCTTATCCATCATATAAACTGCTGAATTGTCATAATTTCAGTAATTTAGAATTGGTCCAGAGAAACCTGGGAAATGTTTTTGCGGACACGTAAGCATTCTGCTAGGGTGGCTTCTGTGGGATTATAAGACTATATATAAAGTACCATTTCACCCCTTGTCCTTTCATGCTGGGCACTGCTGTTTTAATTTCAGAAGATTATATTTCGCAGTGCTGCAACAATTCTTATAAAAGTTTTAGAAGAATTTTAGGCTTAAGAATGTGGAAAACTATTTCTTAAAGCTTTATGGGCTAAAAAACAAGGTGGTCATACTTAAACCAATTGTCACAATGTCACAGTACCTTTTAATATTTATTTGGTTTATATGCCTGACGTTCTCACTTGCATATGACTCAGGGTGGCATGTACAATTGAATCTAACAATAATAAAATTCAATCATTAAAACCAATTGAAACAGTTAAAAACTAGAATAATAAAAAGTCAAGGGGGAGTGCTGTCTAAACTAGTCAGTTTGGTCTAGTACAGGGGTAGGCAACCTTGGCTCTTTTATGACTCATGGACTTCAACTCCCAGAATTCCTGAGCCAGCATAGGAATTCTGGGAGTTGAAGTCCATGAGTCTTAAAAGAGCCAAGGTTGCCTACCCCTGGTCTAGTAGTTAAGGCACCAAACTGGGAGACCATGAGTTCTAATCCAGCCTTGCCATGAAAGCCAAGTGGGTCATTCTCTTTCAGCCCAACCGGTTGTTGTGGGGAAAATAGGAAGAAGGTGTGTTGGATAAGGCCACCTTGAGCTATTTTGTCAAAACAAAGATGGGATATTAAATAAATTAAATAAATAAAAGTTATGTTCAGATTTTGTACTGTACAGATAAGTTATTATAGTTTCATTTAACAATTAAAAATCAATAAAAAGCTATATTCATAAATAAAACACGATAGAATTTCAGTGGTGAGAATGAGTAGTCAGGACCCCCCAATGAGCTTTGTCAGCAAGAGTTTTGAATCTTCTGCTACCATAACTTGGTATGCTAAATTATGTATTAGTACATAATTGCTGTCTTTTGGCCTGCAATTTAACAGTAATGGTTCTTTTTATCCCATTAAGGCTCTAAAAACAACATATTACCAGGAACAGTTTTATAGCATTTTGGCTTCTCACAAAAAAACTCTTAACTCCCTTGTCATTAGAAATATATCAGTGTGAGATGTTTGCTTTGTTTTCTTCTGTTTTCATAGCTTGCTCATAAAAGTTAAGTTGATAAAATTTTGATTTAATGGTCAGACCATTTTTATTATGTTCCTTAAAAAGAGAAAATGTTAATTTGCATCTTGTTCTGGATCTAACTATCTAAATATTCAGTATGCAGATTTTTAATACCTTGTTAAAATTGAACTGGAGAGGTAGGCAGATAGAGACATTTGTACTTGAATGTAAAAAAAAAAAAGAATGAAAGATGGGGTTACCAACTCATTATATTAAATATTAAAAGTGAAATTTAGATATTTCCTGAGAGAAAAAACATTTCAGAGCAAGACGTTTTGGTGGTCTAGAAGATAGAATATTTTAATTCACCAGAATATAAACATTTGCATAAAATCCATGATAGAGATTTGCAGATACAAGTATCATATACATTCCCCTCCCACTAATTAAAAAAAAAAATACACATCTCTAAACTGGCGAATTTTTTATTTCAGACAATTTGCCAGAAAACACAGAAAGATTTGCCAAAACACGAAGTTTGCAAAAGGGCTTTAAAAGCAGTAAGCAAGGTATGTTTAGATTCTCTGTACGGAATACTATGTGTTTATTGCTGAAATTATTTTGTGCGTGTTCAGAATTCCATATATAATTTCTTCAAAATCTACTAAATATTCTTACAACCATAGTTGAGTCCCGAATGTCCATTGGTAAGCAAGACAGATGCTAAGTAAGTTTCGCCCAATTTTACAACCTTTCTTGCCACAGTTGTTAAGGGAATTACTGCAGTTGTCAAGTTAATAACACGGTTGTTAAATGAATCCGGCTTCGCCATTGAGTTTGCTTGTCAGAAGGTCGCAAAAGGTGATCAGATGACTCCGGGACACTGCAACGGTCCAAAATATATGCCAGTTGCCAAGCGTCCGAATTTTGATCTTGTGAGTGTGGGGATGTTGCAATGCTTGTAAGTGTTAAAACCAGTCATAAGTCTTTTTTTTTTTTTAGTACTGTAGTAATTTCAAACAGTCACTAAATGAATGGTTGTAAGTTGAGGACTACCTATATCAGAATTTCACTGGGCAAATCTGGCTTTTGGGGGATAAAGTTTGATTCAGCAAAATTATTGATTGTCTCTAGGAAAATGATGATAGTAAGAAGAAGGAAGAGCTTCCCAGACTATTAATTGACCTACTGGCTTAGCAAAATGAATTATGTTGTTCAGTTTCAGTACAGTCAGTTTTATTTCCATAAATTATAAGTGATATAGGTGTTTCCCATCCTAGTGTTCTATTACATCTTATGACCTTCTGTGATAAATTGGGCTGAGACATAAAAACCAACAGAAGTTATCAGGTGACCTTCATTACTGAATATCATTTAAACATGGATCTCCTTGTCCTTATTCAACTTCTCCTATTGTAACTACATTGATCCTCATTGTCAGAGATACTGATTCTACTTAATGCAGTTGCATAGTAGCTTCTGAGCATTTATACTAGCATCAAATATATTGTCTCTTTTGCAGTTGTTTTTTCCATTACAGCAGCTTTAAACATTTTTTAAAAATGTTCTGCACTCTGAATTTAATTTTCTCTGTGGGGTGAGCTAAAATATATGCAGCTGAAGTGTCCGAATTTGGCTCAATAGCCCATGAGTCATCCAAGATTGGTCAGCTGCAAACTGTTGAATACAGTATGCCATTTTCTATAATTTATTTAGCACTCGGTTTTATGTTTGTCAAATCTTTATACATATATGTTGGCTGATGCATATCATCAGAATAATCTGAAAGTGTCAGAATGTATTAATGTTTATTAAACCAAGTTCACACTTAGAACACATTCAACAAGAAATCTCTCATGCATATTGATTCTCAATTTCTTTAAGGAACATCCTAAAATTATATACTGATCATATGAGGATTAACTATCATCTACCACACATTTGTAGCAGAATTTTGTTGCAAGCTAAATATGGGGCCAATTCTTCATTTAGCTTAGCACTCTGAGCCGTCTGTATTTCTAGAGGTCCATAGAATGTTGAAGGAAGGAAGAGAAAAATGGCACTGCTCATAGGTTGATTGCCATTGGGGATGGTGGGCTTTATATTTTCGGCTGCTAATTTTTGCAGCCTAATATGTAAAAGAAAGAACCCCTCTTTTGTCAAAGGACAATTGAAATGTCATAGCTTAGATTTCTGTAATTAAGCACAAGTAGTTCCTCCATTGCAATCAGCAATCATTGAGAATCTGGAAAAAAAAAAAAAAAAAAGGAAATAAAATTGTTTTCTGGCTAAAAATGGAGAATGAATCTCCTCCAAATCTCCAAGACAATAAGATGAGCTTTTCTTCCCAAACCTGGCAATTTGCCAGACAGATGTTTATCACTGGCAAGAAAATTAACATTTAGTGATACTGCTTTCAATGAACACTTGTAAAATATTATAGATATGGTGCAAAATTATATAGGAATGCACTGCTAACTTTCACCCATGCTGGGTAGAGAGAATAATATCCATATAGATCACAGGACCCGAGTTGCATTAAGAACTCTTAATAAAACTCAGTTTATTAGAAGTAAAAATTATATTCACTTTAAGACCCAGTAATTTTTGTTGCAAATTATTCCTGGTAATAACAGTGTTGATATTTTTCATAAAATATATAGAAATAGAAAGGGGAACAATATAAAAACTGTTCATTCAAGAATGATTATTGATGATTTATTTCTCCATGCTGATATTGCATGTTATATAATGTAATCAGCATTGTAACAGTTCTAAAAAAAGTGGTGCATTTTAGATACTGTTCAGATCAGGAAAGAAGACAAAATAGCATTCTCTTGACTGGTTCTGTTACTCTATATGGAAGTCACTAAATTATCAATTGATAAGTCTGATTTTATCTTTGGTTCATAAAAAGTGCTTCTAATGGCTTGCTAACAAATACTTTCCAGAAAAAAATATGCCTCATGGGTTTTTAAAAAATGCCTTTATCTTCATTTTTTCCAAATTACTCATTATTTGCACTGAAATTCATTGCTACTGAAAAAAGAAAATACTTTAATATACCTCCTACACATAGAATAGCTAGAAATAGAAATTGAAATGTAACTGCATTGTATCTAAGTAACTCCAGATGAATTTTTTCTCAGAAAGAATATGTTTTTTTTTCTGTTTCTCTCTCTCTCTCTCTCTCTCTCTCTCTCTCTCTCTCTCTCTCTCTCTCTCTCTCTCTCTCTCTCTCTTTTGGGAGGTGGGTCCAAAGTTTTTCGGAAATATAACAGACTTTTCCAAAAGTATCCTCCAGAAAGTTGGGTAAGGCTGCTATTGGTACAGTAGTTTTACCTTGGTGGCAATTAGAAAAAAGTTTTTTTCAAGCAACCTCTGGTGTTCCTTTTCATTAATGATATATTTGGGAAATGGATTTAGTGATACAGATTGGAAATAAATAGAATCAGCATTTTGTGTTATTATAATTCTTGAAGTTGACCTTTGCAATAGGAAGAAAAAAGAACAAGGGGAAAGCTTTAAAAACTTCTCAGTTCTTTGGCACTGAAATCCTGCATTGGTAGTAAGGAAAATAAAAAGTCTTACATTAATTTTTAAAAGTAGGTCAGTAGTAATACAAAAATGTTATTGCCAGTTTACAGTTGAAAGTCTACAGACTAGAGTATCTCAGCTTTTAGTCACTTAGTCAAGAGGAGATCAGAATTCCAGAAGGACTTTAAGAATGAGGGTGCAACCTGGTCATATTAAATATCGATGTATGGAGAAATGCTGAGATGTCTGATTTGGGGCCCTGGCTGTTTCAATGATGGTGGTGTTGTCTGCCTATGTTTTTATTGTTGTTTCTATGAATCACCCAGAAACATATGGGCTACCATATATGCCTTGTAAATAAATATTCATTTGTGGGAGGACTGAACATAAATTAGCAGTCTAACAATAGAGGAAAAAAAGTACAGTGCAAACATACATCAAAGAAACTATCAAAATAAAAAAATGAAATCAGCAAAGTAACTATCATGTGGCTCACAACCTCACTACCATTAAAAGCACTCTCTCCTCTTATGCTAGATGGAAAAAATGGTTCTTAACAGCTAAGGCCCAGGAGGTCAGGGCCAGAAAAACCTCTGTGAGGGTGGCATTGATTGGATGGCAGTCATGAAGGGACAGGATCTGGAGGGAGTTGATCCTATTCAGTTTGATTGAATGAATAGGTGAATATGGGAGAGGGCAGATGTAGAGCAACATAGGGCTGTGAGAGTGACAACCAGCAGTAGCGTCCTTGATTCATACCTGGAAACTGACAGGCAACCAATGCAGTTCCCTAAGCAGCAGTTCCCTAAGCAGAGAAGTCAGTCTGGTACACCAGATACATCCATAACCGCCTGGGGAATTGCAGCTGTAGCTTCTAAAATGTCTGAATGCATCACAGTTGTTCAAGGGGGGAAATAACTAGGACATGAGTGGCTATAAGAAGGTATAGATAGTCAACTACTGTGTCCTTGGATATGTGCCTGTATATTAGAAGGGGCCTGTCAAAAAACCCAAAACCAAGAAATCATTTCTTTATGAGTTGGAATACTAAGGAAATGTAAACAGTGTCCTTTTTTAAACAAAAAAATGGATATAGCATTCTTATATTGTTTGTAGAAAAGGCTAGTTCATTCAAAGGTAGCTGTACATTAAAAAATCTTTTTCTGATTCCTTATTGTTATGTACCTCAGAAAGATGGGACTTTGTACAGAAAAAAGTAAATTTTTAATACTGAGTGCAAATGTGTTAGGTGAAATAGATGGTGTGTTTTTTTCCCAGTTGGTTCGTCTGTGCAATGAAGGTGCTCGAAAAATGGAAAGGACAGAAATGATGTATACCATCAACTCCCAGTTGGAATTTAAAATCAAGGTAGGAAATTTCCTTCCATGCATTTTTATGCAGACTTCTAACTTTTGCTTTGTTTTAATGCTGAATTTTCTGAGTGAGAATAAGCTGTGTTTATTTTTCTTATGATGAAATAGGGATTATTCAGTTGATGTTTTGGAAAATAACAAAAGTGTTTCCTGAAAGCAATAATGCATAAAGATTAAAGCACAGTTCATTTTTTGGTTAGTGAATGCCAGTTCTTTTTTTTTTCTTTCTTGCATTCAGAACTATAGAAAGAACATTTATTGTTAAAATGTCTGTTCGGAAAATCTAGAGAAAAGATTAAATTGCAGTTTTCTTACATTGTAGCCCTTTCCACTAGTTTCTTCTTCACGATGGTTAGTGAAACGGGGTGAATTGGCAGCATTTGTTGAAGATACTGGGATTTTTTCTAAAAGGACTTCTAAGCAACAAGTGTACTTCTTCCTCTTTAATGATGTCCTCATTATCACAAAAAAGAAAAGGTAGGAACCTATACTGGACACATTTTTTTACAGTGAAATGGTAGAATTATGCCTGTCTTTTTTATTCTGCCTTAAAAAGAAACATATTATTACTTTCTATTTCTCTTATTTAAACTTTTGACAGTTCGGTTGACTTTTAATCAATTGCCTTTTTGTGAGAGTATGATGAATAAATATTTATTTGCCATGTTAACAGGGTGTTTTGTTTTGTTTTTTTTAAAAAGATCTACTTAGATTACCCTCATTCATACATGGAAAAATCAGTTCTGATTATGGAATATTGTCTTTTCTGCCATTTTAAAAAAAAATCATGGTAACTAGTTTCTTGAAAAAGACTTAATAAAGGGAGGAGAATTTTCATCTGATTATCGTACATGCTGATGTTCATGTTTATTAGGCTTGTCATTTTTCCCAGAGTTTTTGCTCAGTTCTTCATTTGAGATTCTGTTAAGGAGCAATATGAGATACTGAACCTGGAATCTTATGGATTGATGATGACATTCAGAATTGAGAAAAAGAAAAATATGTTGCAAAATGATCTTGTAGTTAAGAATGACATTGTACATTGGCTTAAAATTGCTTGTATATTATAAGAAGACTTTCCGAATGCTTTACATACCAGCTAGGTCATTAAATGAATTATCTGGAACTTTTCTAATCATCAAGCATGCTGAAAGGCATCCAAGTAATGAGACTTTTTCAAGTCCAAACAGCTATAAGTAGCTAATTTTATATACTTATTTTTTTTCATATTAGACAAAATCATATGGGCTGTTACGCTTTATTTGAGTGCTTCCTAAGAATAAATTGTGACCAAACATGGATCCTGTTGGGTTGAGAAGTAGAGTTGTGAAATAGTTCCCAGAGGATTGAGTAATTTGTAATTTTACGAATACTTGAAAATCACTACTTCATGATAATAATCACTTAAATATGACTTCCCCAAGACTCTCTAGAAAACTTTGGAAGCAGTGAAAGGTACTTAATTCTGACTGGTTCAGCTCACATTGCAGAATTTCCCAGCATATTGTGGGAGCTGTTCAGCCTGGGAGAGCCCTTGACCAGCAATTTGTCTCTTGATGTTCTTTCTAAGATAGTCCAAAATTCATGATTTCTAGAACAGATTATTCCAGGGATTTCTGGAATAGTCTGTTCCCCCTGAAGCATGTCATTCCAGGGACAGATTTGACAGTTTTCAGTTTTAAACCCTCTGATTTGAATTATTTCATTATGGTCCAGCCCTGAAACAGGTCTATGTTGTCCAGAACTCCGTATCTTGGGCACCTTAACCTGCTTTCAGTTCTGAAAAAATGCCTTCCAGAAACCATCCTAGAATAGCATGATCCAAAGAGGTTAGGCGTGATCTGAAATTTTCCAGAATGTTCTTTGACCAAATTAGCATGTTTTGTACACCTCTACCAGTTTTGAAGCACATGGAGGCCAAGTGGGATCCTTGTCTTCTAAAAGTAGATGAATATGTTGCTTTTTTTCTGCTTCTGTATTAAGACCTTCAGTGCTTTATGAAATAACTTTGAAGGGCTTCTTCTTGTTCTTCAGTGAATACTGTACTGTTGTTAGGCTGTACTGCCTTAAAATATAGCATATGTGATTTGATTAATTCCAATGTATTTTCCTCTCTTATATACAATTAAATGTTTCTCTTTTTGACCTGCTGAATTATTTTTACAACAAATCAGATTACTCTGAAGCTTCATTAACAGAAACACAGATAACTGTCAGAGTAGCATGCTCACGTTTTAAGAAGGCCTGCCCATTTTTTTAAAATTCTGTGGTTATTACATATTCTTACATGGTATACAGTCCCCTTAGGATATCACTGAAATTCTTTCTCCATCTAATGGTTTGTCAGCTCTTGGAGATAATCCTGGAGTGGAATGCAGCTGGACTTCTTAAATATGAAGCCAGCCAAAGGTCACAAGCTCTTTGGAATGTTACCTGTGCACAGTTTCTGGATAAAATGGAACTTGTGCTACACATAGCAGAAAAATATTCCAAACAATAACACCTGTTTGTAATTAAATTACTGCTTGAGTTTCTTTAAAGTTGCAGAGCTTTACAGAGCATTAAAACCAACAAAAAAATAGCGATGCTAATATGTATTGAAACCTTTGCAATTGTTTGCTTCTAATTGAGGAAAAAACTTTCTAACAGAAAAGGGAGGAAAAAAAAGAAAAATATATTTTTTTGTATGGGAAATAACATCGGCTGCATTTCCTGGCATGCTAGCAAATTTTACGTGGAAACTAAAGCAATAGTTTACTAGCAAGCAGATCCCTAATTTTTCTACCTCTACACTTTTCTGTATAAAGCCAGCCTGATTGCATTTCCATTTTCATACATCTGCTAACCATCTTCTCCAGCAATACATTGTTTATTGAAATGTGAAGGAATTGGCATTACTCGTAAAGACTCATTATACATTGTAAACAAATTAAGCGCTCTCATTCTAGCGCACTCAAAAAATAATTGCTTTACAAACTCCAGAATATCAATTGTTTATATAAAAAAAATTATCTGTATAAATTTTCATTTGGATCCTGTAGACGGTGATGGAACTAATGTAATATATTTACTAATGTTGAAAGTTGGGGAGAATTATGTGTTTTAATGTTTCAAAATCAGCTAAACATTACACACACTCTTTTAGATGCTTCTTTTCCCCCCCAGTAAGGATTGAGATTGAATCCAAACTGAGTGACTCAGTTCCCACTAAATCAGTTTATTTCCTAAGGGCATTCATTCAGGCAGGAGCAAGCATTGTGGAAGTTATGCATATTCTTCATCAAATTTGTATTCCCGTGTGATTGGTAATTTTTCATTAATAATGTTTTCTGCTGTAAAAAGCCTGTTTATTTATTTACTGAATAGAAAAGGTTCTCTTTCTGAGTTCTGCCAAAAAAAAGTTGGCTTCTTGAGGAGGAGGCAGATCAATACCTCTTTAAGAGGTGGACGAACAAACCCCTCCCTCAAGGATGAATTCACCACTGCCAGAATCCATCCACACATCATCATCACAAGGGTGGGCTTGGCCAGAAAGGAAGGGGATGGATCTAAAGGGCAGAAGGGCAAGATCACAGTCATCGTGACCCCACACAACACAAAGTTAGGAATGTTTAAATTAAATACAAGGATGCATAAGTTTAAATATAGAATAGACTTCTTCTAAAAGACCCAGTATTATCTTGTTTATCTTGATAATTAGATCCTTTCTTTCTTGTCTTTCCTCATTTGCTGAACAGTTGAAAATGTCTGAAAAATTAGGCACCGTGGACTGTTCTGTAGACCGTTTGTTGCACACCTGACATGTTTAGCATTGATCTGAATCTAAGCTCCCTTTGACTCTTGTCTCTTCTGGCTTCTTGTATTGACAGTGACGAGAGCTACAATGTTACAGATTACTCCTTAAGGGATCAGTTACTAGTTGAGCAGTGTGACAACGAAGAGCAGAATTCCTCTCCAGTAAAAAGCAGCACACCAATGCTTTACTCTCGGCAGAGTTCTGCCAATCACCTCTTCAGATTAACTGTCCTAAGTAACCATGCAGGAGAGAAGATTGAACTGCTTTTGGGAACTGAAACTCAGTAAGTAAATGTCACTAAGTAAGTAAATTTCTTCTGTTTGCTTTTCAAATCTGGGATTCTGGAACAAGACTTTTCCATCCATTGTATAGAAATATATTTTTCTGCTTCTGTTCACCTTTATTGTGCAAATACATAATAATAACATACTCTTAAATTATCAATTTGCTGATTTTTTTTGTTAATAACTATCATAGGATTGCAGATTTTTGAGACAATACATATTATCAAGTTAATTAGAATGAACAGAATAACAGAGTTGGAAGGAACCATGAAGGTCTTCTAGTCCAATCTCCTGCTCAGGCTGGAAACCCTATACTATTGCAGACAAATGGTTGTCCAATCTCTTTTTAAAAGCTTCCAGTGTTGGAAAACCCACAACTTCTGGAAGCAGGTTGTTCCACTGATTAATCGTTCTAACTGTCAGGAAATTTCTCCTTAGTTCTAGATTGGTTCTCTTCTTGCTTAGTTTCCATCCATTGCTTCGTTTTGCCTTCAGATGTTTTGAAGAATAGGTTGACCTCCTCTTTTTTGTGGCAGCCCTAGATATTGGAACACTGCTATCACATCACCCCTAGTCCTTCTTTTCATTAAACTATGCGTTCCCAATTCCTGCAACCATTCTTCATATGCTTTAGCCTCCAGCAGCCCCCTGATCTTTTTTGTTGCTTTTCTCTGCACTTTCTAGAGACTCTGCATCTTTTTAATATCATGGCGATTGATATAAACACATGTATTGTATCCAGGCCCATAATTGTCTCTGTTGCTCTTCTCTGCACTCTTTCTAGAGTCTCCACATCTTTTTTATATTGTCATGATTACAACATATTTTGTTTGGATAGCTTCATAACTTTTTTTGATTTGAGACTTTGAGATGCCAAGAGAGTCTTTGCTAATTTTGCCTAAGGGAAAAGTATATACTGTATATATATTGTAAAGGCATCACAGTGCTATTTGTTTCTTTATTATATTTATTACAATCATTGTTTAAAAAAAGTCATATAAAACCTTTCTTTATATTTTCAAATTTTGTCGTTTCTCTAAAAGGTTCAGCTTAAACATTACATTCTTTTCATACACATTCATTTCCTAAGAAATAAGCATTATAATTCAGATATTAACTCCAGACTGCAGTGAAGCTATGGAAACTATCTTGTTGAATTCTATATAGCCTGGAAAAGAGAGATAATAAAAGAAGCTGCTCTGCCTTGTTTGGCTAGACTACATTGAAAGACTATTCATCCTGAGACAGCAACAACAAGAAGCATTTTGTTTTTAATGGTTCTGATTCCATAAAAAAAATTCCATTTTGTGGAATGGCCTTGGCATCAGAGTAGCTTTCTGAAAACTAAAAGTCTAAATCTGTTTCTGGAATCCAGAAAGCAAAAGAGCGTGTATGTGCATAAAAGTCTGTACATTTTTGCCCAGTAGTGTTAGGACATTTCTTCCATCTCAAAAATTAAAATGAACTATGAAGCATCGCATTGTGAGATACAGATACACACACAGAGAGACATACATTCTTATAGGATGGCTTTAGAGCTAGCTGATTAATATTGCAATGTTTATTAGATTAACATGCCAGAATGGCCCATGTGAATTCAGCTAATTTCAAAATTGGCATAACTAAATCTTTTCTATCACAGTTCAGCCTTTTAAAATCTGATTATCATGACTTCTTCATTGGAAGAAATGAAGTTTTCTTCTAATATTGCTTAGATGTCTGTGCTGTATTTCAAATGATATGACAAAAATCATTAGCATAAGTGTAGTTACCTATTTTCTGGTATCTTAAAACTTAATAAATAGTGATGCATACATATATTTTTATTGTATTTTTTTCAATCAGGCTTAATTCAATTTCCTTTATTAAAATCACTGTTTAATATATCGTAGTTTTTTCTTCATGTACTGAAACTCAAGTGATTTTATTTTTCTGAGCTGATCCATGGAGGCCCTTCTGTTTTAGGAAACGTCCTACATGTATTACAAACCAACCACCTACAAAACATAATCACATTTTTTGGGCTAGCAAGCAACTATAACTCCCTGGGATATATTTTCTTACTGCATTAGCAGTGTGTTGTGAATAAATAACAATGTCTTTTACATAGAAAACGTTGCTTTGTTTAATACCAAAGCATAATTTTTAAAATGTTGTAGTGAAGATATTTGAGGGAGATTACATTGGTCAATTTATTCCGTCATAGAACCAGGAAGAATAACTTAGGTCTTCAGTAGCTCCTGGAACATCAACAGGGTGGGAACTATCTGTGTCTCTGAAGAGATGTTATTCCAGAGATCAGACATTGCAATAGGAAGACATGCTTCCTGAAGCGCCATGAGAACATCTTCACCTTACTACACTAATTACTGGTTTGCTTCCAGGTGGGATACAAGATGCTGATTGTTACCTGCAGGTTACTTAAAGAACCGCCTATCTACCATAACATCTGCCTGCCTAATTTGATCCCGCAGGTGGGGTGCTCAGGTTCCTTCAATTAAAGCCAAGTCATGTATTGGGGCTCTGGAAAGGCACCTTCTCTGTAGTAGTACCTACCTTCTAAAACGAGATCCTCCCACCCCAGAGATATGGATGGCCCCTACCGTGCTGTTATTTAGAAGAGCTATGAACACTTGGCCCTCTATCAAGGCCTTTGGTGAGGAAAAATGAGACTCCCACTTCATTGAGCTTGACATCTTTTTATCTTTATCTTTTATTGATTTCATTGAAATTTCTTTGTTGATTGTTTTGTGCCACCCAGAATCATCAAGTGTCAGGTGGCATACAAATTTAGTTAATCATCACCTCCAGATTTAAAAGGCTTTCACATCTGCAGCCATTCTGTCTTCCTAGACAGCAACCTACACCTTAGTCCCAATGCAGATCCTAATCACCTCTACTGAGTCACTTCTTTAGCCTGGGATAAAGTTGAATGCAGGTAACATCAGCACAGAGATAGTAACTTTACTACATACTAAGGAATTACTTCCCAGAGCATCTGAGAGTTTAACTTCTCCCGCCCCTGCCAACTAATACTGGCCACTTAAGGACCAGAAGAAGTAGCACAATGTGAGCTGTCCACTCCCAAGTCTCCTGTACAGTTCATAAAGATATTTATGGTGTTGAAAGTCAAAGAGAGATCCATAAAGGTTAGGAGGATCACCCTCTTCTGCCCTAGTCTTATCAGTGCAATGTTTTAAATTCCAGTTAATACAGGTCTAAATAATCTGTTTTCTCCCATGTCACTCTAAAAGGGAAGCTTGGACACCAGACAATCTTTTAAAATATGTGTAATATAAATATATACATGCAATGAAAAAGAGGGAGATAATTAAATATTGATGATGTTTTCCCCCTTCTTTAGGAATGAGAGAGCCCGCTGGATTACTGCACTTGGACAAAGCAATGATAGAAGAGCCAAGGACCGAACAAGTAAGGAAGGAACGAGAAAATTACTTGGGGTTGCAATGTGAGCTTCAGTGACCATTGATAAAAATTAAACCTAACTAGGTTTCTGCTGTTTATTTATCTGTCTACTTTGAATAATAAGTAGGCAGCAGAGACTCTTATTATAAGTATTTGATTTCCTTTGATTTTTTTTTTCCCTTTTAGTTTTCATGAGAGATTGAATAAGACTTAAGAACATTTCAAGGATGCCCCCTACTGGTCTATAGCTTTGAATGTAATTGATAGTTAATGATTTACATGAACATTTTTGATCTTGCTTCTTTCTGTATGCTGTCTTAATTCTCCTGTATTTGCAGAAAAGATCAAGAATTTTTCAATTGAAGAGTTTGGAAACTGCATGCAGAGACATTTAAGTCATACTGAATATGTTTATAATTGCTTCATCTTTAAAGTGAATTCCTGAGCTTTTTGAAATTCACCATACATTATGACTCAATAAATAATGTTTTTTCTCCATCAGCATTGACTCAGGTAGAAGTTATCAGGTCTTACACTGCCAAGCAACCTGATGAATTATCCCTCCAGGCTGCTGATGTAGTTCTTGTTGATCAAAAAGTCCAAGATGGTAAGTTGTTTAGTGGCTGTAAAACCCTTTTAAATTCAAAGCGCTTTAGCATTTGTACTATAGAAAATGATAATGTTACTCTCTGTCATTTATTCTTATAGAGTTAGGATATCTTTATTGAAATTTAATATGTAAGAACGAGTTTTACTTGTTTAAGATATTAATCTGTGATGATTTAGGTTCCTGTTTCATTCTACTGCATAAGTAAAATGTGGATTATCTCAACATAAATACCTTCTTTGGGCATTTTTTCCAAGTATGTGGGAAAACCATAGATGGAATAAAAGTACATATAAATTTGCTCAAATAGAAACATTTAATTTGAAAACATCTCTCCGAAGGGCTTTCTGAAAATCATTTTTGTAAGAATATGAGTATTAACATAATACCACACTTAATCTTTTACTTACGCTTTCAATAAAATCTGCAGTACTTTCTATAAAAATGTCGCGAAAGTATCTGACTATGTAATTTTACCTAACCAGGCTTGGTGGGATGTCCAGAAAATTCACCTGACAGAAAGCCACAGAAATATATTGGATGTTTCTAAGTAATCACAAAAAAGGAATGCAAAGTATACTGAAGGTTTAATGATTAATCTTAAAGAACGTTAAGCTTTGCAAATTCAAATTAATGCTTAGTTTAATTGATGGTACATGAAAGAAAATAAATATTCTTTTCCCCCAATCCTTTTGGGACCGATAGTATTTGGAATGTGTGCTTTTGGTAACGCTTGTATGCATTGCTGTTCAGAAAGTTAATAACAGAGCACTTTCTGTATTTCACAACTGTGTTAGTTAATGGTTATCCTTTAGATAGTAGCTAAAATAATACAGGTGGTCCTTGCTTTAATGTCTGTTCTGTGATCGTTACAAGTTACGACAGAGGACAATTGGTCCTCAAAAGTTCTGGCCATTATAATATTTCTGTGCTCACATAATTAAAATGAGTGCCCCCTGGGTTCACTCACATTTATTTTTTAATTAAATTTATATGCAGTCCATCTCACTGTTAAGTAACTCTAGGTGCCTTACAACAGCATAAAACAACCATATTGAATAATTAAATGTTAAAAACATTGAAAATATTTGCAACTACTTTTTGGCCACGCGCCTATCCACGACTGCCAGTTGCTCCAATGCCCTGCCCTGGCTGTCACTGCTGCACTTAACAGAGTAGTAGTCTCTGTTGTCTAGGGCCTTCTTTTATGCCTCATTCTTTTGCACTTGTTCAAGAATTGCACTGCTATGGCATTTATCAGTGCTTATCTGGTTTCATTCTCTACAAGCTGATGGTTCCTAACCAGTGTAAGACAAAATATAGTATTTGGAGCTTTTTTAATTTAAGTCCAGAGGCCAAAGAAGTTTAAGTCTTTGATAAAGGAGTCCAAGGGGGATCAGGTTTATCATAATGATATCAGCATGTCCATTAAATTTCTCTCTGCTTGGGAATGCAAAGCCACTGCTTCCCTTACCCACTGACACAAAAAAAAATCTGTCTCTTCTCTCCAAAGGAAGACATTAACTAGACAGATAGTGAGAGGTAAAGACATTGTTATAGCTCCTGGTGATTATGCTACATTTATTTTTCTATTGTCTTTCCCTTGAAGGAAAAAATATATATGGTGCAGGTAAAGTAGAACTGATGCAGCAGAGCTTGTAAATGCATAGTAGCTAGTTTGGGGGCTCAAGGAGTGCAAGCTCCTTATCCTATTTTAGTAAATCATTGAGTATCATTAATTACAGGAGGGTGTAATAATACACAAAGATTTATTAGATTAATAATCTTTGAGAACCCAGTTGCATATATTAAATGGAATATTAAACTCAGTAGAGCGTCATTCAATGGGCTCTGACAAGTTTCTTTATTCTTAGGTGCCTTCTTTTAATGTGATTAATCCCTTTTGCACTTCATCGCAGGTTGGTATGAAGGAGAGCGATTGCGTGATGGAGAAAGAGGTTGGTTTCCAATGGAATGTGCCAAGGAGATTACATGTCAAGCCACAATTGACAAAAATATGGAAAGAATGGGACGTTTGCTAGGCCTAGAAACTAATGTATAAAAGTTCTGTATAATACATGTATTTTAGAATTTGCACTAAAGTCAATGGCATTTTGGTCCCCTCCATTTTATGTTGGTAGCAGAACAGATATATGAAGATAGATTTTTAAGAATGGAAGAAATTAACCTAATTCAAGGCAAATAAGGGTTCTTCTGAATCAATTTCTACACAATAAACTTTGTTTTTAAAATCTTATAAAAATAAATGTTGATTTATTGATAGCATATGTTGATAGCATTCCTATTTACAGATTTACAGTATTTACAAGATATTCCTGTGTCTTATATCTAATATACCTTTGTTCTAAAAGCTAGTTCTGTAGTCCATTCATTTCATCTTCTATTTTAATTTAATAAACAGCTTTCATTCCTTCACTCCCACAATCAACATTTTGAATTGAATCAGCTTCTATTATGTGTGCAATTGCTGTGGTGCACATGATTGAGCTATTTGTATATTTTGAGATAGGCTGTTGAGACCCATGAACATTGACTATCACTCTTCCAAATGATTTCAGTTGAACTGAAACACGATTTCAGACTACAACCATGGCAAAGACCAAGGAACAGTGAGTAGACTGGTTCCACTTATCCAATCTCCAGATAAGGAGAAGATGGAAAATTGCCCACACGTGCCAGCAGTCTTCGCGGGTTTGAGTGCCAGGAAACAATGCAATCACCCATCTTGCTCGGAACTATGGTGGAACCTTTTAAAGGACACTTAAGTTCAAAACCTCACTTTCTAATTACTTTTGCAGATTGCCTATTAGCCATCTTAAATCTATTAGAGATGTTTGGAACAACAAGATTGAAAAGTCTTCATTGGGCAAATTTATATTCTTAAATTACAGTTTTAATTACAAGCTTAAAAATTTGAAATAAACAGCAAAAAACTAAAGATTTTAGCCTAAGAAAGTTATAAATGGATTAAGGACAGATCCTTTTGGAATATTTATTTTTACTATGGAATTTTGGAATTAACTATAAAAAAGAACTATGGGAAATAAACTTGGCTATCATGGAAGTTTCATGTGATAACAAAGAATAGGTGATGATTTTAGAAATTGGACAGTACAAGGAACTAAAGATTTTAAGCAAAAACAAAAAAAATACAAGCCTGATGTCAGTACTGAAACTTATAAAATAATACAAAACACAATATTGGAAATATTAAACATCTTGGAAGAATGTAGCCAGATGTTAGTAACTACAATAACAACAGTGTCAGTAATGACGTCTGTTTCTACGGATAGGCAATGTCTAAAAAGTTAATGAAGGAATGATAGATATGTCGATCTATAGAGGACAGGTTAAGAGAATGATTTGGAAATACAAATGAAACGCTGAAGTTTTAAAAATGAAAAAGGCAATACAAATGATAAACCAAAGGAATGACTGGACAATGTTTTCTAATTCAATCTACAAAAGAAGGTTGTTAACTCCTTGAAGAAATCCTGACATGGAAAAAGAAGAATTGAAATCAAATCCTACAACCATAATTAATTGAATGAAAGATAAAGACTGGTAGAATTAAAAGAAAGGAATATGAAATAGGTTTATTTGATCAAGGTTAATATGAGACTTTTTTTAACAAATGCAATCAACTGGCAACCCTCTGGATTTTTTATTTTTTTTTACTAACACCAGGATTGAAAAATTGGTATTTTATGGATTTGCTTAGAAATAAGGAATGGAATGAAGAGATAATCTGCTTAATCTTATAGATGAGATATTACATTTGTTTGTTCTTGTGATAAAGGTTGGAAGTAACTTTATATTTTTCTTTTTTCCCTGCACTTTTTATTCTGTTTCCATCCTCTTCTTTCTCTAAGCTTAATTTGTATTTTTACTATTATAGTTAAAATTCTTAATTAAAATTATATATATTATTAAAAACATATGGTATGATGCACTAAACAGCTTTTCATACTTGAATTCTAAATAGTATTTATTAGTAGCTTTCCTCTATCTACATCACTTGCTCTGTTTTGAAAGCAGACTACCAGGGAAATATAACAAAGGGAAAAAAAATCAAAACGTGGACCATGTTGAATTAAACAATGGTAATTTAACAGTTATTAAAAAGATTTATTTAGTAAGTTTTGATCCAACAGCATAAAATCTAATACTGTGTTGAACTAAATAGTATGCAATAAATGTGTAAGGAAAAGCTGGTCCATATATCAAAAACAGATACTACAGTGCAAGGCTTAAATTTCAGTGAACTATAAGTATGACTAAATATTTGGGGTACAACCTAGAAAAGTTCAGGTGGCCATTAGATCAGGGGTCCCCAACCCCCGGGCCGTGGACCGGTACCGGGCCGCGGCATGCCAGCAACTGGTCCGCACAAACAAGCAAAGCCCCATCCGCAGGATGCAGGCAGCACACAAACCCACACACTCTCTGGTCCGCAGAAAAACTTTTCTCCACAGAACCAGTCCCTGGTACCTTAAAGGTTGGGGACCTCTGCATTAGATGATAGCAGATGGGGTAGAGAAAGAAAGAGAATGTGCTTAACTCTTCACTGCCATCTACTGGTCATCTGGATTATGGCACCCGTGCCATAAGTAATTGAATTTCCATGAACAAGAAAATATCACCAGCAATAGCACTTAAAACTTATATATTGCTTCACTGTGCTTTACAGCCCTCTCTAAGCAATTTACAGAGTCAGCATATTGCCCCCAACAATCTGGGTCCTCATTTTACCAACCTCAAAAGGATGGAAGATTGAGTCAGCCTTGAGCTAGTGAGAATCAAACTGCTGACAGCAGAATTAGTCTGCAGTACTGCATTCTAACCACTGCGCCACCATAACTTAAATCTTAAGATATGTAAGTTTATGGGAAAACTATTTTATCTATTTTGAAATTACATACGGGTTTTTTTCTTCGCTAACTTTAATGTTGAATCAGGACCAATCCCTTGAATTGGACAAAAATAAATGCCCTTATTTTTGAAACTCCTTTAATTTCCTTCCCCTGCTTTTCTTTGTTTTGTCAAAGATTTAGCAATTATTCCCTCTTGACCCACCACCAAGTACAAGGGATGAAGAAGCCATTCCATCAGTAACTTGGTAGTAGCAGGAAAAAACAGCTTTTTATTAAAAACCCTTGCCATGTTATTCAAACTGAACAGTGTAAGCTTGGTGGTCTATCAAGCTTCTACAAGCAACAGCAACACCGTATTATTTTGGTACTGGTGACCACGACTTACAAATCATGTTTAATACTTGTAGTCCATCAGATGTTACTCTATTCTGCTTAAGGCTCCATTAAGCTTCCTTTTGTGGAAGTTTCTTTTGCTGCTTTGTGATGGAATGAATACATAATTCATACAAAAAAAGGAAGTTTGTGGCCTATAAGAGTACAATGCAGATCTACGAGGACTCCCAACAAATATATAAACACGGGTGCTAAATCTACTCTCCAAGTTATTCAGACAACTGACTTTGTGGTAGCCATCAATACTCTGAAAACTGGCGCTTTACTTAAGAAGCACCCCAAATTCTTCTGCTGTGGTGTGAAATGAAAACTGCACCGAGAAGTTATCTTAGTTGTGTAGTTGTGGTGGTACTTATAGTACTACAAGATACACCCGTTGCCTATATCATGCGTATTAAATGGAATAGAAAGTATTGTAGCATTTTATCACTATAAAAACAACATTGCAATGAACATTTGAAGGTGGGGGAGGGGAAGAATGGATGGGAATAGGTTGAAACATTTAATGCCATATATTTTCAATGTATATCCAAAGCAAGCATTTATCATTGGTGTGTAATATGAGATGGTAAGTTTATTCACATTTCATTTTTTTTTTAAAAAAAGGTTTTTAATTAGTCTTTTCCATCCACCCCCATCCCCAAATCATTTAAGATGTTTTAAAATACAGGAGTAATTAATTTTAAAAATCATTAACTGTTCAAACACATCCGCATAGTGAAAACTTTCCAATTAAAGGGGAAAGAATCCCATACATTATTTAAATGGGTTAACAATTGTAGCAGTGCTCAAGATGGATTATAATATACTCTGAACTTGCTTTTTCTACTTTAAAGCACTACGACATGACTTAAGTTCATATATGCTGTGTTAATTTTACCTCATTGATTTCAAGTTGTTTTTAGGAACTAGGTTTTTACCAAAGCAGCCTATTGGATTGTGAAAGGTATATGGTTTTCCATTTTCCCTTAAATGACTCCTGTTATTTCTGTTAAGACTTTGAAAATACATTTATCACATGATGTTCAGAGGTATTAATTTGCATTTATAGTCATAATTTATCAATTTCAATTTGTAATGCATTTGCTTATGTAAATAGGCATGGCTTTACTGACATATTTGAGTAATTCTGAACTTTTTTAGTATTTAATGAAACAGCTAAAAAAATCCATGAAGTGATTCCCCCCCCCCTTTAGATGAACATTCTGTAAGTATAATAGTGGACCATAAATGAATTTGTATATCCTTTGATATGATGCATGCTAATACATGGTCCAGAATAAAGCATAAAGCAACTCTCATATTTAGATTTCCATCAACATGATGCAATATTTTTGAGAATCCAATCAAAACAATCTTTGTTATGGTCATAGACCATAATGGAAGTTATGTAATGCACATAACCTTAAGAGGTAACTGTATTGGGGGTGGCAGCTGGTTCAGGGCTGTAGATGGTTATTTTCCATGTATTGTATTCCTTTGTATGTAAATAAATCTTGTTTTCCAAACAAAATATTTAGTTACATGTTGTTTACAAGGAAACTAGCTGCAAAAATGCTTCTGCACAGGGAAAATGCCACTACAGCCATAAAATGCTTAAAAGACAAGGAATGTGGATAACATGAGAAGAGATAATTGGAAGTGAGGAAATCTAAGTCAGATAATATGAAAGAATCAGACAATAACCATTATTCTAGTACTCAAGTTACTGTACTCTTAATAAAACCATTTTCATTATCTCTAACCTCATGTATTACCTGTATTCTTTGACTTGCATAGGACGGTTGTATTATTGACCCTGTCTAGGTTTGCTATTGCAGTTTATTTTGATTGTCTAGTACAGGGGTAGGCAACCTTGGCTCTTTTGTGACTCGTGGACTTCAACTCCCAGAATTCCTGAGCCAGCCATGCTGAGGGAAAAGGGAGAGGTTTCCAAGCTGAGCCATGCTGGCTCAGGAATTCTGGGAGTTGAAGTCCACGAGTCATAAAAGAGCCAAGGTTGCCTACCCCTGGTCTAGTACCAAAATAAACATAACTTGCTCTATTGGAAGGTTCCATCTGTTATTAAATGAAATTTATTCTATGATCTGGTGTTGAGGGTGGTGGCCATCTGGGCTGAGTGCAAGGGTGGGTCCACCTCACAATGGATTCCACATCAGCTCTGATCACCACAGCCTGGCTTCTCTTATTTTATCTGGAATTGGGGCAACTTTGAAAGCATTCCAGATGTCTTTTGTTTGCAATATGATCCGGCTGGGTGACTGCCCCCCAATGATTATTTGGGTCATTTGCAGTTCCATTGTGCACGGTGCCTGTTCGTGTCTCCATTGTTGACCAGCATTCTGCCCCATAGAGTGCCACTGGGTGGTAGATCTTCGATTTAAGGCACAGTGGGATCTTCCAGTTGTAGAGAACACCAGTGATCTGGCACCACTTCAACGAGGCAGCGTTGACTTGTGCCCAGTCATCCAGAAGTGTGTCACCATCAGTAGTTCTGCAGGATCCAAGGTAACGAAAATCAGAGGCCTTTACAAGCAGGGTACTGTCGACTGATTGTACCATCTGTCTGGATGCTGCATTCCAGGTATTCAGTTTTTGCCAAATTAAGTTGCGGTCCAAATTCATTGAACTATGTTTTCCATTGATTAACCAGTCACTCAATTCCATCCCAGGTTCCATTCTGGGTAAAATGGGAAGTAATGGATCCAAATATCTGGCTGGCTAACATGATATTCAGTCTGAAAAGGGACGTCTGCTGCTTCCCAATATTGCCAAAGGGGCTGGATCATCAAACCAAGGGAGATTGCCTTTAGGATGATGTAGAGCATCTATGGCTCCCTAGACATATCTGGAAGTAGCATATCTACACAACATTAAATCAAGAATTCCAGTTCCTTGTTGAGGAAGCATCTGATCATAAGATCTTGCAGAATTTTTGCTTTTGTATGAAAAATTTGCATGCTGCCAGGAAATTTCTGGAGTTGAAGTCCACACATCTTAAAGTTGCTAAGTTTGAAGTATACAGTCTTGTACAACTAAAATTTTGGCAGGCACAGAGGAAAGATAGATGTTGAAGCAATTGCAGTCATGGCCCCGATTTCCTTCAGCAAAAGATCAGGCGCCAACTCCCTACATGAATTTGGCTTCGGTTCTGATGGGACTGCAAAGTTTAGTCAACTACAATTGATGAGCTTTTAAATGATTGAGCATAATACTCAGCCTTCAGAGAGTCTCAAGAAGTGAACCCATCAACTTTGGTCCTAGCAATAGAAGCCCTTGCATGATTCCCACACAATATACAATACTTTCCAGATTAATTCACTGAAAAGATAGCAAGATCTTATCAGAAAAACGTCTACAGAGTTGCTTCTAGGAATCTATGCAGCTACTTTCGTTAGCAAGCACTTTAGCAGGGCTACTAAATGTTATTAGTAAATAATGTCCATTTTGTTTATAGGGATGGAGAGAAATTATGTTCCACTTGAATATTAATACAATCCTTCCTAGCGTCTCTTCTCAATTTCACAAGTGAACTGGAACATTTTTTCAGAACTGCCTATTAAAAAAAATGTGCATATATAGTAAAAGTATATTGCAAAAACATATTAGGAAAACAACTAGAAAACCAAACATGAATTTTGACATAATTTATGGAAAATATAAGAAATTCATCAGATTACAAGAAATCAAACACAAAACACATATTCAGCAAACAAAACCTCGGGTCAAACAAGCAACTTCTATAAAATTCAATTAATACCTTAAAAAGCTTTCTAAGATTTAGAGTTACATGCCCCAGGAAGAGGAAGGTCTTGTACTATTTTTATGGTTTAAGAAAAGTCTTTAAATTAGCTGGATATGGATTGACGCATCAGTTTCAAGATATCTATATGTCTTTAAGATTAGTTTTGCACTGTTTAAGTAGATACTGTTTAAATCCAGATTCTGCAAGAAATATTTGTGTAGTCCTGAAGAGTTGAACAATGACATCCAGACACTGCCAACACAATAGCTCTGCTCATAACCATGTATTTCTCCTATTCTTGAAATAACTCCATGAATATTCTATAAATCCTATAATTATGCTGCTATAATCTTCTGCATTATAAACACTAGGACAAATACCGTTTTCAAGCCTGCATACTCTCCAAATGTGTGACCTTCAACTCCCACAAATCTCAGCTGGGAAGACTGGTAATTCAGGGAGTTGGATTGATTTTTAAAAAGTAGTACGTGGGTACAATTACAGGAACAATTTTTAAAAATAAAAAAATACACTATTGAACTAGAAGTCTTGGTTGTTCCTTAGTGTACAGTTAATGCATACTTGATTCCATTGGAATGTGAAGGGCCCTTTTTCTGTTGCACAGCCCTATATTCAAATACACTTTGCAAAGGAAAGACATTAAACCCTGTTCTCATCCAAACAACTGACAGATTTTTGCAACCTATCAGACAAAGCTTTAGCTGTAAATAAAGGCTTGGTTGCTGAAAGTAAACCTGTTGTTTTTGATGTTGTATGCGTAACAGCTAGAATGAAGAACATATTTATTCCTAAAATGATGCAAACATACACCTGTTTCATGAATGCCTTTCCTTTCATACTCTTATTAGTGAGAAGAGTTCAACTTCACAGACCCTACAGTTCCCAGTGGGATATACTCTGGTTCCAACTGAATTCCTTACTAATTCTAAACAGACAATATAAGACTAATATTCAAAAATTGAAATTTTAATTAGTCTGATCACTTTTCAAACCAACAATTTCACAGAATTGTATAAGCCAAAGAATGGAAAAGTCAGTTCATTATTTTATTGACCCAACTTTTGCCAGAGAGAAATAAAAATTATACAAGTAGCAGCAAATAACTTGACACACATACACAATATTACCGATGATTATGCACTTAGAGCTATGTAAACAAGTACTTTATACACTGCATGCCATTTACGCAAAGCCATTAGGAAATATTAACTCTAAAGATGAAATTCCAAGATGCCCAAATATAAAAAAAAATTAAAAGGAGGAGTGGAAAAAAATTGGTAGGACTACCATGTTTTCAACAGCAAGGGAGCACTATTAATTGTATTCTTCATTTTGGGAACGAGGCGCAAAGTTTCTGGCAGTTTCATTCTCTTGTGTAGTGATTAAGTCTATAATAGCTGTCAATACTGCAGTGTCCCTTGATTTAGTATTATTCCAGTCCACAGGTTGTGGATTTTCTATTTTCTCTTGCAGAAGGTCATCCAATTCTTTTTTCAAATCCTAAGGATAAAATAGGATTGTTGGCAAAAGTAACATCACAATTTTAACATTATAGGCAATCCTCAGCTTATAACCATAATAAAAGGCAGGAATTTCAGTCGCTAGGTGATATGGTCATTAAGGGAGTACTCACCGGACCTGATTTCAAGACCATTTTTTTATCATGGTCATTAAGCAAATCATGGAGTCATTTAGCAAATTACACAATCATTAAAGTGATTCTGGCTTCCCCAATTGACTTTGCTTGTCAAAAACTAGCAGGGAAGATCGCAAAACACAATCGTGTGACTGCAAGATGCTGCAACCATTGTAATTGTAAGCCAGTTGTAAAGTGTACAAATTATAATCGTATGACTGTATGGTGGTACAATGACTGTAACTTCAAGGATGGGTTTTAAGTCACTTTTTCCAAGGCCATTGTAATTTTAGACCATTGTTAAATGAACAGTGGTATGTCAAGGATTACCTGTATTCTGTTTTTATATAGCCATGTTAGATTATTTAAATAATATTTTCTATATTTATTATTATTTATACTATTCCTTTTACACTGTCAGATATTAATACATATATCTCTTTCACTAGTGAATTCATCCTTGATACATTTTCCATTGAATGCAGGGAAAAATAACAGCATTCTTTCAATCTTCAGGCATAGCAGCAACCTTCAAAGACATGTTAAACAAGTTGCACACCACTTTATAAACAAACCATCCTCATGTTTTTCCAGTTATACTATGCATACCTGCATATTTAAGATTTTCACAGCATTTATAACTTCCTTTTTTATATTTTTCTCTTGACAGCAATGCTTAAAGTATGTTTCAGTTTCTCTCTTTGATATACCAATATCATTTCCCTACAAATCTCTAAAACATTCTTTACAGAATTCCCCTATTTCAGTTACTCTGCATTTGCTTTGCCTTTTTAGTCTTATCTGTTGCTTTATTTGACTACATTTTCTGAAACTATTATTCTTCTCTAGATACACCAGGGACAATATTTTTATTATTTTTTTCAGCATTTTCTCATTCTCAGTCTCTAACTTCATCATTTCACCAAGCATCCTTTCCTATTCTTTCCGTTACTGTACAAATACTTATGTACCACTCTATAACATAATTATTTTCACTCTATACCAAGCAACTTCCACATCTTTGTTTCACTCATTCAAAAAAGGAAAGTAATCCTTTTTTTCACCTAGGGGTTCATACTTTCATTTCATGCAGTCATTTTTTAATTTTCATTTTTTCCTCACCTTTTCCCCTCAATATTTCATCAAATGCAATTAAATCCATCACTGTTAAATTTCTATTCACCACACTCAATATGCCTAATAAAATTAAAAAGTTGAAAATATATGTTAAATTTAAAATTTACATTTAACTTAAATTTGCATCTTCAGATTTTCTGAAGCTGGAAAAGTGGAGACCAAACCCAGCTCCCACATATCCAGAAGGCAGCCTTTGACCACTAGAGAATCTTTCAAAGGGCCTGTCCCGTAGTTCTTAACAGTTGCACAGGTTTATAACAGGAGGGACAGTTTTTATGAAGTCAATTATTTTATTTTGGGAACAACTTTATCTGTTCAAGCTATATAAACATGTAGCATATAATGCAGTTTTGGACTCTGAAATATTTTTTTAAATAGCAAGTATCAAAAGGAAACAATATTCAAGGGATCAATACAGTCAAAAGGTTCTGTGTTCAAAGTAAATGATATTTCTCAAAGTCAAGTTTAATGCAGATATATCTTTAAAAAGTAATTGATAATCCATGCAGAACATAATACATGAAGGTCAAACTAAGTGAGTGATCTCAGTCTGAATAGCAAATGTAGTAGTTTAGTATGAATAATGTAATGTTAGCATTCCAAATAGAAATATTTTGAAGTTTTTAAATAGTTTTCTATCTTAGGCCTATGTATGCTTTGAAAATCATTTGAAAAAAGCATTTTGGATCCTGAGTAGGGCATCACACTGCTATTCATTAAAGCCACCTATGTTTTTCACAGGCTGTGAAAAAAATGAGGCAGCTATTTTAAGCATTAGCCCTTAATGAAATGCTTGAATAGGACTTATGCTTAATATTTTTCTTTCTACATTTTAAGGAAATAATCTACATGAAACATATGATTTTAAAAATAGTCTTTATAATATAATTATTAAATTGTGTCAACTATTTTAACTGGCCAGTTTCATGTGGGTAGCAGAAACTCACTCACCTTTACCAGCTGTGCTATTCTTGCTGGAGACTGAAAGACAATCCATTCATCTACAGCAATTGTATCCTGATCTTTGTCCTTCTGAATTGAAATATCTCCTCCAAAAAACAATAGACAATATGGCGAAACTTCCGTACAATCATACAGGTATATCTATAGTAACGAAAGCATTTAGCACACAATAAATATAGTAATATAATCAAAATGAGGCCTTGGAACATTATTTGATTTTAAATGCCTTTACGGTGTCCAGATACTGTAGTAAATCATGATTTATAATGAAAGGAATAAACCCCATTCCTGCAGCTTTGCAATAGTTACATTTGTTCTCTAGTGTAACCACAAAGAAAAAAGGAGCAGTTTTTGTTTTTATTTCTAACCCATCAGGCATTTCATATTATCTAATTCACTCAGTTTAATTAAGGCTTGTTTTATCATTCAGTCTGAAATCAATCCTTTTTGAAATATGCAAATCAACCCAGATACTTTTGTAATGATTACATAAAGATTTTCACTTTTATACTACTAACAGTATTACATAGGGCCAAATGCTAAGCAAAGTTGATAATACCTTTGTATTAAGCAAAAGCATGATACAAAAGTGAATAAACAATAAGATTTATTCATGGAGATTTATTCATTCTGGCTACAACTTCTTAATATTTAAGTATTAAGTAATTAATACTTCTTAATACTAAGTACTTAATACTTAAAGTTCATCTTAATAATGATATCTTCCAATCTAAGTATCTACCTATTGTTATTACTTTCTCCAGGAAAGCTTAATTATTTCTGATACCTGTAGCTAATAAGGGTTGTTAGGGATGAAACAAGCATAAGAAGAGCACAACTGCTTCAGCCAAAGTCCTTCTATATACACATTTATAATTAAGATTAGTAAAAAATGATAACTTACGCTACTTGTCCTCATTTTCAAATGGTAAACCAGCCAGTTGTAATGGAATTCCATCTCTTCAACATTCACAGATTTGGGATGAATGTTCACTGTTCCATCTGTTTTGGTGGAAACTTTAACCCTGAAAGACACAAAGCAGTTATAACTTACATGACAGACACATACAGAAAGCCCTGAAAAAGGTAATGACCATTGGCTGATTCACTCTCCATTCTACAGTGAGACACCGACTTCTGACTGGTCCTCAGAGTTGGGGAAGCCTCTGAAAAAAGTACCATATGCGCATGGAGGGAAGTGACTAGGAAGGGGGAAAATTGGAGAAAATCTAGATTGTAGTTCCCTCAATGAAATAAAACAATTGTTCTGTGTAAGGATCAGCAAATGTAGAGGTGGAACATTATATATGTCTTCTCTCAGTAAATATGTTAGAAATTAGCTTATACACTAAAGCATTGTTTCTCAACCTTGGCAACTTTAAGATGTGTGGACTTTGGGGAACTTACTTAAACACTACATTAAACCTCTGATAAGAACCAAAAAGTACATGCAAAAGAGATTAAGAATAATCTATAATAATTTCCTCATTAAAAATTTAAAAAATCCAGTTAAGAGTTTCCTACAAGAATATTCAGTACTCTTGTGTATATTTTTCCTCTCTGGTTTAAAAGATTGCTTTCTCCACAAAGATAGTTCCAAATCGATGACCCACTGTTTCTTTTTTATTTACTTTTTCTTAGTAGAATGTGTTCTGGTATTAATAAAAGACCATCTTTTACCATTTCGTCATTCAGGATATCCCAGAAATATGTAATTAATATATTTTTGCTAAACAAACATAGAGTTAGAATATGTAAAGAAAAGCAATTAAGAACTAAGACATTAAAATGTTCGTTAGCAACACCATCTAGTGACAAAACAATACTACTGCAACTTGCTTCAGCTTTCAGATGTTGATATAATGACTCAATAACTTCTGATTAGCTGATTTCTTAAAGAAAAAAATATTTATACAAAGCTATTTAGATTAGACTTTAGGGAGCCTAACATAAACCAAAGTAAACATCAAATATAAATAATCCTCAAATTCAGTTTCTTGGATTTTTTGGGATTGTGGTGATTAAGATGTACACTGTGCGCACAATTAGGCAAGTATTTTGACCATATCATATCATGTGACCTTGTTGACTATTTGCAAGAAAACATTTGATGGTTCTGTGATCATGATCCACTATCTTAGCAATTTCAAGAGTGCTGCATCTCTCTGAAAGACTTTTTACAATGTTTGACTTTTCCAAGTCAGTTAAATCACTTTTTTGGCCCATTTTGCCTGAGGAAAAGAAGCTGCCTAATAATTATGCACACCTTGATATAGGGTGTTGATCTCCTTAGGCCACACCCTACCTCATTACACAAATACACATCACCTGATATGCTTATATCCACTAAGCATTCAAGTTTATATAGCTTGGAGATGGAAAATATGCATGAAAATGATATGGTCAAAATACTCACTTGCCTAATAATTGTGCATACAGTGTAGATGTTTAGGATGTAGCTAGGAACGATGGAAATAATGCAACAGCTAACCACAAATCTCTTCCTCTCTAAACTCTCTACTCTGCAAGGTGGGAAGATGAGGAAAGGGATTGCCTACAGGCATAGCTTTGGGTTTGTTTTTTTCTTTCCCCTCTCCTCAGAATGTGGGGAGAATAGAGACAAAGGGATTTCAGGAGAGTAAATTTGCATGGCACCCCATGGCTCCCAGCCCGGGGCTTGCAGTGTGTTCACATTGCTTTTGGTGTATACAAGACAGTAAGCAGGCACTCAAGCATTCCAAAGGGTAGGGCAATTGTTAGGAAGCAAGCAATAGTCAAATGTGTGAAACTGAATTGTCTTTTTGTCTCTTTCCAGCCAGACAGCACAGTCATGGTCATGTCATTTCCCACTTAGTGACAGCTTTGCTTAGCAACAGAGTTGCTGGACCCAATTAAGGTCATTAAGCTAGAATTAGCTGTATGCCAGTTTTTGTTTTTTGTTTTAAAAATGTTGAAACAAGCTGTATTTGTCTTGAACCTAGGCAAAGCAACAAAAACATGGATAGACCTAGTCTTCCAATTCTCACTCTTCCTTCCTCGCATATTACTGCAAGAAAATCTTGGAGCAGTCCCCAAAAGCTTGTACTGTGCAGAGACCTTGGAAAAGGTCCTAGATCATGTGGCTACATTGTTGGAAGCTAGGGTTGAG
Source organism: Azemiops feae (assembly GCA_023970755.1). Classification (NCBI taxonomy): domain Eukaryota; kingdom Metazoa; phylum Chordata; class Lepidosauria; order Squamata; family Viperidae; genus Azemiops; species Azemiops feae. Next base: position 1,269,015 of record JALGBA010000227.1, on the reverse strand, counting down.
GGACAGTTGAAAGGCCATACCCGGCTGTTTAAAAAAAGGATTGAAAAGGATTCTCTTCAATGATTACACATCAAATCTCAACAGGCAGAAGTGCTAAAAAGACAACCAATACATCAAGTAAATTTGCTGCAATATTATGGAGCTCTGCTTAATAAATTAACCTATATGCATTCTTAATAAATAGTCTGAGTAAATTTTCAGAAGCCTTACATTTTTCTCTTTTTGCTGAAGTTTGCTCGGATTTTTGCCACCTTTGGATATAGCCCAGCACAGATAACAGCTTTGAGTAACTTCTCATTTTCTGGAAGAAAAGATAGCCAGGGGAAGTGGAACGCTCAATGGAAGAACTGAAAGCCTCCCTGTTATTTGCTTCCCTCTCAACATTTACCTGAGTTAATGTTGGATTTGGGATCCCTGGGGTTCCTGCTATTCACAAACCCAGCTGCAAGGAGATGTTCTGCAAACTGCCCTTTCATGTTACGCAGCATCTAGAGAGTAACATATAAGCACCAAGTAACCTCTTGCAGAGTTTGTAAAACGCAGTTTCCTGCCAGAGACAATGTGGAGGAATGTAGTTTGGATTCCCTACATTCCACAAGAGGCAAATAGTTATTACCTGCAGGGTATTTGAAGAAAGAAAATACTCCCAGCAATAATCCTTCTCGTACCTGAAGCCACGCCGCTGAGCTTCTTCCCAACCCTGAAAACAGGATCATGTTTTAATACAGGCCCTACTAGATAACTCAAAAGAAAAATGGGTATGTAAATGTGATTGTTAAAATACAATGAGGTGCCAGATAGCAAGCAGATTTAGGAATCTTCATAGGAAATAATAGGAATTTTTGTAATTAAAATGCATTATTTTTGAAGAAGTATACTGATAATCTCAGTCATACAATTATGTATTTAGGCAAAACAGGAAAAAGCTCCAAACAAAATTAATTGTATTTCCATATAGCATTAAGTGGTATAATAGGAATAGGGAAAGAATAATGCTAGTTGCCTTGTAGGGGCGATGGACAGCATAAAAATGTAATCAATCAATAAATAAATAATAGACAATTAAAATAATTCCAAAACACTATTTTTAATAAGGCAACTAATGGACTATGATCCAACAATTTATCTTTATCACAAGACTTTTTATTGTTCACAAACAAGTAATTAAGGTTTTAAAACAAAGATAAAGGGACTTCATGATCTACAAAATGGATGGGAACACTGAAGTGAAATTAAACTGAAGAGTTAGGATTATTTAGAATGAATCACAGCAGTTACTGATGTAAGATTTTGGTGTCCAAATGAAAGTATTTGTAACATAGATTAAGCTTCACTCTGTCAGCAAATCAAATATATGCACAGTAAGGAAACTCCTATGGCTTTCATTCATTGCCCAGCAATAAAGGTTTCTTATATCTATGATTTCTGCACGCTTTTCTTTCAAAGAGGCAGCTACTACAGATTGCCAATTTTAACCGAATTACCTTGAAAGCATTCACAACAGTGAGGTGATCACTTTTAGAATTCCTTGAGAGTTCCTTTCTTCTTGCATCTGCTAATTTTTCTTTACCCTTTAGAGGAGGGAAATACTTGCTGAGATAACAAAGATCTTTTCATCTGTTTTCAGTTTTTTTTTTTTAAAAAGAACATTCTGAGCATGCAACAAACAGTATCACTGAATTTACTACAATTAGAATAGAATCGAGTAAAACATTTGGATTTCTGCCAGCTTCTGCTTACAAACATTTTTTAAAAAGGTGTTTACATGTTTTTAATTTTATCTTTAAATACATTACCAAGGGAATGATAAAAGGGTCCTTGAAGCTGAGGCCAGCTGCAATAGTGAGAACAGGATCTAAGCAACAAAATAAAGCTCCAAACAGAATCATTTTTCCAATGTGTGGCTCCACAGGTAATCTTGCCAAGTGGACACCAAGGGGAGTCAACTGTTCTTCTCTGTCCAATGCATTCTATCAGTGAAAGAACACCAATCGGGAAGAAGAAAAAGACAGAATCATTGAAAAACCATAAAACATGAAAGAGGAGAGCAGGGATAATGGCTTTAATAAAGAAGAATGAGCTACTAAATTATTAGGTTTCTTGCAGCAGCGTTATTTTTTTTAATATCCACCGTGACATGTTTACATAAGAATATTTGTGTTTAGTCCAAACATATGCTTTCATCACAGGAAAGTATAAAATGCGGGCCAAATTCAGTCACAAAGCTGACATTATCAAAGCCATGCCTGGCATTTTTGATCCTTTGGCAAAAACAAAAAGAAGAAAATTCACATACTGTTCAGACTATAAACACAATATAACATTTTTATTTATAAGTGACCATTTCTTTTGTAATTCAAAGAAAAAAAGACATAATTTCAAAAAGGAACATATTTTGAATCTGGAAAGCTGCAATGTTGAATTTGTATTTGTAGTTATAGCAATAATTTTTATTATAAAAGAAGACAGTAATTGTTACAGTAAATGATGCATTATTTTAGGCTAAATATAAATGAAATATCTAGTATGTTTCAAAAGTGAAAAGTGCATCCATTTGGCAATTCTTTAAATTTTCAATTATCACTCTAAAATTAAGTATGAATAAATCTGTTAGTATACAAGCAAGAGAACAAGAAACTTACCAACTCCTTTAGATGCTTTATGGACAGCAAGACAGCATCACGTGATGGTGGATCCATGAGATTCATCAAAAAGTTTGCAATACCTCCAAGTTTCAAAATCTGAAAGAAAATCATGATTCTATGATTCTACTTGATTATATCTGTCCACGATAAAGTGAAACAGTTACAATCAAACATCGCCTGTAAGAAAACTGAACAAACATACCTAATTCACAATCCTAATGACTCCAAAACCCCAAATGAGCTCATGGAATCAAAACCAACACCACCACATAGAACGTGAAAAGATGATAGGAGAAAAATCACATCCGTGAAATTCTCAAGAATTCATCCATTGCTAGTCTACCGAAAAGTATTACTAAGGAGGCCAATCTGACTTCTGGAGAGAAGTTAGAAATCATGAAATTGACTTTTGTAATTCTCTCTTGGGCATGACAGTCAGTTGAGTAACCAGTTATTCTCTTTCAGACCCACCCACTTCACAGGGAGGTTGTTGTAAGAAAAATAGGCAGTGGGAACATTAGGTATACAGGTAGTCCTTGACTTACCACCTGTCATTTAGTGACTGTTTGAAGTCACAATGGCACTGAAAAAAGTGAGTTATGACCGTTTTTCACGCTTATGACTGCCGCAGCATCCCCATGGTCACATGATCAAAATTTGGGCACTTAGCAATTTGTATGTATGACAGTCTCCCTGTCCCGGGTTCATATGATCACCATTGGTAACCTTCCCAGTCAGCTTCCAACAAGCAAGGTCAATGGCAGAAGCCAGATTCATTTAATGGTTCACTTAACAACTGTGGGAAAAAAGGTCATAAAATGGGGCAAAGCTCACTTAGCATTTGTCTTGATTAGCAACAGAAATTTTGGGTTCAATTGTGGTCCTAAGTCGAGGATTACCTGTATATGCCACCTTGGACCAACTTAAACCATGGGATAAAAATATAACAATAAATAAATATGTATTATCAAATAACTAGAAATCATGCTAATAACAAACTGTATATACTTATACTTATTACTCAAGATTTATTTTAAAAACTTTTGACAGACAATATGCATATAAATCAATAGTTTGAATAATTAACAGTTAATATTAATATCAATCAAAGTAAAAGGTCAACATTGACCAATGTACAATTATTTTAGTCTACATTATCCTCACAAGATTTAATCTCAAAGTAAAAAAAGAAGCCCATTTAAACCTTTCAGCTAATCTATTTTTAGTCATTAATGATTATTTTAAAAATGTACTGTCAACTTGCTATTTTTTATTCCTGATTTCTGTACCCCAACATCTTTCAGGACCCCTAGCTTTGAACTAGGTCACCCAGAGATTCAGAATTATTGTAAAAGCTACTGAATGACCAATTATCGAAATCGGTTTCCTAAAGAGCAAGACCAAGGCTTCACCAGGATATATTATCACTGTCCCAATTGCACAAATTACCTTGATTTGCAAACACAGTTCCTCCAAAGGTGTCCTCAGGATTTCAGGCAACTGATAATCATCTAGCAGACTGGCACGAAGACCATTATACAAGTGATAGCAGTGGCCAGGCTGGACTCTGTAAAAGTATATTCTATTAAGTGCTTTTTTCCCAAGTAGTAATAAGAATGCTTTGTATAATTACAGCTATTTAGTAGCATTTTTTTTACGGAATGATGTTACACACAAATTCAAACTGAATAATCAATTTCCACAGTTTAAGCACCTGACTTAAAGATAGCAGGAGTTGCATTTGATAAAGCAATTTCTACCCAATGCCCTGATATATTTACCATAAAATATAGTGGGGCTCTGCTATACTACCTTGATTTTCCACTCATTAAAAAAGTATTAAAATTAGAAGAGCCAGTCAGCAAATAAAATTGCAATAGGGAAGCAATGAGACTTCAATATTAAGAAAGTATATGCAGTGAAGGGGAAAAAATGAAATGTCTTTAAAGTTAATTAGAAATTGTTCCAAATGAGCCCACATTTTCTTACTTAACAAATTTTATAACAATAGGCATTACACTTACCTGCCTGCTCTCCCTTTTCTTTGCTTGGCATTTGCTTTGCTAACCCATTCTGCAGCCATCGTGCTGATATTGTTCTGTATGTCAAAATGAGTTTCTTTTATCTTTCCTCCATCTATAACATAAACTACATCATCTATGGTGATACTGCAGAAATGAGAAACGGAGAGAAGCAATTTGCTTATCGACATCACACAGATTCTCAGCTAATCCCTTTATAAAGTAATTTTCTCCTTGCAAGAAACAAACATTGCCTCCCCCCCCCACCAACCCATGGCTGATGAATCAAGCCATAAGGAACAGCAACAATTACTTGCTGCTGCCTTTTTTATTCCTTTGCCAAAAAGTCAAATAAAATAAAAAAGGCAATTCTAATACTGTAATACTGTAGTGTGAAATGGTAAAATTATCAGAGGACAAATTTAGCCTGAAATATTAGAATTAAACCACATTGCCAGATATAACTGGGAGAAACTTGATGGAACTGCTTAATGTTTAATACTTAAACCCTTTGACATGTTAATTCTACATATAATTATCTACATTTCATCAACAAGAATTGCCAGTTTGAGCATCAAATAATTGTAGAACAGGTACCTTAAGCCAAATAAACCTGGCAAATTAAGTAAGACTGGCAGAGTGGAAATACTCTGTTTAGCAGTGTAAGCAAAATAGCAATGTACTATTCATTTAATTTCAGATGTGCCTTCTGAGGCATAACCAAAAAAAAAGAAATAAAGCATCTTTGCATTTATTCTGTTAGCCTGCCTTACTCAATTTGATGCCCTCCACAATTTCCCAATACAGACAGTCCATATCCTGGTTTAGAATTCTGTAATTCTTGGCTCAATAAAATTATAGCAGGTTCAGCAAAGTTGCCATGGGCATTGACCCTAATCTCAAGCTCAGGAATGCAACCCAATTTATAAGTGCTGAAAATGCCTCGACCCTCTTGTAAATCCTTTAAAATACCTAAATAAAATAGTCTAATAAAAAAAAACAGATAAAATAAGGTTTAGAAATATTTCCCTCCATTTTACTCCTACTACAATGCAAAAAAAAAAAAAATCACCTTAATTTTTATTAAGCTACTCAAATTTTTGCTAATAAATTAATTTCATGTATTTCTAGAAGCATAAACTAATGTTTACCTAGTCTCAGCAATGTTTGTAGCAATTATAATTTTACGAACACCAGGAGGGGTCTTTTTGAACACCTAAAGAAAAGCACGGAAAAGACACAAAAATAATAAATGTTGTTATAAAATCCATTTTTATTACATGGATCTTAATATATTATTAAATTTATTAAATACAGTATTAAATCATTTCAGTTAAAACACTGAATATGTAATTTGAAACACATCGTTTAAATAGCAAGTGCTAGCAATCAAATAGAAAAAAGAAATTTGGAATACAGGAGCTGAAGCTAAACTTCTCATATATATAGAATGATTTGTTCCAATCAGTGGGATTTGAACTACACCTAACATACTCAAGTGCTGAGGGTGAAAGTTTGTTCTCCGAGCTTGAGGTTGGTTTCCGAACGTTTTGTTACCAGGCTGGGTAACATCTTCAGCGGAGTTTAGGGGATGTCAATGTCAGTGTTCTTCTGTTTATAAGGGCTTCAGGTGTTTGTGTGTCAAGTGAGGGTCTTGTGATCTGTCAGGTGTGAGTCATCAGTGTGAATCTTGTGATGGGTCTTGTGATGGGTAGGTTACATCAGGTCAGGGTCATTGGGAGGTGAACTGTTGATGGGGGGGCTTACGTGGGTTGGTTGAAGATGTTACCTAGCCTGGTAACAAAACGTTCGTAAACCAACCCACAAGCTCGGAGAACCAACTTTCACCCTCATCCCACACCCGAGCTACAAATATTCGCCACCATTGCATACTCATGTGCTACTGACAAATGGATCTATTCTTGTTATGTCAAAATCTGATTACCACCAATAATCTTTAACCTCTTGAAAAACTAGTGTTTCAAAGTAAGATAACTCTCCCTAATTAAAGCATTATGTTCTTTATCTTAGAGATGTATTTATTATTTATTTTGCACTATTTATAATCCACCCCAATCCCACAAGACTTTGTGTGGTATACAACACTGCTCAAAGTTGGGTAGTTAATATAAGACTATTCTATCACATGTGAGATTTAGGATGGCTACATTTTGAGTATGATCTTAATCTTTTCAGAGTAGGAAAAATGTTGATTTTTCACATTACTTAAAAAGCTCAAGAAAATTTAATGATTTTTGTGAAAATCCAGCCTAAATTAATTTAATTCAACAACAAATATTGTATACAAATTTAAGGTATTTTTCAGAGATGCATGCATTTTCTACAACAGGTAGACCTTACTTAGTGACCACAATTAGAACCAGCAACTTAATTGCTAAGCAGCATGGTTGCTAAACAAAACATTACACAACTCTGGCTTATGATTTTACTTCTGACTTCCCTACTAACTCTGCTTGTTGCAAAGCATACAAATGGGGATCAGACCTGACTCTGCCAATTGGCAGAGAAGTATAAAAGGGATATGCAATCTTGCAGGGGCTTGGTGATGTGAAGGTGCTCCTTCACCTCTGTAACTTTAATAGCTCAATTTTTAATTCTGTTTTAAAGTTGGTTTTAACTCTGTTTTTATTTATGTTTTTATACTATGGGATGTTTTTTTTACTATAAATCATCCAGAGTCACTTAAGAGAGATGGATGGTGTAGAAATGTGATAAATAAATAAATGCCAGGTTGCAAAGCACCCTAACAATGATTACATGACTGTGAGATGCTACCACAGACATAAATGCGAAGACTGGTTGTAAAGTTATTATTTTTTACACTGTTGCAAGTTCAAAAGGTTGCCAAATGATGCAGTCAGTCTGAGTGGACTACTTCTATAGATAAAGTTAATAAAATTATGGTTTGCACCAGTTATACATACCTGAGTCTGGTTAACAGTAGGCATCAATGAATGCAAAGGTATGATGACAAATCTATCTGAAAATTAAAATACACACGATGTTGTATTTCAGTTAGAAAACAGAAAAAAGTAGAGCTTAAGTATAAAAAGACAATGAAGCTGTACAAATAGTTTTCAAAAATACTTTTCAATTAGTTAAAAACTTAAGTTTTACTGAATATTTTTAAGAGGCACATTTGTTGTTACTAAGGTAAAAATACTGTTCATTGTCAATATTAGAATAGGTACTGAATAAATTGGAATGGATGGATTTGACAGAAAGAATAATGATAAATATTTAATCAAAATTTCCTAGCAGTCGGCAATGTGTAAAACATTTGAAGGGATAGATCTTTTCATCTATGGAGATTGGGATATTCCATCTCTGCTAATTTTTACGGAAGAAGTGCAGAGTCACTTCTCAAGAATGATTTAATTAGTTTTTCTGCATGTTACAAAGGGTTTACCAGATGATCTTTGTCCTCTGTTCCAAATGTACAATTTTAACAGCTGGGGGGGGGGGGAGGAACAGTTGCTCCAAAGATTCTCTCAAAGTGCATGTTCGTGTGGGCATGAAAATCAGACAGAGGGAACAATTTGTGCATGGAAGGGAGAGAGGAGAGTCTTCAAACAGACACACCAATCCTTACAGAAGATGCTACTACTTTAATGTTTCAGGGGCAGGGGAATGTTTTCCTTATACTAATATACTCTTGAAGTTCCTATTTAAAATAGTTCACACTGCCCCAGTAAGCACTGTATGTATAAACTTAATATGTACAACTATGCTATGCTATGCTATGGATAATCGTTAAGTAAATCTTTTTCAATTTATACTGCAATTATACTGTGCTTAGTCATTCAGGCCCTAATCTCATGGTTGAACTATTGTAGTGCACTCTATATGGAACTACCTTTGAAGAGCATTCAAAAGCTACAGCTGGGGCAGATTGTGGTGCCACGGGCAGTTCTTGTGGTCTGAGGAATGGCCCATGCAGCCTCACTGCTCCGTGAGCTGCACTGGCTGCCAATCTGCTTCCGAGTGCAATTCAAGGTATTGGTAATCATCTTTACAGCTTGTTAAATGTTTATGAAATAAATGCAAAAAGCACTAAATATTAGTGTTATCTGTTTAGATTTCCTTAATACACTAGCAAAACCTATATAAAGTTCAATGGCAAAGGCATGCAAACATTCAGAAATGAAAGTATGAAAGGGGTAAATATTTTTTTTCACAGAACTGTATAGGCATCGGATTGTAGTTTAAATCTATTACACTAGCACTGAACGGCCAAATCCCCAGATTCATTGGAATGGGGTAGCATATATATTTAATATTTAATAGGTTTCTGTTTTTGTTGCTGCTTTTATTACTATTATTATCATCTCCTTGACCTATCCCTTAAATACTATTATCACTTACTGTGCTGCCTTTCCAACTATGCAGTTCAACAATCCCACTTTAGCTATTGTGTAACTTGAAAATCAGAGCTTGGATATTTGCTAGCATGCAAAGCAATTGACAGTGTTGATTTAGTTCTTCATATGTCTGAAAACAATTTACTGAATTATTCTACAAAAAGTCTAGCCTACCATATGGTATTTAAAAAAAACTATTTCAGTTTTAAATTTTTACCTGATTTAAACATAACTTGAGATACCAGAAGATCATGCAGTGTGCTAATGTTATCCCATCCAGGAAGAAATACTAGAATTGCGCCTTCCTGGATATAAAACAGGTGTATTAAACAACACATCTGCATTTTTAAATTCATCAATGTAGCATACAATATAGTCACATACATAATTCTAGGTCAATCTTTTTAAATAGAGCTTGTTTAAACAGAGGTAGGCCAATCCTCATCTGAAGCTTAGGCCTAGATTTTTCCCCCCTTTTATTTCCACCCTCCAACAACCAGAGGATCCTGTGCCACTGAAACTGAAAGAAGACAACATGGAAATTTTCAACACCAAGATCCCTCCTTTCGTTGTGGGGATTTGGGAGGAAATCTACAATTACAGGAGCATACATTACCTACCAGAAATAGTTAAATCTATTTTACTGCTTAACTTCTATTTGCTTTTGTAAATAAAATTGTAAATACCACTATATTTCTCTGGTTAGCTGCTGAAGTTTGAGTGGAGATGATGTCTATTTCCATGTGGACGTGGAAATTGAACTCAATGTGGTGAAGATACTTAATACTTGATCCTTATTCCTGTTTCCTCCACAACAAGCCTATGAGGTGGGCTGGACAGAGAGAGTGTGGCTGGTCCAAAATTACTCATCTGGCTTTCATGCCTAAAGCAGGATTAGAACTCACAGTCTCCTGCTTTCTGGGCTAGCATCTTAACCACTACATCAATATGGCTCTTTTCACTGTTATTAACATTCCTTTACAGACAACTAAACAAACAACTAAATAAAACAGGCAAGTCATTCTACTAGCCAATAAGAAACTCACCTCTTCTTCAAGAGCAATATATCTGATTAATGCTGCTATCAAATCAAGATCAATTTTATCATCATCCATCATTTCCAGTGCATCAATTGTAGTTTCTGAATATCTAGAAATCATGTAGAGGTTAAAGAATCAGTACAGTCAATATAAAATTGCTATGCTTAAGAAGAGTATGCTGCTTCTCACTATATGAAAAAAAAAGAACACAACTAATTATGGTGCATGTTAAGGCCAGCGTAATAGTTCTAAAGAGGAATTACATTAAATAAATTATTTGCTTTCAAGCAGTGAGAACTTTTTTTTGCTTTCCCCCATCCTAGTGTATCTAAGTTTGTCATAAATTAATTTACTGAGAATTCAATACACTTATCAAAAATTCTAAAAATACTGCTACTTTAAAATAGTTGTATGCTTCTGTTTCACAATCTCACATATTTACCATGAAGTCAATTATCAGTTAGTCAATAGCTTGCTTCCTTAGAAAAAGTTAAGAGTTATTAGATAAAAGAAAATTTGAAAGTTGCTTTAAAAAGGGAGATGAAATATACATACCGTGTTCTTAGTTGCTTTACATAATCTGGCCATTGTTCATGATAAATTTCTTCTTTTTCTTCCTTTTCTGGTCTGCTTATGTGCCCCTGCATAAATCTCTTTTTCCAATGCGGCCTGCGATCTGTATTTTCTGGCATGTATCTTCAAACAGACACAATGTTGTGATTACAGAATTGTAGCAAGATTAGATTTGCTTGCAAAATGGATTTTCAGCTTTTTTTTATTGCACTACAAGTAATCCTTGCTTAATGTAATTGGGACCAGAATTTCCATCGGTAAGCAATGTGGTCATAAAGCACTACATCGTGTAACTGTTTCACTTAGCTATTGACTGTATCACTTAACAGCAGCAATCTCAGCAATCGCTGTTGCCATAGTTAGGTGAAAATTGTGGGCTGTTGGGTAAGGACCTCATGCGACTGTGACTTGCAACTTCCTGCCAGCTTCCAAAAAGCAAAGCCAAGGCAGACGCTGGCTGGAAGGTGCAAATCCTAGGTAGCTTGCAAGCAAACCAAAGGGCAGGTGAATACTACAGAGTGAGGTAGGTGAGTGCTGGGGCACCATTCAATTTTGTGCAGACTGGGGAGGGGATGTGGCAAGTATGCTATGGAGTACGAGACCCCTGAGATCTCTCTCTGTAAGAGAGAAAAGCAATGGGAGCAACTTGCAACCTTCCATGCCCAATTACCATTGACTTTGTTTGTAGGAAGCTGGCAGGAAGATTACAAATTGCAACTGCGTGATCATGGGATTCTGCAAGCCCTTCAGTGAGCCAGCTGCTGAGCCCTCAGATCATGATCACATGACTGTGGGGGAGTGATGCAATGGCTGGACCTTCAAGGCCAGTCATTCAGCGTCACCACAACTTTGAATGTTTGTTGAACGAGTGAAGATTAACCACTAAGCTTCAAATTTATTCTGAAAAGTTTAGTACAGGATCATGGGTGGGAATATGAAGAAGAGACTAGAAGGAAACCTTATGCATGGGTTGAAATCTATATGCTGCTCAATCCAGATTAGAATTAATTCTGAAAAGGAAAGGAAAAGGAGCCTTCTGACTAACCGTAATTTCTCAATTACATCTTCCAAAAGGTATTCCTTGACAGGATAAGCCAAGCCAGGAATATGGATCATAGGACAACCATCTGCCGTAAAGAAGAGAAAAAATATTACAACACTAGCATTTTTAACTAGGCATAAAATACTGTAACAGAAGAAAAGAATATGAAGCATATACAGAAAAAAAGAACCTGCACCAATCTAGCTTCTTAAAAGAATGTAAACATTCTTTTGCATATGCACAAGAGTACTATAAGGCAGGGCTTTTCAACCGGTGGTACGCGTACCACTTGTGATACATTAACGAGTGGCAGGTGGTACGCAGCCCTGCCTAGCCAAGTGTAGTGGGGGAGGGAAAGAGCCAGCGCAGGCAAGGACTTACTGTGAGAGAGTCCTCTGGAGCTGCAGTGGCTGGGGAGAGACAAAGGGCCCAGGCTCAGTTCTGGCTCACCCTCCCCCATGAGAAAGGAGGAGGAGGGGCGGAGACAGGAGCGGCTATAAAAGGAGGCAGTTTGGGTGGGAGAGAGAGAGAGAGAAAAAAACAGCAGCCTTGGGAGGAGGCGGAGTCAGCTATAGCTGCACCGAAGGGAAAAAAGAAGAAGGAGGAGGAGGGTGGGGGGAGAGGAGAGGAGATCAAGCAGGCCGGCCATGAGCCGATCTACAACTGCTGTGGCAGCCACCTGTGCTGGCAGCAGCAAACAGGCAAGAAATGCAGTGGGGGAGGGGTCGCCCTCCAAGAGGAATGAAAAAAGGCAGCAATGGCTGGAAGTGAGGCACGGAGGAGGGAGGGAGGGAGATGGAGAGTGGAAGGATTCTTATGTGCTTTTGTGACTTTGAAGTTCTGGGATTTGTGCAATGTGGGCTTTGTGTTCTTAAGGAGTGTTTGGCAATTTCTATTTGGCTGATGGCTGATGTCTAGTGTTAGCTTCTATTGCTCTGCTATTGTTAGCTGTAGGTTTTGCTGCAAGGGATTTTGAAGTATTTTTCTCCTGAATGGATTTTGCCTGTAGCATTCCTTTACTTAAGAATGGAGCCATTTGGGGAGGCTGCCTTAGTCGGCAGCCAATACTTACTACATTTTTTTTTCTTCCTTAAGTGCTGGCTGCGCTCCTTAACTTTCCTTTCTAGCCAGTAGCTAATTCTTAAAGGAGAATGTGCCTTTTTAAGCTAATTCACTCAGCAGTTTGCCTTTTCTGTCTCTGGAGGCTTTTCCTTGTTTGATGAATATATGGAAGAGAGAAAATATGGTTTTTCCCCCCCAAATTCTTCCTTCAGAAGGAGGTGGGCATGAGAAAGAGGGAGGCAGGGAAGGAGGGAGGGAGGGAAGTCCTGCCTTAGCACTTGGCCGCCAGCAGCCCTGCCATTGACTTTGCTTGTCAAAAGGTTGCAAAAGGGGATCACATGACCCTGGGACACTGTGACCATCATAAATATGAATCAGTTGCCAAGCACCCAAATATAAATCACATGACCCTGGGCATGCTGCAATGGTCATAAGTGTGAAAAATGGTCATAAGTCATTTCAGTGCAATTGCAACTTTGAACAGGGGTTTTTTGTTTTTTGGGTCATCAAGTTTTTGACACCTTGCTAGGTGGTACTCAAATATTGCCATATCCTAAAAGTGGTACAATCGGTGAAAAGGTTGAAAAGCCCTGCTATAAGGAATACAAAACTATACAAACAGAACCCCAACTGCAAAATTCTCTATGCATTAGAAGGCAAAAGAGTAAGCCCTGTAACATCTTGGGAATGTGCACTGTTAGTATTCATACAAAGATGCTATTTGGATGAGTTAACAGTCCATTTATGGAATATACTTGCATAACTTAAAAAATGTTGTTACAACAAATAGCAAAGCACAAATAGTGCCTTAACAGAAACCCAGCTAAAGCCTCAGCATGCTTCTAAATTATCTACACACGAAATGCCAGAAAATAGATTTCATGCTGTGGTCTTCAGTGTCAATGGAATGGATTAAGAAGCAGACCTGCACATCTCAAACCCCACTTTGTAACACATTCATTTATTTTCTGGCTTCCAAAATATGTAAACATACATATAAATATTGTTAAGTTTGGAACACCTATTCTGCACTGTGAAGCTATAAAATCACCCCAAGCTATAAGAACCCTTTTTTTCCCTAAAGAAAAAAAATGCTATACAACAGGGGTCCCGAACCCCCGGTCCGTGGACCAGTACCAGGCTGCGGCATGCCAGCAACCGGTCCACACAAACAAGCAAAGCCCCATCCGCGAGATGCAGGCAGCACACCAAACCACGCACCCTCCGGTCCGTAGAAAAACCTCTCTCCACGGAACCGGTCCCTGGTGCCCAAAAGGTTGGGGACCTCTGCTATAAAACATTAATTGAAATTAAACTCAAATACGTTTAATTTGTGTTCTGGCCTCACTTTATATTTTGCAATATTTGCCAAATTTATATGCACCTAAAAATGTGTGCCATACTATACATTTCTAAGCTATTTTGATTTAGCTATTCTGATTCAGAAGTATTCTACACTAGTCTCATGATCACTTGATTTCTCAGTTTAGACTTGTTTTATTTTTAAATACTAGCAACAGTTTAAACAAATTACATTTTACATATTAAAATGTTGATTATGTCATATACCAAAATAATCCGAAAACTTCTCAGCATTCAGTGTAGCACTCATCAGAATTACTTTCAAATCTAGTCGTACATTCAGGAGGTCTTTAATTATTGCCATTAAAACATCTGATTGAAGATTTCTCTCATGGACTTCATCAAGGATTACATGACTTACACTGGACAATTGTCTACAACAAAAAATAAAAAGCAAATAGACATAGTGGCTTTCAAAACCAGAAATGAATTAAAAAGTTGTAAGTAAATGGAAATCACTGGGCATAGCAAGTACAATTGTTAGCAGCAGCACGTTCCATTAAATAAATCCTTGAAAAGCTCATTTATTGGTTCTTTTGATAAAAAAAAATACATACTTGTCTGACTGGAGCCACTGCAGGACAATTCCTGTTGTGCAGTATAAAATTGAACCTTGTCTCCTTGGCAACCGGCTGAAAGAAATCCATTAAGAATACTTCAGTTCCCCCTTTTTTGCATTTGAAAAAATCAATAGACGACTAGGAAGAGACATACAATTTTAAAAGCTATAATGAATCTTTAGCAACAGCTCTATTCACTTATTAAGATTCAAATGAAGTGAGTGGCTGTGCAAAATAAAGATGACAACTATAATTCTATCAACACGTTTCCTTAAGACAAAATCTCAATTGAAATCAATAGAGTGGATCAAAAATTGCATTTAATCATATTCCACTGGCATTAGAAATTATCTAGAAGCCGCTTGAATAGCACACAAACAGATTCTGGTGGTGCTGAAAAAATGTCAGGAAAATGTTTCTGTTGGATTCTAGTTGCACTAAAGAATGGAAGAAACTCTTCACAGAAATGAATATCTGGAATTAATTCTGCACAAATGTGTATTACATTAACTATACTAAAAAAAACCTTATTAGGTAGTTTGTAAACTACTGGTGATGGACAAGGGAACAGTCCATGATATTCACCCAAAAATAATAGTTTTAACTCTCATAAAATCATTAAAATATGATGTGGTGCAAAATTTCAAAAGATTAGTCTGTAGTAGTTGTAGAAGCACTGTGCAGCAACATAGAACAGCAGAAAAAGGAAATGGAGCATCTACACAAAACATTCCAACAAAATGGATACCCACACAAAAAGTCCTTGACCACTCAACCCAATACAGCACAACCAACACAAACCCTAAAAAGAATTACACTGCCATACATCAAGAATATTATCAGAAACCACAAATAGACTACTACTACCACATGGAATCAGCATAGCACACAAGCCAACTAAAGCCCTTCAAAACATCTTAAGCAAACCAAAAGACCCAGCAACCCCAGAAGAAAAAACAGGAATCAGCTACAACATACAACGTAAGAACTGCCACAACCACTATGTAGGACAAACAGGCAAAACGCATCCATGAACACCAACTGGCAGTCAAAAGGCATGACGAAAATGCTTTAATTTCACAACATATAGATAGATTTAACCATAGTTTCAAATGGGAATATTGATAATCCTAGACCAGGCCAAATCCAAAAATGCCAGGGAATTTCTAGAAACCTGGCACTCTGACAAATCAGCCATCAATACCCGTTTCCCCGAAAATAAGACCTATCCCGAAAATAAGACCTAGCTGGATTTTTTACGTCTGCTCCTAATATAAGCCCTACCCCCAAAATAAGCCCTAGTTTTGGGGCGAGATGCATGTGTAAAAATCAAGCTAGGGCAGGGGTGGGTTAGGGTTAGAGCGGTGGCACCGGCGCAATTGGCACGACAAGCCGTGCGGCCTCCACTGCGAGTGGCACAATGAGCCATGCAGCCTCCTGCCGTGAGCAGTGGCACTGGCACGATGCGCCACATGGTGTGCAGCCGCAAGCGGCCACAGAAGAACTCAGGCAGTGGCGCGACAGGTGTCAGGGCATGGGAGGAGTGGATGCAGCAGTCCTAAGGTAAGCGGGTAAAACATCCCCCGAAAATAAAACCTGGTGCCTCTTTGGAGGCAAAAAATATATAAGACCAACTCTTATTTTCAGGGAAACACTGTAGACACATAGACATTAACAACATTTACAGGCTATGCAAGAGACAACCAGCCCCAAAGAGAGAAAGACTCCAGCACCTCTCCACCAGTAATCAGCACTCAGATCAGAATAAACTCCAAGGTCAACTTCAGACCAACAATCAAGTAAGCAATACCCCAATCAAGAAACTGCCAAAGAACCGTTAGTAAATAGCCCAACCACACAATCCCTAACACCACCCCCACCCCCACGGACAGGCAAGACCCCAGAATATAAACTGACAGCAAACAGCACTCCTTACTAGCACTGATGATGTTACCTAGTTAAGGTAATGAAACGTCTGCAAGAAAACAAGCAAGCTCAGAGAGCACCAAGGTACCCTCATTTCAACCCTGAGCTACAAATATTCTCCTTCACTGGTTCAAAAGAATCTACATTCTATGAAATGTCAGGCTATAAACAAGAATAACATACCTTTCAAGGCGAATTTGATATCCAATGCTTTTTCCATTACCACAGCTTTCAGCCCTTTCTACTGCAACTCTTTCTGCTACCTTAATTTTAAAAAAGAAATACTTTATTAAAATATATTTATTTCTATAACATAGTTACTGCTTTTAATTACAGAATGGAGTTAAATATCACTTACAGAAATAGCACTGATTCTCCTAGGCTGAGTGCACACAATCCTGCAAGAAGATCCTTTTCCTCTTTCAATATAGTCATCCAAAATGAACTGGGTTACCTGGGTCGTCTTTCCACATCCAGTCTCACCACTTATTACAGTTACCCGACTATTATTTATAAGGTTGACGAGTTCCTGTTTTGAAAAGAATAAAAGTGGTCACTCTGTGTGCATAAATGCACCAAATGTGTATCCATGCACCAATTCATCAATGAAGTAAATAAAATTCAGACTTACACAATGATAACTTAGTACTAACTTTATTAGGTAACTTATTTTGGTTTCATTTTTGCTATCTGTCTGAACTGCTCCTCTAAATAAAACATGGGATATAAATTAAATTAATTAACAAACAAACACCATTCGTTTTAAAAGATATGTAACATAGCCAGGAATAGTTATACCAACTGTAGCCATTATTAATGATGCTGGTAAAGAGAAAAACAGACATGTTGGGAATTCATTAAAAAGCAGTCTGGATTTGCAGAATCCAAATGCTTATCATTTGGTGTATCTCCAGCAAGACAACTGCACTACATCTGAAATGTCTGCATTTATTCTTACTTCTCTGATCAGAAAAATGGATTAATACACGGGAACTAAATAGAAACAAATACAGCTAGTCTTATACCTTGGACTATGTCTGGCACAAGCCTTATATGTTAGAAATGGGAATCGATTCGGCTATAAAATTTGTGTCCTTTAAGATTGGTATGGCTTCCCAATAAATAAATGTTAGCATTAATAAAACAACAGTTTATAAGTGCTTTATAAGCGGCTACTTAATTTCTTGAGTTATAGTCTACATCTTTAGCCAACCTCACTAACTAAAAGAAGTAGTGTTTTAACATTAGGTTCATAACTGTCTCAGCAGGAAGACTAGATGACAATTTTAAAAAATGGTCATTAAATTTGATGTTACTGTATATCATCAAGCTCCAACTCCTTTATAGAAATCACCCTATTACACTACTTTTAATATGTTATTGAGATTTCTCTCAAGATGTTTAGCATTCATTTTGTTCATATTAAATCTCTTTATCCAAACCCTGTTAAACATACAAATTGTTTCAATAAACATTCCATACCTTCCTCATACTGTGGGAAGGCAATTTCTCACGAAATCTCTGCAAATTAAAGAACATGAAGCTTGGTTATTTCATAATAATTTATTTTTAACAGTTCAATAAAACATAATTTCCCTGATATCCCCTATTCAAAGGAGTTCAGTTCTCTCTTCACATTTAAGAATACTTTTTAAAACTATCACTTGAAAAATTGATTGAAACAAGACAAAGTGTACTTGGTATTTAGGAGACAGTCTCTCTGCTAAAGAAATACCTTAGCATGCCTTTCTCTAAATCATACTGGTGACATCACTGGAGTGCTAGACTCAGTAAAAATAATACCATAATCTGCAACAAGATCCTTCAAATTAAGCCAAAACTCTGACAGACTGCCTACTGCAGATCAGCTGCTCACTGACATCACAATTTAAAGAGGGAATAAATGCTTAACCTACTTAGTGGTAAACTGAGATCTGCCTACTTTTACATATGAAGTTATTAACTGAACAACACTGGTTGGGAACAAAAATGATACCCCAAAGGTATACAGAGGAGACATAATTAAATTTACTTATGTATCTCTTGAATTGTTTTTCTCTGATTATAAAAATATTTGCCCAGAAAGGCATAGTTCACAATCTTATAGATTATCTCATAACTTGTTAGCCCAATGCATGAATTTCTTGAACCTAGTAAGTTTTGTCCTTCCATTTTACCAAGACATCAAGAACATTTTATAATTCTAACACTTATTGGATTTACTTCAATTGCCAAATCACTTACCCATAATCTTGGCCTATGTTTGGTCTTGTTTAATTACCTTGGTGCCCTGTCTGCTGACACAAACTAAGTTGTCTTATGTATTAAGAAATAAGGCTTTATCCTAGCTCCATTGAAACGAAATTCAATATTATTTAAACTGCCAATTTATTTACATTATTCCTAGACCTTGACATTGATCCTATTCTATTAGGAAAATTATTAACTCCGAGTGGACATAAATATATAAACTACTTTTCTCCCTCACTTCCACTTCATCATTGCCAACAGGACTTCAGAGTATGAAACTGAGCATTCTTGACTGAAAGAAAAAAAATACTCTATTATAAAACAATTCTATAAATATCAACTCAGAAATTAAGTTTCACTGATTCTAAATTTGTAAGATTGCTACCTCATGCTCTATTGAATTATATTGCCTTTTTTGTACAATTCATTATTATTTTGAGGAAAAGTAATAACATAAATCTTAGATGATTTTTAAAAAGTTGTATCCTGCCATTCAGAAAATCTCAGTACCTGCATGTCAATATATCTTGAATCAGACTTTTTCTTTCTCAGTTCTTCTTTGAATTGTTCATCTAAGTCACTATCAGGCATATTTTCTTGTAAGAGATATACTGAATCTTGAACTAGAAATGATTTTTCCAGTGCTGGCCTTCTCCTTTCAGGAGCCTTCTCCACCACAGGCTTTTCCACCACAGGCTTTGTTTTAGTAGGAACCTCCTTTGTATACCTGGATAAGAATAATTGCAAGTATGAAAAAGTGCATGCTATTGAAATGTACATTTAATCATAAAAGTCTGATCTATAATTATCTGCTCATCTACAATTAAGTAGGTGCTATTCATTTCAATGACTCTTGTAAAGTCAGATTTTATTTGTACTTTCTTTTCAAGCTCCAGCCTAAAAATGTGTAAGGTCATCATGATTCCTGTGCACTTATCTCCCTGATTCAGGGGGCTGTTGATCTAGTTAATATAAATAAATAAAAAACTATTATCAATGGAGACAACATTCAGAGAAAGTGTTGGAAAAGGTATTTAGAATAATATGACAGTAAAAGACAGGTACAGTTTTACATCAAATATCTAAATTTATCTAGCTATAATCACCATAAGCAATCAAACTTCAGCATGTTAGTTATTCACAGGACTAGAGTTATCATATAATATCAAGTAATTCATATCAAAAGTTCAACTAATTCCTTTGTCTAATAATGCCTATACCTATGGACAATGTCTCAAATTAAAAAGCTCTGTTATATGCTTGAATAACAGCAAATAAACAAATGACTGTGTATGTGTATGTTGTGTAGGCAGTCCTCATTTAGAAACTGTCTTGTTTGCTGATCATTTGCAGTTATGACAGCGATGAAAAAGAAACTTTATGACCAATTTTTACATTTACAACCTTTACAGTTCTGTAGAGCAAAGGAATGTTGAAGTTCATAAGCAGTTTTACTTAAATACGCTTTGCTTCAAAAACAGAGTTGCCGATACCAGTTGTGGTTGCTAAACAAGGACTATCTTTATGTATACATACACTACATACACTAGATTTCCTCCCCCACCCCATACAGATTCAACTAGAACTGGTTTCAGGTAGCATGGACAATGGAAAGGGATTATGAATACTATAGTCCAAAATATAAGGAAAGCATCAGACTGACTATTTTTAACCAAATGAAAGACGAAGTTTTAAATGGACTAAAGCAGAGTAACAAAAAAAGAGTAAGACTTCACAGTAAATAAATAAAGAAAGAAAGAAAGAAGCATCTGGTTATCATGAATGAGTGAATTTAAAATTCTAGGATGACATTAATTACATCATTCAAAAATTCTGAAGGAGCTCGTAGATATCATTTCCAAGCCCCTTTCTGTGATCACTGAGAAATCACAGATAGAAATATTGCCAGAGGACAGGAGAAAGGCAAATATTGGTCATGACTTTGGCAACAAAATGGTCAATCTGTGGCATACAGTGGATCAGATGTTAAGCAGCCAGCATTCAGGAAACAAGACATCATTTGATAGGAGCTAGAATGGATTTATCAAGAATAAATCATGCCCAAACACTCAAATCCTCCTTTTTGATAGAATGATCTATTTATCTGATCAATTATGTGAAGGATTTAGTGTATTTTGCCTACACTAATGTCCCACAAGAAATTAATAGTATTTGACTGAGCCCAAACTATTACTTCATTCCAGCACTTCATTTTAGGAAGCTTAATGAAAGACTGGAGTATGTCACAGGACAGCAACCAAGATGATTAAGGGGGCTGGAAGGAAACGATTAAAAGAAACAGTTTGAGGCATTGGCTATGCTTAATCTGGAAAACATGACAGCTGTCTTCAAGTATTTGGAGGGCTGTCATGGAAAAGAAGGGCAGTACTATTACATTTGGTGCAGAAGACAGGGTAAGAAACAAAGGGTATGAATGACAAGAAGGTAGGTTTGGTCGGACATCAGGAGAAAAAAAAGTCTAACAGTGAGAAATATTTAATATTAGAATAGACTGTCTTAGGTGATGGTCCATTCTCCTTCACTGGATTTATTTTTTTAACAGAACCTGGATGGCCACCTCTTGGGGACTGATACACCGGGCAGGAGATTGAACCAGATGATCTCAAAACTTATATTCTTTAACTCCAATCAGGACAAGAAATCAGACCAGACTGTATTATTTGTTTTACCATTCTTAAGCTAACCCTGCTTGGCTTCTAATTCCTACTGAAAAATAAAGCAACTTTGTCTAAAACAAAAAAGATTGAATGTTCTTATTACCCTTCTTCATCAGACCACCAAGACATAGCTTCTTGCTCTTTTTCATTTTTGTTCTGGACAGTGTTCAGCAGCTGTACAATCTGTTCTTCTCTGCGTTCATCCATATGTACCACAGCTCTCTATGTAAATAAAATGTATCTTATTAAAAATTTAACATGCAGTATTTAATTTTATTCTGGATTTAACTGTCTCACTGACCAATTTTATCCACAGTGTCACTAGGATGTTGCAGAGGGAGTGAAAAGAAACAGGGCCTTTCTTATAAGTATCTTTGCTCCTCTATAAATCATTACATTATGTGCCCCAAAATCCAGATGGGCAATAACAGTGAGCAGGAAAAGCAAAATTTCTAATTACTAATGTGGCAGAGAATAGCGGAACCTCTAAAAGGCCAATGAAAAGGTTTCAGGTTATGAAGGCGGACTTAGATAAGAAAGACATAACATGTGCTAACCACTAGGAACTGCTATAGCAATTGGTTCATACAATTACTTACATTTAGTAAGATGTGCTAAAAGTGTCTGAGTGGCATACTAAAAATAACACAATAGTTTAACAACGTGACAAATACCATAGATTAACAAAAACATCAAACAAACAAGAGCTGAAAAGAATCAATTCCACATTATCACAAGCTAAAACTGTATAACAGTATCATCATACAACCACACTTGTTTTACTATGTTCAGCTCGATACAGTGCACAGAGAAGGGTCTCCTAAAACCAGATCAGGAGGAAATAATCCAAGTTATCAAAGAGCTGCCACAGAGAGGTTCAAAGGTTACAATAGTGGAAGTTTCTTTTGCTTGGGAAAAAAAAAAAAAGGAATGATTATAAAGATACATATACTATGCTGGTCTATGACTGAAATAAAAGCGTGATTTGAAGGAGGTATATCGCTATTCAGGAAAATAGGTAGAAATTTTTCTTCCCTTTTCATAGAATACGAGAACCTCAAAGCCCAGAGATAAATTGAACAGTTCCCCAGGTTTAAGACATAACTTCACCGTCACTTCTATGGCTGCAACTCCCCATCAGCCGAACTCCTCGCCGTGTTTTCAGGCTCAGCAGCCTATCAAGGAAAACGACCTTAATTGAGAAGGCATATCCCGCATCGCAAACTAAGGAGAACTGAGCTCTTCTGCTCCCTCTCTTTTTCCTTGCCGGTACCATCACCCACCTGCTGCCTCTCGGCCACTTTGCTTCTCTCGCCTTGTCTCCGTGCGTACCAGAGGCCAATCTCGCGGCCCTTCAGGTGAGGAGGAGGACGGCTGCGGCCCCCTCCGCCGCCCCCACAGCCTCTTCCTCCGCCACCGCTGGAAGAAGAGGAGGAGGAGGAGGGCGGCGACTGCGAAGCCCGGGGCCCGTCCCTGCGGCTCCAAGCCCGGCGGTGCTCATAGCTCATCGTAAACCCGTAACACAAGCGCGGCTCCTGGGACCCTCTTCTCAGTCGGGCGGACGCGATGACCTCCGGAAACAGAACCAGCCACAAACTCAAGCCGGTCTGATCCAGGATTATTAACTTCCGTTCGGAAAGGAAAGGCTGGCGCGCAGGCGCAAATGCCGCTAAGTAGGCGTTAAAGAGCCATGTTTCTGAACCTCCGGAACTTTAAGATGTGCGGACTTCAGTTCCCAGAATTCCCCAGCCAGCGCGTCTTTAGAATTTAGAATGCAGTTGTATTATCCGCGATGCTGGAGGCATTTGCTGCCCTGGAATGTTTGGTGAAAGATGTTCACTTTTCAGCTAAAGGTGTTTTTGGTCCAGCCTCACCCAGGATGCTCCATTTTAGTTACAATCGCAGCCTTTTATGAAATAATTCTCACCGGTTTAACAAGCGGCAGCATTTTGCCAACCTATTGTGGGCTGTGGGGTCGATGTGAGACTACCAGGAAATCGCAGCGATGCAGCCTAGACGCGAATTGAAGGGGGAAAACTTTGCTGTGCACCTCCATAGGAAAAGGAATGAAACCTTGCAGATATCATTTTGGGTCATCGGCTCTTTGTAAGTGATTATAATCAGCATTTTGCCAATTGGAAAACCTAACAATCGAATTGCAACAGCCCCTACAATATATTTTCAACATGCAATAAAACTGTGCAGTCTTTCAGATCCCATTTTAAATTATACTTAGTAGTTCATAAAATCCTTGTCTGCAACTTTTCAAAACAGACAAATCTTACCCTAGGATTATATGACAATTACATAAAAGAGTTGCAGAGTCTCTGCTGCACAGCCCTAGTAGACAGCAGCCTCAAATGGCAGGCCATGATGTAATTGGTGCAATTTAATAGTTCATACTATACCCAGTGGTGGGATTCAGCCAGTTCACACTACTTCAGCAGAACTGGTAGCTAATTTTTTGTTGCCCGGGCCCAGAATGGACTTCAGAAGCAGCATCCACAGAGAACCGGTTGTTCACGTATTTGAATCCCACCACTGACTATACCTATTATTCAAGTCAGTGGATAAAGAAGGTTCAGTGGAAGTAGTTATAAATTGAGGCAAACTCTTATTTATGAAAATTACATTGTAATGCCTTTGCTAATACAATTAGACTCTTATTTCCACTTCACATACTGTGTAGTGATTTTGAATTTTGATTAGCAGACCCAAGAAAAAAATGTCTGCTGATTACAGTCAAGCATATGTGCAGAATCTTAACTATCTTAACATTTTTCAGTGCCTGATGTAAATATGTTCACTCAGATAATGATTTTCTGACAGAAGGAGATGAAAGGTATGAATAAAGTAGGTTTGTATATGCAAATGTATGTGGATGACACTTTGAAGAAGCTGTAGTAGCCTATTTCTTATAGGAAAAGGGCAAGAATTCTAAAGTTCACAAATATTAAACAAGTTGCTATAAAACTGAAATAAGATAAAAATAATGTGACCAAATGTGAAACTGGCATGCATCCCTTCAGGTACAGAGTTCAGAATGCTTTACAGTTAGAAATGTAGCTTTGTATATGGTGCTGATTATTATTATTATTGTTATTGTTGTTGTTGTTGTTGTTGTTGTTATTATTATTATTATTATTATTATTATTATTATTATTATTATTATTATTATTATTATTATTATTATTATCCCTTCAAGTCTATTAACTCCTGGTACTATCATGACTAGTTCCTGCAGTTTTCTTGGCAAGTGGTTTTCATTGCCTCCTTCCTAGGGCCAAGAGAAAGTGACTAATCAAAAGTCATCCAGCTGCTTTGTGCTAAAGTAGGTCTAGAATTCAGTCTCCCTGTTTCTTGCTTGGTACCTTAACCACTACACCAAACTGGTTCACTGGGTGTCCAGTAAATATCTAGTGAACCATAGTGAGAAAAACAGTAGATTCTAGAGTTCATTTTTCAGTTATACCAAATAAGAATAAATCAACATAATAATTGGTTAAGATAATTTATTTCCTTATAATACATTTCATTTTGAGTCTGCAGCTATAATAAATTTCACTTTGAGTCTGCATCTGTACTGAATGTAATTACTAATTTATTATTAAATGTCAAATATGCTGAAAATAACTTATGATGTACAAGATGTTTGGAAAGGACGACTACTTAAGTAGATATTTTCATTACAGCTCTATATAATACTAAAATCAGAAGCCTGAGTATTTGCTGAAATAATTACTGAAAATGTTCAGCTTTAATGGCAAGTAATGTACCTTTTGCTATGGGACATGATGAGCACTATTTCTCTTTGTGTTAAGTGCTGTTTCTTGTTATCTTCTAGCTCATATTTCAAAGAATTTATTTTCCTACCATTTTGTGCACCTACTTCTCTGTCACTGACAGATGTGGTAGAGCCCCCAATTCCCCAAAAGAAATTAAGGATGCAGGATGATAACAGGTATCAGAAAAAAAGTCAAAGATCCCTGCAGTATTATTCAACTGTCTAGAATATGTTATTCTTAAATTATTTATTTATTTATTCAATTTCTATAGCTGCCTAACTCAGCCAAGTGATTTTGGGCAGCTAATGTTTATTATGTTTACGCCTGCTACTAAAATAGCAGTAACAATAAAGATTTTTAGGAACTATGTCTAGAACATGTTTTTGAAGGATCTTTGCAGATCTAATCTGCACATAATATACACATATTTTAAAAGGAGTATAATAATTTTAGAAATTGAGGTGAGGACTTTAAATATTTTAAACACTTTTTATTAATCCTTACCTACAGAATTTTAGAGAAATCCAGACACTTCTGTCTTCTATTTTTAATCTTACTTGTTTGTTTTCCTGCTGCTGCTTCCTGTTATCTTCCCACCAAAATATATGTTAAATAGAGGAAATTGGAAGAACTCAAAATTCTGAGTTATCCAGATTAAAGTCATATTTTGCTTCTTGCGGCTTCTCGTCATGCTGTTTACCAGTTTTTCTTTTCACAGCACTCATCAGCCTCATTTAGGAAGGGGAACTTACAGTTTTGCAAATAATAACCATGAACAGGAATAGTCTAGTTTTTGCTGTGCTGTTTGCTATAAATGTATTAAATTATTTCAGTGATCTAAGCTTTTTTTTAATGGGGGAAACAAGGTAGAACAACTAAACAAAATTCTTACCACCAGAACTCATTCATTTCTAATAAGATTTGGGGATTCATCTGCACATTCTGATTTTTCAGCATAAAATGAAAGCTATTATGGGTGCAGAAGATTAAAAAAGTATTTTCTATGTATAAGGTCTGCAGATTCATACATATTCTTATAAAAGGTTCTTGCCAAGATTACACAAACTATTAAAGGGATTCTTTATTATATTTCAAACTAAGCACCCCTTGAAGTTGTTTTGAAATGTAATATGGTTCGCACAGCAGAATTAACTTCTAAGATTGGACACTTCTACCTTTTGCTTTGTAGATAACCACGCGAGGTTCTCAGATTGATACTGAGTTAATAGGGAACATTTGGGATTGTTGCTAATGTTCCACCCTTGCTGTTGCACGTTAAGAGCATTGTCTGGCCTGCTGAATTTTATTGCTGGGGTGGTTTTATAAAGCCTGTCCTTGGGAGTTCCATTTATTGCCAACTGATCAGATGATCTCAGGGGTTTATGGCCTTCAGGTCAGCCATGGACCTATCCAAGTTACTGAAGGTCAACAAGTACCAGAGGATCACACTTCAGATCTGGATTTTGTCTCGGGACATTTGCAAGATGTGGTTGTTTTTTTAGTAGGGACCTCTATCATTTTATGTGAGATAGATCTGGAAGTATTCATATGGCCAGTAGATGGGGCATTCTACAAGAAGATCAATGTAGTTCTCTGGGAAAAATGTAGAGGGTACTTCAACACCACCACCGTTTCCATCCCAGTCATTTAATGAAATGGCTTGACACTGATCTGTGATGATTTGATTATTTATTAAATTAATGTACTGCTAAATTTTGTGACTCATAGTGGTTTACAGAGATAAAATACAACAGAGTTATAAAACAACATATATTAAAACCAGAATAAATAACAGAATAACAATTAAAACAATATCCATTTCAAATCTCATAATCAAAGGCGCCCACCTTTATTAAATGACACCAGCTCTCAAAGATCATGCAGAATAGCTCCATTTTATCTACCAAAATATTTCAAGTTGGTGCCAATCTACTCTCCAATGTTAAGAGTATTCCATAAGTTGGGTGCCCTCACACTTCTGGACTCCTCCTCACCTCTCATATATTAATTGTCAATAAATCCAGCTGGGATAAGTGTACTGGGTGGATTCTATGTCGAGAATATGATCTTTCAAGTATCTAGGTGCCAAGCTGTGTTGGTAAAACATGTTCCTGACAGCCTATTGGAAGCCAGTGTAATTGCTGCAATACATGTGTCACATGGCTGAAGTGGCTTTTACTCATCAGCATATGAGTAACTGCATTCTGCACCAATTGCAATTTTAGATTAGTATTCAAAGATAGCCCCACATGGAGTATGGTTCATTAATCCTTCCCAGTGGTAACAAGGGCATGAGTTACTATTACTTGGTCATTCCAGATAGGCCCACTTGGTATGGCCTTTGCCTATTCTTACAAGAGTCGCTTGGTAGACACCTGTATTGTATGTAGACTGTTACCTCAAGGATAATGCCACTCTCTGATTTATAATGGACAAAGAACCAGATAATATGGCAACTGCATATTTTTAAGGTAAAAGCTTTGCCTCATTCAGGCCATAACCTCCACAATAGGTCAAGAATTCTATGACATCTCTGGCCAACCAGGGGCAGTGATGTATGGCTGAGTATTCATCAACTCTCTGATGATATCTCACCCTGAACTGAACCTGTCCCAGCAGGCCGTGTAGATATTAAATGTAACAAGAAAAATACCTTGCAGGAATTTACAAAGGAAACAACTTGTTTCTCCTCCCCCCCTCCGCAATTCCACCTATTGGATCCATCCACTGAGAAAGGAGCAAAGTAATGTCTCGAATATCCATCCCTCACAGGTAATCCAAATATTGAATGTCACTGAGAAGTTTGTTAGGACCAGAAGGATTGACTCTGTCCCCATCCAATTCCTGACCAAGGCAATCCATCAAAGTAATGTCATTTCACTTCCCTTCTTGGATTTAAACATTTATTAACAAGGTTTCAGATAATCCTCTCAACAGCCTTCTCATAAAAGAGAAAGTGGGAAGGAAAGCATTAATTCTACAAACAGCTGGATCCAGAGAAAACCTCTACAGAAAGAGGCAGACCAATGATTCCTCAAAGGCATCTGGCACAAACCTTCCCCTAAGAATTGACTATTGAAATCTAGGTACTCAGGAATTTCCAGACCACCCATATAGGCTGTAAACTAGATAGCAGAGTACATGCAAAAGAGCATCCTATGCACTTTCTCTTTTATGAGAAATAAACCCTAGCTAACTGTAGAAGACACTGTCCCATTACCATTTCATTCCTGCCTATGAGGAGTCAAGATTCTGATGAATTGAGTGATTAAGATCACAAAAATTGCAAATGTATCACAGTGGCCACGAAGTGGCTCGTCTATTTTTCCTTAGTGTGATTCAACTGACTGTAAAGTGGGCCACTAGATAGCACTAGACGAGCAGTTCCCAACTTTTACAGCTTAGTGGCCCGGCTGGAGGAGGGGAAAGAGGAACCGGGCTACATTTGTGGTAGACAGGCGCATGTGTACAATTCAACTTGTGCAAGCAGTGGTTTGGTGCGCATGCAGCATGACTTGCGCAAGTCATGCGTGTGCGTACTGGCCTGCCACTCACGCGACCCGGTTCCAAATAGGCCATGGCCCAGTAATGGGCCACTGCTCAGGGGTTAGGGACCCCTGCACTAGACAATAATGACAGAGTGTTAACATTTCACTGTCTTTGCCCAATAGGGTAGGCTCGAACATGAGTCTTTCTTATGTTTCATCAAGTTTACAGTTTGTCTACTTCCACTGATGTTCCCAGCATTGTTTCTACCACCACAGCTCCTGGAGCTCCACAGTAAATCAAGAAGCATCTTAGAATCCAATAGTAGAAGGAGTCACCCAAGGCAATCAAATCAAGCATCTGATCAGAATTATCTGCTAGGATACTGGAAAATCCATAAATATTCCCTGGATCCATCAATTGTGTAGGGTGGACCATGCTATTCAGTTCTCCCACCCTCCAGAGGTCCATGATAGTAAATGGTATCCAAGCTAGGGAATGATTTCACCGTGGTCAAAGGCTCAGATTTGAATTATATTTTTGTCTTTATCAAGATAATTCCCACAAAGACATACTATTTCCCTTTCTCCCCACTTTAAAACATTTTTATTAAATCTTTAAGCTCAAATGTTGGATTGCATTCATAATGACATAGTAGTTTTAGGAATAAAATTAAATTTCAATAGCAATGCTCATTTTCTTAGTCTCTTAATTGATTAGGGACACTGCAGTTGCTGATTATTCGGAAAAGACTGTTAGTAATAATATGAAATCTCATTTTGAAAGTACAATGACCCATTGGATTTGCAGTCAAGTATATAAGGCAGCAAAATCATGAAATGTAGTGCCTGAATTTGAAATATAATAAATTTTAGGCATCTTATGATTATGTAGTTGTTAATTTACATTCCATACTTTTGCAAAAACTAATTATGTATTTGAAGGTAAAACAGTATTCTCATTATTAGTAGCATTAATATTTAATATTTGCATTCCTCCATTAGTTTAGGATTATGTCTTCATGACATTTGGACTAGTTCAGCTTAGTTGAAAAATGGGTGCAGCTCTGGCTTAACTGCATATGCAATTTATGTAGAAATAGAAGAAGAAACAAGATGATGATGATGATGATCTAACCGCAAATGTTGACATATACAGAACAGGTAAGGATCATCTCTCTTCTGGTGCTGCATCTATGAGCCATTTCATTAAAAATTGCTGTATCTTATTATGTCAGGTGTGAAAAAAATTCTTTTTATAATGGCTTATTCACACTTAACTAACAGGAGTTTGGTTACACACATAGTTCCTTCTTATGATCTTGCAAAGTAGACAGGACTCACATAAGTACTAAGATGAGTGTGTTAAGAACGGATGGATAAGACATTGCTAAATGGGGTTGAAAATGAAAGTTGAAAAATGTGACTTACTCATTTACTCTTTGCCCTCAGAGCATTGTCAAACATAAGAAATGGTATGGCAAGGAAACAAAAAGCTTACAGCCACTTATCACTCTGCAGTAATACTATATTCACAATATTCATTAGTCTACTAAATGCTATGAATCCTGTGGAAACAATCCATTAGCACAACAACACAAGCTATTAAACACATTGGAATAATTTGCACTTAGGAATTAATGACTGATTTAGAAGACTAATAGACGTATTCTTGAAATATTCTTCAAAGCAAGAAACAAACCATTTAATCTAATAGATACTGTGAATATTTTTAACTGGTGCTAGTTTTATGTTTTAATTGTAATGTTTCTGTTATATATGCTATATGTGTATTTAGTTGTCAGCTGCCTTGAGGGCCTACTTAATGTTTTTAAACTAATACTCCATATTATATTGGGATACAAGCTACACACAACTCTCAGTTAATGTATTTGTGGTCTGATCCTTAACATGTATTTACATGGAAGTAAACCTCATTAAATTAGATTGAATACACTATCATTCACACTGTTTTGGTTTGACGTACACTTTTTTCCTCTTTTCCCCCCCAAAGCTGAGCAGATACAGGATCATTTCAACATACTTTATTTGTTAAAATATCTGTGAGAATGCTGCATCTACTGCTTAATCATTAAATACAATAGGCCCGCTATCATTTCAAACAGCAGATACAGGAATGACAGAGATGTGTGTATTGACAAGCGCACCCTGAATTTCCTAAAATAGATTAATGGCCTTGGTTGAGCCAGACCTCAAGTCCTATTGCTAACATTGAAGTCAGTCCAATTGTCTTCCATGTGGAAATAATAAAGCAAAGAAGTCGTAATAGAAAAGAGAGAAGAATCATATTGCTCAGTGCCTCAGGCAACAATTTTTTTCTAAACAAGCTTTGTCAGATAGTTTCAGAAGTAAACACCTGGAATAATAGATTTGCTGCCCCTTGCTGGCACTGAAGGTGGATTCAGAGTGCCAAGGACTATTATTATTATTAGCACATGGCATTGTTACATTAACCAAGAGACCACAATGCAATTGCAGAGTAGTAGATTGGCTGCCAATTTACCAGCTCTGTCGTAGGACACACCTGTGTGCTTCCCAAGCTACTCCACAGGAGGGCAAGCTGCTTCGCAGAAGAAAAAAAGTCAAGCTGCTGTTCCTGCAGCATCATCCAAGCCCCCCTCCCTTCCCTGGAACTGCCTCGCAAATAGGCATTGCAATCAGGAAGGTTCAGAGCCAGTAGGAATCCGACTGCCTGCATGGAGCACCAATTCATCTCCCTACTGAAGTGGTACCTATTTATCTACTCTCATAGAACATGCTTCTGAACGGCTCGGTGGACAGAAGTTGAGATAAGTGACGGGAGCTCACCCTGCCACATAGTGCTAGGACTTGAACCGCGGGACCAGTGTCATTAAGCCACACCTCCTAGCCAAGGATTGATGTTCTAGATTATAGTCCAGCTAAATAGAAATTGAGATGTGAGAGGACAGGGAGAAGAGAGAACTGACATACAGAAAATGTTTTGAATGTTGAGCCTCCCAATTTTCAATGTGATGTAAAATGTATTATTCAGTAGCCTAAAATTACTGCTATTCAGTTAATTCAGTGTCCGGTTTTTTTTAATCCCACATGCAGTTTGATTGGATCACATTTCTTTCAAATCACCTTCAAAAAGGTCTTTTGTCAACCATCCTTCTGCCCATAAATGTCAGATACTATGTTCCAAAGCTTATTAAAGGTCAGAGGCATGGAAAATTCAGAGAAGGAAAGGATGAAATAACCCCATAGAGATTTAAAATGATTTAAAAATTTAAATCCATTTGGATTTCTAAAAATGGTAAGCAATTCACTATTTATAATTTTCTCTAATAAATAATAGGAAGATATAAATAAATGTTAATATCATGCAAATAGCTCTTAATGGATAAATGATATTCAATTATTCCAATTTTTAACTGAAATGAGACAATCCAGTTGGCCACTGAACAGAATGCCATCTATAGACTGGGTGAACAGTGCTTCTATCACAACAGTTCATTGCATTACCTTACAATAAGTTGAGTCCTGAGCTGCTTTCACCTAACCTAAGATAAATGCACAACAAATTAGTCTTAAGAAAACCCTTAACATAAGCAGAATATTGGGTGGTGACTAAAGTGCTGGACTAGAGATAAGGATGTGTGCACTAGTCCTGCCTTAAACATGAAAACTGGCTTGGTAATTTTGGACTTTGGAATTTTCCAATCCAATTCTCCTTACTAGATTGTTGTGGAGAAAATAGGAAATGGAAGTGTTATATATATCACCTTAAGTTGCATAAAATAAAGGATGAACGTAATAATAATAACAATAACCCAGACTTAACAATTGTTGATAATTGCTCTGGAACTTTAGAATGCTCTCTGCACGAGCAAGAAAGAGAGCTGTGAAAATATCTACAGACCCCTCACATCCTGGACATAAACTGTTTCAACTTCTTCCCTCAAGACGACACTATAGGGCATTGCACACCAGCACGACTAGACATAAGGACAGTTTTTTCCCCCATGCCGTCACTCTGCTTAACAACTAAGTCCTACAACACTGTCAAAATACTAGTAAAGCTGTATTACTATGATACTACTCATCTTTCCTATTACCTATCCTTATCTTCTTATGACTATAACTTTGCAGCTTGTATCTTACAATTTATATATTTTTTGTACCCTAGTATGATTTATGTTGTTTGGGGAGAAATTGGATAGTTTCAGTTTGGTATTAAAATGGACATTGGAAGTTGGACCAAATTCTTGGAAGTATGATGAAGTTTGTGTGTATAGTCATTAGAGGCTCTTAAGAAATTAATAGAAAACAGGACATAAAGCTGATTGGCAGTACTGAACAGTGAGAATTTGGAGGCTTTAAGAACAGAATTTTCGTTTCAGTCTTCAAAAATTAGATTTAGCCCATTCTTTAAAAACTCAAAATGCTCTCTGCACTTGTGGTTTGCAGCTTCAGTGACTGCAAAACACATCATGACAGGAGTTCTGAATCAGTAATTTGAACAGTTCGAAATGCCCTAATTGAAAAATTCTCTTTGAAGTTGATGAAAATCAAGGAAAGGTGAAAGATAAATTAATCATCTTAACTAACAGACTGATGACTTCAATGCAGATTAAAAATAGAACTGGTAAACAAGAGCAGTAAAATATCTGCATCTCTCCTATCAACATCATAAGAATATGGACAGTTTAAGAATAACTTAATCAGCAATTCCCAGTATGATGGATCCTTTGAAATCTCGGCACTGTTGATCCCTGTGGAAGTAGGTCATTTGAAGGAATTCCAAGTTTTCAATAAAGCATCAAAATGTGCGCATCTGAATTTAATTAAATTCAAATCTTATTGTAATAGCTATTTTTAATATATATATATATTAAAGCAAACTGTTGAGAATGTCTGTGGATTTCATACCATTTTCATATAGTGCAAGAAAGATGAAGAGTTAACTTCCTATAATGAATTTTGGAGCAATATTGCCCCCACCTTATTGATGTTTCTGCCAATACACCTGGAACCACACTTCTTTCTCACTTTCAAAACTGATGTGAGATTTGACAAACTAACATTGTTTATATGCTTATTGATTAAAGGAAGCATATGATAAAGTGAACAGGCTTGGATTATGAAATATTTTGCAAAGATATGGAATTGAATATTGGCTGTTGAATATGGTAAAAGTGGTATATGGTGGAAGTAAAG
Source organism: Azemiops feae (assembly GCA_023970755.1). NCBI lineage: Eukaryota > Metazoa > Chordata > Lepidosauria > Squamata > Viperidae > Azemiops > Azemiops feae. Next base: position 1,235,002 of record JALGBA010000227.1, on the reverse strand, counting down.
AATGAGTGACAAAAAAGTTGAGTGCTTGACAAATGTTTCAACATTGAGAAGGGAATAAAAAGGGGATATGTGATGATCTTATGGTTGTATAATATATTGATGGATAAATGTATGCTTGTGTTCATTAGAGGTAAGTTGCTTATGGATTTCAGCATGTGTGCACTTTATATGTACACAATGCAGTGTTGGTTGCAGAAAACCTCAATGGTATAAAATGTGTGTTAGATTATATGATGCAATGAGAAGAATGGATCTGAAAATGAATACATCAAAGACAAAGTTAGTTGTGTTCCACAGATAAAATGATTGAAAGACGGCCAGTCACATATATATCACTAAAAGCTGCAGGAAGATAAAGTCATGTTCTTGGGTAGAATGTTTATTAAAGTTGAAAAAGGATTGTAAAATCAATTCTTTCTTGATTATTTATATTGTGGTAACTTTGTAGTTCTACTGGACTCAATTTGTGCAAATACTGGGATAAAACTCTCAGTGCTAAAGCAAGCAACAGGATTCTTTTTAAAGTTTATACGGCACAGAGCAATTATTACAAAATATGAGAGACATATTTCAGTTTTGTGAAATTAAAAACTGAATACAAGAATTAAAAAGTGCAGTCAATTTTGTGTATCTCTGTACAAACACACACAGCATTTGTTATAATAATACTCCTTTGAAAAATGGTTTTTGACCACCTCCACTTTTATATGTATCCACATGGAGTTAGTCCAGCATTAAAAATTAAAGCAAATGGTAGAAGTATTAAATTAGAAAGACACACTCTCTTTCTTTCTGTCCTATTCCAGTTTGAAGTGGTTTCAGTATTTGGAATCATGCATAGTCTGTGTAAATCTAATGGAAAGGAATGGAAATTATTTTTGTTATTCTAGGTATAAGACCCAACTAACTTTTTGAAGCTAGAATGAGAAATGGAGCTGGTTTCTTTATATTACTTCTCTGTCATTGGCTCCAATAGGAGAAAAAATACTATGAGCTCTAAGTGCCTAGTCCTAACCACATTCTGATGAAAGCAGTATATAGCATTCTGTATATTCATAGCTTTTATAACAGATCTAGTTCATGATGGAGCTAGTTGCTTACAGTAGTTCTCCTATTTTGTCTATGACATCCATAATATTTGTATATGCTTTATGGAAAAAAAGCTCTTTAATGTATATACATCAGTGCAAAAGTCTTTCCAATCTGTATACAATATTAGCGTAAAAACAGGTTACGTTTTTACAGCTTTCTTGAAAGCAAAATGTGACTCTTTGCAATGGTCATTAATCACTACTCCAGGAGGGTAATAAGAACATTGGGTTAAAATGACCAAGAAGTTCCTTCTGTAAACAAGTGCCATCTCGCATTAATCTCTACACTTAACACTGTTCACAAATGGCCAGTCACAGCTATTGTTATGTTGACTAAATACACTGAAAGATGATAGCAATTTCCTTTCTGGTGAAAGGAATAGACTGAATAGTGCTGCGCCTGGTGGAACTGGTCTGTGTTTGGAAACCAAGCAGAGTCAGGTCTGGTTAGTAATTGGATAGCATACCATTAAAGAATGCCAGAGGTGTAGGCTAGGTGGGAAGTCAAAACCATCTTTATCCTTTTATCAGAAATATTGCAATGTTGTCATAAGGTTGAGACCAGATTCATTTTGCTTCCCATCTCAAATCCTATAAAAGCTAGAAATCACTTTAAAAAAAAAAGACTGGGGGTCTGAGGTAACTCATGATCCCCCTGAGATTGTTGGCTGGGAGACTGCAATCCTTTAACCCCAATTTTTAATCCAGGATTCACAGCCTCCCTTACATACCCCTCAAAGTCCTCACTTTTGGCTCCACAACTAGTGCAGCAAAACTGGCATTAAGAGTAGAGATTTGAGTTGTTTCATCAAGGAAACGTCCAACAGTAATTCTTCAGAAGGCAGAAAGGGAAATCTGTCATAGCCAATTATCTTCCCTGCTACCCTATTTGTGAAGAATATAGCAAAATATTCAGCCTTTGGACAAAGTATGTAATGTTCTGTTGTGAATGTGTTAATGTTATTCAATTGTTTTCTCAAATGCCATGAATAAATGGTTCAGGATCCAAGCAAACTTAAAAAATGAGGGAACAAATTATTCACAGTCACTTTTTTCTCCATTTTAGTTGCCAAGCCCATCTTCTTCTCTTTTCCTGTATGCTTTGTTTAACATTTGTATTTCTTCTTGATAGCCCTCTTTTTCCAAGTGCTGCTTTTTACTATTCTGCCTGTGAGCTTCGACAGTGTCAGGAATGGATATGTTCAGATCACTATTGGGATTGCTTGACGGTATGAAGAGCGAATAAGATGCTGTTTCTCCTAAATCACATGAGACAAATCTATTTTCTTTCCGAGAATAACGTAAGGACGGAGACCGGACCTGGGCAGAGGATTGGCTAATATTACTAATGATGGAAACGGTGTCCATGGCTTCTTCATTGTCACAAATTTCAAGCACCTCTAAGTGAATCTTCACGTTGGTGTCAGTAAATGTGGTTGGAGAATCCTCGGGATTTGGCTCATGGCCCACACTCTTGGAGCGATACACTTCAATTTTCTTGGATGCAGGAGTGATTTTTTGTCCTTCTGAGCTTACCTCATATGTAGATAATGAGAGGGTTTTTCCTGTGGGAGCTTGGAGAGACACAGTTCCTTGAAATGCACACAGAGGAATAGCTAAGGCATCACCTGAACGCTGAAACGAGAAAAATTGTTATTATTTAATGTTGCTGCCACAAGCGAAAAACAGTTGTCAACAATTCAATTATATCTCATTATTTTCACTGCTGTGTGTTGAGAATACTTTTAAAAAACCTTAGATGTAATTGATGGTATAAAAAACATACTTCTTTATACACAGTTCTTATTCTGAATGTGTGAAACAGAATTTATCTACCATGTATTGACTCCTTCTGTTTCCCACATAATTGCACAAAACTCACTATTCCCTTTTATGTTTTAACCATTAAGACAATTTTGTCCTTGCAGGTATCAGCACCTGTCCAATGTTGTCCGAATTTGGAAGCTAAGCAGAATTAGCCCTGGATAATACTTGAGCAGAAGATCTCCAGAGAATACCAGAGCTATATGCTGTTATCCTAAAAATGATGCAAAGTTACCAGATCTTCATAATGAAATAATTATCTTCCTGGACAAAGAACTTCTATCCATTAATCTCATTTGCTCATTTGGGATGTATCAAGTAATAATTATTAATCAGTCAGTTGATTATGTTGATAAATCGATTGGTTGATTGGATTGGAGTATATAATTTTATAAACTAAAGGCAAAAAAATACAACATGTAAATAAACTGGGCCAAATAGCCTCTTCAGCCAGATATTCCTCAACGTACAACCAGTTGCTTAATGACCCTTTGAAGTTATGACAGACTTTCTTAGAGCTATTTATGACCCTCTTTCGGCTCATGAAGGCTGCGCACCCCTGTGGTCACATGATCACACTTTAGATGCTTGACAACCGGTTCACTTTAATGGCTGTAGCATCCCACAGTAACGTGACCGTGATTTGCAACATTTTTTTGTTAGTTTTTGACTTTTACCTCTGTATTCCAGCAATAAATGGGGCAATTAATGCCCCAGGTTTGCTTAACAGTTGCTTAATGACTGTTGTAAAAATGTAATTTTGAATCCGGCCATGTGATGCCTTGACTTATGATCATAATGACTTATGACTATAATTTTGGGTTTGAAATAATTATGGTTGCAAATGGAGGACTACCTGTATCTCTGCAGTAGAAAAATATACAAAATATATTTGCAATAGAAAAATATATGAAAGATGAATTCATTTTCATTTTCTCTTTTCATTACGCAGGCTGTTGAAAGTGCAGAAAGTTTTATTATTTTTAAAGACAGGAAGAGAGAGAATCAACTTTTAAGAGATCAAGGCGACAATCTAATACACTCTTATCTGGAAAGAAAAACATCTCAATCTACTCCTGAATACACATGAGTAAGCTTAGCTTATAGGAGATATGAACAACAAGAACAAAAATAGACAGATTTCTGTGCTGCAGGGAATCAACAAATTGTGCTTTTTTCAGAAAAAAAATTAATCATCAGTACTTCTTTTTGTACTGAAACCTACACCTCCAATACATGGATCTATTTTGTCTTTCTAGTCAGTGTATAAAAGGTCAAGAGAAAATGTGTGTAAAAGTCTGAAAAGTATATCTAGTCTCACCACAGAAATTGGTAATCCAAATGGTGAAGAGGTTATGAAATGTTATTGAACTGTGGTGGTGCAGTGGTTAGAAAGTGGTATTGCAGGCTGACTCTGCCCATAGCCAGGAGTTCAGTCCTGACTGGCCCAAAGTTGACTCAGCCTTCCATCCTTCCAAGGTCAGTAAAATGAGGACCCAGATTGTTTTGGGCAATATGCTGACCTCTGAAACCATTCAGAGAGTGCTGTAAAGCAGATGGGCACCAGGGACCGGTGCCATGGAGAAAGGTTTTTCCATGGACCAGAGGGGGTGTGGTTTTGAATACTGCCTGCATCCCAAGGATGGGGCTTTGCTTGTTTGTGCGGCCCACTTGCTGACATGCTGCAGACCGGTGCCGGTCCATGGACCGGGGGTTGGGGACCCCTGCTGTAAAGCATTATGAAACAGTATATAAGTCTTGCTATTATATCCCAGACAAATTAATGTAAACTGCAGTGTATGGGCTGTCATTTAATGCTAAAGAAGCACCAGCTGTAAACATTGAAGGATTCCTTTGTACTTGATTTTTTTTTTCTAATATACCTTTGTATTCATGTCTACAGCTTGGAGCCTCTAACTAAAATCTGTTCAGGAATACACCGACTGAGATGAAATGCTCAAACACCAGACTGGATACAAAGGGAGATTTTGACTTCAGGTTTTGCTAATTAGATTTCTGGCAGAAAGCAGTCAATGTTGCAGACTTTAAAAAAATTCAGGAGCAGGAGGAGCACTTCAACTGAATGAAGTGTGAATCTTGTTGAACAGAATGGAAATCTAAAATCATCCCTGGAAAGGCTTTTTGGTACAGTTTCTATAATGGAATATGTGGATGACCTTGGGGGATAAGGAAGAGATGCTGCCTAGGACAGGGGTTCCCAGCCCCTGGGCCATAGCCTACTACCAGGCTGCAGCCTGTTCGAAACCGGGCTGTGGGAGAAATAGCCCAGTGCGTGTGCATGAAGTTTCACTCGCATGAGTGGCGGGCAAGCATGTGCACACGTACAAAGTTTCACTCATGTGAGTGGAGCACACTTGAGCTCGCACACAAAGCTCCACTCGCACGAGGAAACAATTAGACAAGAGAGGGAGTAGCCCCCAATAGATAAGAGTAAAGTAGAATTAGCTCATCTAGTTGTGTTTCCTGTCTGGTTTACACAGGTGGACTGACAGTTTCTAATTATGCAATTGTCTGTAAGACCATTTTAAGCAAGAACTACCAGATATATTTTGGAGATCTTTCTTTCTGTTCTTAACCATGCCCTTTTATTGTTTCTTCCTTTCTGCTCTCTCCTTGGAGAAGGAAGGAAGGAAAAGAAGGAAAGGGAGGGAGGGAGGGAGGGAGGGAGGGAAGATGTTGCTTTTATTACTCTGAAATTTTTTTATGGACAATCCTATAATGAAAACATCCATGGAAAACAATGACAATGTCTATGTGGAACTATTTAGTTTAAAGAACATCTTTCATTTCCCCTGGTGTTGAGTTATAGTCTTCTTTCAACTTTTCTTTCCACATATTTCTCCACACGAATATACTGCAGTGCTGCTCAGCAAATGGAAAAAAGGACTTGGAGAGAAGATGAATGGAAAGAATGAAGGATCAATGGATAGATGGGAGAATTGTTTGGGCATACTATACATTAATTCATTCACAAGCCAAGCACTTTCCACTCTTGCAATCTATGTATAATCACAAGCTCGCATTCCTGTAACATAGTTAGAAAATGGGACAATGAAGCAAATCACATAGAAGGAAGGATAGAATTGTATAGTTGAAAGCTAATTTAATTTTCACAGGAACCTACCACATACAGTAGTTTAGTTCTATTCAGCCATTACTTGGAAGGAAAACTTTGCTCTGAGTGAGAGAAACACTATCAAACACCAGAGTAATTTTTCTTCAAGTTACAAGTCTGAAGAACTACATTGATTTGTTCCTGATGAAAATACTGAAAATGTCCAAATGAATCCTTGAAGAATATTTACAACTTTGTTCCAGCAATACCTGCCTCTCCAATAAATCAGGTCATCACTATTTTCTTGTTTGACTGCTTCAAAGGGATATAATATTGACTGCCTCATGCTAGTAATTTTATAAGGGTAATTATCCATAGTGTTCAAATGTGAGCATATTCTCCTATCCTAATATTATCTATATAAAGATAAATATACATATGATCATTACTTCTGTCTTCAGAGCTTTTTTATATAAAAAAGTATTCTTTTTTCCTGAGAGCTGCCTAGATCTCTGTGGTGATTGGCAACCTATAAATATCCTGAGTGCAAGATTTTGAGTGCAGAGAGCTTTGGAGTGATGTGCACCAGGCATTAGTCCATAAAGTAGCTACTGTAGCCACAGTAGGACAAATGTTTGGGACAAAAACAAAGGTAAAATTTGATGGAATGTACTTGATATTTAAATGAATTGAAATTATATCAAATAATTACTGTGGAGTTAAATTCCTTTTTCTTATCAGGAAAGAATGGAGAGAACCAAGGGGAGAGAATCAATTGGATAGCTAGTAGCTAATATAGGAAAGTATTAGAGGAACAAATCTGGTTTCTCTGTTCAGAAACCAAAAGAAAGGCTTTGTATTGTATTGAGAGCAAGCAACTAAATTTCATTTTTAATGTGTGCCAATGTGCCCACAGTAAAAAAAATGACAAGGTTATCTTACCTTACCTTACTTTACCTTACCTTACCTTGTCCTGTCCTGTCTTGCCTTGCCTTGCCTTGCTTTGCCTTGCCCTATCCCATCTTATCTCATCTCATCTCACCTTACTTCATGTTACCTTACTTCATCTTACCTTACCTTATCTTATCATCTTACCTTGCCTTACCTTATCTTATCTGACAACTGAGATTGACCTAGACAGCAGTGACTATTATAGATTGATGGGTTTAATGAAGAGTGGAGATAACTGATAATCCTAAATGTGACTAGACAGTGCTATACTATTGAAGCTTTGTTTTGTTTCCAGGATATTATTTCAAGGTGAATGTGAAGACTCCTGAAAGAGACCGGGCCATGATCCAGAAAAATGTATCGGACAAAGAGGGGAAAGCTTTTAACCATGAATTACCAGTGAGAGAAATATTTGGTTTATTTTTCTTAAAACATTGATGAAAGAACATATTTGTAACTTTTTTGAGGAAGGGAGTACATTTGATTGAACTTCTCAGTGATGCACAATTTATGTCCAAAAGTGCTTTTCAAAAGGCAATTGGACTTTCTTGGTTTCTTTTTTCCCCCTTGAAAATGTTTCGCTTCTCTTCAAGAAGCTTCTTCAGTTACTAAAGAGTAAAAGAGTGATATTGCAGCACCAAGGAGATATCCCTCAGATATCTTAGTTGACTCCCAGATAGAAAAAAGACTAGGAATGCCACACGATCAAGAGGAATGTGGAGGAATTTGTCAGGAAAGTTAGGTAGAGCAGGATACTACAATCACATTAAAAAACTATAATTTCATGGCAACACTTAACAGCCCCTGACCTAGAGGAGAGGATACATTTTAGAAAGACATATTATCATACATGGAAATGAATTGCAGGAGAAAGACATTATTCCACAAGAAAAATAAATGGAAGGTGAACATTTAGTTTATTTTTTCATAAGACAGTGCAAAGGTAATTTGATCTGATGACACTTTGCTCAAGTTACCCCTCTCAAAACAAAGACTAGCTCTGAAACTGGATCCAACTGGAAGTTTTCAAAGCACTTTGTTTGGAATGTTGATGACTTGCAAGTCCAATTTCTTATGTGGGGAACACTGAGAAAAGCAGTTGATCATTGTGCAGACTCTCAGTCATACAAGTTACTGGCCAGTGAATTTTACTTTATTAGACTGCCTTGCAGAACTATTTGAGGGCTGAACACTTTTTAAAATTTTGTTTCTGCTTATATTTTCTCACTTCTCTTGTTAAGATTTGCTTGCTGTGCAGCTTATTCTGCTGGGAAATGAGAAGAGAGGGAGAGGGAAATGGAATAATTGAACAGTTATTTGGTGGGGTTTTGCTTGCTGATGTCTTGTTAGGTGCGATCATACATTCCTCCAAGTCTATTTATTATTCAGATGTTATTTGTGTCTGACCTAATTTTTTGTTTATCTTAGTATGTCTCTCCAGTCTGAGTTCCTCATTCACTTGTCTTCATTTTTCTCACTTCCACATCCCATGTTTAATTGCCTCTCTAATTCCTCTGTTGTCTTTGACTTGTACATCTCTGTCTTGAGTAAATGGGCCCAAGACATCAGTGAGATTAGATTATTGTATACCAAATTAGAATTAGCTGTGTTCTCATTTCTTTTTCCTGTGTCATGTCTTTAATTATTCTGTTATTTATTTGATTTCTACAGCTGCCCAAGTGACTCTCAGCAGTATACATAATAACATTCAAAAAAAGTATGATTTGCTTTAAATCTGTCATTGGAGCTACAATGGCAACACAATTTGATTGGAGCTGATTTCAGGGGGGAAACATTTATAGGCTGTAATGGTAAAATTTCAGTTTTGGAAGCTATTGATTAAAATAGCAGGCACACATCATATTTCTTGCTCCATTTCTGCTTTATTGTGTTGCTTGTCTTGAAAGGGAATAGCTTGATAGGTACATGCATGTAGGTATGTACTGAACATTAATTTGGATTTTTAAGTTGTAGTTGTAGTAGGGTATTCCACTAGTTCAGTTAATTTCCTTATAGACTCTTTTCTAGATTTCAGATAATTTGGAGGCTTCTTGTATTGCCATTTCCTCAACCTTGTCATTCTATCCTAAAAAGAATCTCTGAACAAAAAATGCAATAAAGCCCTCGGAGGTATGCAATTAAAACCTGGTGGCGCTAATGTCCTGTATCATCCTGCTATTTTAATCAATGACTTTCAAAATTGTAATTTCATTATTGTAGCCTATAAATGTTTTCCCCCCAATTAGCATCAATCAAATTGCATTGTCACTGTATCTTTAGTGACAGATTCAGAGCAAATCATGCCTATTTTGAATTTTGAATCTCCAGTTGGAATAAGAGCTGGTTTACACCTAATATTTTAAAGACATTTCTGAAAAGAAGGCAGCATAAGAAAGCATTTGATTTTATCACTGCAAACAGACAAAAGTTGAGCTCTGTTGGATTATGAAATGCTTTTTTAGTCTGCTACCCTGTGAGAAATCTGAGAGATGAGAATACAAATCATTTTTTTTTACCATGAACCCTCATTTATTGGTTTTTCAAAGGCATGCTAGTCTGATTTAACAGGCAATACTTAGCCATCCTGATCAGTTTCTATTATCTCTTCCAATTAGTTCTTTGCTTTGCAGATCCAAGCCAGAATCATAGAATCATAGAATGGATGAATTGGAAGAAACATTATGGATTATATAGTCCAACCTCCTGCTCTGTGCAGGAATCCATTAAACCTTTTCTGACACCTTCGATTTGAAAACCTGAAGTAAGAGTGAGTACCCAACTGTTCTAGATAGACTGCTTCTATCTGTGGGGAAGTTCTCCTAATTTTCAGACTAAATCAACTTTCGTAAAATTTTGATCATCCTTGCGTTGCTTTAATTGCAGTTTCAAAAGAGAACAAATCCTCTCTCTCTTAGAGGAGTCTTTTAGATATTCCACTTTAAATAATATTTTTGCACATTAAGCATGTCCAGTTTCTTTAACCATTTTGGACTTAGTTTCCAGACCCTTTAACATCCTGATCTCTCTTCTGAACTCCAACTAATTCAGGTCTCTTAAAACACTTTGTCCAGGATAGGATGTAGTTGTCCAATTCTAGTCTAACCAATGCAGAGCACAATGGAAATATTATCCCCTATGATATCAACACTATCCTTTTAACATAGGCCAAGAATGTATTGGTATTTTTGGCACCTGATCTAACTGGGCAGCTGCAACATCCACTATAGTTACCTAATGTGGACATTTCATTTTCGACATCGCAATGTAAGAACAATTATTTAAATGCCCCATAATATCTAAACCATTCTAGGACATTTTATTACATAGCAGGGGAGTCCCAATCTGACCAACAATCAGTAGAAAAGCATATTACCGTTGCCGCTGCCTATCACTTTTAAATATAGGAGAAGGGTTATCAAAAGATATTCTATGGGCTTCCGGTTCCGGATTGCCGCAGATGCAGTCGCATGGAGAGCCTCGTCTCTCCATCGGCTGTTTTTCCCTCCGCCGGTAGACCCTTAATCGGGTCGAAAAGTCGCCCTGGAGGGACGACCACCGTTGAGGAGGCCCTCGTCGACAGGGGAAGGGCGGTAGCTCCTTCCTCGGTCCGAGCCAGCTCCTTAGGGCCGTCAGAGAAAAGATCGCCCAGTAAAATGGATGGTCATTTCGCAGTGCCAGCCGAAAGCCAGAAGAACAGCTAAGCACAAAGAACCCCCGTGGATAATCTGGGTGAGATCTTTCCTTCCCCCTCTTTCCCTAATTACTCTCCTGTAAAAAGCTTTTGAATTTGAATTACTTCCCTGCTCTGAGAGAGCAGCGTTTTGACACTGTGGGAAAACCAGCTTTGGGAACTGAAAAAAATAAAACAGCTATTTTTTTATTGACTATTCAACTCTTGGAATACTGAGGGACCCTGAAAATATTTCTACTTTTGATCATTACTATTATAACTACGCTATTTACTATCCTGGAGAGGACTTTCTTTTTTTATTTGTTCAATGTGAAAAACAAAAAAATCTATTAACTTGGAAAGAAAGACTTTATAGCCTACTGAGGACATCTTGTGATGAAAAGTGTTACTGCAACTGTATATTTTTTTTTGCTGGAGGATGGCTTTGACCTTCAAAGGATGAGATAACTTGAAACAGCTGGGTGGTGATTTTGTTTACTAGGAATTGGAGGTGAATATTTGTTGACTTTTACTAAATATAGCCTTCACTAAAAGATTAAAAGACCCTTTCACCACTGAGATGGAAGAATTTTGTCCACAGCTTGATTATGAGCTTATACTGGAAAAAATCTTGGAAGCTACGGAGTACACGAAATCTTACTCTCAAATTTTGACGGATCAAGTTATAGGCCGAAGAACAGTGGAGAGGGAGCAGAGTGGCTCCAAAGAGGCCTTTGAGCAACATATACAACCTAAAGAGAAACCATACTTACAACTTAAACATGAACTTATACCGGGAGAAATTGTGGAAACCATTGAACAAATCAACTTTACACAACTCCATATACAATGTATGGAGAAGCCTGATGATCAAAGAATAACTTTAATTGAGATGCCTGAATTGTCAAAACCAATAGAGACTGACACCCAGATACAAGTTACTGAAAATTGTGATAACGTGGATAATCAACTAGTAATTACAATATGGAATAAAACTGCCTACACCATTCAAAGGCCACTAGAAGAAAGGGAAGAGAACTTTGACCAATCTGAAGTGCTGAGAAATACCTTTTTTCAAATATTGGGATTTGTAGGAACCTTACTATGGAAACCGGTGTGGCACAGAAAGAAACCTAGAGTTAGATTTAAAAATGTGTTTTAAAATTTCATTCAATGGGTTAAAAAGGCTTTAGAGATTTTGACTGATTCAACAACTAATGGAGTACGTGAATTCTGTAAGAGGATATCCTTTGTAATAATATTTTGTTTCAGATATGATAATTATCTGAAGGGGTAAACTTTACCTATTGGGTTAAAAAGACTTTTTATAGATATAGATTGATTGAAAGAATATATATTTAAAACAGATAGAAATGTATTTTTTGGACTGATATTTTTATTTCAAATAAGATAATTATTTTGTAATGGAAGGAGAATAAGAGGGATTGGTGACAAGAGAAGAAATTGTATTAATGAATAAAACATAAGAATGTTATTGTGGGAATAATATATTCATTTCAGATATAATTATTATGTTAGGGAAAAGGGAAATGAGAGATACCCGAAGTGTTAATAATATGTTTATTTAAGGCTAATTGGAATATGGTAACTGTAAATTAGTAAAGCCTTAAAACAGGATTTGGATCTTTACAACTGAAACGTGATTGATGTTTGATAGGATTGCTTGAATTCTATTTAGAAATGTATTAATTTGAATATGTAATAGTATATGAGGGAAATAGAGAGGGAACTTATAATGAATTAATTTGAGCTATATATTTATGATTTTTCTTTTGGATGTTTGATGTACCCATCTCCACGTTGTTTCCTAAGCACCTTGATGTAACTTTCCCACCCCTATAAAAATCCAATAATATATATATATATATATATATATATATATATATATATATATATATATATATATATATATATATATATATATATATATATATATATATATATATATATATATATATATATATATATATACAGTATATATAAAAAAGATATTCTATGGAAGATAGCACAACTGGACAAGAAAAGGACAGCTACAAGTAAATGTGGGTGTGTTCTGCTTAAATGCATCTAAGTAGAAGCCATTTCTTGAAGCCCTGAGAACTTTGGCTGTAGGTTTCTTTTTTCACGGTGAACGGCCTTCATTCATTCATATAAGAAAATTAATTATTCTAACTGACAAGCAGATAATCTTGACAAGATAAGTACTGTCATTGTTAAAAAGAAAACGAAAACAAGCACATTGAGGCTTCAAGCCTCTACTTTAAAGCAACCATCCTAACAGTGCCTCTCATAGAGAGTCTGTCCTTCAATTGCTTCAGGCAGGAAGCCCAGCTACACAAGCTTAATTCTTTATTACCACATTAAGGACATGTAGAAAATTGTGGAGGCAAGAACAACAGCTTCCCTTTCTCTATATTTCTGGCCAGATAAGAATCTAAGACAGAGAATGAGAATTCATACATATTAGAGATGATTCTCCATTTATGAATAAAAGCACAGGAAGAAACTCAAAATAATTTGCTAGCTAATATAATAAACATAGATTTTGACCTTTCCATAATTTCAAAGGAACAAAAACTATAATTGTATTTTTAGATAAAGAAAAGCATGCATTTCCCCTTTTTTTGTCCTCCCTTGTATTAAAGGGCTAGTATTTCAGACATGCATCCAGCTTAATTACTGACTTCTCTAAAGAGCCCAAAATATATATGGAGCTTATTCAGAATTGGAAGGCTACCCCAAATCGTATGGCAGTAGTGATCAAGCAAAACAGTAGCAATCTGTTTATATTTATATCTCAAGGCACATTCATGATAAAATAGAAATCAGATGCCAAACAACATGCCAAGAAAACTAAATTTACTTCCTATGACATTTGCATGGTTTGTCTCTTTGGGAATGATTTTTTTTCCTACAGAATTATTAGCTTATATACTTAGTGTGTTATATTGGCCTTAAAATTGCTTCTAATGTACAGACTATTCAGTTTTTAAAACAGCACTAATAATAGGGATGGACTAAGGAAACTATCCTGGGAAATAATAAACTCCATTTTAAGAACGTAATGTACAAAATTCAGGCTGAAATATGATAATTATTCTAGAAGTTGAAGTTGATGGAATTTTAATTTTTATGTAGTTTTAACTATATTACTTGAACATCCTGGTTCAAGGTCCATAAAACAGGAATCTGTTCAGAGAGTCACTTCTCACCATGCATGTATAAGCTGAAATGACTGAAAATATAATATTGCATATTAAGATACAATAAAAAGTAATTTGCTACAGTTTCCTGGTCTATCCTGCAAAATGATATTTTCTTACATTTGTTGAAAGTTTAAAGAAGGCTGTATTGTGTGTGTGTGTGTGTGTGTGGTGTGTGTGTATGTACAGATAGTCCTCAGCTTACAACAGTTCATTTAGTGACTGTTCAAAGTTACAACAGTATTGAAAAAAGTGACTTATGATACTTTTCACACTTATGACCCTTGTAGCATCCCCATGGTGATCAAAATTCAGATGCTTGGCAACTGGTTCATACTTACGACCCTTGCGTGTTCCAAGGTCATGTGATGATCTTTTGCAACCTTTTGACAAGCAAAGTCAGTGGGGAAACCAGATTCACTTAGCAACCGGGTTACTAACTTATCAACTGCAGTGATTCACTTACCAATTGTGACAAGAAAGGTCATAAAATGGGGCAAAACTCACAGTCTCACTTAACAACAGAAATGTTGGACTCAATTGTCATAAATCGAGGACTACATGTATGGATGTATGGATGTATGTATCTCTATCTATCTATCTATCTATCATCTATATCTATCTATCTATCTATCTATCTATCTATCTATCTATCTATCTATCTATCTATCTATCTATCTATCTATCTATCTATCTATCTATCTATCTATCTATCTATCTATCTATCATCTATCTATCTCCCTGTGTGCGTGTGTGTGTGTCAGTGTAGAATCTCACTCTACATGTATTCCTAAGAAGATACAACATTCAGTTCACTTTGTTTCAATCAACTTTGTGAGTACCTGAATGAATTTTATTTGTATAATAAGCCCACTGAAATGTCAGTTGTTGGCTGATGAGCTTGTAGGTGAAGAAAAAAATGGGCAGAGCTTTCAAGCACTGTTTAAATGCTTCAAAGTCTGATAAAGCAAGAGAATAAGAGCTGGAGAAACAGTCAGTTTTATTTATCCTTACTTCGTTTTTGCCAATGAGTCAAGATTTTTCTTTCTTTGCTTTCTTTTGATTATTTGAAGGACAGATTCAATTCAAATGAAAGATTTTCTTCTTTTAAGGGCATTATTAAAGATTAGTATGGGTTGGGAGCAGATTTCTTCAGTAAATGCATTTTTGTTGGCAGTTTTCCCATTTTTAAATATCTTTCTCTAATGTAATATATTTTTCTCTATTATTTTCCTGCATATACAGTACATTTTTAGCAGATTTTGTTCTAACACATCAATGGGTTTTGTTTGTTTTAAAAAAATAGTAAGCAGCATTGCAACCTTTGGAGAGTTATAATATTCTGATTTGAGTTTTGGTATTATCTGAAAAATAAAATAAAACAGGTGATTTTGTATCCAAATGCAAATTGAATAAATTGGTATCTTTTTCTTCCAAAGAGATTGAGTCTAAATCATACAAAAATATATTTGTGGCCAGTCCATCTGGCAACATAGTCTACTATTTTAGATAGTGGAATATTCCATTCACACAAAAGAAAAGTAAAAACTCAATAGAATGTGTAGTTCCTCAACAAATTTGTGAATTCATACATATTTGGGGTATGTTTACTTAAATGATCCAAGTATAAAAGACTTAAATAAGGTCTAAATATATTTGTCATTTTAATGTGAAAAATGATGTTGTGAAGGAAAAGTAATACTAATTTTTAATGCATTTCCTATGACGTTTGGCATTTCCCCAGTGTCTAATAATAAGAACGTAACATGTGCATTTTCTGTACTCTGGGAAATATCTATTTAGATGGAACAGAATTTCAAACAGAAGTGCTTTTCTTTCTATGATAGCCTTTCACGCTACTATTTTATGAGACATCTATAGAAAAAAAAACAGGATAGATTGTCTCAGAGAAAAAATGAACACTCTAATTGCATCAACTGTTCTGGCAGTCCATTTTCAGAATGGTCCATATGAATTTGACATAAATAAGAGAGGTAGCATTTCAAAATGCAATATTTATCTGACATTGCATGTTAGTAATAGACTGGAATATTCTAAATGGCTTGCCTTTTCTCTAATACAATTCTATATAATCATATGGGAAATTAGAATATATATGGACATTGTATGTAATTATCTATGTATGTATCCATCTATCTATTATCTATCTATCTATCTATCATCTATCTATCTATCAATAATATAATTTTATGCATACTAGTAGTTTTGGTCTGAATATATTGGCGTAGCTACTTTAAATTTAAAATCATTGTCTGAGAGAAGATAGAAAATGTGGCTTATGTACTTTTTCACCATTTCAGGTATTTTTTCTAACCTTGAAATACAAAGCTCAATCCACTCAGAGTCACTTCATTTAATATATTGTAATGACATTCAAAATGTCAACACCTTTGTTTCCTGAAATATTGTCTTGATTGTCTGGGGCTTATATTCCTTTTCTGTTATTGTTTCCTACTAATAGTTGGTGGTTGTTGTTTTTTGCTTTTAGAATATTTGTTTATTGTCTGTTGAAACTATGAGAGACAAGGGGCCATTGCTTTTAGAAACTATGAGAGACAAGGGGCCATTGCTTTTAGCCTTCAAAGCCACATGACTGCAGCAATTGAAATGGGTGACAATGATAAGTGTTTTGTTACTATTTTTTTCAAAAAGAAAAAAAAATAGGCATTGCAAGTCCACTTGCCTTGAGCATCAATTTGTCTTGTGACAACTGAACTTTGGAGAGTAAGAATTAAATATCTCCTGCAATTGACTTGGAGGAGAAGTGGGTCCAGAGCTATAGGAATACTATAGGAATACAGAAATAAAGCCTATTAAATTGAGACCTGCTTCTGAATAGACATACATAAAATATATAAAATTTAACAATAATTCTGAGATTAATACAACATTCCTGATCAAGAGTATGTAGAAAAGTTTCATTACCATTCCCAAACTATGTCTTAATCCTGAAGATCCTAATACAAGGTATCTGTGGGTTATCTAATACCCTAACGCATGGGACAAAGATACGCTATTTAGTATCCAGAAGGTTCTGTGCCCCAACTTTTATAGAAAAAAAGGTACTGGGTTATAAAGCGTTGCAGGTTACAGGGTCCACCTCATTTCCAAAAATACCTGTGGGAACGTACACAATTCACATTAATATTTGTATAAAATCAGTTGGTGAGTGCAACCTGCGGAATGGTTTGGAAATGTGTGTACATGTGTGGGGGGTGGGGTGGGGTAGGGGAAAAAAGGCAAAAATAACATTTTGTGCCGATGACCAGGAGCAGTCTTTACCCAGTTTGCCTTCTAGTATATGGGAATGTTATAACAGAACATACATGCCATAGTTCCAATTTTTGTAAAAATGTAAGTTTTCCCGTCCCATTGTAGTCATTTCTCCACAGCCTGCCTTCAGAAAGATTGGAGAATCCTATCTTAACATACCCTTCTTATTGCATCCATTTGTGATAAAGCAAAGGATCTCTGTTTTGTTTTGTGACTACTGCTCATTAGTTAGGGAAGAAATGTAAACAAGGAGACGTTCTTTAAAAACCTTATCCAATATTCTTTCATTTAGAAGTGAATTCTTGTTGTTGCAAAGCACCCAGAGTCATTTAGGTGAGACGGGGTTGTAGAAATTTAATAAATAAGTAAAAAATAAATAAATAAAAGGGAATTCTATTTGTGTTTGACTTCACACTGAATTTCCTCTCGACGAAGACATTCTGTTTCATCGTCCCCTGGTACCCCTTTTCAGTCAGTTCAACAACACTCATATCAAGCATTTAGAAATAAGAATTATATCCCATCTGGTTACTCTGTAACCAGTTGTTCTAGGCCACCATTCTTTAAGGAAAAAAATAATTGTGGTCAGAGTTAGAGAAATCTATTATATTAACTTAAATAATATATACCTTCCAAGACATCATAGCAATAACTCAAGTATCTGTTGAGTGGGAAGGTAGGGAAAAAAACTCTAGAATTTAAATCCTGGAAAACAGGCCTATATTGTATATGTAGGTATTTTTAGTCTGGAGAGGATTGCTTTCTTTTTATCAGAAATCCTCACTTAACCTGATTGAATGTTCATTTTGGAAATAATCAGTTTTGTGATTTTCATCTGGTTATAGTTATGTCCCACACAAGGCCTGTTCTCTTTTTATTTTATTCCATTAAATGTGTCTGCACTTTCTAGAAGTGGAACTAATTATTGATTCCTACTATGAAGTAATTAAGGCTTTGAAAACTGAAACAGAGAGTATCATTAAGCCTCCAGAATTTACTGATAGGCAAATCTGTATCTTGGTAAGAAAACATTGTCACAATAATAATAATAAAAGGATTTCTCAATGGACAGATATAACTATCTGACATGAGGACCTTTTTTACTACTATGGTTGATGGGGGAGCATAAGATATGAAGAAACTATACTAAGTGAACAAGATTCAAAGAGCCAATGCTTTTGCATAGATATAGCTAATCCTGTTCCTCAAAAACAGCTTTCTGGACTAATCTTTCCTAAATCTGATGCTCCCTAGATGCAACTTCCTCAATTCCTCTACTTCTCTTTGACGTTTCCTCAAAATGCCCAGAATTGCTCCTTAGAGTGTTAATTTCACCCCCTCCCTTTCCTGGAGAGTGAAACATATTTGGCAGAAAGAACTGAGCCGCAGTCAATCACCTTTACATATAAAATGACAAACATTAGGGGAAGAGTTCCTTAAAAAAGCATATCCTTGATTATTTATCATCTTATTTTTATATGAGCATTCAAAACAGTATGACTGACATATATTAAAGATATGGAAACAATATGAATAAACATAAACTTGCTGTTGAAATATGACTACTATAGATAGTGAAATGTAGAGTTTACTATTATTTTTTAAGTAAAGAAAACACTTCAGGGCTGTTTATCTTTGATGAATTTTTAAAATGCTGGCTAAAGTCCTAAGAATTTAAATTATTTGTTATCTTTAATAATTGTTTGATGACCTATTGGGAGAGAGAGTATAATCACTGGGCGTTGGGCAGCACATAAATTCACTGGGCCTTGGGCAGCACATAAATTAAAATTATTATTATTATTGTTGTTGTTTTTGTTGTTTTTGTTGTTTTTGTTGTTGTTACAACATAGGAAAGCAAGCAATCACTTATAAGTAATTGCAATAAATAAATAAACAAGCAAATGAAAAGATTCTTTTTTTCCCCTTACCACCAGAACTGTGAATGAAATGTGATGGATCTGCAACTTTGCTTTTTGAATCCATGTGATGAAATATATTGAATTATATCCATAGATTTATTTTCCTGATTGATAATATGTGGGGCTTCAACCACTGCTTCAATATCTCAGTGCTGTAAGAAGTAGTGTGTTTATGTCCTCACATAAAACAAAGAGTCCTGCACACAGAACTTGACATTCTTACTAATCTGAGTGATGTAGCTTCCGGTAGAAGTCTGCTGAAGATTAATTTATGAAAACGAGTGTGACACACTGAAAGATCCCCCCAGAGACCAAAGTCAGCCCCATTCCCTCCACACTAAAGAATAGCTAAATTTCAGCAAAAGTTCCTTTTGATCAAGCCTTGTTGCTGCCAAAGCTCTTCCTAAATGAAGAATCGCTATAATATAATAAAACCTTTCTGAAGGAATAGAGTACAAGGCCCAATCAAATTCATTTTGCCTAATGTATATGTGCTGAATGAGTTTTCCCATTAGAGAAAAACGCTAGTGAACAATCATGAGAGCATCAATTTTGCAAGTTCAAGATGACCCTGAGAGAAGGTAGAGGAAAAGGCTGGTAACACAGCCCATTTCTTTAGTAAAGTGCCGAGTTCTTTAGTAGTGATTTCTTTAGTTCAGTGCTGAGAAGGGAATGCACAATGCCCTATGCAGAGTGCTAAGTCTAGGATGTGAGAGTCCCTTAAACGGGAGCTCCAGGCAAGAGTCAAGTGGACAGCTGAGCCCTGGAAAGGCATCTATTCTCCGCCATCCCCTATTAATAAACGTCTTGAAGCAAACATGTTTCAAAAATATGACCATGGGAAAATCCATGTGCTACCTCTGCCTCCACTCATATAAATCTATATATGTATTTATATAGCTGTCACTGACCTTCAACCAGAAAAAAGAGATAACAAAAACATTCTCATCCTATTTATGCTGAAGAAGTGGGAAGGAAGGAAGGAAGGAAGGAAGACATAATCTTTCTATTTGATTTCAGTAGATACATATTTTCAGCATGTAAAAATGAACTACTCTGCATACAAATCAGCACAGCCTAAAATTTCTGCTGCATATGATTATAGGCAGTCCTCAACTGGTCAATTAATGTTCAAAGTTACAATGCACCCCAAAAAGCTACTGATGACCTGGTTTCGAAGTCCCAATGTTTGCTGTCCCCAAGTGACTGCATTTTGGGTGCTTGGCAACTGATCTACATTTATAGCTGTTTGCAACACCCTACGGTCAATGATTTATGATGTTTTTGCTGGAAACTGGAAACTGCTGTATTATTCTAGTTTTGGGCAAAAACTTGCCCCATAGAGAAGAAGAGTTCACTTAAAAAACTGCAGCTTTCATGTAATGACTGCCTCAAAAAAGGTCATAAAATCATAAAACCACTTTACAACCATCACAACTTACAGCTGTAATTGGAAGGCAATAGGACAGTTGAAGTAGTCCAGTCTTAGGTGTAATGTTAGAAATATGTGGGTTTAGGTTTATATAATCAAACATACTAGGTTTATATAATCAAACTGCAAGGAAAGCTAGACGAGCAGAGACAGGAATTTTATACCATGAAGAGGTTCAAATTTATTTATTCAATTTTAATTTCAAATCTTCCTATACTTTTTTCCAAGACTTTCATGATAACCTAGTGGGTTTAATTAAAAGTCATTATGCCAAGCTCTTGATAAATTCTTTTAGTTTTAAATGACATGGATCTATACCATTCTTAAAATATAATTAAAGTTTGAGATTCATGGAATATTCAGAATCAGAACTAGTCCCAGGTTCAATTTTAATTTTATTTAGCAATACTAGCTAAATAAAAGCTAATATTTATTTAGCAATATTAGCAAGAGCAATGCTATTTATTATTATTGAATTGCTTTTTTCACTTGCTAGGTAGAAAAGCAATTTTTAGACACAATTGTGCATTTTTAATCTACATGCTATATTGAAAATCATTATCTTGAATGTGTTGCCGTGAACTGTTAATTAGAATGCTTTAAAGAAAAACCACAGGGTAACATTTGTGATGTCACTAAAAGGGGAACAATTTGCTTCTCTCAATGATATATAAAGAACAATGTTTACTCAAAAACTGAAAACAGAAAATGATGATAAGGAAATTGTCATATACTATGCAATTTACTACAGTAATAAATCAGTCATTATTAACCAATATACTCTTATCTATTTTTCTCTAGCCTCTGAAGTCAATTCTTATTTCTTTTTATTTTTGCCATTCTCCTGATTTGTTCAGGAAATATATGGCAGGCCAACAGTTACTCCTGAATTCAGGCAATAACTGATCTTGCAAACAGAGGCCTTGAACTTAGATACTGCACTGGATGAGGGAATAATGTCAGTGATTTGAATTATGCTTTAGAAAACATCAAAATCAGAGACATAATAACATAATAAGCTGTAAGGCAGGAAGAAGTACAAGGACAGACAGCAAATAGGCTAAATAAATATCCAAAATTATGAATTTTACCTTTTAACACAAAAGAAATTATAGCTGCTTTTGATCTACACTGGGTTTTGCTGATGCCAAATTTAGCATTTCAGAAAAGTGTTATAAGGGGAATGTGTTTCTATATGTTACTATTCTGAAAGTATTCTGATGTTTCTGGATTAGGAGGGACTAACTGGTAATTCATGCACTTGTCAGCTCATGGTTTGATTGCAGCTTGTTCTACCTGAAATTACCCTATATCATTTAGAAGCCATGTAGCTGCTTGCCTTGGGTATTGAAGGAATCACGTTGGTTGTCAGTTGGCTTCTGGGTCTAATTCAACCAGTTTTTTTGTTTTATGGATTTATGGTCATGTTTTATATTATTTGCTTTTACTGTTGTTGTGAGCTGCCCAGAGTTAGGGTGGGCAACCGTATGAACCTTTTAAATACATAAATTAAAGATATTACATGAGTACTTATGTGACATATATACAATGGTGCATAAATCTCATAGCTTTTATATAAGAAATGTACTGCAATAGAACCAACCTTTAATACAGCAGGCAGGGGAGGGCAAAGAAATGACAACATGAAGCCCCAATTTGATTTCTAATTATTCATATGAAGTTGGCTTATACTGAATCACAGTCTCTTTGTTCCAGATAGGCAATCAAGTAACATCAAGATGTTTGGGACTATGGTTATGACACATTGTTTTAATGAACTTTACCTGTTAGAATTGGTAGAAACTATTGTCTTCAAGGATATTTTTATATCAGAATCCAAAAAGTTACTTAGGTGGTAATATTTATAGCAACATGGGTTTAAAGTACAAATTTATTCTAAGAAAATTTGCATAGAATTGTGCTTTTAAATGAAAAGGCTATAACTATGCAACAAAACAGATTGTGGCAGGTGATGTGATCTTGAAATAAATAAAATAAGAAACAAAATAAAAAAACAAAAACAAAAAACCCCCCAAACATGGGTATCGTGGCTTGTCTGAGTGTTTGTGAATCTTCTCAGCTGTTATTTTTATGTTATTTTTGTGGTTTTTAATTCTGGGTGGTTTTAAATTGGTTTTAAAGCAACAGACGTTCCTTTTGTTTTCCTTAGGTGGAAGAGTGAACTCAATGTCTGTTCTCAAAAGGAATTTGGTCTTTAGTTATTATTCATCATTAATTTTTAATAGCAAATATATCCCTGAAGTTACTGACTGCATTGCATATAATATTTTTACTCAGTATGGTGAGTTCTAGTGTTTATTCTTTCTTTGCCATGAAAAAACAAAATTTGTATTACTACTTTCAATATTTAAATGAATCCATAGTCTCATATTTTTATCTATCTGAAAGTTTTTTCATTTCTGTATCCATGGTACATCAGTTCAACTGGAATGGTTTCTTCTTTGTATGAAACGCCCTTCTCAACTACAGCTGCACAGAAGCCATATTTATCCAGTGAGGCAAACACAGGTGATTGTGCCAATGGGGGGGGGGCTGTTGCTTGGGAAAGAATATGTCATTACCTTGTTTTTATATATCTCACACTTGCAGATCTAGCTTTCTGATTACATTATAGAATAATGAGTTTCATAAGATGTCAGGTTTGAAGGTTGTAGAAGATGACTGCGGTTGGTTCAACTGATAACTGGGACTATTTCTGGCCTTCTTAATGGTGGTGTGATTGCCACCTGGTATTTATCCTGACCACATAATCTACTCTGCATGGTGGGCATGGAGGTAGAAGGGATGTTTCTAATGTATATATGGTGGCGCAGTGGTTAGAATGCAGTATTGCAGGCTAATTCTGCTGACTGCTAGCAGTTCAATCCTCATTGGCTCAAGGTTGATTCAGCCTTCCATCCTTCCGAGGTCAGTAAAATGAGGACCCAGATTGTTGGAGGGCAATAAGATGACTCTGTAAACTGCTTTGAGAGGGTGTAGTCATGTAAAGCACTATGATGCAGTATATAAGTCTAAGTGCTATTGCTATGTTGTATTTGTGTGTGTTGGGGAGAGTATTTTGATTCTCATTCTATTCTATAAGTGTTTATTTTAGTTTAATTTCAGTGAGACAGTTCTGCAAGCCAATTTTGTCTTTTGGGGAGTGGTGGGATAATGATATTTTTGCTTTTTTTCTCTCCTGCTTTTTCGCTTACTGTATGAATTTGGAGCTTGCTCACTTGAAAAGATTTCTTAATACACTCAGTTTTCCTTCTAGGAACAGATGGTTTCAAATGTTCAGCTTTGCAGTTTGCCTTTAGAATTTATAAAATAAGGAATCCAAAGTCAGACAGAAGAAGAAACCTCAGAAGTGTAATTTTTTAAGTGGAGGAATGCAAATTTGCACAACAAAAACTATCATAAGCATATAAAAACTGTACTCACGGAAAATACTAATTTATAAAGTATGGTTAACAAACCACAGTATCCATGTTTCCATAAGATACTAGACTAAGACAAAGTTAAGTCTTAACACATATCACATAACATATTAAAACATAATGAACATGTATTCACTCAAATGCACAAGCAAGGTTTTGTCACAGTAGTATGTAAGCCATGACTTAATAGCCTGTTCAATCTCAGCTAAAGAGACAATAGCATTTGTTCATTTGGATAGTGAAAAAATATTGCTTGATGGCTCTGAATAGATATGGATAAGATTTCAGAAAATTTCCAAGAGATTACACAATGGTCTTTCCATTATAGACAAAAGCTGAAAAACTGGCTTCTAATAGTTGTCAATATTTTACAAGACTGCCAAAATATTTGAACAGTCATGCAATGAGACAAAGTCGCTCAAAGGTACTCAGAACATAACTGCATTTGAGTATCATAATGAAAATCAAATAAAGGTCAGCCTTTTCAAGACAATTATTGTCAAATGGATGAGACTGAACCATCACATTTTTAGTTTAAATTATGGAACAGTGTCCAACCATATAAACCAAAATAATTTCTTCTGAACCTGGGGCTGGAATGATTTAGTGGATAATACAGTTTTTAAAACTAGTGTTTTAGTATATCCCCAATTAAAAAAATTGTTGACATAATACATGTTAAAGAAATGGAAACTGAAAAAAATGCACTATTTGGGATAATCTTGTTCAACTTGTTCTGTTCTGCCACTCTACCTATTTTTCCAATCAACAGTCTACAAAAAGTGTATCCAACCTGCAGCCATAGTCCACATGTGTCCCTGGAGAGCTAGTAATGCAATTCCACAAGATTTATAAAAAATGAAGGAAGTTTGTTATTTATATACATTAATTGTATTATATATTTTATATGTGACCCTAGGCAATTTTTTCCCCAGTCAATGTGGCCCAGACAATCCAAAAGGTTGGACACCCATGGTCTACAACTTATCTTGTACATCATTATTGCTTGCTTTAAAGACTGTTTTATCCCCCCCCCCACAGCAGTGTATTTTTACACTTTAGAGTGTAGAAATAGAGCCGGGATTGAGTGGTGCATGGGGTCAAGTCAAATATTAAAATTGTTTTAATTTAAACTGGAAATTAATTAAAAAGAAAGCTCCAGCCACTTGGACTATGAGCTGAAAATTTATAATAGCGGTTCCCAACCTTTTCTATACCCCACACCCCTAGAACGCTTCTGATATATTCTTGCACCCCTTACAAAAGTTTGAAATAATGGCAATGAATTATGCATATACACTATAATTTTGAAATTTCTAAACCCAAGTTTTCGCACCCCCTGGAATGTCATCTCGCACCCCCGGTTGGGAACCCCTGACTTATAAAGTACATGCTCTTGGCTCAAAAATGAATTTGGACAGGATCATGTATCGGGTATAGGCTAACATTTCTAGGCATTAGTCCAAATGTCTACTACTTTTAAAATGGGGAGCGGGAGTCAAGGTGAAGATCAACCCTACAAATGTCACTTTGTCTATGCCAGCCTTTTCTATGTGAGCTTTGTTTCTGGTACCTCTACTACTTAAGTCATATTGCCAGACATGCAACCAAATCTTGCTCAGAATGGGCCACGCTTCACTAATATGTCTACCCGCCCTGGTACCCAGCAAAGTTTTCCTATGAGTGGCTAAGTTTGCTGATCTACTACTATGCCAACCTGTCTGGTCATCCAGTAAACCCAAGAATGAGAAGTAGCAAAGCTATACTCTTAGGGCAAGTTAACTGGGACTCTTGAGAGTCCTGCCAAGCTTACTGAACTCTTTTCCAATTGGAAATAAAAGTGGAAATTGAAAGGTAGAACATATTTTTGAATTAATGTTTGGAAAATTTTATTTTTAAATCTGAGTCACCTTCTGGTTGGTTCAACATAACTTCTCTACAGGTTCTTACCTCTACAGTTTCTCATTAGAATACATGGAAGCTAAATTGCTGCCATTTCCTTATCCACACTACGTCTGTCTTAAAAGGGGTACAAAGGAAATATCTTTTTAAAAATCATTGGAGGGAAAGTATTCAGTCCAAACTCAGCAGAGAGGGTGTGCTGTAAAAGATCTACCATTCCTGGTATTTGTATATTATTATCTTTTTTTAAAAAATGAAGCATCTGCAGTGTTTTTATGTTTCCCTTTATAGTCTGAAATCATTTTTTTTTTAAGAATCAGGTGCAGAAACTTGAAGCTGCTTAAATTAAATATTTGCCTTCTTAAACCACACATTCAAATTGAATCATGCCTTCTTTGAATTATACTTATATTTTTAAATGAAATCAGTTATAATTCATATATAACTACTCTCCCAATTTGCATCTTAACTGCCAAAATAAATTATAGACATAGCTAAACTAAAGTATCTCCGATTTACTACTTTCCAGTGAAATTCATTGGAATGCATTCTACTATGCTGAGTATATTGCCTTGATTGAGTTGTAATGTAGAACCTGGCTATGTTTTTTTTTTTACAAACCTGAGTAGCAAGATGACTTATCACTTAGAAAGCTTAGAACCAGTGACACTGAAATGCTTAGCACTTGTTACAGTCACAAACAAATCAGCATGTGCAACTTTTTGCTGCCAACCACACTTTCCTTTTGAATTACATACTTCCCAAAGTAGGCAGGGCCAGGACAAAGAAGTAGCGGGTCAAGGACAATAACTAAATTTGATTTGTCTACATTTGAGCTGTATGAAATTAAGTAAATATAATTGTATGATTACTCCCCATACACCTAATCCTATCCTCCCTTTGTTTCATTTTAAAAATTGTACTTTAATGGAAAGTTTTCAAAGTTCTCTGGAATAACATTCAAAGGTTTGAAAGAGGCATCAAGTTATGAACCTTGGACATACAAAAATTCAGTACTAAATTACACGCTACCTGTCGAGGGGTCCTTTCCGACTTACTTCTGCACCACTCCCAGTCAGAGAGTTCTGGTTTCCGGCCCTCCTCATGAGACAACCTTCTTTCTGGTCCTTCAAAAAAAGTTCCTTTTTCAATATTCCGGACCTCTTCTTTTTTATATGTCATTTTTTCAGAAAGTAGACTGTCTATGAATTTATCCCCGCTTAAGTCTTTCCTGGCGTCTGTGCTGTCAAGG
Source organism: Azemiops feae (assembly GCA_023970755.1). Lineage (NCBI taxonomy): Eukaryota > Metazoa > Chordata > Lepidosauria > Squamata > Viperidae > Azemiops > Azemiops feae. The sequence continues at coordinate 1,207,924 of JALGBA010000227.1, read as the reverse complement.
TTTTTGCAACCAGCAACATTTTTACACGTGGAGCTGTCCACCACGGAAATGGTGCTGAACTCCATTTTGCTGCTGTCTTTTTGAGTTTCTTTTGTGTTCTCACAATCGCAGTTGAGCAAGCTGTGGTAGGATATTGAATTGCTACCATCACTGTGGCGGTTGTCATGGGATATCTTATAGATTCCATAACCTTGTTGAAAGGACAAATTGAATTCAAAGCCTCTTCTTTTGGCTAAAGAAAGAAAGTAAATCATTGCATTAAAACAACTAGAAACCAGCAGGACAGTTAATAGTATTTTTTTTTAAGTACATCGTATTTTGATAATTGGGTTAGCAGTGCATTTTATCAAAACATATATTTTAAAGCAATGTTTCAAAACATTAAATGACAAAATAGAAAATAGTTGAAGGCAAGGTGGATTTGTACAACATTCTTTACTGGGGCAGGGAGTAGGTCAGTACATTGTATAAACACCATAATCTAATTAGCACCAGGCAGTAGAGGAAATTAGTTTTAGCTGTAAACAGACTATGGTTCATCACTGTGCAAACTGGAACAAAGGTTAACAAAAGGTTGACCTTATCTTTCACTGTTGGCAAGAAGATAAAAGTTCTAAAGTGATTGCTCTAAGGAACTCTGTCTTACTTTCTCTTTGCTTTTCATTTCCTTGCAGCCTCATAGAGAGATTAAATAGAGGAAGACATAGGTTGGAGTGCGTGAGCCTTCCCCAACTCTCCTCTAGCAGAAATGTTGACCAGGCCAACAGATGTATTTTAATGCTTAAAAAAAAAAAAAAGCAGCAGGAAGTCATTATCTTCCAGACAGTGTGGCAACTGGGCAATCATCCAAAAAAGCTGTCCTTCATGTGATCATGTGCAGTGGATGCCCAGAGGGAAATCAGTCATACAGTGATTAAGTGAACTCAATGAGTTTTACTCTAGTAAGTGTGTTTAAAATTATACTAAATCTAGTAAAGGTGTTTTGCACATTTACTGTATATATTTATTTATGAGTTAAAGATAGGCATATTGTAACACTTGGAATGTGAAATAAAAATTTCTTAGAACGAGCACAGTTATTCCCAGCTATTAGAAAACAGTTTTTATGTTGGTTCTATTAGGAACTGTACACTCTTTGAAAGTCTGTGAAATTTACACTGGAAGTAAATTAAATGAACTTATTGTAACAGAAATAATATAAAAATAAATTCTAATTTGACTTGGAGCTAGCATTAATAATACCCTGAAAAAGAAAATATTGCTATACATTTGTACAATATATACTATTACTATTACTTTTGCTACAATATATTATATAATTCCCTATCCTATCCTATCCTATCCTATCCTATAGTGTTACAATTTTCTGCATATTATTTCGATGGTTTAATGCTTCGCCCTTCAACTTGTTTGCAGGGCTTGTATATAGTTTTATTTCAGCGGCAATCCAAAATTAAATCTGAAAAAAGGCAATAGCAAACCACTTTGTACTTTTACCAAGAAAATAGTATAGGCTTGGTTAAAACATTAGGATGAGTTTGTGTGCCAGGTGATGAGACTCCTAGTATGGGAAATACTTTTCTGGTTACTGAGGAAGAACAGTGAACTTTCATAGGTAAAAAAGGAGATAAAGATAAGACCTGACCAAAAGAGTAAGAAAGTCTAGATATCAATGGTGCCTGTACTGAAAAGATTATTTTCTCATATTTCAAAAACACATGATGTTATAATATGGAATAGCATGAAGCAAATGCAACTTGAATTTGTTAAGTGGAAATGAAGTCTATTAAACTGAATACTTTAAGAATATTTAAACATAGGTGGTCTAGAATGAGCTACTTTAAATCATATAGTTGCATACAATATTCAGGAACAAGACAAGACATAAAGAAATTGAGTAACAATAATACTAAAAACAAGCACCTTCAAGTATGTGCTTGGTTATGACTCAATAAATGATAGGGTCATATCTATCAGAATTAGAGTATAGCCAACAAGTGTTTGTCCCCACTACAAAGGGAAGATGTTGGCAAATTGCAAAAGAACTAAAGTAGTACTATAAAGGAAGATTGCCATGCAAACATTGGAGAAATGGAGGAACTGAAACCATAGGAAGATTTGAAGAAAGGCAATAATGGAGGGAATGTGTTAATAAATAAACACATGAAAAAATATTTATTTATTTGTCAAGCAACATAAATGCAGATTATATGTATATAGTACATGGGCATTACTGGATGTACAATAGCAAAATCAAACACACTATAATCAGAAAAAGAAAATGGAGAAATGTAGTCCAATGCAATCCAGGCAGCCAAGACAGTTTCAGAAAGAAATTGAGGAAGATACTATAAATATTTGGCTTAAAGGTAAAAGAACATGGGAAAAAAATAAGAGAAATGTTAAAAAAAAATACAAAAATTCAAGGGAAGATAATATCTAGATAGGAACACTCAGATCTAATCACAAAAGAGATCTAATAGAATCAAACAAGGTTGAAGGAATATGGAAACAAATGGAATTACTGAATTATAGAATGCATTTTTAGAATATGTTCAGGAACAGTCAGGTATGATAGAAAGTAAACTAGCTACGATATAAGAAAACAGTGGAGCAAGTTCATACATATTTGCACTGATTAAAGTTGCAGGAGAAGAAGCAGTTACTATGCTAACAGTTCTCTGTCAATAAATATAAAACAAGATTTTATAGCCTAAAGATTATAAAATATTGGTGAATATACCCATACTGACCTAGTTGATTAATTCCTTATGCAAGCAAAATTCAATTTCAAATTTTACAAAGATGTTTACACAGATTTCTACAAATAAGACAAGTTGGATTATTCTCTTTGTCTCTGATCATTCTTCTGAGGAAACTTTACAATGAACAAGAAGTTGTTGTATAAACCAAATTTGGAGAAAAATAATGGTTTTGAATAGGAAAAATAATGAGACAAAGATACTGATTGTTTCTGTCTAATAGAGGGTTAGTGTTTTAAATAGTAAATGTATGGAAAGATTAGCCATTCTCCTGTTTTGATTCCAGATAAGAACTTAAGATGTGAGAACATTGTCAGCAGAGAGTGAGACAACTCTCACAATGAAAAAATGCATTATGAAAAATCTGGGTTAATATTATTAATGATAAATGATTTGATGTGATAATTTTGTTTCCTTGGGCTCAAGGATAGATAAACAAGGTCAGTGTGCTGTAGAATAAAAAGCAGATTAATTCTAATGAGGAAGGCAGATATATTGTCATGAAGGATGAGGATAGTTCTATGACAGCAAAGATCAGAACAATTGCAAGTATACTCTTTCCAGTGGCAATACATGGCTATGAAAGCTGCCTTTGAAAAAGAGAGAGAAAGAAGATAATTGCCATCAAATTACACATCTGAAAATTATTGCTAAGAGGATCATGGATTTTAAGAAGAACTCCTCGATCCTTGCTGTCCCAAAATGAATGAAGAATAACATTTTATGTTTGGAGATAGATTTAGTTTCTGTAGAAGCTAGAGCTTGGCTTTTACTTGTCAACTTTTGACTAAAATTAATTTTCTTCCCTGTAAGTCAGGCCCCTTTAGCCTTTAGGGACTGCTTTAAATCAATGTGGCTTAAGAAAGCTACTGATAATTCCATTTATTGAGTTTTTCAATTGAGAGCCTCTGCTTTTTAGGCTTTGAAAATGTCAGATGTGCTCTCAAGCCACAGATATTATTATTACTAGTAATCTACAATTAGAGTCACAGTCTAAAACTGGTGTTAACTCAATAATTCAAGTCCCAACCAAGGACCTAAATTTTTTTAAGATAGTGCCCAAAGATATAGGTAGTTCTAAGCAAGATGTGGTGTTTTGTTTTTGTTGTTTTTGTTTTTAAAATTAGGGTGTTCACATTGAATAAATTAAAAAATTCCAAATATTGAGGGAGTCCGTTTGGTATTGCTCTGAAGACTCCAATCATGATTTGGATAAGAATAGATTTCTTTTTTCATAAGCATACAATATTATGGTTTGTTGCAGTCAGTCAGATGTTCAGACTGTTATTATTATTAAAATTTATTGGCTGCCCAATTCCAGGGAACATAGGTTTGCCAAACTGTGGGGTGTTCCTTCCATGGGGAGGTTCAAACAGGATCTGGGAGGTATGAAGAATTTTTTAGTTACATTATTATAATAAACCTATATTTCCCATCATTTCAGTGTATTGTTTTTGTCTCATCATTGGATGATGGATTAGATCTATGTTGCCTATGTTTAGAAGTATGGGAGAACTAGAAAAATGGGAAGACAAATGATAAAGTAAATAGATGGAATTAAAAAAATTATAGGTTTCTTTGGGAAAAACTTCAAGATGTCAAACATTTGTCCATGCAGTTGTCAAGAATCAAAATGACTAACTGGTACCTAACTAATATGTTAATCATCTAATTGAATGTCTCCAATTTAAATCTTTTTATTCTGATTTTGTTTGGTGTGCAATTGGCTTGGAATTCAACATCTGCTACATTTTTTCTGTCTAACTGACTTTAATTCTTAATATTTGTTTTATGTAGTGATTCAGGAAGAACAATGAACATAAAAACATCCCTTCAGAATAAACTGTGGCTCAATCACCCTCTATGCTTGAGTCCCAGAGCTAGATTGAATAGTTTCATCTGCATAGTTTTTGATGCTAAACTGGGACCTATGCAATTATTACTAATAACAGTATTAGTTTATTTTCCTGCCCTATGCAAAATAAGGAAATAATATCTCAGTCCTGCAACAGCTTAGTCCAGAAAGCTTTCTGATCAGGAATTCATAAAACTTCTGTTCAATTTACCTGCTTAAAATATTAAGTAATAAGATTGGTGTAATGGTCAAGGCATCAGGCTAGAAATCAGGGAAACATGAGTTCTAGTCCCACCTTAGATACAAAGTCAACTGGTGATCTCAGGCCAGTCAGTTTCTCTCAGCTCTGGGTAACAATCAGTGGCAAACCACTCCCAAAACGTTGCTAAGAAAAATGCAGGGACATCTTCAACACTGACTTGAAAACACACACATACACACACAATAATATTTAAGGACTTCAACAGGGAAGACAGTAAGCTGCTTAAGTGTCAGCCTCTAACATTATTTGTATTCATAAGAATGTCTCCAAGTTCAAATAGATCACACACAGTAGGTGTTCTTAAAGAATCAAAATGACAAGGAGCTGCAACATGGAGCTGTATCCATCTACCCAGAAAAAGAAAAGGCCAATGAAATAGGGAATTGTAGGGTGCTCCAAATAAATAGAAGGGAATGGATGTTTTATGTATAGCTATCTTGTATATAACTATCTTAACAGCCATCTTGTGAGAGCGCTCGTTATATGTTCTCAGAATTCCAAATCTACCGTTTCTGAAAATAAGCTGATTAATTACGGGTAGTCCTCGATTTATCACAGTTCATTCAGTGACTGTTCAGTTACAGTGGCATCGGGAAAAGTGACTTATGACCGTTTTTCACACTTACGACCATTGCGGCATCCCCATGGTCACGTGATGAAAATTCAGAAAACTTGGCAACTGACTTATTATGGTTGCAGTGTCCCGGGGTCATGTGATCACCTTTGGTAACCACCTGGCAAGCAAAGTCAATGGGGAAGCCACACTCACTCAACAACCACGTTACTAACTTAACAACCGCAGTGATTCACTTAACAAATGTCGCAAGAAAGGTCGTAAAATGGGGCAAACAAATGTCTCACTTAGCAACAGAAATTTTGGGCTCAATTGTGGTCGTACGTTGTGGGCTACCTGTGCATTGATTCTGGAATCCAGGCTTAAATCAGTGGTGGGGATCCTTGTGCCCCCAGATGTTTCCAGCAACAATCCTCACAATCCCTTCTCATGGGCCACTTTAACTGCATCTGATTGGAATTGGATTTCTGAACTTCTAAAGGGCACCAGGTTGCCTATTCCAATTGCTGCTTGCTACTCCTATCCTTTGTAACAGAATACTTTAGAAATAAAAGCAAGCTGTAGTTGCCACCAAAAGTAGTCATAAAAATAAAAGATTTTAAAGCCGTGGAATATTGGTTTTAGATGTTGTGATTGTACTTTTAACTATTTAATTCTGCATGAGGCCATAAGGATAGGGTAAATATTTTATTTTGGGGCAGAGGGGAGAAATAATCTTTAGCATAAACAAAATGAGAGAAAAAAGTTTGGCTTAAAAATATTAGGTAATTGTTCGATCGCCATCTGCTATAAATTTCTTTCTGCAAATATTTGATCAAAGCCAGAAATATGCAGAAGGTGTACACATTGTTTCTTGACATAAAGCAAACATGAAAGCAGGCTCTAGAAGATCCAGAGGATGCATCTTTTTGGACAGAAAAAAATCTCTCTCTTAAGATCCATTTTGCTTTGGGCATGAATTGTGAATAAAATTGTGCTTCAGAGTCCCTGGAATGTACTGTATATGGGTTGCCTGCATAGGCAATTTGAAACTTTGGCTTTTTATGAGACATGGAAAATAAAAAATCCACCATGTGAACTGCCATTAACTTTGATGAAAAAAGACTGCAAAACCATAGCAGTTTTTTTTCTTATTTGTCCTTATTTTATGTAACGGATGTTGAACTTCTGTCGGCCAGAGACCACATTGCTCTTTCAATACCACATTGGAGTCTGCATTTTAAAATAAGTCAGTTCAGGTCTCAACGAAGTGTTCTAGTGAAAAATGTTAAAACAATATAAAACTACAGATTTTACATCCCCTTGGATCTGCACTATGTTACAGAAAGACTTGATAATGTCCCTTTGGAAGAGGCAGTGTAACCTCTTTCCCCGCCCTTCATACTTACCCTTGTTTTCCTCTGATGACACTGCATAGATGCTCTTTCTACAATTGATAATGCAGCCACAAGGCAGGTGACTCCAGTGCTCTGACAAGACAAACATCGGAGTGACAGTGACAGCTAGCAAAGTTAGCAGGAAGCTGAATATCTCAAAGGAAAGATTTTGAAACCCAACAGTGTATTGAACAACCATTTGTATCTGAAAGAGAGAGGTATTCCAGAGAAATTAAGCAATAGACAATTGGCTTGAATTAGAAGTGATCACATATTACTCCCTCTTCTAAATACTTGCTACATAGGCTTCCCCAGACTTGAATATTGGCATCTTAGAAAACAAAGACATGATCCAGATAGGTGTACAGAACTTTTCTAAACCTGCTATTCACAAATAAATGTGACTGAGTTCAGTAGAGATTTTATTTAGCATTGCAAAGCATGTCTGCCATAGTTGCAATCCTATACAAGTAATACAAGTGAGCCTATTCCTCTCAACAACCTCATTTACTTGGGAATCCACATAATATGGCAGACAAAACCAAAGCCAAAAGTAGCCAAACACAAAAATTGTACACACGGTATCATCACACTCGCCAAACATATTTATGAGCACACTTATCCCTGCTCTGCTCTTGGTAAGGCTAAGACTCAGATTTGGATGGCCCATGGTCCATTAGGTCCTGGGCATGATGGTGAACCCTTAAGTTCTTTGTCAGGCTCATCCCGTAGCTTGTAGAGATATTTGGCTGAGGATATATTTACAGGGCCATTGCAAAACAATGCACACCACAACAAGCAGTCTCTGCTGCCTATCAAAAGACATCCAAAGCCATTTGCTCTCTGAAATACAGCAGATAAACATTCCTGTTCTCCTGGAATTTGTCTCAACTGTGCTTCGCATGTCTTTGAATCTTGACAGATGTCAAAAAGGAACTGTTCTAACACAAGTCCCATCTGTGTCTCTCAGAAATGCCAGTTGTTTCAAGTGAAACAATAAATATTGATGCCTGTTCTGTAGCAGAGAAGTAGCTTCAACCCTGAGCTATTAATAAAGGGCCATTTGAGTTATTACAGGGAGGTGGAGAGGCACCC